>JAUMTR010000019.1:7747649-7865126 GCA_032270685.1 Microctenopoma stevenorrisi | reverse complement strand
TATATAGTTGTTGGTGTATGTGTCTGTTGGTGATGTAATAGAAATGATCCCCTTGTGCTTGTGTTCACGAAACCACAAAGCGATTTATACAAAACTGTTACAGTTGGTTTTTTACAATCTTTAATTTTCTGACTATTGTTTTAATAATATAATAATAATAATACCTTTTTTTACATATTTTGTGTGGTGATGATTTATGCTTATGTTGCATTTTAATACTATTGTCGGGATTAAATTCGGTTTAATTAATAACTGGAATTCTGAAGCTAAACTCATTTAGGTGTATCTTTATATCCAATAGGCAAATAGCTTTTTTTGATTATGCAACTTCAAAACGAAAATTATTTTTGTTTCTGTTTTCGGCATTAAGGGACATACATGTGTGCATATTCTAATATACAATACTCTTTTTTTATAAATACACTAAAGCAAAAATGTCTAAAAGTGTTTGAAAAATATTTCTGACTATTAAAAAATCTTCAAAAGCAGTTTAATAAATTATACTGACATTAGTGCAGCCCTTGCTTACAAAAACCTAAAAAAATATTATCGCATAAAGTTTTTAATCATGCAGAACTTCACTTTCTGTAGATTTGACTTGAATCTTGAGCTTCCTAAATACAGTTACAAAAAATATGGTTCAAAGACCATTTCTACTTTTTGAAATAATACCATCGCCTCTTAAAAGCCCTGTAGCAGCCTGATAGCTCCCCTCAATGATACGTCTCCCAGCATCTTTGCTCAGACAGAGCAGACTTCACTTACTGCCCACATATAGACAAGAACCAGCTAAGACGTGTCCATCTGCTCCATGACACACCAGGTTGTCCCCAGACTGCTGCTGGGAGCCGTTCACGTTGTGGAGGGTGACACTCAGGGCGTCAGGGGACATCACACTGTAGGTGCTGATGGACAGGCGCATCCCATTCAGCGTCCAGTACAACGTGCTGGCGTGGAGGCCAAACTGAGGGCTTAGTGTACATGTGGCTGTCAGACTGGAGCCGATATGCAGGACGGGATCTTGAGGGGAGATCACTGCTACATCTGTGTGAGGAAAACACACTGGGCTTGTTTGATTCCGATATTTAAAGGGGAGGTTATCACTCTTTGCTTTAGTGGGATCCTAAAAACAAGGCAAAGTAACAGTTTAAATTACTTTAAAATATGAAACCACCAAAAACATCTTTAGAGTCCAGATTTCTCCCTAACCATAAGAAAACAGTGTGTGAGGGGGCAGCAGCAGCAGCAGCAGCAGCACTGCTCCATGACAGAGCAGAAGCTCAGCACATATTTATGACCCCGTAATGAAGTGAATTTATGAAGCCCCATAGGATCCCTCGGAAAGGTCACCTTGCCTTGAATGCTTTTTCATCCCACCACCTCTCGTGGATGTAAAGTTTATCTTTATGATTGATGCCCATGAGAACGGCCTGTTTGAATGTTACCACCAGACTCCGTCTTCACAGCGATGGGAGTTTTACTAACCATGCTGTGGGTGGGCATCGTAAAGCTTTCTAACATATGTTCTGCTAACGCTGCCTCCAGCCTCATCTCTGTGTGTGTGTGTGTGTGTGTGAAGATAAACGTGCAGAGGTGAAAACTATATCTCTATGTAGAAAGACAGCGGGATCCTCTTCAGACACAGTGAGACAGACAACATGAGAGCAACCATTAACATCAACATAAATAAGGCATTTGCAGATGATAAAAAACCTCTGCATGCTGATGACTGAACATTAACTTTGTTGCATTTGCTTCACTCATTAACACTTTTTCCTTTACTGTGTCTCATTCTTCTTCTATTCTTCTTCTGTTAATTCACCATTATGAAAACAATCACATCTAATGGTTACTCTCACAGTTCAGTGCAGAACTCAGTACAATCTAAACTAAAGTTCCCCCCCAACAGTGATGTTTGTTGATTGACTGAACGTAGCTTCTTCTGCAGATAATCTTCTCAAAAGGATTTCTGTGGTAAATTGACAGTTAAAGTACAGTTTGATTTTAAAACGTTTGGATAAATAACTTATTATGATAAAAACGCGAACATGTTTCGTAGGTTTATACATAAAAGACAACACACAGATCTTATGTGTCAGACGTTTGGTACTTACGTGTCGACGAGAACACATGTGGAGCAAGGAGGAGAAGTAGCATGAAGGGAAACATGGTCCTGTCAGCTGTTTCCTCCCTCTGTGTCCTATTCGTCTTTCCAAAGGAAGAGGCAGAGGTGAGATTGGAGGGGGGGACGGAGAAAGTTCCCTCTTGACTCAGTTAAAGAACAAACTGGCTGCAGACACGAGGTTTGTTTCCATGTACCTCCAGCTCGGTTGCTGCTGCTGTAACACACTGCTTGCTCCTCCCTGGTTTTCTCACACAGGTCATAAGTCATTAGTGCTCCTCAGTTTGCCCCCTCCCAGACACACCCCCACAACACACACACACACACACACACAACTCGGCAACACACCTTCTTCTGTATATACTATATAAACGGATGATTCAGTATTCTATTTAATATTTTATTTGAATGAATAATAAAAAATACTTTGTGAAAACTATCATCAAATACAAATATTTGAAAGATGCCTCTTTGTTTTCTCTGCTGATATGTGGCATCCAGGAGGTTTGTTCTTATAAATACTTGAATTCACAGACAGTGGCCATGTTATAATAGTAACCATGTGGTTTATTAATTATTTATTTTACTGTAGTTCAGTATGGGCCTACCACTAGTTCTGACCCCACTCCACTCATAGTGTTTCTCAGATGTTGCTGATCAGCAGCATCCTGACATTCAACTGATATCTGTGGCATCGATTGTAGATAAACTGTGGATGTTACCACAGTCGGTCCATCTGCTGTGTGCAGGACATCTGTCCCATCAACTCTCTGCTCCATCCTAATGAAAGTCGTCGCTACCACGTTAAGCACTGCAGCGGCAGCTCTGCGGGCTCGTGTGTGTGTGTGTGTGTGTGTGTGTGTGCGTGAGGATGAGGAGGATGATGATGATGATGCGCGTGACGCCACGAGCAGAGCAGAAGCAGCAGACAGGACCCGGGCTCAGGCAGCAGCAGCAGCAGCAGCAGCAGCATCCGCACCACAAAGGGAGCTCCGTGCTGGTGGAAGCTCGACTCTCCGCTCGTCTCTCTACTGAGTTTGAGATGCTCCGGCTCGGCGGCACGATGTGCGGCTTCTTGGCCCTGCTCTCGGTGCTCGTCGCCGGGCTCGCGGCGTCCTCCGACCTGTTTGACAACCAACTGGGCGACATCAATTACTGCAAGAAGCAATGCCAGCTCACCATCAAAAACAAAAGCCCCGCTAAAGTAAGTGGACCCTGTAGCCGTGGCGGAGGCTGCCTCTGCGTTCTCCCAGACGCGTCCTGCTGTCAGGACATTTACGCAGAGCAGCAGCACACACAGCCCGCGAGTAGAATGTGAAAACGAGGCAAATGCATGTGTTTATATGTGCGTATCTAATGCCTGGCACCACGCTGGCTGCGATGTGTCGTTGCGTCCTGGATGCTACGGCGCACGGCGCTAGGCCGAGACGCGGGCGCGGATGCGCCTCATTCTCCTCTGCACCTTCAGCTCTCGACCGAGAGGTGAACTGCATTTAGCTCACATTCAGAAGCGCTTCAATGCGCAGTTAGAAGCAGGATCGGTGGCACTGCTGATACCATGAAATAAAAGATTCTTTGTTGACAGCATTGTCCTGCTCAGACGAGGCCACACTGGACATGGCCCTTGTGAATTTCTGTGAGTGTCTTTAGTCTCGGGTCTCTCCTACATGTCGGCTGTATCTCCCTCCTCCCCCTCTGCCTTCAGGTGTGGTTCAGAACCTCCTGCGGGAGCAGAGCAAAGCCAGTTACTGAGATTGTCCGGGTCGTTACTGGACAGAAAACGCACAGAATGAGCAGTCGTGTTCCTGTTAACTACCAGTGAAACGCAGTGAACACGATGACAGAGAGGAACCTGTGATAAACCCTACATGTTCATGGTGAGAGAATCTCTTTGTCTCTCCTGTTCTCACACGGGTCGCCAGAGGGCGCTGTTGCTTTGCCTTTGCAGCGAGAGCGAAGGCGTTATGACGGGAGGAAGTGGAGTAATGTGCGTCTGTCGTCGGTACAAGGTTTATACAAGTGTCTCATTATCACTGGTTTCCTTTAAAATATGGGCTGAAAGCTTCTTAAGAACTGTTTATGACAGCCTGTAATACACCAGCTGCACTGTGTCATTAAGAGATGCCATAACCTATCATTGTCATATTTTCCTAACAAGGTTATGTAGAGTTTACCCAAGAGTGCAGGAGGCATCTCTAATTTTGACCCCCCCCCTTCTCTCTGTCTGACTGGTAGGACTCCATAATGAACGCCTGTCACCGTGGCTGTCGCCTCTACTCAATCTGCCAGTTTGTCAATGGCAACGTGGGCTTCAACACCAGCAGAGAGGAGTGTCAGGGAGGTGAGTCAGCCAGTCGATCGGTCTGTTGTTCTGTTTGTTTGAGTGTGTTGTGGTGTTTTCTTCCCAGCAGACCGGGGCCAAAGCGGAAGCTACTCAGGCCTTAACCCATAACCAGTTGTGACAAAGTTTGTGTTAAGTCACCAGACAGAAGATTTCAATCCCAGATGCACATTTTCATCACAGGGATTCCTGTTACAGTGCAGCGGCTCTGGTAAAACCTGCTGGAAGGTGGCAGAGTCAGAGGGTGTTTTCTGGGCGTTCAAGGCTTTTTCACACTGCTTGAATTGCTGTATTGGAAATCCATGTTGCGGCCAGACAGCAGTTGCCCCCTTGCCCCCCTGTTTCAATAATGGCAGTTCACCTTAGCTCCCTCACCTCTCCTGATTCTATTGGAGTGAATAATCTAACGTCAAAATGTAACATCTTCCTTGCATCAGTATTATTTTTCCCACATAATCACCCTGTACCAGTTGTACTTCTTATATTACTCAACAGACTAGTACTCTGTGCCCACTCTTCTGTCTCTTATCCCTCCTCCAGCCGCACTCTCAACTCCCTCTTGTTCTCTTTGCTTTTTAACATCATGCCTCTTCTTTTATGTTTCAAACCTGTCTCTCTCTGTCTCTCTCTCTCTCTCCTACCAGCATGCCAGGAGGCATACATCAAGCTGCTGGAGCAGGAGGCCTGCAGCACCGGCTGTGCCAGCCAACCTTCTGAACCTGAGATCCAGAGGAGGAAGGTGAGAAAGGCCACTCTGCAGTCAGACGAATGCAGCCGCTGCAACCAACGTGGTTTGTGTTGATGATATCACCACTAAAGCGGATGTAATAGACCTTTCTACCCTTTCTTGTGCAGCTGAAGGCCATGACTCTTCGCCCGAAGCCCCCGTCTGTGATGGAGGCCGTGTCCAGTTGGTGCAACGACATTGTCAGCTCCGCTCAGAGCTTCATCTCCTCTACCTGGACCTTCTACCTGCAGGCTGACGATGGAAAGGTTGTGGTTTTCCAGGTAAGACTAGTCTGCAATGCTATGTCATGGACAGACATGTTTCAGAATTGGGGATTTGAAACATAGAATGAAGTAGTCTGGAGCAGCACAGAGGTGTGCACTTTGTAGGAATCCTTCTTCTTCTTCAGCCTCCAGCTCTAGTTTCTGTGCTGCATGAATCTGAATTTACAGTTTTATGCAGAAGTAGCCTCTGAACGCATCCTCCTGGATGTTTAGGATAAAAGTGTCAGTACTGCTGAGTCATGTTTATGGCCCACTGAGTCACGGTGGTACAAAACTGTACAAACAACACACAAATGAATGCTCTTTCATTTAGTGTGTTTTTAATTGGAGGTTAAGAGCAAGCTGCTTGACCTTTATGGATCACTGTTTGAGCTCTGCTTCCCGTTAAGATAGTAAAACATACCCTATCCAGGACAGCGCTGTAGAACTTGGGTCACTGCCAACACATCTCACAGGTCATTTTATTGTCAGTGCATCCTTGGAGGTTGAGTGAACAAGAGCACGCAGGCAAGAGGGAAAAGGTGGTTGAAGTGAAAGCGATGCAAATAGTGTTTTTTTTTTTTGTTTGTTTTTTCAGCTCTTTAATTGTTTATAAGTGTCCTTTTAAATTATGTCACTACTCTCAGCACCATGCATATTTGATGAGGAAGAATTGGAGGAACTCGCCACAGGACAGAAACTCAATGCAAGATTTAACAGAGTGCGGACGGTAATAAGGACAGTGTCATACTGGCTATGACGAATAAATATATGCAGATGTTATTTTCAGAAGCTATAAAATGTAACTGAATGGACTTCACAGACTCGTTGTTGTTATGGCTGGACTCTCTTCACTGGTTGTCTTGTGTTAGTTGACAAGATGTCTGAGTGGACGTTTGAGTGATTTTTGTGTTTTGAGAATCAGATCTTGTTCCAGATACAGAGCAAACATGTATCTATACATATATTGTATAGTCTTGGCAGAAGTTTGTTTTCCTCTGCTGAAGTCAAAGATGTACAGCGTCTGTATAGTAAGAATAATTTCACTTTTATGCAGCAGAGCCATACAGAAGCATTTCTGTAACAGAGAAGCCTTGTGTATCAAACCCACTATTAAGCTAATAAGAACCCACGTGCAGGCTGGACTGTGAGTCTCTCCTTCATTTATTGAGATGTAGCTGCCGCGGAACATGAAATTACCAACATCTCTCTCTGACTCGGTGCTGGATGTTTGCTGTTTATGGCAGCGACATGTGGGCTGAAGCCGTGAGGGGAAGCCAAGCTCCGTGGGGCTGTGAGAAGACGATCGGGCCTGTTTTTAGTGGGCAGCTGACAAGCCTCAGCTGACTTGACAGAGTGACTCTCCGAGTGTTGAAACAACAATCTAAGATCATCTAAGATGAAAGACAGCTGAAGGGGGAAATAAGGCTGACACTGCGAGAATAGTGCAGTAGTGTGACTCGACCTCCTCCAACGGGCCCAATTGATTTTGAAGAAATATTTTATAATACTACATTAAATTCTGGTCTAAGTGCTTTCTCTGCTGATCTTTGCTCAAGGAAGTGACGCGATCTAAGCGTGACCATTCCACATTTATTATGTTCTGCACTTAATGCTGGTACTATACTAAATGTTTCTCATTGTCACCAAATGGCTTTAGAAGATCAAACCAACACTCCAGTATTTGGTGTATTTTCTAACTTTGTCTGTGGCACCTAATAACTATGCTGAATGGCAATCAGCGACTGTATTTTCTAGTGTAATGTAGCCGAAGAGAAATTAATGGTGCATTTCTGCAGCAGGGCAGCTGGGTTAGTTTTTGTGTTCAGGGACTCAAGTGCATGCATTCATTCTAACGAAGGACCATGTGAGTATGTGCCGAATGTGACTGGTGTGATTCTAGTGGTCGTCGTTGGCACATACGTCTCAGGCTTTGGTTCCACAGATAATCACTGAAACACTGATGTATTGTTGTGCATCTTCTTATGCATAGATTCCTGTTCCTGTCTGCACAGACAAAACTCCACGCTCCCCTATGTGGCACGTACATCTGACCAAACGGAGACGCTTCCTCTTACTGTAATTTACTTCCAGTGTCTCCTCTGTGACTTGGCAGTTTTGCTTGCTTTGTACTTCACTTGTGCATCATCGAGTCATTAAGTCTCTGTTGGCCACATGAAGGTGCTGCGAGCAGCATTTAGACCTTTTAACGACCATGCAACACATTCAGACCAATTTGTGTTTGCATACACAGCATTTGCGTAATGTCTTTGGATAGAACTTTACACAGTCTCACATTATGAAAATACAAACAAATACAAATATTTACAAGGCATTGAAATGAATATACTGAGTGTAGACCCAGTGTAGCATCATGTTTGTAAAATGTCTCCTGCACTCAGTTTAAATCTACTTGTACAGTAATCGTCTTTATGGCTGAGATGCCTATGAAATCTCAGACCACTCTGTCTTTCTGTCTCTCTCTCTTCCTGCCTCGTATAAGCCAGAGCACCTTTTGTGCTTCCCTCTCATAATTCATGACAGATGCAGATCAGGCTCCACTCATACTGATGGTTAGATCTCTTCACTCCGCAGCCAATCAGGGTCTTTCCCCTTACGTCTACCCTCATCGTTCCACAAAGTTTACACTGGTGCTGCATCTGGTTTCAATTCACTCTTTCAGAACATATTGTTGGCCAGCGGTGATAAACCTCTATATAACTTTTTCAAAGAGCGGAGATTTTGAGGATTTAAGCAAACTAACCAGCCAGTCAATCCAGAGTCACCTACAGCACGCTGCAGCGTTTTGTTGTTGATCTGGGCGTGGGATCACGGAACAGATTCATCATTTTCTTTCTAACCGAATATGAATTACTGAAACTGTGAATGAATTTTGCTGCAGCAGGAGGTTTTTAACTTCATTGATCCGGTTATGTGTTACAATCGATAAATTCTGGAAGGGTAATACTACTGCAGTAGGATAGTGCTCTGTTCTAAACTGTGTGCGTTGGTGCTGAGGCCAGCAATTGTGTTGTTACAACCAACTACAGCTGCTGTTCTGGTGGAGGGGAGGTCAGCGGTGGGGAACCAAAATCCCCTTTTAATGAGTTCTCCAGGGGAACCAGAAACACTGAGCTCTTAATGAAACACACAACATGTGTATGTATGCGTGTGTAGCGGCAGATTTATTCATTTTTCAGAGGTGATGTCTGAGTTCATGGGGTTTTATTTAACAGAGAAAAATACTGTGAGAGACAGTTCAGGCACATTGAGCGGGCTGCAAGTTTGCATTTATTTTCCCATTGAGTTGGTGACACACACTCTCACTTTAAAGCATTTATTCATATATTTATCATTTGGTCTCGTTGCTTCTCCACAGAGCCAGCCAGAGATGGAGTACTCTCTGCCCGAGCTTCAGGCTCCTCGATCCAACGTGGCAGACAAATCCTGGCCTCAGGTCCACTCCCACACCCAGAGACCTCATGGTGAAAACATTCACACAACACACAAATACTGCACGTGACACTTTCATCACAATCTCATGAGATATATATATGTTAAGGGACATTTTCCTCATCGGTTGAGTCGGACCTATGAACCAGGTGAAAATCTTTGTTTTGCAGGTGTGAGGGGCCACGGAGAGAAGGGATCATCCAAAGCAGGAGGCAAAGGGAAGCACAGCATCCAGCACACAGACGACGCCACAGCCGAACACGACTTCCTGGGCTGCATGTCGAGGTGAGAGCAGATCTAATCTGTCGTGAGTGGGAGATGCTACGTTTTCTCCACAAAGCAAATGTCAGTGTCATAATCTGATTTCCTTCCCTCCAGGCAGTTTAACGTCAGATGAAAATCATCTCGCAGAGACTTGTTTAAGAGAGCTAATCCATCAGTGAGCATCGTGTCCGCTGTCATTGCTGTCAGAGTTAAAATATTAATGTAATATTGTGTTATTTTGCAATGTATACTTTAAATCAACCTCGCAGTGGTGCTGAAACTTAATTACTGAAACTCTAATGCAATGAAGTTTCCTCATTCTCCTCTGGAGAGTGATTTTAATGCAATACTGTGTGATAGTGTACGCAATCACCCGGTGCTCTGTACACACGTGCTTTTGCATTTACGGCGGTTCTGCTGTGTTCAGTGACTACTGAACTGCTGTCTCTTTCCTCTGTAATTCGGTTTTCCAGGCGTTCAGGCCTACCACGGTGGATTTTAGCAGCCTGTCTCTTCCTGTCCATCATGGTCATGTTGTGGCTCAGCTGCGCGAGCCTTGTCACCGCACCAGAGCAGCACATCAAAACACAGGTGCGCAACAACACACACACACACACACACACACACAGACAAGCACACAAATCACCCGTGCTAATATACCAGAATATATCTGTGACTAAATGAGCTCAAGGTTCAATTTTAAATTCAAGGGGACTGTCTGTACCCATTTGGTGAGTCAGCATGTGCGGCAGTGAGAGTAGGCACAGCAGTGTTCCTGGCAAAAGAGTGCTACACAACAGCTCAGACTCAAGTCTTCGATTGTCTCTATGGACCCTGTGCACTTGCAATGGACAATCCTTTATGAGTTTTTGATTTATATTGTTTGTCAGTGGAGTCAGGGAGGAAGAGAATGATACCGGTCTTATCTTACAGGCATCCCTCTCTGCAGCCATGTGCATGCTGTGTGTTATGGTGTTTCTTTTCAGGTGATTTAATCATCTACCGTCGTATGCGGGTGTTTCATCTCTAGCATCTAACTTACACCCCGCATTTCTTGTGGCTTGAATTTTGTGCTACCAGGCTTGTTATGTGGTTACGGTAGATTGCCATATTCTACACAGCTTCTTGGTTTATGCAGAAACGAACTCAGTGGCCTGGCAGCTCAGTGGAATGTGGGGTTCAGTACTGCAGCTATTTTCATTTTATCAATCTGTTTTATTTATTCATCTTTCAGCTGAGCATCAATGGAGACAAAGAGTTTCTGGACAATGCCCACAAAGTCAACCCGTACCACCTGAGTCCTGTGATCGCTGTCCCCATAAAACAGTCAGAGGAGAACCAGGAGGCAGGGCCGCTGCCAGTGAAAGTAGACCTCGACAAAACATGTGTTTAGGAAGGAGCAGGGGGAGAACTGCTGTCCTGTTTCTGTCTCCCGCCAGCAGAATTTTTAAAAACATATTTTTAGGAGCATGGCACCCTCGCATCTTTTGAATACACCCTACTGAAACATCTGGCTCGTGTTTATCGGACAGGTTAGCTACGCCTGTTATATCTTTGATTTCCTTGTACAGTCCATCCTCAAATGATCCTTAATGACTGGTCTTATCAATAAAACAGCGCTCATGTCTCAGAGCAGTGAGGACGGATTACAGCTCAGAGCTTTCAATTATTGCGGGGACGAGAGAAGAGAAACGCAGCAATTTGTTTTAGATTTGATTTCGCTCGTTCTCACAGAGAGTTTGCATTAATTAATGGCTTGCTGGGTGTGAAGAAAAGTAGTGAAATTCAGTGTGAGAGAGAGAGAGAGAGAAAAGGAGGCTGAATGAAAGGTGAACAAAATATTTTGATAGCACTCCAGTGAGCGCTGCAGGAAACATACTGTAACTCACAATTTTGAATCTGTTTACATAATCAGGATCATTATGCTAAATGATCTCTTTTCAAACGTGAGCTTTCCCTCGCCGTGTAAAAATACTGTAATACTCAGGTGAGCTGCACGAGTTCCGACAAACAAAGACATATTTACTTTGTCACTTTATTCCTCTGTGGTACTGTGTGTTTTGTTGTACCTGTAACAGCACACACTAGATTAACCAACCGGTCGTAGTTAAAGTGAAAATCGATTGAAGATTGATGATGTGTCGGAGAACGAGCTAAATCCAACCTTTATTTATTTTGCTCTCTTATTTATTGCGGCTCATCCCTGAGTTGTCCCTGCTGTGTTATGTTGAGTTTTGGAAGTGCCATGTACACAAAGAAATGCGTAGAGAAGGAAGATTGCACCTACAACTGTATTATTACAATGCTCTTATCTCACTTAAAGAGTTCCTAGCTGTTATATGTACCATGTGCTTTCTTATAGCTGACTATTTTGTATGTCCTAGGAGCACATACTGAAGGACAACCTCTGTAACAATGTGTAATGCAAAGCTTTGAACATAGACTTTTGTTATTGAACAGAGTTGCACAGTTTTAGAGACTTTCTGTTTTTTTTTTCAGTGTTCCTGACGTCCTGTAACGCTCTCCTTTAATCCAAGCCGTGTAGACAATAAGCCGTGCATGCAAGTGATGCTTTGATAGTTTATCTTAACCGCCCACCAGGCCAGTATGGCGCAACTCTACTGTAGACTTGTGATTTTTTGTGTTCAATTTTATTGTAACCATTGAATAGAAGATGTAACAGTGAATGACAATATCGTCATGATTTAAAGCGAGGACTCTTGATTTAAAAGCCATTTTATCAATATGTGTGCTGGTTCAAATTAGAGGTATATCACGAGGATTATGAATTTCAAACTGTATTGTTTCCTTTTTACTGGTCTGTTTATTTTCAATGAAATGATACGACATGATGAATAAAGTGTTTTCATTGTAAATAAATAAGACGTGTAGGTGCTTCATTTACACACAGCAACACTTGGTGTTTATTTCTTTTGATAATAACAATGAAGCAGGGGAATAATGGAAAATAAAAGAACTGTGTCTGTTTTAGTGACATTATCTTAAAGACTATTTCAATCTGTGCTCGTCAGCCAAATGTGTGTGAACCAAAATATTTCTCCCACGTGTGAAAGCACAGGCATTAACATGCTGCCACAACAGCCTCCACTCCTCCTGGATGGTTTTTCTTAGCGAATATTCTGGATTCTGGCTGCAGAGACTGACCTGCTGCCAGTCAACTACAATGATAATATAAAGTTAACAAACGTCCTGGTTCACAATCTGCTTTTCAACTCATCTCAGCTGTGTTTGATGGGGTCAAAGTCAGATCGCTGTGCATCACAGTTAAGTTATTCAGCACCACACTGATGCTGACTGGTACATGGACATGAAGTCAACTTAATGCACTGACAGGAACATGGTCATAATGATGATGACCGTGATGATGACTGTGGACACACACACGTACTATGTGGGTTATTCAGTTTATTTAAAAAGTCCACCAAACAACAAACTGCATTTATCACTGCAGACTTAGTTATTTCAAAATTAAATATTAACAAACATTTCCCTCCTAACTTGCCTCAATGAAATCATCATCATGTATTAAGTATTACAATCCACAAGATGGCAGCAACGTTTAAGAGGTTCAAGGAGGAGTTGGCCATCGTGCTGTGCTACTTAAAAATGCTGCATCTGCTCAACCTTGCTCTGATTTCACCTTCTTCAAACAGTGACTTCTGTTGTGTTCATGTATTAACATTATATTTTGTGACCGAAAAATAAATACCAGAATGAAATGCAGTTCTTATTAACTAATTCAGGCTGTTTTGAAATGTGTGTAAATAATTCTGGTGCACTGGCAGAAAATATGTGCCTTTGTATTAGAACAGATAATAATCTCTTTTTTTGTGTGAATTAACTTATGTTAAGCCATTTGGAGACAGGAAATGAAAGGAGCCGGTGTTAAGCAGTCTGTCACTGTGTAAAATGACCAGATATATAACAAACAGATACATAATGAAAACCCACAAGACAAGGGAACCGCAACACAAATTCCTGTACACGTGTCCAATTAGCATGACAGGCTGGTTGGCTGTACAAAAGACCGACTTCTCGTTGTCATCTGTGACACATAATCAAAGGAACAAAGCCTTTCTGTTTCAGGACGTTACATTATATGTATGTACTATGATGTTTTGGCAGGAAAAAAAGGGTCTGTCTGCTGGTCAACACCGTAATCTTCCATTGACACCGGGGTGCATGTTGACAGGTGATGACAGGTAATGCACGCCCAACGATTTCATGCAAATTTTGAAGGAACCTGCTCACCGGACAACACAGACTATCTTTAGACCTTCGTGGTTTCTGAGAGCAGGTCAGTCTCTTTTAACCTTTTCAACAGGCCTGTAATGTCCGTTTGACCTCCCACGCAGGGGGTGCTGGCTGGATCGGAGCTCTGGTTTGTCTGCCATACATTCAGATCATTTTGGTAAAGAGAGAGAAATTGCCCACTGTAGAGCCACTTCAGTAACTTGACCGGACTGGCCTTCACTGTGCGCTGTGAATGAGTTTGGCAGCAGCTGGGCTCCCATTGATAACAAACTACAGAGCGATGGAAAAAGAGAGGTTCACGTTCTTATGTGTGTGTATTTCAGCCTGATCTGGATAAAAATAGATCATATATTTGTGTGTTGCTCCTCTGGTAGAAGAGAAAAAAAGTATAAAGAGCAGGAATGAATTGTACTTTTCACACTGACATGTTGACTCATTTAATGCAAATGGACCCTGTTGTCTCACTCATCCTGTCTCCAGCAATCATTCCTTCTCTGTTGACGAGGGGAAAGATAAAGAGAGATTTTATGGCCCTTGTAGCCCAAAGCTCAGACAACACACGTCACACAAGCTGACATTTATGACCTGATGAGAGCTCTGTCTGTACTTTGAACACAGTGTGTGGACCACTGATATGTAATTCTGGGTTTGCATCCAGCTTTTTTGCAGCCCCCCTGAGGAACCATTCAAACAGTCTGAGGTTTTCCTCCAACAAGGCAGCAGCTCCAACCAGTGCCATATTTATAAGAATAGCTCATGAGTCCAGATGTTTCCAGAAAAACATGTCATTTGTGAATTTTACCCCCTTATGTAATCTAGATGTCGTTTCAAATCCTTCCCCACACTTCTACGGACACACATGATTCAGGCAGGGAAATATGAAATGTGTTCAGCTGGTTTGTTCTAAGAAAATAGCTACAAATAAACCTAAATCTCTAAATAAGGTAAATACAATTGTGTTAACTCCTTTTACTTACTACTACTTAATCCCTGAGTATATATCCACATTCATCATCTGTGCCACTTTGCAAACTGAACCATATTTGTTGTATCAATTGGACTGACAATCCCTAATCATTTTAATTAGTGCCTCCTACAGCAGTGGGGTGAAAGTCCCACCACAAAGACCGTGTCACCCACAGGGGGCGCTATGGATCCAGGTTTGAGCGCTGGTGGCCCCATTATTACAATTTAATGGTTTATGTGGGTGAAGAGGCAATGTTCCTGTCTCTCTCTCCCTCCCAGCAGAAAGCCGTGTGTCGCTCTTATCTGGCCATACCTGCTGCAGGAGCCAACCTGCAGTGCATTAAACAAGCCACCGCCACTGACACACACACACACACACACACACACACACACACACTGAGCTGCATGTGTGGATGTGCGCGACTGTGGAAATGAACAGAATAATGAGAGGGGCGACAAACACAGATGCTAAGGAAGGAAGAAGAGTTTATCAGGAGGGGTGGGGGTGGGGGGGGTGATTGGACAGTCTACTGTAGTGTGTATTTGTGAATAATTTATCTCCAATATTACACTGTGAGAAAATGATGAAATGTAATATATTCTTGTACTGTATAGCTACTACCCTGTTGAAGAAAGTGACCTGGAGATGAGAAGTTTAATAGCTAAAGCTGCAGGACATGTAATGTGAAGGGCGCCTAATGGTAATGTGTAAATTGGCCTTTAAAAATATTAATATTACGCAACAGAGTTAAATTACACTATAAGCAGATACGTTTATTATCCACATAACACTAAACCACTACTTAGTAATAAAAAACCTCTGATGTTGATGTTTACTAGTTCCTTGATCCTATGAATCTGGGAATACATCTTGAATTTCTTTGTGAGTAAACCTGCTCGTGTTTTCCCGTGCACAGAGACGAACACCAGAGGTAGCTGGGCATTAGACCTGTCAACTTCGGAGCCGTCTGAGTCACTCCAACAGTGTGTGAAAAATGTCAAAATGAATGCGACTCTTTGTCAGATCTGCTCTGACACGGGAACTTTCTGTGTTTTCGGGGAGGGCAGAGACGCGCGCTCTCTCTCTCTCTCTCTGTCAGTCGCTTTGTTTCGCACACACACTCACACACACACACACACACACACACGCTCTCACATCGAGACATCCACCAGAGCGGACTTGGTTGGAGCACTAACTTTATTTCACCCCGACATCTGTCATAAACCTCCGCTGCGCCTAAAACAAAGACTCAATCAGAGCTTTAACAACATGTCAAATCAAAATTCCGCGCACATTGAACCTCTCTCCCTCCTGCTTCACCGCCGCAGCAGCCGTGCACGTACACATGGGAAGACAGACATGTACATACAGCACGGATGCTACCCGGACTATTAAACTCCAAGCTGCCCGACACGCCACTCTCTCCAAACTAAGAGCACAGGCATGAGCGGCCGGTTTCAAGTTGCCCTCTCTGTGAATTGATTCTACTATGAGCCTACACGAATCCCGGCTCCCAGCGGCGGGGGTGGTCGGTGGGGAGCGGCGCGTCGTGTGCCGGTCAAAGCCTCGCTGCGTTTTACCTGCATACACCGAGCTCACTGGACACACGAGCCTGACAGAAATGATCCCGCTGTAATGCGCGGATAACCTGTTTTCAGGACGATGTGCGGTTTCTTCCAGGTGCGGTCACCCCCACACTGAGGAATGGAACAGTCCACAATTTATTCCAGGGAAAGACTGACAGTTTTTTGGGTCATGAAGCAGCTGTTCAAGTCAGTGGCCGGTCCACCCTCCGCTGGAATAAGAAATTAGTCCATTTTAAAGTAAATAACTAAAGCCCCCTGGCCGATAAGAAGGAATTATAGAATAGTGTGCAGTCTCTAAATTTACACACAGAGAGAAGCCCCAAACAGTTAAATCCAATAAATATGATTTTTTTCTCCTCCTCCATCACATTATTAAACACATCGGTGCTAGAGTTAACCCAAGTTATTTTCGACATAAGAGAAGATGGGAGGCTATGTACCACAAGCAACTTATTCCCATTATTGAAGCATTACATTTGCAGGGCGGCGCTAATAGGCTGTTTTCAAAGTTACATAATGTACACGCGCACATAATCACGTGAAATTAATTTTTGGATTTAAACGAAACTTCGAGTCCCTGAAGGTCATGCGGAATATAATTTGTGTGAGGTTTGATTCCTAATTGTCGAAATTGATTGCGAGCGTTAGTCATGATAATACCGTTTTGCTTATATTACTGTCATTGCAGGCTCCATTTGTGTCAATTATCACTCCACTTAGTTGGAGTTTGACAATAATTAGATGTATGGAGCGCATGCTTTCCAGCGATATACAGCTTGTGTGTATTTCCAATGTATTTCTCTGCACTCTGACTTATTAGACACCCTCCCTCACTTTCAATAAAGACCCTGTTTGCCATATTTAAGTTATTTTTCCTTTTGACCTTTCACAGCAGAGGAAAGACCATGTAATTAATTCCTCTCAATTTAAACAAATGCCATCGAACACCTTGAATCTATTAGGTGAACATATTCCAGCGCTTCGAGTCACTTAGTTAAGCAACATCTCAGTATAGTGCCAACATATAATTAAGTTTCATGAACCATAGTACCTCCTGTATCAGATTAGCAATTTGTATCCTGATCTAGTGGTGTTTTCATTTCATATCTTTGTACAAGGAAGGAATGTATTAGAACCACATTCATCTTGTTTTCACTATTGTGAAACTAATGCAGAAAGTGGTTCATAAAGTTTACAACGAGACTTGAAATGTGCTGGGTCTATATATTTCATTAGTTTTATAAACTAAATAGACGTATGATCAAAATACTGCTGAATCCTGCATCAGAAGTCTTATGCAGGGGTCTAATGAAAAGTAAAAACATCCACAATCAAGATGAAATTCCTATAAATCTGTAAATATTGCGAAGCTGTATTTACATCTTGGGATTAAGTGGTGATATTAAAGTGCAAACCCAAAAAGCAACTCCCTGGATCTTACTGTGTACTTCTCTTTTGGTCCTCGTTGTGATGCATGTAGTAAAGTAGTAAAGTACAGTGGGTTGTTTGGCTACAGGTACAAAAAGGGCTACAAAACTAGTTTATACTACAGTAACACCTAACTTCGTTCTTATCACTCAGTTATTCCTCAACATATTATTTCATTTATTCCTCATATTCTGTCCACCTGATCCATTTGTGTCTCTACATCTACATTTCTCCCTCCCCTCATGCAGCTCTCCATCTGTTGGCTAGCCTCCATCTCTTCTTCCACCCCTCCTCTCTCCTCTCTTCCCAGAGTCACCAGTCATCCACCAGCATGCATTCCTCCTCTGGTCATAATGGAGATCATATGTTGAAGCCAGCACTGAAACCCAACACTGGACGTCCACATCAAATAAAACCTGCTGTCAGCAGTGGGACCTGGCTCTGCCAAAGGTAGTGAAACCATATCTGTGTCAGCTTCACCAACACGCCGTAAAATGGAAGCCCAGAAGACCGACACATGCAGACGGACGGACAGACAGACCGCACCTCTCTGAGATACATTACAGGTTCTCTCTGCAGAACTACACTTTCTGTCACATATTGGGTGAAGTGTTCTCAAACTTCTCAAGTGAAATCAGCCCTCTATCGGCACAGTCAAAGCGTTTAGAGGATCTTTGCAGTTTAGTGATGAGTCTGTGTCTGGTGAACTGGTCCTCATCCACATGCAGACGTCTTCACTGGTATCACTTCCCTCACAAATCCATCTTAGGTCAGTTGCCATAATATTTCTTCTTCTGAGTTCTTCTTCCACTCTAAGGCTGTCTTCCTTGATTCCATGAGGGAGATTTAAAGTCTTTCTAAATAAACTGGAGAAACCATCTTTGAACTGCTTATGGTTTTAATATGCATTGTTTTATTGGATGTATGTCTGTAACTAATGAAGTCTTTCCAACACAGGTCTCAATGGAATTACCTGTATGACTGAATGTCATATAAAAATATTAATAGTTGCAGCATTGCAAAAGGACAGAGGGTTTAAGAACAATCTACTAAACATTCGTGCTTATGGACGCCCTTAACCTGCAGAAATCAGTGGTGAAATACTTCTGGATTTTGTACGTCTCCTTTCTTTCACGTGTGGGACTCCCTGTGGGATCAACGCATATGCCCCAGCAACCGTCGTGTAAGGCATTAGCCAAATCACCATTTCTCTTCAGAAATGCCTGAGATAGAACGGAGCTTTCATTCCCCTTGTCTGAGCAGCGAAGATAGAGATCCAGAGCGAGAGCTGGAAGACGGATGGCGGCACGATGATGGCAGTGGAAGGTGGAAGCTGGAGTGTCCTGTTGTTCGTCAAGCAGCTGAGAGATCAGATGCTATCGGGCTGTTGCTGCTGTTCAGCTCCTCTCCGCAGAGCGAGTCCTGGCACCACAGCTAGTTTACGTAAAGGATAAACAGTGTCACAGGGGTTGTAATCCACTAGCAGGCCAAGCAGGAGCTGTGTGGATTACTGGAGACCAACTGTGGCCTCTCCACTTGTTTAACACCTCAAGAGGATCCTAATTGAGCTGAATCTCATTATTTATGGTTGGCTATGGAGACAGTAATCAGAGTGGCTGGTGTGTCTTTAAACAGATCAGTCAGGAGCGGCATCTGTTAATGTGGGCATGTCCGCATGTGTGTACACACAGGTTCCGTTTTCAGGTTGCTCTCGTGAGAAGACTTAACTTAAGCTCCAGCACACTCATCACCACTGTGTTGCACATGCAAGAGTGCGTGTTTGGCTACATGTGAGATACTGAGGAAGACAAAGGAAGCTCATCTTGAGTTATTTTAACTGTAGACAAAGCATAGCTGGCTCACCGTCTCCTGTAAATGACAAATGTAATACTTTCATAAAACAACGGTTAACAAGATATTTTCCTCGCCTCTTTAGTCTCTTCTGATTTAATAAATCCCGCAGATGTAGATCCAGTATATTCATTGCAGACAGCTACCTACATCAGCAATTTCCTATATTATTAAAAGCAGGAATCCTTGATATGAAGATATGAAAATATTAGTTTCATTGCTTGCTGATATGAGAATTATGAATGACGACAGAGGGCATACGCTGACCCAGTGTGCAGCCAGGGTGCTGAGGAGTCTGCAGCTCCACTGATAGACAATAGGGAAGAGAAACTCTAAGAGCAGTGCACATAAATGTCACTGCTTTTCATACTGCTAATGAAAAAAGGACAATACTCGCGCTAAAAGCAGCATTAGAGGAGCAAAAGAAGGAGAAATTAAGCAAGCAAGAAAGCAAAATAACGACAGAGGTGGAGGGAGGAATGTGCCAATATCTTTCAGACAAAAGGGAGAAAAGATATCACACTACAAGGCGGTGGGGAGGATTTGCAAACATTTTGAGATGGCTGGGATGAGGTGATGTAGAGCAGAGTGTGAAAAAAAGGTGGTCCTTTGAAAGTTTAGAAACCTTTCGATCTCATGCATTTCTATGTTCACAATAGTTATATACAAATGGCAGCGAGCTTGAGCGACAGAGAAGCAATGAGCATTTCTTTTTTCAGACGGACGTTACCCTGCCAAGCTCCAGCCCCACTGAGCAGCAGACAACACTGGACATTTTTCCACATAAATTCCTCCTCCTGGTGCACAAAAATGTGACTCTCCACCGATCCTTTATCACTGCGAACCGAATTCTGTATTCACAAATGTACTAATGTTTAATTTAAACACGCAATCAGATTTATTTGTCAGCAGCAGACAATGAGAAAATTGTGGAGATAAAAAAAGAGTAAGAGCCGGGAAATACACAGACCGACAGATCCTGGAGTTGTTGGAAGAAGCTTTGATTTTGGCACATGGCACATACAGCTACAGAGGAGCTCCAACGTTCGGTACACATGGAAAATCCAAGAAGATATAAAGCCTCCAGAGAAGGAGCTCTGGTTTCAGTTGCTGATCAGGGTGGTGGATGGGGGGAGAACCTGTCTGGAACAGATATTTTATTGAGAGACATGAATGCTTGAGAGGACATTATACTGTCTATTTTACATGAAAGAACTTGGCCAGCAACAGGAGGAATATGTCATTATCTGTGTACTCTGGTACTTCAGTCTTCTACACAGTCTTTGTTTGGACCAGTCTATGTTTGAGACTCTGAGAGTGAAGACATTTCTGCAAAGTGAAGACATTTTCACTGTTGCGTACTTTTTGAAAAGGCTTTTAAAAGTTGCTCAGTGAAAAGGTTTAGTTTTAAGCTGACGTTGTTAGAAAACACACGAGTCCTCACAAGCATAGAAACAGGAGACTTACGACGAACAAAAAACAGGCAGTGATTACTGAGCCCTGGCTTTGACAAAATCTAATATATGCAATGCATCATTCTTCACACACATAATTTATCAAATGTAGAGTGGATATTGTGTGTTACACAAACAGCATTATTTTTCTGTTTCTGCTTTCTAACCGTGAACAGCTGCTGCACTACCGTAAAAGTGGTATTTTTTATTTCATACCACTATTACGAAATTGAAAACAATCAACATTTGGTCTTGTTTTTATGTAAGTTATTAAGATATTAAGTAACATTTGCACATTCCATTTTTGCATCAAACATGAAAAAAGAAATGTGAATACAGTTTGGGCACATGAACTGTATTCACATTCGGTGTAGCTGGTGGCTTGTACAGTGTATGAACGGTTTTCACAGATGGGAGCGCGTGTGAGTGTGGCTCCATAAACATAGAGGTGTTAGAACAGGGATTTAAGAGGGTAGAGAGGTGTTTAAAAAGGGCAGCCAGAGAAAATGTCTGTATGAGAGAGGGAGCTGTAAAAGATTGGATTCATATCGCCCCACCAATGATCATCACTGTGAATGAGCGTGTTTTTGTGTGCGGTAACATTCTTGATCAGTTGTCTACATACAGCACTGCAGCAGCCGGCAGAGAGAGTTATTGTTTCTTGTCGTGTGTGTGTGCTTGTGTGTGCATGTGTGTGTGTGTGTGTACGTATGTGAGGGTCGTTGTGAGAGGAACTGGCAGCAGCCTCCTCTCTTCCCTCCTCTCCTGCAATAATCAGTGAGACTGGAGGCCTGGCCTTCTCTACCTCTCGCTGCCTGTGGTTTGTTCACATACCCTCTCAGCCGAGCGGGTAGGAATGTGTGTTCGTGTGTGCGTACGCGAGAGCGTGTGCACCCAAATCTACAGATTGCGTGTACAGTAATGTGTTCTCTGCGTGTGCGTGCATGTGTGTGTATGGACATCTGTGTGTGTGTGTGTGTGTGTAAGAAAGAAAGAAAGAGAGAGAGAGAGAGAGAGAGAGAGGCAGAGAGAGGACGAGAGGAAGAGATTTTGTGCATTTGTGTGTAAGAACAGGGGGTGGGGGTTTAAGAGGCCCTGTAAGGGAGAAGACAGAAAACCTGAAGGTAGTTAGTTGGCCTTTTCCCTGCAGTAAACAGCACACAATAACCATGAATCCAAATCAGCCTGGTGTATTCGAACATCATATAAATATAATAAACGTTCTAATCAAACTACACTGAAGGTACATTAGCATGAGTGATCGGAGGTAATAATTTGAATGGGAGCATATGGAAAATATTCTAATAACTTAGACTAGAATTTTCTATTTTACAAAATGATGACGCTATATTAGAAGAAATGCAGCTGGATATGTGTTACCTGTTTTGGGTTTGGTGACTAGAAAGCAAATAGACACACAAGCCAGTGAGCTGTTCTGTTTTTTTAGTCAGATGCGGGCAGAAGAAGACAGAGGAAAGCATTAAAACACCGCTGTTTATGCCTTTTCCCAGACAGTCTGCGGATTTGGTGAGCCTCTCTGCTGTTTCCCAGAAACTGAAGCACACGCACACAAACACAATGCACGTGCACAGAAAAATATCTCCCTTTTTCTGTCATGCACACATATTTATGCTTCTTTGTAAAGAGGCATAAACATGCATCTAACCCCTCCTCCAAAGTTCAAACTTATTAACAACTAACCCTAACCACAACTAAATGTCTAACCCAAACCTATACCCTAACCCGATCCTAATCTTGGTGGACGGGTCCAAATGTCTGAAACCCAAACTGGTTATCACAGAGCCACCCATTTAAGTACACACACATAAACACACACACACGCACACTCCTACTATAAAGTTCATTAATGAATTTCAGCTCTGGAACAAGACAACTCGGGGTTTATATTACACCGACTTGGCACAATCCCTCAGCTGATATAATCATGATGTGATGAGAGGTTGTGATGACACATGTACAGGGAACATTTGGTGCCTCTCCAAAATATGTCACTGTTACAATAACCTACTTACCACGATGTTACGATGACTTCACAGCCGTGGCAGAAATGCTTGTCCTGTTCTGCTCTATTATATGGTGAAGCTTACCTAACCCATGACGTCATCACACAGAACATTTTTAGCTCAGGGCTTTGTAGGTTTTTGGTATTTTAGTTGCACATCTAGATTACTCTAACGCTACTGGAGCTTACTATAGCTATGGTCTCAGGAAATACTTCTGGAGTGTGAGTATAAATCATCTGCGACTAGATGCGGTTCTATTTGCCAGAGTTTTTGTCAAACAAAATAGTTAAAAATACAGGTGTGATCAGGCTCATTTTCTTAACGCAAATCTCTCTGTGACTCGATTCTGCTTATCATGATTCTGCATGCAGGTTGTTATTAAACTGTCACTGGACAAACTCTAAGATCTTGATAACATCACAAATTTGCACATTCTTCTGTCACATTCTAGTGGCTTTGAGAAGAAAATTGTTCATACTCACATGTGTAGGCTGGACTCAAAGATTACCATATTAAATGAGCATTAGTGTCACACTGTCTGCGGTTTAGCTGCGATGAGAAGAAGATCACTGACTCTCTTGTACAAACCATATGGAACGACGAGAAGCAGCACTTTTCACTGCCCAAGTGGGGTGGTAGCGGGTCAGCTGGAATGTGATGTCAAATCTATAATTCAGTGTAAAGCATCACTGGAGTATTAGACGAGGGTTACAGAAAAAGAAAGAAAGTCAGTGAGAGACGGAGAAGAAAACGGGCTTAAGGGTAATATAATCTCTTATATATTAATTAAAAGAGTTAAGTAAAGTCGATTTTATTTATAAAGTCCAATCACAAATCACAAATTATGGATTTGCCTCAAGGGGCTTTACAATCTCTCCAGCATAGAACACCTGTAGGGCAAAATAATAAATGCTGCACTAGTGGGAGTGTTGTTACTTCAGTTTAAGTAACACATTAAAGCATAGGTTCATATTTTTCAAGTATGTTTTATGCCAACTCAGTGTCCGTGTAAACACTGAAATAGATCTTAGTTGCTTAAACCAATTCCTCCTGTTAATCCTGACTTTTGAGAAATGCCTCTGACAGTGTTCTGTCCTCCCCCTGTTGAAAAGATTCAAGATTCAAAACATTTTATTAATCCCAGAGAGAAATTATTTTGGCATGTTACAGCAGCTCTCCGTACAAACAGAAAGAAAAAAAGAACCATAACCAAAAAAGATTAACACCAACACAGATACTAGAAACTTTATTTACAACAAAAAAATGTAAAAATGAATCAAAACTTCAGTTTATTTCAGAATCAGAATCAGAATCAGAATCAGCTTTATTCGCAAAGTATGTTGTACATACAAGGAATTTGCTTTGGTCTTTTGTAGCTTTTCTTATTTCTGGTCATAATCATCCGGTATGTAATATATTGGGCCGTCTGATTATAAATATGCTATAAATAAGATTATGATTGTTTTCTTAACCCCCGACCCTTAACCAAACGAGTTGTACAGTTTTATGGCCAAAGGAAGCAATGATCCCCTGTGGCGCTCTGTGGAGCACTTAACATTGATCGGTCTCCGGCTGAACGTGCTCATTTGTCCAGCCAGGACACTGTAAAGTGGGTGGGAGGGGTTGTCCAGGATCGAGAGGTGTTCGGACCTTATCCTCCTCTCAGTTACAACATGTAGAGGGTTCAGCCCTACTCCCATAGCTGAACCAGCCCTCCTCATTAGTTTGTTCAGTCTGTTAGTGTCTGCCACCTTCAACCTGCTGCCCCAGCAAAATTGGTATAAAATTTCAAAGCAGCTTAATTATGTGCAGTAATCTGGTCAGTGGCATTCAAATGTACAAGAATTGTGATGTTCCAGTGCAGGGAATTTCCTCCCATCCTGCATTAGTGGGTAGCACAGATCAATGAAAATGACTAATAAACATGGCAGAAAACTAAAGCTAAACTGACAAACACCCATTAATCATAAAGGTTGATAACAATACTTATATTGTGCAGTGCTACAATTCAAACAAACTGTTTTACCTGTATAGTCAGTATCTATGAATGAACAATTGTTTGTAAAGGGCGCATGGTCAGAAACACGGCACATGCAGCTGTTGCATTCACTGTTGTTTGTTGAGATAAACCAACATGAAGCAGAAAGGTTTAGTGAACACATGCTGAAGGCATTTGGAGGCATTTGATGACTGAGAGGGCAAACTTCATGTTTCTGGGGGTATATGTCCCCTGATTCCCGGTGGGAATTACACATGAGATACACTTTATTTAGTGTCATGACTTCCAGTTACTTTAGGAAATTATGTTTTTTTTGTGAAACCTGTCCTTTGATATGTTTCAGAGTTGATCAGACGCAAAAAAAACTTCACAGCAGTCATATTATAAATCAGGGTTTTACAAATGTGTCCATCATTTTAACAATTACCAGATGAACTGTACAAATACAACAACCACATGACACACAAGTATTCCACCAGGAATATGCACTGCGCATGTTTGATTGGTTCCTGCACCTCCTTGCTAGAGGATTTGTGCCAAAGTTGAGCCACTGTTCCTACTTTGAGTTGTTTTTCTTTTTTATTTGCTGCAGCCCACATCACTGGCACCCCTGCTACATCAATGGACAGCTTCCATTGTAATAAATGTGAGTGTATTTGCAGAGCATGCAGAGCTACTGTCTGTCTGAACATAGCCTAAGACTTGTGAATTGGATTAGCCTTGATGTAGAGAGTACTTTAGTGTAACAGCCTGTTTCAGCTTGAATTTGCACACACACATAACATTCAAGAAATGCCTTCAGACCCAGAACTAAAAGGTGAATTATTAGTTTAACACACTTAATCAACCATTTATTAATTACTACTCTAGCTCAACATCTCTGTGTCAAAATACTTTGACCATTAATTATTATACAAGATAATAATTAATAATTATAAGATTTCAGTGATTCAGGTGCTGCAAAGTGTATCTGAATGAAGCTAGTGGTGATCACATGCTCCCTGAGTAGAAAGAAAATACAATATGCATCTCTCTCTGTCTCTGTTTCTCGCCTCTCTTTGAGCTCATCCTAAGCCACCGCCCACTCTAATTCCAGCCTGCATCTCAGTGCCTGGAAAAAAGAAAACACAGAGTCATAAACATGCCAGATTAGGTCAGAGTTGGTTTCATAACCACCCCATGACCGCTTTACTCTATTCCTCTATTTCTTTCTTTCTTTCCTTTTGTCTTTTCTGCACTTTCTTTCTGTCCTGTCTTTCCTTCATCCCCCTCTCTCCACTTTCTGCACTCCAATCTTCTATTTTGTATCACACTCTTCCTTGTCTCTCATTTTCTTCGCATGTGCTCTATCTTCACACTCTTTCGCCCACATTAGAAGGTCCCGCTGTACCTCTAAACTTCACAAGTCCAGCGCTTCTTGCATTTCCCTCCCCTTTTCTCCTAATCTGAACCTTTTCCTTTTAAAATGTATTTTCTCTTTTCTTTGCCACAGCCATCTTAGTCTCCAACTCTCAGCAGCCTTGGTGTCTCACATGGCAAAAAGACATTTTGTAACAACATATATAGACAAGTCAATATATATACAGCTTCCAGACAGTGAGACTGATGAAAACAGCGCTGTGGTAAAGGTAGAGCAGAGCAGTGATTTTACCGAAAAAGTGTAATTATGCTTCTGTATCTCACACGTAAATGAATGCTTGCAGGTTACATTTGAAGACGTTTGCATGTCTGTTTCTGTTATAAAAGTACCTGTCCACTAGGGGCAGTGACAAATTTAGCAAATATTGTATTCAAGGTGTACAATAAATCTACAACTTGAAAGTGTCTGCCTCTCCATCTTCCTTTCCATTTCTTCCCTTTGCCTCCCTTTTTTTCCTTTACATTTCAATATCACCTCCTGATTTTGTATCTTCAGTGTAAGAGGATTTATTTTTGTTTTCTTTTTCAAATCAAATCAAAAATGTCTGTTATTTTGTTCACATGGGAATCACCAAAATAAAAGTAGGGTTGGCTAATAAAAAGGAACACCAACAATTTTACACATGAAGATTTCTATTCATCATGATGACTGCCCAGGAAATATAAGGCATGCGGCTTTCTGTGACTCTACAAGACATTTCTTCTGAGCCTGAGAATTACCCTGATATTATATCCAGCGAGCATCAGGATTTCACACTTGGGGCATGAAGTTTGAAAGACCCAGGATGAGGCAGAAAGAGTGCAGAAAACAGCCGTAACAACAAAGGTAAGAGTAAAACATGTTTTTAGAATAATACTCATATAAGGGGCTATAAACCACAGATTTCTTAGGTTTGTTGTATATTTTTTCTTTCCAGCTAAAATATATTTTATAAACTTTTGGAAACATCTAAGAAATAAAAAAAAACCATAAATTTGAGCCTGAGTAAAACAGGACAACTAATCTATATCTAGGCCAGAGGACAATATGTACAGTATCAACACTCATAAAAGGATTCATACATTCTTACCCACTGGTCAATACTTTTTTATTAATTGTCACTATATTTACTGTAATTCCTATATGTTTATGTGAGTGTTACTATAGATTAGTGGAATTTCACAGTCATCCACACAGAAACCTATTGCGTCAGCTGTCTCAGCTCAGCTGCCTGGTATGTATTTCCCTACTGGGACATATTCGAGGAATTCTCATGTGTATGTTTTGCAAAACACAAACTCTGCCTAAGGAATGGATTTTGAATGATTTATTGGCCATAAAATTCATTGATCACAGCTTTTCAGAAACATGTACTCAAGCACAGAGTTGAAAACAAACAACGTGGCTGTTGGGCATTTTTGTGGCCAAATATTTTGTAATCTGTTGTGGTAATTTAATTAGTCAAGAAAGAACGTGATTAATCAAATCAATTAGATTGTACTATGAAACATAAATCATGTTTCCCCAGTCTCATTATCAACCTCGGGGTGGATGTGTTAGTATGTGTGCTGATGTGTGCGTGTGTGTGTGTGTCTCAATGTGGCAATGTGTCCAAGTGTGACAGTGAGAAAATGTGGGTCTATCCTTCTGCAGCAACCATTTTATCTACAGTGTGGCAGCTTCTGTTTGTGCACATACATATGTGTGTGTGCGTTGGTGTGTACAGCGGGTGTACACTGGAGAGTAGTTGGAGAGGAGAAAGCGAGGGATAAGCATTTGCAGGCTGCAATTATGGGTAATTTTCCAACAGCAGCAAAATTAAAGCCCCCAAAACAAAACAAAGAGGGCAAATTTACTCCCTGGACGACTCTGTCAATGATGCACAGAGAGAGAGAGAGAGAAAGAGAGAGAGAAGGGGGGGACTGTTATACATACAAAGCTCCAGGCAGCATCTGTGCATCTGCAGCACAAATATTGACAAGTAATGTCCGTCATGTTGTTGCATCACTTTGCCCATGCATGGACTCACTAGGTTTCCTCAGCTCCTCCTTCTGGTCCTCATTAAATACTGTGCCACAATAATCCAACCAAACACGCCCAAACGCTCATTTTGAGGTTTGTTGTTTCTATTATGAGTGTATATTCAGAGCTACCTGTAGAGTGTTTCCAGCTCTTCTAAATACATCAGTTTGATGTGTAGATTTTAATATACATATATAGGATATCTCAAAAGTAGGTTAATATTGAAAGTGACACACAGGAGTCTGTGGTCCAGTCAATGGCCGATGGGGGTCAGTATCTTTGAGAGAAGCAGGGCAGAAACTAAAAATGTTTCTGAAAATTATATAAAAAGTGAACGGTGGCAAATGTGAAAGGGCTGTTGTAGTTGTATGATCATTTAAGGTGCAAACAATACTGTACATCATAAGTAAGTAAATTGTTTGTCTTCCAAACACTGATTAATTCAGTCTCAAGTTTTCACAAGCGAACACTGAGAAGGAAAGGTAATAGAGAGTGAAGTCGGGTACGCGTGACTCATCCTGTTCTGAGAATCACCAGAGTTGAAATTATAAGCTGGTATGCATATCAATGAGAACTGAGCTACCATGACAACTCCTGATGATATGAATATTTCTCACAACATGTAGGCTATACACTTTTACCCATTTAGTTTCACACTTTGTTGGAGGGGTATGTCTGCAATTCACACAGGCTCAGTACAGGTGGCATTGCAAAATTGTGGTGTTCTTTCAGCAGTGTTTCCAGTGAAATATCCCTTTAATGCACTGTGCATCTCCCAGAGCGAGGTGATAGCAGAGAGCAGCCGCAGAGCTGAATGGGGGTTAATTAACTAAACCTCACCGTGTCACTGCACATCTCCTTTCCTTTCCTTTCCTTTCATTTCCTTTCCTTTCCTTTCCTTTCGTGCCCAGAGCCACTTCTAGTCAGTGTTGTTTCTAGTGACACCAGAACAACCATCATTAAAAGCCAGCCAGCATAAAGCCTTCAGCACAATAATCCCATCAAAAGGAAACTGGGTAACAACCTCTGTCTAATCCTTTATTAGCCTGGCTCCTCCTCTCACACCCTAACCCCCCTCCACCAAATTAATTAATAATTAGCTTAGCACTAACGAGTCGCTAGCGGTGGAAATATTTAATTTCTGTTGCTACAACTCAAGTCAATGTTCAAAAACACTGCTGGAACAATGAACTAAATCTGTGTCTACTACTTAGTTGCCTTCAGTGTAAACTTCTGAACTTCTTGCACTAATGATGACTGTAACAAATCACCACTAACACCAAACAGAGGGAGAAATTACTTTTGGGCTTTTTCCAGAAACTGGTATAAGAAGAAGTCCTGGCTTGCTGTCTGTCCTGAGACTGGAGCTTTGTTTTTTCTCTCCTGCCTCCTCAGTCAGCTGTCAGGAAATAAAAAGAGTCTTCATTTAGACTCATTGAGGTAATACAGATTGAATATGAAAATATTGAAAATTTTCCTGATGAAGTGAGAAAATATGAACAGACTAGCAGTTACATGAAAAATGCTAACTGCTGTGTCTTACAATGATCAGAAATGTGGACATTGCTTGGCAGCTTAATGAAAGCTACAGGATGGAGTATAATGAGATCTTAAAATGTGGAAGGGGACAAAAACATATGTTTTTGTCTGAGATGATAGACTGCATTATATTCTGTGGTGCGTTTGAGCTTGTGTCATGATGAAAGTCAAGGCGGTTAAGTGGACAGGTGCACTTTGTTGCTGTGTTTTAGGGGAAATCTGAGACATTGCATAATGAGCTACTTGACTGCATGTTCTCAGTTAAAATGTACTTATTTACTTATAAATAGTAAATGACCGAAAACACATGACTGTGTATTTTCATGTTAATTTAATCTTTTAAAGCAGTGTGATGCATGATAATGGTGCTTTTGGTTTATAGTAGTGCGCCCCCCTCAAAAATAATTTCACAAGCTGCCATTGATGCCATTATGGTCTCATTATATTGATTATTTACAGAGACAGACAGAAAAGAGTTTATTTGTTTATCTGATTTCAATAATAAAACACAATGCTATTCTCAATTAGTCCTGTTTATAATTTATTGTTTAATATCTGCTTCTGAATGCGTGACGCGTGATAAAACACTTGGTGATGGATCAGATTTGGTACAGGCAGATTGAAGAGATTTAATCTCTAAACTGTTCCTGCAGCAGGACCTTGAGGTTTTGAGTTAAATGTCTCAACGTCATTGGATTTGGTACCAACATTAATACTTCCTGTTAGATAAATACTGTAATACCTTAAGACCTACAAAACTAATGATGCACATAAGTGCTGTGTGTCTGGCAGCAAAATGTCCAAACAGTTAAATGGTAATTATAGTAAAATATCACATTTTATCTCATAGAAACTTCCCATTGAAAGTTATATAATTATAACTATATGTAATATAAATTGTAAAAAACAAATGTTGGCATGGTAATGTGATAAAAGGTGTTGACTCCTGGCCACACTGTTCAAAAACCATACATCCTATCACAATAAAAATTACACGTGTCAACAGAGAACAGGTTTTCATACGTTTTTATATAGGAATATATACATATATATATATATATATATATATATATACATATATATATATATATATATATTGGTTAGTGAAAGATAAAAATTGACTGAAGTAGAGAAGAAATACACAAAAAAGTTGATAAAGAGCTGAGCTGAACTTCGGCAGAGTGAGAGTGACATCACCACTCTAGCCTGTTCAAAGTTCTGTCCATTAAAATGAATGGAGGAATTTCCAGATTTTAATTGGTCAAATAAAACTTAAACTGCTCTAATTCAAAAAGTACAACAGATATGAAGACGCTGTTTTACAAATAAGAGTAAGAGTCGGATACGAGTAAAATATACTTACACTACTATTGAAAAGGTTGGACACATATAGGATTTGCCATGTTTTTCATGAAAAGATACTTGTGTTCAGCTGTGTTACCATCATTGCAAAAGGGATTTTTAATAAATGTTTATCTTCTTAATTTAATAAACTTAAATTAGAAAACTTTTGGAGGACAATACATTTCTCTATACGCTTGTGTAAATATTGCTTTAAAAAAGCACTCTTTTCTGCTACATTAGTCATTTGCAATATTAACAATGTCTATACTGTATTTCTGATATATGATTATATTTATATGTGCCCAAACCTTTGACTGGTAGTGTATATGTAGTATTATAGTTTAACTGATTTATAATGTGCATATTCTTCTAAATATTCCAAAAGTATAAACAGTCTTGCAGAAATAAATGTATTTTTAAAAGTCTTTGAGACTTATTGACATTTAATGAGCTGAAATATATCCTCTGAGGAAGGAACACCTCCATTAAAAAGTTATAAATTAATCAGTGGTGGGAGTAAATATTTTTCGTACATAAAAGACTTACATAAAGAACTGTGGCCGCGTCTCTGAGAGTTCACAAACTAAATACAGTCACCGCGAAGCCAGAAATTGAAGTCTACAGTGAGTCAGTTCTTTGCACTTCATCTATGTTTGTATTTATGAGTGTAATCAAGGCAAGGGAATAAAAAATCTGTGATGTGCATTATGTATCTTTTAAATTAATAAATGGTTTGCTAACAAAACTATTTTAGGTGGAAACATATAATTTAATTAAATATAATGTTATTGAAATACATAATCTGTGGTGAGTAATTGTGGCGTAGTGGAACCCTTTGACTCTGCACTTGTTTTCTTGCTTTGATGTCTTTTGCCTTGTGTGTCTTTCTGTTTCTTGATGTTTTAGTCAAACCTAAAATTTCTTCTGTAATCACCAGTTTTCTAACCGGTCAGACAGTCAGATTTTTTGCGACCAGCAAATCAACTTGAAAACCTTTATTGGTTTAACCCAGTAAACATGGCCTTGGTCTCCAAACTGTAATAACAATTTATGATTTTTTAGAGTTGTGTAATAGCAGTTGGATTAAACCGAGCTAACCCGTCTGACCACTCGTGTTTGCGATGACTCATGTGCTCTGTTGTAACGCTGCATCGGTCCATGAAACCGTTAAAATGAATCATTTAAACCAGCCACCCTAAAATACAGTAAATTCAAATGAGTAGATTTTATACACTTCTTATTCTACTATCTTTTCTATCTATCATCTATTATTCTGATGCTAGTTTTTAGCAGAAAATAAAAATATCTCTAGAACGTTTGAGACACATTTAAGATGAGTTGTCCAGTGATGTTGGTTGTCAAAAACAGAAATTTGTATACAGAGCACATTTTAATATCGGATATTATGTCATAACATCATAAAAAACACACTTTTAAAAAGGCTATACATTAACATTACATACATTATTGTGCCATATTTAATTTAGGAAAGCTGCAGGTATTGGGATATGGGTAGCCTCGAGCCCACTATGCTGTTGTCATTATTCAATACATGACACGACACGAAAAGCTTAAACTGGTCAATTAGAAATATATGTTATCTACTGTTGTTTCAGGACATCCTGAAAATAAAATAATTTCAAAAACCTGTCTAGACTGTCTTTTCTGGAAGAATGTAATGTTTAGGCCATATAAAAGGCTCATAAACCCCGTCTTTGTTGAATCTAAAATGAAAATATTAATACCATGTTAATGCCCAAAACTAACATGAACCATCTTCACGGTTTCTCCACAGTCTTCTTTATCTGTTTAATGGCTTCTATGATGGAGTAAGTAAAGAAATATGTAAACTTCTCTGGAAACGTTTTCATGTAAAATATCAATTAGGCTCATTAAAAGTTTAGATGCTTAATATGGACATGGATACAGGTAAAGCCAAATGATTTTTGTAAGTGAACAAAGCTAAAGCTAGCTGTGAATATGTTCTGTAGCGGTGGCCTGGACTTCACCCATCGCTGATGTCCGTGATTGTGTCTCATGAAATATAACTATGTTAACTTTTCTTATAGCGTCTTGTTTTTTCTGTTGTCTTTGCTTTTAACATTTAAAACAAATAGCAGAAATGAGTTACCTCTTCACACAAATGACCACAAATACATTTTGCTCTTTGAACATGAATTGATCTCTAACCTTATGTTCCTTTCATGACGACATGTTGACAGAGGTTTTATTGTTGACTTGGCAGCATGTGCAAACCCAACCTTTTACCCTGCAGGTGTTCACACTATAAATTACATGGTGACACACAGCGGGACAATCACAACCTGATATACTGATAAATCTCTCTGTTTCTGTCTTTCCCTCTCTGTGAGCTGAACCCAGCTGATCTGTTCAATCACCCAGGAGCACTGAGGCAGGACCCTGTAAAAGGGTGATTCGCTCAACTTCAGCTGTCCGTACACCATTTGCTTTGCTTCTCTCACCCACCCTGTCCCGTTTATTGTTCCTCTCGGTCAGCTATTATTGACCTACCACTGACACGGGACGTTCAGACAGAATATGAAAAGCAGTTTTTCTATATTGCAGTAAAGGTTAAAGTTCATATCCTTTAGCGTTCTGTAACTTAAGAAAAAAGCATGCACACACACACACACACACACACACACACTCCACTGTTTGTTTTCTGAAGTAAACACTTCTGTTATGCAACTGTCAAATGAACTAGTTTATTCTGGTTTGTTTTCTGAACGACTTTTCTGTAACTTTTGTGACATTTTGAAATTTTTGACAGTTTGAAAATCTGCCAAGTGCTAACAGGCACACCGTGTCTGCTACCAGAGTCTTGTTTGCAACCAGTGACTGACATCGTGTTATTGATGCGGACCCAGATCTCAACGGTTTCCAAACTTTTGTACATGTCATTATTACACACGAGGAGTTTGACAGCCACATGTGTAAAGTGGCTGACAGGTGAGGCAGGATTAGCCACAGAAAACCTGAAAACTAGGACAAAGAGCTCCACATTATCTCCCATTGTCGGCTGGCCAATGTGAAATCTTGATTTGGACAACAAGAAATCCGAAAAAATCACAGTCTTTGTCCAAAAAATATGGTAAACAATCGCATTATGTTCTCCATTGTTTCAGCCACTGACCCGTGAATGCTGAGAAGTGACTGATGTCTGATTGTATTGTGTTGTGGCCCCTCATCTCCATTCAGTATGGCCAAGAAATGTAGGGGACTGGGCAATTATTTCTGATTTATCTACTTGGACAAATCCTGGCGTAGTGAGCAGGGCTCCAGAGTCGAGTGGAGGTTTGTGTCCTCATTATCGATACTCTCCATACTGCTGGCTTACCTCCAGTTGTTCTTGGTTTCTACGGTGCATTACTGAATCTGAGAAGCATGATTTTCAGCCATGTAAATGGGTTCATGGGTGAGTAGGTCATTAAAGGGGTTTAAACTAGCCTGATTTTTATCTTAGAATTCAACATAACTGTCCATTGTGGATCACATGAGGATAAAATCAATCCGCTGAGTGGTGTCCTGTCACACAGCACAGAGGGAGGATGACTATTTAACTTTTGAACAAAATTAACAATTTGCTGGAATTATCAAGTATCTGAAACATACTACCTACGTATTAAAATCCACATAAATAAAACCGTACAAATTCATATTATTCAATTGATCTGTAGCTGTTTACAGAAAGTATTGATTCTTTATTTTATTATTATTACTGTTGTAATACTGAAATACAGACGGTCTTTACTCTATTTTTTATAACAGCACTGGCATTGCCGTTTACAGTAGACACCTACTATATTTGTACTGTATCTGGAATACAGAGTTCTATAAGTGTTATAAAATATACTATGTACCATGTAATGATGTTCTTCCAATGTTTTGGTAATTACTACAAATAAATGACCATGTACTGTTGGGACAATGTCCCTCTCTAACAACATGCTGCCTTTTGTTTGGAGGTATTAAGACACAATTTGGCGACAAGAATCCATATTATGTTTGTTTGTATTATATTTCTCACTACACTAACAAAATAGTGAAACCGTGATATGAAGCCATATCCTGGCAAAGTTTGGGCCCTTTGTGGAGGTGATCTTTGGGCAGGTGCTTAAAAGGACAGCCAGTCAAAACCTCAGCACATGTGTGAGGTTTGTAGCAGCCTCACGCAGCCAGCATGATGTTTTATAATCCTCATGCTCCGCTACATGGCACCTTACAACATGTACTAACATGAGATAATGTAAGTCAAGCAATGACAAATCAAACACTACTGACAGTTTCATTTGACTTTACCACCACCGGCAAAATCCTTTTGTTTGTTTCCCTTTTATTTCGTTCGGTGTTGTCAAAGCAAGTGCACAGCCTTACACAATCTTTTATTTTACTTCCTTGAGTAGCTCTTTTGTAGTTGGAGTAGCTGTACAGTGTGGTGCTGTTACACATGCAGTTACACAATCAACAACGCTCTAAAAAATCAAGCAATCAATCTAGTGTTTTATGCTTACTGGCAATTTTATGTATATACTCAGTTTTGTCTGAAATTTACTTTATAATCAAACTAAACAATTAAAGGAAACACAAGTCAGAGTATACTGTAGGTTTAGAAATATGTTCTTGGTGTATTATAATTTACAATATATACAGCCAAGGTATCAGTCCATAAATGTTTTTATTTGTGTCCTCACTGAATGTATACGGATGGTAGCTCAACAGAGGCTAGATTTAATTAAGGTATTTTAGAAAGCGTTGTGAAAGGTGCTCAGTATATTGGACAATGAACCATTGCAAATCTTTCACTTTTAATCTCTCCTATTCCAGAAGATCATCTTCCTCCACTTTCATACTGCTAGTGCTGGTTCCACCCATCCCCCACCCCAACAGTAAATTGACACTGCTCGACACTTAAGAGCATGTGTCATATTCTTGTACGTGGAGTGGCCCATTCAATTAATTGCCAGGCAGGCAGCTAGTCATCCAGCCAGCCAGTGAGCAGGCATTCTTCAGGAGAGAGAGCCGAGCTGCCTTGTCCAATCACTGGCAATTGTGTCTTGTAGCTACAACAGTGTCTCCCTCATAGCCAATGCTGTGGCTCTGATACGCCTCTTTGTTCCAACTAAATCCTCATTAGTAATGCCAAACTAACACACACACATGCCATGCTGGCCCTGGTTTCTATTCATACAATGCTTAAATAGTGAAATAAAAGGTAACATCATCTACATAAAGTGATTAATGTCCAGTTTCTTCCCCAACAAATTCCACTAAAAAAGGCCATTATCTAACTTTCATTATAAAACATTGTTAAGTATCTGAATGTGCACCTCAAATAATTAGTGTCGCTGCAGGCCAGTACTAACTTTGTCATAACAAATCTTATATATTCTCAGATAGCGATATGAACGGTTGTAAATGTGTGTTCAGTGAGTGACTGCTGTATGACAACTGCTTATCACAATGCATAAAAAAGAGGGGAAAGCTTTGGAAAGAGCCTCAGAGATCAGAAATCCCCCCTTTCAGTCACACATTGGTCGCCTGAATTTGCAGAGCTGAAGAACGTATGCATGCGTATGTGCTTCTCTTTTGTCATGTGTACAAGTAGGGCAACAATATAAAATTATTTTAATTGATAGCTTGTATAAAGATCGCATCACATCTCCCCTGTCTCTAGGACTGGCGTAAATAGAGGCTCAGTGGACGTTTGTGTTTGTGGATAACACGTCACACAGAAGGAAGTCAAAAGGAAGTAAAAAAGGTGAGACTGATTGAACCAGGAAGCTGCACATGGTGTGGTAATGTCCAATGTCTGGGCCCCCCCCCCCCAAAAAAAACTTAACTTTTTGGAGCAGCCAGTAGGACTCTGTCTGATGATCGGGGTCTTATAGCCAAGTAAAAGGTCTGTAGCATAGCTTGGGATGACACCTTCAGAGGTTATCAGTAAACATTACAATTTGGATGTAAATTTAGCTGCCGCCTCTGCGTCTGAGAACACCGCTGCTTGATATTAGGGGGAGATAAGAGCATGAATGAGTTCCAGACTGAGGTTTAATGGGTAAAACAAAGAGTCAATTGATTCTACATTTTTGGAAGGTCACTTCATTTTGGCTGTCAGATGAATGTTTAGTTCACTGTGCAAGACAAACTGAGAAATGGGTAATTTTCATGATACTTCAGACAGTGAATGATTCATATCAATAGGCTGAAGCCTTGTGGAGCGCACTATTTATAAACTAGTGTTTCAATCCTCTGACTCACCAATGCCTCTAGTTACAGTCTTTTAAAGGGATCCTACGCCAACAATGACCACAGTGTTCATTGTGCTGCCTAATCATCAGTGCGCTGGAGGAGCTGCAAGGTGCCATGACACACAGTAATACCCAGACTCTGAAACACAAGCAGAGGCAGGAATACAGAGAACTGAATATCTGTTATATTTAGGTCTGGGATTCTGCGTCACTCTGGTAAAGGCTGTTTACAGAGTATGTATTTGTGCTTCAGTGTGTGTGTGTGTATGTACGTGTGTGCATTTGTACATGTGCAAATATGTGTGTTCTTGTAAGCCACGGTTTTCTAGCAATAAATATGCACAGCACATCTACTGTTTGTACTTAGGCAAAATAGATGGCATTGCTGGCGAGCAAAACATCTATCATTTCTGCCTCTGATTAATAGTTGTCCTGGGGACGGCTGCTCTGCAAAGAGAGCGACAAGAGGAAGAAAAAACATGAAGTGAGGGAGAGGTAAGAGAAAGAGAAAAACAACAGTGGAAAACGAATAATAGAAGAGATGAAGAGAGCATGACTCCTTTGCTCAGAGGGCTGAAACATTTAGGAGAAGCTGAGCTCAGGGATGTCTGAACGCCTCCTGTCGTGTGCTGAAAAGATTTTATGACAATGAGGTCCTGTCATTATTGGTAAATTGGTCAATCTCAAACCTGAAACTGGCTGATGTTTCGCTGTTATGTTTCCCTTCCTCCTACATTGTTTCTCCTTCTCCCTTTTTTAATAACACGAGCGTTATTAGTTTTGCTTTAAACTGACCCTTTTAATCTGTTGCTACAGAGCCTGTTGGTTACGGGGACTGGGAATCAATAATCTGTTCATTGCTGAGTTCAAGTGTTGTGAGTTGTGGCAAATATGAACTAATTGCATCAAAGTGGTTCTTCACATATTGAGTTTACAAGAACTGGATCAACGTCAGCCAAAGTCAGTGTGACCTTGACCTTTGACCTTTGGACAATAATATCAGGACAGTCTTTAAGTCCAAACTGACAAATTCTCCCTGACAAGTGCTCCTTATATCATGCTCACAAGAACTGGGTAGCTCTACAGCCCGAAAACATGATGTCTACATGACATAATTTATAATGAATATAATTTTGGGCACAATGTTGGTTCATACCTGTCTATTTGATTATACAAGTAAAATAAAAATTTGAAGCCTGATTTCACCAGAACTACGGCCGTTTAATAAATTCAACCAAAGTGGTAAATGGCTTAAACCTATGTTGCACCCAAATACAGTGTTAGCATTTAATCTCTAGATTAGAAAAAAGTTTCCTCTGATAATGATGCAGTCAGCAATTAAATTCCCTTTAAATCCTTCTCACAAAACAATTTAGCAGAGCAGCTTTTGTCAAATAAATGTACACAAGTCAGTTGTGGACAATCATCAAATGGCCATCTGGACAGCTTGGAGACATTTCTTTTTAACATTCTTCTTATAATATAACACATATTAAAGGTTAACTGGTTAAACTTCAACGTCTCCCGGTGCTGTCTTTCGCTTCACTTTTTAAAAATCAGTTTCAGTTGTCTCAGCTTCGTTATGCTAATTGTTGTTCGTGCAACCAACAGGAATTAAAATAATTGACCAAATGGTAGCTCACACATTCGTTGATCGTGTCCGTCGTTCATGTAACATGCACAGTGTATGCATGCTGCATGTGCCATCTGCTCTGACAGTTAAAGTCAAACAAAGGACCCAATGCTCATAATGTAAATGACTTTCTACAGCCCCTGTGACAAAAGTTATCTGCTGTATGTGTGTGTGGCTGTGCGCATGTGCGTGTGTGTGTGTGTGTGTGTGTGTCTGTGTACAAGAGTGTGTCTATGTAAAATATGACTGTATGCTAATAAGAAGTCACATGGATATGTAGGTCACGTCAGCCTATTTTCTGCAAGCCTTGCACCCTGTATTGAAGCGCACAGGCACACACATGCGCGTATACACACACACACACACACACACACAGATATACAGCCACAGTAAAAACACAGAATCCTCTCTTCTTAAAACACCCGTTTTTAGTTTGAGACACTTTGAGTGAAGCTGAAGTAAAAGGAAAAAATGTGAGCCGGAGGGATGCTACATTCCTGACACAACACAAACACGCACACACTCTCACCAGGAAGCTTTCTCATATAAGCCAAAAAGCCCCGGTGAGCATCTTGCAGAGCCTCCACCTCAGTGTGGCACCTGAGGTGGCATTCCCCAGGCATCCCACGGCGTTGGGTTGGTTTTGATTTTACTCTTCACAGTGTATTGAGACAAAAGCTTTAGTGTGCTGTCCCGCTGCCTTCTTGTAGACTTCAGGATGTTTACAGTCCAATTTAAAGCAGGAGCAGGGTTCATGGAGGAGACAGACTCCCCGTCGAGATGTTTAAGTGTAAAGAAGCAGGGAGGAGGGAGGAAAAGGGAACCAAACAATACCTCCATCCTACTCTCCTGACAACACAGGCAGCGCTAAATTCATCATCCCACTTTGGCTATTTTGGGAGCTTAAAAAATTAGGCAAACTTCATACAGAAGTGTCTCGGTGTCTACTCTGTTTGTTTCTGTCTCTCCACGTCCCTCCCACCATCTCTAGCTGCCAGTCGGCTGGTGTAGGTGTTAAGAACATTAAGAATGTCTGTTTACTTTCTATGTGGTATTATTCACATCACTGAGCCCTCAGCCGCCTCCACTCCTCCTCTGTGCACTGACAGGATCACAATCCAGTCTGCCCGCCCACCCCTACACCCCCCTTCGCATGACAAACACCTCCAGTTATCGTGTCAGCTACTGTCCACTTGTTTTCTTTCATTTTTGCATTACACACAGTTTATCCAAGTTAGGCAAATCTTCCGCTGGATCAAAATGCAGGTGGCAACACGTTAGTCTCTCGCCACTGTCTCTATCCACCTGTCATTTTTTAAAACATCAATCATACGACTTGGCACCTCCAAACTGGCGTAAGTGATTTGCTTTTGATTATAGGAATGAAAAGATAATATGTCTTTTAAAAATCCGTTTCACGAGTAGTAGTCTCACTTGAGTGACAACAGGAACACGTAGATGCTCTAGAAGTTGCAGGTTACATTTTCTTCGCTGTGTGTGTTTTTTCAGTTCCACCACTGAAGACTTGTGTTGTGAAGCCCACGGAGGGAATGATGTTCATAATAGCACCAGTTCTCGCTTGTAGGGCACAGAGGAGCAGACAAGCATCTGTCCCTGACTCCCTGGTGTGACAACCCCCATTACCCGTCTGCTTAAACCCATCCCCCCCTACCGCACACACTCACACACACACACACACACGCACACATAGGCCCTTGGGGCAGTGGGAGGTCACAGCGCTTTGTGTTGGCTGGCAGTGGTGTACGACGGCGCGTGGGACACATGCAGCACAGGCGAACTGTGATGCAGAATAAATGCACGTGTTAGTGTGGGCACGCATGCTGGCAAGCATGGCCAGGCGCATGTTTTGGAACAGAAAATTTGAAAATGTGGCAGAGCTGGGGAAGGGAAATGAGGGGTGGTATTAGCGAGAGAAGTTACTCAATGGAGAAAGGGGATAAAAGAGGATAGGAGGAGTTACTTGGCAGAATGTTTTTGTGGGTTTCACTGAGGCATGTTTTTGGCATGCCGACTGCCTTCACGCTGATGATGCAATTTCCCTGCCTGCCTGCAAGTCGCAAGGCAATACGTGCACCTCTGCCACCACCAAGTTGCTCCTTGTTAGATTGTGACTACGGTTTGCCATAACCCTCCAGGTCCAGCTTAGAGGATCAAGGCACTCACACACTCATACTTACTTATACTGGGTTGACTGTGGACTGTCATCTTAACTAGAAGATAAGAGCTAATGGAGTTAGAGAGTGAGCGGGCATGGGATGTTACCGCATGTTTCAGTGTGGCTCGGTTGGGTTGGGCCCTGTTGTTTGTGGTTCCCATCTTAAACTAAGCAGGAAGCCGTACTGCAAATCTCCAGAGCAATTGTTCCTTCACCAACCAAAACGGTGATCTACCAGCGCCGACATTACACCCGCGTTTGTCTGTATTGTGTCAGCTGGGATGTGTCGATGACAGGGGGATTTCCTCTGGTGAGATCAATGCCACCACCCTCACTGCAGTGGCCCCTCTGTGGCTCTTCATACGCTAACATACTGTACAAAAACTCTCTCTTCTCAACCACATTTTACCAGCAAGGTTGTTCATTTTGTCTTTCGCTCGGCTAACCATCCCATCCTGTCGCACTTCCTCTCTTCCATGTCTGCACAGTATGATGGAATCACAGCTTTGGAATATGGTTGTCAACATGACGTTACTCTTCCCTGACTGTGTGAGGAGAGGGACCCTCACTCACACTTTGAAAAATGTGTTGCCTTCCTGTGGGTGTCTGACCATCGGCAGGCGTGTGTTCATGTATGTGCATGTACGTGTTTATTCCGCGGTGGATCTGTGCCACTTCCCACAGAAAGAAAACACAGGAGAGCTTTACTACCCCACCACATACACACTTTCTGCCACTGCACTTCTCCCGAGCCTCTCTCACTCCCTCCCTTCCCTTCTTGTTCTTAAAGGCACAGGGATGAAGTGATGTCTTAAGTATGTGTGTGCAGTCCTCCATCTCCCTGCTCTGCGCCGCTCTGCTACACTATACGACACTCAGGTAGTTGTCGTAATCGAGCACGAATACTTAAAATTCTCAGAGTTTTTAAAAAGGCAAGCCTCACTCAAACTTTAGCAGCAAAAATGAGTCCAGGTCAGAAGCATCTCTTCAAATGATGTTTACAGATACATTTTGGGCAAATAAAAAGTTACGCTGAGTACCTTTTTCAAGAAAAACAAGTGAACAGGTGCGTTAGTTTAATGGAAATGGACAAACCAAGCACATGCACCTTTGTTTGAAAACTCTTTGAAGTATGCACAAATCTCACCATTGGGTGAAATGTTTAAATATGTTTTTAACGATGCGGTGTCTTTGTCTTTTGGTTCTGGTTAGGGTTAGGGTAAGATACTGCCTATAATGACACTGAGAAGCACAATGGAATTGGTTATTTCCAGGCCATGGGTGTCTTCTGTAGTTTTCTTTGTGATACCTCAAATTTTTGTTTGGACAGGTGCTAAACCTGTGTCTGCGCTACTACAGGTCTAAGGACACCGATGACACGTAGCTTTATGGAGACCACAAATTGAACCCTTAGGTTGGAAGGCGACTGCTCCACCCACTGAGCTATCGTGCCGCCCCCACTTTTTTTTACTAATCAAATATAAACATCCACTTATTCCTGAGCAATCAATCAATTTCTAGATTTGTCAAATCCTTTCACATAGCATTATAAACTGCAGTGCAGTGTCATAGTGTATGATAAGGCTTCAAACTCATGGGTTTCATTCTTACGCCGGCCCTCTTGTTTTAGATTTAGGTTTTAATGCAGTGGTATTTTTGATATAAATGCCTTGTAATGTCTCTTTGGCTCTTGGTTTAAGGCTCAAATGAATCCAATATGGTTTCAGGTGCTGATGAGTCTGAAGTAAGGAAATATACAACCTAAACAGAAAAAAATGTAACACGGATGCTTTTCAGTTGTTAAGACTTTTGTGTTGTCGAACACAATGTGTTGAATGGTGTTTTCAAAGTTTGACTTTGAACATTTTTATATCACTGCCTTGGAAGATACAGGAGATGGGTTTTATTATTTCTTTAATGTGTGGCAGTAACCTGTATCTGCAGAGGAGGGGGCACAAAAGCAGAAGTGCGAAAGTCTTCTTTCTACCCGCTGGGTGTATGATGTACGAAGTGGGGCGAAGTGGGGTGGGGAGGTTGCTGGGCATTTGGGAATGGCACAGACAAACTTGGTGACCAAATAGGATGACGCAAATCAAAACAGACAAACAGAGAGAGAGAGGAGAGGAGAGCAGACAGACGTAACAGCTGGTAGGTAGACAATGGACAGACAGGTTCATATTTGGGATAACAGAGAGTTTGAAGTTATGTAAGCAGGGGTTTACAGCTTCAAGAATCAACGAGTGTTGATACAAGCCATGCCATGCAGATGGATAGAACAGTTTAATGTTGTGTACAACTTTCTACATATATGTAGGATGCTGTGTTGAGATATGCAGCTTTTCTGATGCAAGTAAATAGAAGCTGAGTGTTGAAGCATAGCAAGAAAACAAAGCCAGGTTTTGTAAGCAGATTTCTGATTTGCGACAGTGTATGTATGTATGTATGTATGTTTCACATTAATTCGATCTCTGCATTTTACTGAGGAAATTTCACGGTGACACTGTACACAGTGTCGACATCAGTGATTTAGTCAGGAGTCTCATGCACACACATGAACTTTCACCAACCTGTTGAACCAGTCTGTGACATAAAGAGGGCATTCTAGTAAAACCAGCAACCCTCCAACAGCCGTTCTCCATAATGTATGCAAAAAGTAATATTTCTCTTTTACAAGGCAAGATGTCAAGAAACGAGTGAAGCGATGGACTGAGTGTGAAAGAGAAAAGGTGGATCAAGGGGCCACTTCCATCAAGGCTGACTCACTGCAACTGAAGGGTGGAGGTTTCACCGCTCGCGTTGTATTTGGTTGATTTGTTCTGTGTCTCCCGTTTTTATTTGAAGCTCCTTCACTGCACATTCGCACACAGACACAAACATCCATACACACTCTGGGGCTGCATCCTGAGCCAGGTGCCGAGAAATGGGCTGAGAAAGGCATCCATTTGCTGTGCGCTGAATTATTCAACCTGTGAGTAATTATAATTTGGCCTCACAAAAGCCGAGGCTGGGGGAATTCCTCTGTTGGTCTGGACTGCAACTTATTGTGTTTTTTCCTTCCCATGCAGGCCAATGTTGGGGCGGAGCAGGGACCTAACAGGGGTACTGGATGCCTGTGCATCTAATGTGGGCTTTCGCTGCTGGAGATGTTGCATAACACGAAGGGGAAGGAGTGCACTCTTTAAACTGGAGCAGCAAGAGTTTAACACACACTTCAGGGCAATGGAGGTCCGTATGGTTAAAGATGGTTCAGTTCATATAGTTTCTTTAATAAGTGAGTGAAATGACACCCAAAGGAGAGCAAATTGCACTTATTTAACTTTAGATTTCTTCCACATTTGTTAGGGATTGCCTTAATAATCACAATTATATTTAAGTTATTCTGTCATATCACTGTGATCAAGTCATTTGTTTCCCTGGCTGAGTGTAAATAAATATCAGTGAAAGACATCGGTCTAATACTTGAAATTAGACAGCGTAAAACTCTTTCCATATCACCACCACTGTTGCTTTGAACCGTCCCCTCAAACTCGTATTACTTTGATTGGTTGTTCTTCCCCTTTAACTCAAAGATAGACTGAAAGATCTCTCTCATCCCGTGACAGCAGCTGTGTTACGTCTTTCAAAGGTTTCAGATAATAGTTTAGTGTGATCTAATTCAATTGCATGGAATCACCAGTGAGCCACATCTCCACAGTTGCTATGTAAGCGGCATCAGATGTGTATGAATGCCAGGAAAAGCAGGTTACCCTCAGGTCAGTGCAGTGTCAGAGTTGGAATGAATAATAATAACCAACCCCCTTTTAGCTAACAAGAAGCCACCTAAAGACTGTGACCTTGTGTGAGATGTGAAATACACAGCAGAAGCAGAACCACAAGCACAACTTGGCACAGGAGCCTGCTGTTTAAGTCTCCTGTGTGATAAATAAGAACGCCCTTGATTAACTCATTGCTTCTGGAGCCACATCTAACACATTCATTTTTTTGTTTTTGGAATAATCAGTAAAAGAAAAGGTCATGTGTCTTTTGCTGCTCAGATTTAAGTTAAGTTAACCTCAGAGAGGGTTTTTTTTGTGGAAGGTTGTACTCTGAGCAGAATACAACAACGATTACTTCTGGGTTTGAGTGATGAATAAAAAGGTGCATAAACAATGACCTTAGACGGCATTTATCATCATGCAAACACCCACCAGCATAAATAAAAATCAATAAGGTTTTCAGAAAACCACCTTTTCATAAAGGCCCATTCCTCGTACCAATACATGCACCAATTATGATACAGTAAAGATTTGTCTTACTCATTCAAGGCAGCTGTTCACAAACAATAAAGCATTTCAAGACTTTAATAATCCTAGATAAGGCTGAGGAAGTGATGGAAATCTCACTATAATCACACAAAACGTGCCGCAATATAGAGCAGACTGGGTTTAGCTTAGCTGAGTCGTGTTTCCTAGAGCAGTACACCTTGGAGTATTTAGAACACTGTTGTTTACAACTATTAGGACACACATGAACTGTTGTAAGAATCATTCATGTTTGTCAATACTTTTCATAATGACGAAGACAAAGTATGCTGACCACAGTTTAATTTGACTTTATTACATTAGTTATACTAACTTGAAAACTGTGTGTGGACAGATGCTAATGTAAAGCATATATGAAGTCAATGCCAACAATACAAGGATGCATACAAATGTGCAGTCTGCATGCATCGTACATTTAAGAGCAGTGCTAATTAAAGTGAAATGAGTATACATGCATGTGCAAATACAAAATGCTTCCATGCCCTTATTTTCCACATGCTGTAACGGACATGTACTTCCTGTTCTGGTTCTGAATGTTTTCAGTGAATGTCAGTCGTGTGGCGCAGAATCATCCAGTATCAACAAACCTTCTGGTCTAAAAACGAAGGAAAGACAAGAGCTCTGGTGGTCAAGAACAAAACGTCCAGTCATTTATACTTGCTTAAAAAAAATGCTCCATTCTTCCCTTTCCGGCACTTAAACTATCACTCAAGAGTTTGGGGTCACTTACAAATCTCATTTTATAACATCACATCGGTTAAAAATACAGAATAAACATTGTAAATGGTGAAAATGACTATTGTACCTGGAAGCTGTTTTCTTAATGGAATAGATGTAAAAAGGCCCATTTTCAGCAAACATTTGTCCTCCAGTACCAAGTTGTGTTATCAAATTTAAAAGTCTAATAGTGGAGTGTAATAGCTTTTTTAAGTCTTTGTTCGGGGTCTTCTTTCTGGGTTGGATGTGTGGCTTCCTTTGTACCTCACTGTATTTCACAGCACCTGCTAGTCAATTTGTGTATTTTTGTAATTGTCCACCAAAAAACAAATTTGCCTGCTACATAGTTTCCTGTGATCATAACAAAAGCACTTGTTACATTATCTGTAATACAGCACTGTGTTAACCACAGTATGGCAAAACAGTATGGATCAGTCAAACTGGAGTTTGACTCCTGGAGAAAAATCTTAGTGAGGGGGGGGGAAGCATAGCCAGCCTCCCAAAAGACGTTTGCCCCAAGAGCAGAGCCCGCACCCGCGATGCCTTCCCCGTCTTTCCTCATATTTCTGAGGTCAGTAAACAAGAAGTGTGTGTTCCCCTTTAAGGAGCCCCCACCGTTTGTGCAGCGGAGGGAGGAGGAGCAGCCCTGTGGAACAGCGGCTGAGGAGGGGAAAAAAAATCCAACAGAGGACGGTTTCAAGTCCCCCCAATAGAAACTGTGCCTGATTTGTGGCCAATGTTGGAGATGTAAAAAAAAAAAGAGAGAAAGAGAGGGAGGGAGAGGAGAGAGAAGGAGGGAGGAGGAGGGAAGGAGGGAGGAGGAGGAGGAGGAGAAGAAGGGGGGGCACTAAAGGGGTAGCTATGGAGATGGAGCGTTTTCCTGGCTGCTTTCTTTGACAGGTGTTGAGTGGGGCAAAAGTCTTAAAACAGAATCCAGCATGTACGCCAAAGGTAAAGGAGCTGTCGTCCCTTCCGATAGCCAGGCGCGAGAAAAGTAAGTGGATTACACGCTGTGTGTGAGAGTTTACCTGCTGAACGCGAGGGCGAGGGGAGAGGTGCAGAGGAGGGGAGTCCAACTTTCTCAACTAGCTACTGTAATTTAAAAGCGGTGTCCTGCGCTAAAGTGCGCGCCTCCGTGCGCCGTATCCCTCCCATCCGAGCACCTCAGGGTGCGCTCGTTCAACTTTTCCGAAAAATTCTTAGCTCCTCTTCACACTTTTGTGTCTCTACAAAGGACGCGCACGAAGGATGTGCGTTTGCGCAAAGCGCGCACACTTTCCCGCAACTTCGCGCAACCTTGTCTCTCTTTTTGTAAAAAAAAAAAAAAAGATTACTCTAAAGCGGTATTTCTGCGATGCGTTGTTCTGGTGCTGGACGGGAAGCGGCTCCGGCGCGTGTCTCTGGGGGGGGGGGTGTCGGCGCTGCTCGCTTCTTCCCCCTGGAAACTTTCGCAGACGAAGCCGCCGCGCGCTGTTGGGAAACGCGGAGGCAGCGGCCGCGCTCGGGATGTTTGCTGCTGAAGCCGGGTGCGATCAAGCCTGGCGATGATGCAGCGAAAAGTTTGGTCCGAAGGAGAGTTAGAGACCTGTGGGGAACTTTTCTTTTTATGCAGCGTCCACTAACGTGCAGGACAGAGGCACGGACATCAAGCGTTGCCTCCGAACATTAAATGCTTGTCTTATAAGACCCACTAACGCCTGTGGGCTTGTATGTCATCCTAATGATTATACTGTGAAACCACCGGGATTGTGTTTAATTGTGTGCATGTATTCTCATAAAAAAAAACAAACAAAAAAACCAGAGCAAACTTTCAAATGTCACTGTCCCGCTAGACTGGAGGCGGCTGCACCGCTCTTGCTTCCAGGATGGGACCATTCAGAAGTGTTGGACCTTGTTTTTCTTTTATCATCAGCAGCTATTTTGGTCTGAGGTTAGAGAAGTGAGTAGGGCTCCCTGCTGGGATGCAGTTGTAATCTGAAAAACACTGTCAGGTCCTGGGAGGTTGTGCTGTTCCACAGCTCCTCACACATCTGTAACAGAAACTACATCTCTTCAGAGACTCCTGTATGTTTGATGCATAGCCGTGTCGTGTTCGATTGATTAAGTTCCCAGAGATGTGGCTCACTTATGTGCTTAGTGTTGAGCTTGCCTCAAGTTTGACTATGTGCTCTCTAAGTGCCACAAAGGTTTAATATCTCTCTGTGTTCAGGTGAGGATGGGAGCATAGTGGCAAACGGAGCAGCCCCGTGTGTGTGTTTTGTGACTGTGCAGAGCTGGAGGAGTGAATCCTGAATGAAAAACAGTCCCGTGTGGTTTTATTAAACAGCAGGCGCAGTGACTTCTGAACCAGCATATGATGCTTTAATATCGCATATCAACCAGCAGCAGACGCCGGGCTGCGTTTACACCTGTTTGTGTGCCTTCGCCTCATTCGCTGTATTTACAGTGATGCAGGGAAAGCGATGGATTATCTGAACGCTGTGTTTTTTTAGATGCACTTGTTTGCTCAGGAAGTGTGGATTATGTTTCATATGTTATTGGGAACGAAACCAATACACAGCCGGCGCGTGTTTCAAATGATACTGTAGGAGGAGGATTAATAATTGAACTCATAAGAAAATACAAGTCTTCAGAGGAGTGGAGCTGATGAGAGCTCCTGCGTTAGGGCTGCTCGGGAGGAACACGTCTTGAGCACGACTTGTTTGTTTGTATTTGATTCCGCCCTTCATTCATCTGTGCTTTCATACATTTATTTAAACTTCTGTATGTGTTTTGTTTGAGTGTGTGTGTGTCACGGGCTAACGTTCACACATAACGGATGGCGCTTGCCCTCTCCCCTCACCTGTCTTGTCACCCTAACCTGCCCTGCAGGGCCAACACATGTTTCCTTGTAAATGTGGAGCACACAACAGCTACTTCAATGCATCGCTGAATTAGCTCATATTCACATTTACATATTCAAATGGGTCTCTACATATTCAGACGCTGAGCAGAGGGCACCCCCAGATCGACGCGTATGTGATTAAAGCAGCTGCAGCTTCTTGCTCAGAGAATTGATTATGAAGTCATATGTTTACTTGATCAAATAAACTGTGATAAAACTAATAATTTCTCTTTGTTTGTTTCTTCAAAGTAAGTTTGGAATCAGTTCAGGTCAGCTGTTCAGGATGTTCAACGCAAATGACTCTGTTCATACTGTGCTACACTAAAAAAATACTTTAATGTGTGTTCATGCTTATGATTCTTACACTTTACTTGGATTAGCTGCACCAAACTTGTTGTTGTGAGCTGAGATAGTAGAGAAAAGGTCATTTGTCTTTGGTAGTGTTTCGCTTGTATAGTTGAGAGCAGTCAGACAATACGCAGTTGTGGGCACGTTAGTTACACCGGACGAGGAAGAAGTTGTAGAAGGGACAGTCATCCATGAATATCTTTAGATTTTTATGAGCTGCTTCCTTATGTGGTTCCTGTAGCGCCTGTTTCTGACGTGAGCGTCGTTTGGCAGTTTTTGTCGCATTACATTGCTGAAATATTTCAAACACAAGCACGTGCTGAATCCCATAAAGTGGCGGCCTGCAGGACACCACGCTTATGTGGTTTGGTTAGTTATAGTGTCACCGTGAGTGACAGACAGCTGCTGAAGCTTCACCTCACTTTCGGGTTAGATAATAGAGAAAGTGTCTTTAGCTAGACTGGTACTCAAAGCGCTTTACACTGCTTCTCATTCTCACACTCACACACCGAGCTGCTGTGCAACTGACCTGACACACCAAGGACACTCCGACATATGACTGAAGGAGGCGGGGAATCGAACCGCCAGTCTTCCGATTGGCAGGCGACTGCTCTACCTCCTGAGCCACAGTCGCCCCGATGCAACAGCTTTCCAGCCCCGACTCAGACAGTGCACCCATGTGGTGTACAGTGATGGTTCTGAGATGCAAAACGAGAAAGAAGACAAAGCAACTGCTCTTTTCTTTTTCTTTTTTAGCGTCCTATTGTGTTTATTGTGCTTCAGTATCAGCCACCTGAACTTTACAACATACGACCTTGAGAAGCGTTACTATGATCAGACGTTTTGTAAAAAGAAAACTCGCAAACAATAATGATAAAGAAAGGGGAAGAAGAATTTAATTACTCTCCACACTTCTTTCCAGGCTTTTGCTTTAATTTAATTTGAACAGGGGTAAAACAGCAGCATCAATATTAATGTCACCTTATTATTTAGTAACTGGAACCTTTTTGAAACGTGCGCTGATGACTCTGGCATCTTAATTAAAGGTGCCATTCACAAAAATATTTAATTGCGTGATCAAACATCTCATTTTTTAAAAGCATGTCCTTATTTTCCAAAGGAACCCTGCTCCCTGTGTTTGTTTACACACATGTTGGTGTGATTTCGAGTGTTGCTCGATTTGTTTGGGGAAAGAACGTCAAGTGTAAAGTTAATCAGTTTGTTTTGAACATGGGGTTCTTTACATCCTCCACTCCTCCTCTGGCTCCTCCCATGTATTTACATGCAGTTTAATGGGGATCTTCAGGTCTGAATGCATGGTTTTGATTCTACACAGATGGCTCTGCCATCTGCATTTTAGCCTTTTGAACGAGGCACAAAGAGCTGCGCACTAACATAGGCAGAAACACTGCACTAAAAGTAAAGAAACCCTTGATTTACCCTTGGCACCCTTTGGCTGACTGTGCTTTCATTCAGATATGTCAACAGCCAATTAATGCTGCCTTTCGTCAGCTGCTTTGGGTGCATCCGCACAAATTTGTTCGTTTTTCTCATTTGAAATAAAGGAGACAGTATAAATATTGAGGCGATGTGCCTGAAGTTTGGCAACAGAGCACAAACAGGACAAGTGTGCAAGTCTTTTATTATCACACAAAGAAAAGGACGTGTCTGAAAGGCCATCAGGTGAATAAATGTTTTAGGAAAGTTTGAACAGAATTCGGACCATTCACTTTATTGTCCCTATTAACTGCTGCGGGCGGAGGCTCAATAACAAAACTATGTCAGCTACGCCAATATAATCTCTTAGGAGAAATCATTATGAAACTGCTGAAACCGAGTTGTGTGTGGAAATCGGCCTTTGCTGAAAAGTGATCGGGCAGTTATGAAGTTACATCGGACACATCGTGGGGTAAATTCACAGAGTCAGCCTGGCTGCCGGTGGAAAGGGAGAGGACTATATCGTAAGTGTGTGTGTGTGTGACTGTGGATTAACCCATGGCTAAAGCCATGCGTGTTTACACGCTTATTGACACTGATTTGTTTTGACAAAGGAGCTGCCATAACAAAGCCAAGCAAATATAAACAGTGTGTGCGGTGGGAATAAGCTTTAGTGGAACAGCTTCGCAGTATCACAGGTGTCTCCGACAGACTCTCGCTCACCTCCGTGTGACGCGTCAGTACTTTCACACACCAGTCAGATCTATACTGCTTTTATATGATGACTATTCGTTTTTAATATTGAGGAAAATGTGTTTTGCGTTTCTATCCAGCGACGCTTTGTGTTACATCCAGGACAACCACCGCTTCTATGAATTATGGATGTTGTATGTCTTTGCTCTTTTCTGGAGCTGTAGATTATATACCACAGCAGATGCAGTCGCAGGCCCGGCTTAGTCTCCCCTCATCCTTCCCTCCATGCATACCTTACCTCACCCCACCCCCGCTCTCGCTGCTGAATAATTGAAACAAAGACATGAAAGTTAATTTGCTAACTGTCCGTGCTTTAGCTGGCTAAACTCTGCTGAGATGCCCTTGTCTCTGGAGGTAAGCGGAGGAAAGGGAAGGCTGGATGGGGCAGCCCGGGGCTAAATGTCAGGTGTGTTTCCTTGGGACGAGGCAGCAGGAAAGATTTCCTTGATGTGTGGACATGGAGCAAAGTACTAGATGGACCACATGAGGTTAGTGCCAGGGAAGGAAGGATCAGACATAGCACTTCAGCTGCAGCCCAACCAAGCTGCTTTTATGGTGAAAGCATTGATGACTTTGTAGCTTAGGAGAGAGAAACAACAGATGCACGCTCTGCCTCGCGGCTTTTCACATTCCGGCGTTCGATCATGAGCCCCAGGATCCGTTCAGCAGCGAAAACAAAGGTCAACTGTTCCTCCTCCTGCTCAAACAGTGTCACTGTGTACATTTCATCTTAATTAATTGGTAGATTGAATTTGTACTGTAGCTGTTCGGTCAGGGAAGGAGAGAGTGAGACGCATAGTGGCGGAAACGTGAGATGCGGTGAGGGTTGTGACTGGTCCTATAAGCATCTCATCTTTTATTCCTGAGTGACATGTGTAACTAGTGCAGGGTTCACAGGGAAGGAATTCGGGTTTGCAGTATCCACAGACCAAAAAAAAAAGCCTCGACCTTCAGTTTCCCTGTGACACAGCACCCCTCATGTCTCCTCTATCTGCCCAGCCTTCCTCGGGCTCTGCTCTATCAGCTCGCAAAAAAAAAAAAGTCTTCGCTTCTGACAGAGTAACAAAAGGTGTCCCCTGAAGCCTGGATTGAATGAGTGTTTTTAAATAATGCATTGCAGCTGGGGCAGGTGCCCATCGCTAGTGCACAGAGCCCCTCAGATCACAGCAGTCCCTGCCATGAAAATTTCATTGCCGCAGTGCTCATGGGAACCTCTGTTCAGTGTTGTACAGTGCGGCTGGAGAGTGCAGGGGGCTGAAGCCTGCCGCTGGGTGTTTGGCACAGCAGAAGTGGGTTCAGTCTTTTCAGGGGACGCTCATCCAGAACATGGCAAATGTAAATGAACCCTGGACTGTGACAGAAAAACAAAGCACTCCTACATTTTGCAACAAATACTAAACAGTATCCTCCATTGGCTGAGCCGCCGTAATCCAGATGAGAGACGAGGTCTGGAAAAAAAGTTGTTTATACGCTCATCTGAGTCAGCTTCAGTTATTATGTGTGTGAGCAGCAGCTAAGCACGGACGTAACTTGTTTTGTCCTGTGTTTTGCTGCTCCGCTGAGAGGATGCCTAAAATGTTTTTATCAAACATCACTTCTTTCTGTGTTTTTTATTCCTACGTACATGTGATATTCTCATTAAGGACACACTGAATAGATGAGGCAGTATCACGCGTGTGAACATATCCCACGGACATGATCCTGAACACGGCACTGATCACTTTCATCTGACGATACCCAGGACAGTCCCTTCGTTGGAGATCAATATGAAACCTTCACAGCCAGGGGTTCGCTCTTACTTGAGACTCGTGCCTCTGGTAATCTTTAGACAAATGCCAACGGAGCTCGCGTAACGCACACTATGAGAAACACACTCCAGACTCAGTTGACCAGTGAATGTTGTCTTTAAAGATTGTGTTTACACACCACATCGGAAGTGGGTGTTGATACAGTTGTGTCTGATGTAAGAGTGAGAAATACGAGAGCAGATAGCATCTAGTGTCTAATGCTAGTTGAAACAGGTTCGGACCAGCTGAGGCTGATCGTTTTCTTTTAGCAGATGGTTGTTAAGACATCGCAGTGAAGTCCGGTGAAATAAAACTCAGCTGGCTCTGCTTGTTATTGGTATTATATTTAGTATCATCCCGCATCAACCCAAATATTCCTGCTGTGGCCTCGACGTATGCGATGGGTATGAAAACAGTCGCCCATTGTACACGCAAGCACAGCAGCTCCTGTCTTCTCTGTTCCACTCCCAGATGATCACAGGTTCTAGTTTCTGTCCCGAAGACAAAGTTTGCTTTTGTCAAGGCTGAGGTCTCCACGCGAGCATGTGTGCGGGGTCAGTGTCTGAGATGTTTCGGGTCTTATTGCAGATGAAGAAGAAGACGGCATTGTGAGCGCGCTGAAGTCAGGGATGAGTTGTGAACAAAGAGATGGGCGGGAGGAGTTAGGTCTTCCCCAACATCACACTTTTTGATATGGTGGATGGTTTTGATAAGATCTATAATAAAGCCTTTGTGATCGTGGAGTGAAGTGGCTGCAGCTGGGAGATGATTAGCTTAGCTTAGCGAAAAGCCTGGAGACAAGTGTGGATCTGTTAAACGTAGCGGCATGTGCCCGCCTGCACCTCCTCACTTCGCTAATTAACGTGTTACATCTTGTATCATTCATTCTGTCTGTGACTTCATCGCTCAGCGTGCCAGACTGGAGCACAATCACCATAGTTCTCCTACCGCCGTTACTCCCTGTCTTTAGGAAACATCTCTCACACACACACACACTAAAGTATTAAGACAATAAATCCGATGACATCCTGTACTGAGAAAAACCTGTTCATAGTAGCAGCATGACGATAGCCTCCCTACAGCTCTCTTGGTCAGCAGCTCTGTGTTTTCGCCATTTCTACCTCTGTATCTGATGCACAAATGGGCGCGTGCGATGACAGGAATCCAGGAAGCGATGTGGTGATATCTGAGAGTCCCGACTTCAGCCGGGCCCGTGTTTCTCTCAGTGTCTACACTGTTTTGTTTCCAGCCTTCATGCCTCAACAGCAGAGTTCCTAAAACCACAGGGATATGGCTGAATGCCACGGAGGCTCTTTAGCTCAGAGCCGCGGAGCTTTACATCACACATTTACAACCCCTCCACAGTGTATATAATCTTCATACTGTAAAATCTTGTTTATCCAAGCTCCGTCTAAAATGACACAGTAATGATTTTCTGCCAGTGGTGCGCATTTGTTGGACTTCCGTTGATGAGCTTCTCGGAATGAAACAAGGGCCACACTCGTGCTGATGAAGAGAGAGCAAGAGCTTGTTTTTAAATTCTGATTTCAATAATCTTTTGAATGAGCATCGCTTGCCAGAGTGAAATGAGGAGCAAATGGAGTGTAGAGGACGTGATATCCAGTGCTGACTTCTCTCTTTCTTCTCTTTCTCTGTTTTTTTTCCCCAGGTTAGCTTTATACGTCTACGAGTATTTGCTGCATGTCGGCGCACAGAAATCAGCACAGACCTTCCTGTCAGAGGTAAGACGGCGTTCTTTCATATGGCCTTCCTGTTCATAAAGGACTGTGATTCCCCCTCCGTCACGTGACTTGAATGGAATTTACATTATAGCGTGTCCAGGGTTCAAGCAGCTGTTGAGAAATCCCAGTACAGGCCGGAGGTCTGCACTGACCTGTACCTATAAGACACCATTAATACTTTAACGAGCCCAAACCACAGCAGTGTTATTATGACAGATCAGTAGTTTGGAACAACGTAAAAATGACGTTGCTGGGTTATGTAATGTGATTACCTGTCTTATTAGCTGCTGCTGCAGTAACATGGAGTATACTTTTATTATTGGAAACCATTCCAAACATAACCACCTGTCTAAACTCTGCCTGACTTACTAGTTTTGATATTAGGTCCCTCAACTGTTGAGAACATAGGGTCTCTAATGTGTTGCATCCTCTTCCTTAATGCACATCCTTCCTGCTAATGGTCCAGTGACCGGGACGTCTCGTGTACAACACCTCTCTTGACCACTTGCTTTATTCAGGTCCAGTTAAAACACTGAGAAAAGGGTTTAATGCCAATCAAAGGCATGTCTCTATCACTCCGCCTTAACACTGACATTATTTATCTGTCGTTTCATCAGGTGAGGTGAGAGTCTAGTAAGCTAGACGTCAGAAGTCCAGATTAGACAAATAAAGAAAAAGACTTTTTTACTTTTAAGTTAAATGCAAACAGTGTTACTAATCTCATCATGTGAAACTACTAGTTCCAAAATTAAGGAAGTACTTGTGTTAACAAGCAAATGTGGTATTTATTTGATTAAACATTTTATATATGATGTAGCCAGTTCAAAGTTCTTTGTGTATTGTACTATGTACTCTAGTACATTTAGTATATTTGACCTAGTCTGTTTAACAAATCTGTACAAGCTGTAAAAGAATCAGCACTGTCAATACAACATGATAATATCCTCAGTGTGATCATTAAAAGGTTATATCTCTTCCAGTGTTAAAAATAGATTAGAATTTTTAAGGGAATGAAAGAGTGGAAAAACCTAACGCGCCCTAAATCGCCCTCACGGAAACATGGACGTATCAATCAGATGCAATCAGACAGAAATTGGTTGCCTTTGCTTATAGTGTGCATGCAAGCAGTCAGCGGGGCGGGCAGGGCTGCTGGAGGCCAACTGAGCTGCCAACAACCAGGAGCGGATGTCTAAAATATGAAGCAGAGAGGGAGCAGAGCACAGAGAGATTAAGTGGCCCGGCTGCAGCGAGCCTCGCTGATTTCAGAGCCCTTGTGGGTGAATCTTCTCCCAGAGATTGAGTGTTATTGGTGAGCTGCTGGAAAGAGGTGAAGCTCTGGGTCACAGGCAACCGGAGGCACACACACACACACACACACACACACAGATCCACACACATCCAAGAATTAAAACAACATCTACACAGACGTGGATTAAAACAGCAGAGACACACACACTCAAACAGTTTATATCCACAAGGCGTGCATGCTAAGACTGCTGAGTCCATTTGACTCCAGTTGTCTCAAATGTTGCCTACAACAGTATACAGCCTAATGGTTTTAGATTTAGTCTTTCTCCTGCCTTATATGGTCATTGTCAGTACATCTAGATTGGACTGACGTTAAGGGGTATATCCATGCAAACAGTGTAGCTTGACCTTTTACTTCTTCTGGTGCCTGTTTTTTCAAACCGCAGGCTTTAAAGAGTTGAGGAATTTCTCAGGAGCATTTGAAGACAATTTGCAAATAGACATTATTTGTAAAAGTCAGCTACATCACCCGACATCAAAAATGTGTGTTAGAAGTCACTCATTGTTCTCCGGCTCGTCTGGGAGCGCATAGGTCCTGATAGACCTCTTCCTGCTTTTTTGCCCTCGTCTTCTTTCTTTTATACTTTGATCATTAGCCCATATTCCCTTCTGCTCCTCTCTTTAGCCTCCTGTTAAACTTCCTCACTCTTCCCCGCTTCCTTTTTTTACCCCTCAGTCTTCTACTCCTTTCTCCTCACCGGAGTGTGCGTATGTGTGTGTCTCTGTACACACACACACATTAAAACACGGCGGGTGTGTTTTCAATGGATTAGGGATTTTTATCCTCGTAGTTAGACTGATGACACACGCGTACGCACACGCACGCACATGCTCACTGCCATCTAATGAGAGCGCTATCACCTGGACTCTCCTGCCTCAATTAGCCTCTGTTGCTCCTTCAGCGAGAAGCACACACACACACATGCTCAGGTTTATCATATGCACACAGTAGACTTCTGTCCCCAGGAGGACTTTGCCTCTCTCTGCTCTCCTGCACAGTGCAGCACTTAGCTCTTTAGCAGGGCTAAATCAACAGGCCCACACCCACATACAGCACATCACTATAAACTGCACTGGGGAGATCTGTACGATAGACACTTTAATAGAAATCTGAAGCTGGGATGGGTTTGTCGGTGTGTATATAGGAAAAATAGAGAAATCCTGCTGCTGTCACGCTGTCGTCACAGACTCTGGTGAATCACCTCTCAGACTAAGTGCATGCATTGGGTCTGTGTACGACTCTGTGTGCGGAGTCATGTCAGTAGTGGTGTGTGAGGCAGGAAGCGGGGTCTGCTATCTCTCGCTGGATCTTATCTCGGTGTCCAGATACAGGAGCTCTGCTGACTTGTGAAGGCGGTGGAGAGGCCTGCTGCTTCAAGACAGTCACAGTATCTTATCCACAAACTCCACAGTGCACTCCTCAGCGTTGCCTGTCGGCCCATTTTTCTGTTTAACCCCCGCTCTGTCTGTCTCAAGTTGGTAGGACAGTTTAGGGAAATGATTATATTATGCATAAAACATGCTGCGGTGTCTAATTTGTCATCTTCCTCCTCTGTCTTCTGCCCTCAACCCTCGTCCCCTGTCCCTCTGCTTCTTCACAGATTCGATGGGAGAAGAACATCACACTTGGGGAACCTCCTGGGTTTTTACACTCATGGTGGTGGTATGTACACACTGGTTCTTTCTTTCACTCGTTCTCTTTCTTGACCACACACACACACACACACACACACCTTTTGTCAGCAGCTTATATTCATACTGGCGTAGTACTCGTGGTGGTCTGAAAGAATGTGCAGGAGTGGAGAGGGACAGTAATTGCAGGGAATGCAACGTGCATCATCTCACACATGTTTAAGTGCTGCAGTCACTTTCGCACTGATTGACAAGAGAGTTAAGGTCTTTGGCTCTGTTATTTCAACTGCATCTGTTTTTGCACTGTTACTGTGCACTGCCCAATCGAAGTGGATAAAAATCGATTTTTCTCACAAAACTTTGAGGGTTGTAAAGAGAAAATAATAATGATGATGTGTTGACTTATATGTAGATTCTCAGTCATTGTTTGCGGCATACACCTGTCCTGTTCAGTATATTTTGTCTCACATGTCCTACACCCATCAACTTTGCCACTCCCTCTCGGAGCTTCTGAATATAAAAATCTTTGTTCCATCGTAAAGATTTCTTGTTTTAACCTGATGCTCCGTTTCATCAAAACGAGACTCTGATGTTGGTTGTTGCTTCGGCTTCTTTAAACAAATCTGTCAGATCGGGTAATGCTAAATAAATAGAGGACAGTGTTTTCTATCTGGCTGGGAGAAAAGAATCAGCGGGCTTACAGCGTGAGACATACAACATTTTTCTCCTTGGCTGAATTAGAGATAATGGGAACACCCAAATGTAGAATTTCCCCTCTTCAGTTGCGAGACCGACGCTGGAGCTGTGCAGAGGAGGAAACTGGACAGCTGCAAAAGGATGCATGCAAAGAATCAAGCAGGCAGAAAAGCAGGGAGGTTGAGTGGTTGAATCCTCAGCAAGGCAGCATGAGAGGCAAAGTGAGCCGGGATGAGAGGTTCGACGGGGAGCGCTTTGTTTGTCATACATGCTATCTCGCTCATCCACAAAGACCCCCGGCCACCCCAGCGTAATAAACCCAGACATTCATTCATCCGCTCTGGCCCCAGAGTGTGTTGTAATTGTGCAGCCTGTTGACACGGTTCATAATGGTCCTTAAAGAGTCTGGCTTCTCTCAACCTGCCAGCGCTCAATTGGACAGCTACTAGTAATACTGACAGAAAGACATGCACAAAAATACAGTGCAGCAGGTTTCCTCCCAACTCAGAGAGGCTGGCTCTGTGTGAGCGTGTGGAAGCGGGAAATAGACTGTGCTCCCTTCCAGTCTGTGTTCTGACTGTATCGATATATTTCAGCAGAGTGTGGGAGACGACTACTGTGTGTGTGTGTGTGTGTGTGTGTGTGTGTGTGCGTGCGCACCAGAGAGCAGTCAGAGAGTGGGCTGTTGATTAGCCAGACTGAGCAGGGCTCCAGTGTAGTATGAGGGGGCATCTGTCTGGGCCACGCAGCACGTGGACAAGACGAGTCACTGAGGGTGGGGTCTGGGGGTTGGCTGCGGGGGGGGGGTGGTGGTGGTGGTGGGGGGGTGGGGGGGTGGAGACCCCTGTCCAACCCCAACGCTACTCAGCATACCCCCCTCCAACTCCCAGCCTTGCTCAAAAACAAAAGCTCCAGATGGTAGGAAAGCCACCAAACTCCCTCATCCCTCACCTTCGCTCCCCCTCCCTCAACTTTTGTCTGAAGGTCTGTCCCTTTGTTTGCGGAAGAGAGACCCCCCGAAAGGATTAACTCTTTGCATTCCACACATTTGTGTTAAACAGCCAAATCTAAGACCCTGACTCCTCCACCACAACAGCCCCACCCCCGCTGTCCCCTCCTCAGCACTTCACTGGGGTTTTCTTCCCTCCTGTCTCCGTGGCTGTTTCCTGTAGGACGGCGTTGCTGGGTGGGGGGCTTCAGAATAAGACCATAGCTGCAAGAAAGGGAGGGGAAGGGATACTGGGATAGAAAGAGGCAGGCTGGTGGTTGGGGTCACTCATCCACATCTGTTGTTATGGATGGCAGGATAAAGAAAAGGCTCAGCGAGGGCTGCAGGTGTTGATTGTGTCATTAGCTCCCTCTCTATTGGCTGCTGCTGCTTGTCTCCTCCTCATCCCAAAATCGATTGCTTTAACCAGTTTTCACTGGATGGCCCCTGAGTCTTCAATACACAACCCCGCGCTAAACAAAGCACACACACACAAACATCAGCACAACAATAGTATGTAGAGGGATCCTCTGTGTGATCGCCTCCAGCTGAAATTCTTGTTTGTGAGGGGCAGAGAAAACAGAGCGAGAGTTCTCTGCTCCTAAATGTCTGCACGGCTCTTCATAAGCACGTAGCAGACCTTTCTCTTGTCCTGTCTTTTACTTGTCCCATGTGTCTTTCATTAATCACGTCATGTTATTCACATTGTAAATATAAGCAGCCAACATGGGCAAAAAACATTTATATAAGCCCCCGAACTGTGATTCAGACACCGTTTCAGGGCCCTCTGACAGCTATGACATTTCTTACTTGGTATAAAAGACGTGCAGTGGTAAATGGCTCTAAAGTCTCTAAAAGAGTCATCTAAAAGAGAAAAATAAGCTACTTTATACACTATATAACTGTACTATGATCCCAAAATAAGTGCTCATTCTGCCAACATTTCAAACTCGGTGGGTATAAATATTGAAGTTTGTGTGAAGCTGTTGCCCATACGTTTAGTACAAATACAAATTTTATTTGTCACATACATCATTATACAGTGTACAACCTGCAGTGAAATGTGTTCTTCTGCATTTAACCCATCCCCCCTTGGGGGGAGCAGTGAGCAGCCACAGACGGCGCTGGGTGTCTCGCTCAGGGACACACCTGGTATGGGGGTTGGCGACTCAGCTGGGAATCGAACCCGGGGCTCCTGCTTCCCAGCCCTCTGCCTTAACCACTCTGCTACCAGGCCGCCCCTGGTTCTCATGTTGCCGCTGTTGTCGCCATCGTGATGGCAGCTCGCGGTTATGAAAACACTTTTTTTTTCATTCATTCAAATGAGCACACGTGTGTCCATCCATAGAGTTCCACTCTATGTTCCAGTCCATCCACAGAGTTCCACTCTATGGATGGACTGGAACGTAAAACCCATGCAAAGATCAAACGCGCAGTTTTGCATCGTTGATCAGTTGCAATATTTTGACAGTTTGAAGTGCGACTGAAAAGACACTTGGAGAGTCCAGCCCCATCCAGCTGTTCATTTACCCCCAAAAGGCACAAAAGCATTCACTACATCACCAGGCACAACATGCACAACCCATGTTAGGAAAATGTCTCCAATAATCTCACAAATCTTCATGACGTATGATGATGCTGTCGATGTCTAACCTTACACATACAACTTGTTGCTGTATTTATTAGTCCAAAGGGAGTCTTCCTGATTTACATGGCACAGCGATGCTGTTTCTTCCTGCTTGCTGAATGCATCGTTGCTGCTAGGAGAATAGCTGCTACTTGAGTCAAGGTAATAAATGCAACTGGATGGGTTTTGTTTCCCCGCCTTTAGTCTTTGATTGCAGCGTTTCTGTCCCGCTAAGAAGAGCACATTCTGATAAGAGGAGGCAGCATCGTTAGCTATGTGCAACTTCATTTTATGCGCGCGGGTTCTTTTACTCGTGGTCTGTTTGTATTCTTATCTGCATCTGCCTCCATCTCTGTCATAATTTCCATTCCTTCTCTCTTTGTACTGACTGGTTCGCCAACAACACACGCACATGGATTATCACGTAGACCTGCGACCACCAGCCATGTGTCTTTTTTTTCGGCGTCTTTGTTTACCCCCCTTATTATAATGAGAAAGCACATTGTAACCACTGGCTTTGTCGGACCACAGTTAATTGCAAATAATTATCATGATGGCATTTAATTTTAGTAATTGTCTTCTTCTGGACGGCTGGACGCTAATCCCTTCCTCCTCTGTTCTGGATACAAAGTGTGTGTGTGTGTGTGTGTGTGTGTGTGTGTGTGTGTGTGCTGACAGCACCAGTTCATCATTTTTTGTCTTGTTTCTCATTTGAATGAATGAAAAAAAAGTGTTTTTATAACCGCAAGCTGCCATCACTTCTGTGACTCCTTAAAGTGAGGGCAGTTGGGGTTTTCCTCCACACAGAATTTCTTGGCTCGAATGCCACCAGTTACTACCCACAGTAGCATAAAGAGCTTCCCATGATGAGATGATTAGATTTAAATGATTAGATAATTGGATAGAAAACGTACTGTTACAACAGTATGCAGAGAATACGATTTCTTGCAGATTGCTGGCGCTAATTAGCTGTGAATGTTGACTTCCCAGATCATTTTTAAAGATAAATCTCTCCGAAAAGCGAGCAACAATAACTATGGCGTCGGCTTTCCCTCTGTTTGTGGGTGGGACCGTCAAACCGAAGTTAACAACAGTCTAATCCCGATTCGAGATGATCCGTGAGACTGTCTGTTTTTCCCGAATGCACCCTGACCTCTGTAATAAGGCTGCACCTAACATCAGAATAACTTTGACAGATGATCTACCAGATCATTTTGCATCATTTTCTCCCTCTCGAATCATGTCAGCTGCTTAAAGTAATGTAAGAATAATGCCTCTACGTTTAGTCTCATCCACCAGTGATCCCGCCTTAGATTACGTGGAGAGCCGGTGAATGAAAATTTCCCTGCGCGTCTCAGCCAGACCCGTGTCAGCCCTTCAAATTGCAATATATTTCAGACTTCGCAGGGCAGGAGATGTTAGATCACCTCGGCCCCCACGTACGTGCCTGAACCCGGTTGTGTCTTTTCGGTAACAAACCGTAACGCGCTTCTCATTTCATTTCCCTGAGAGCTGATTGGATTTGCGATGCTCGCGCCTTCTCGCTGTGGTTTGTCTCTGGCGGAGCGGCAGCCTCTTTCACACCAACCGATAGATATGATAATGTACACTTACTTTATTGTCAAGTGACAGCAGGGCAGCGCGGCACACATACGCCATATGTTTGCACCGCTGCCGTTTCTTGTGCAGTCCCTTTCTTACGCTTCAGCGTCTTGCTTGTCTGGAGGGGACCCCGGCGCTCGCTGAAAGCCTCAGGGCGCCGACTCTTTCTTTTAATCTTTAAATACTCTAATAACGCATTTCTATTTTAGTTCATATGCTTTGAGAGGTTGGTACTGTGTGCCTAAGGGTTGAAATGTATTGTTCTTTTTTATTTTTAGGACACCTACTGTTTCACTCTTGTTTCCTTGATGCGCTCACATAAAATAAAAAGAACATAAGGAAAAGTGTAGACGAGTGATTAACATTATTTTATAATAACCATATTTAAGAAGTAATAACCCTTTGCCGTGAAAATGAAACATCTTGTTTGATGGTAATTTACCAACACGTGACAGGGCGCTACTGAGCGACTCTCTGACAGTTATGGGTGATCAGCTAATATTTTCTGCTCCATTTCGCAGTCTGTCATATCAAGCGTCACGCCTGTTCCCTAACATCAGCACAAAGAATGCACGTAGCGGTTTATTTGCAGCCTTAAATGACAGCAAGAACGTCGTCACACGAGTCCAGCAGTAGTCGTGTTTTTAGGAGCAGTATCTTGAAGACGGAGAAGCCCTTAATGTGGTCTGGCTTACCAGGCACTTAATATCAGTGCAGTAATTAACGGCCTATTTGGAGTGGGACTCGGTGGCCCTGCTGCCCTGAAGAAGTTGGATTGGTCTAATTAACTAACATGAGTGCAGCCTATTGGGCATTAAGTAACATAATCACAGTTGATTGGTCAACATCCTGGAGGGCGACAGGGCGGACGGAGAGGACTATCTGGTGCCCGGTCATTCCTAGATAAAAGCCCTGTGGAGCTGTGCTGCAGGATTCTGGGTTGACCGTTGGACTGTGGTGGCCAAAGTGGAGTCTGCAGGTTATTGGGCCGGTCTTGCCTGGCTGCTTGTGTTCATACATCATTACTATCACATTAATATCCTTCCATCGATGTGACTTCTGTGATTTTGTGATGTGATACATAGAAACTAACGAATAATACGAAAAAAGAAGTTTTGTAAGTGTTGAGTGCAGATAAATACATTTCAGCATGGACAAGAAAAGAGACCTAATTATTCAAAAATGAATGTAAATACTATAATTCAATACGTAATGATATAACAAACATTTCTTTGTATTCACACTAGCAAAACATCTTACTTCAGCAGATATCGTGGAGCTCAATCAGAGCAGTGTGCACACAAATGTGCCTCCATTAGAGACTGCCATAGTCATATCCACAACAGAAACACACAAACCAGGAACATAACTTGTGTTTGGATCACAGTGTGAAGTGTCTAACTGCTGCCGCCCTCTCGTCCTGTGTGCACAGTGTATTCTGGGATCTGTACTGCGCTGCCCCGGACCGGAGGGAGACATGCGAACATTCCAGCGAGGCCAAGGCTTTCCATGACTATGTGAGTGAACTTAACCAACCCTCGGCCTGTGTACGAGGGGGCTGGGGGGTGGGAGTGGGGGCGGGGGCAAAAATATACACTCAACCACCACTTTGAGACACACATTGCCACATGCTTGCGAGCGTGCGTCAGCAGAAATGGAGCGTGCGTGGAGGAGACGGGACTACTCTAACGGCAGCAACGCTTCTGGTTCTTGTTTTGACATGTCTTGTGTTTCTTAGCGTCTGCGTTTCGGATCTGTCTGCTGCAGCCTCTGTTCGGGATGGGACAGACTCTGAGCCAGACGTCTGAAATAGCAGGCCTTTAAAAATGCAACACCCATGATGTTCAATTCTGTATTTCATGGGAAAGCCTTTGAATTTTGAGGTCTAATAGAGTCTTGGTGCCATTCTGTTGCCGTGCTGCTCCGCTGTGATTACGTATCAGTTTTCTAACATCTGCCTAAGCAGCATGATGTTGTAGTTCATCTGCTGGAGGCACTTCCTAAAGCGCTGACCCCTGACCTCTCAGGTCTTAGCAAAACTGTCAGTCTGAGGTGAAATGTCACAGCACTGTCTGGCTATTTATTGGTCCACTCAACGGCTGCAACAAAGGTCAGAGCACATAAAGCAGCTGGCTGACCATTAACACACACATCCACACAATACATATACACACAGGACACATTTAGAGCTGGACGGGCTTTGCTGGTTGTGGCTGCAGGGGCCGGATTGGGTGATGAAAGGTCGGGGCCCGCAGCCCCCTTGACCCTCTCGTCTTCTGAAGAGCCGTGGTAGTCGATCGCTAACATATCGAACGAACGGGCGATTCTGAAGAGCTGCTTGACGTGTGAGTGGATTGAAGGTCTCCGTTGGTCCTGCTTTCATTACTGCAAATGCCCATTTTGCTGTGGTTGCATCCATCCGGACGGTACCTCCTCCCTTTCTATCAGATTGAGATTTACTATGTGTTTCCAGCGCTTTGTGCTTTTTTGTTTTGTTCACACCACATTAAATATTTGTGTTATGTCGCTCGAGACGTATTTGACTAAGGATTACATGGGCGTTGACTGGATAGACTGCTCCAGCTACTAGATTATCATTCCACCTGGGCTGAAGTGAAACCTGAAATGGATTAGAGGTGCTATTCTTACCATACGCATTTCATTCAGACTGTTTTAGCCCGTAGCCAGTCGCCCATTCAGTTGAACTCTCTTATGAGGTTTGACAGCCAAAGTGTGTGCTCTTGTCAGCTGAACAGATTACATTTGTTGTGCATGTCCTATGCGTGTGTGTGTGTGTGTGTCTCCGTGCCTGTCTGTGTGTGCGCACATGTGTTGGACCACCATAAGATTAATTACATGGTTAATTAAACCTAGTAGTTAATTAAATCTGACAACTGTGTCTAATTAATCTAAATGCCATATAATTTCCTACACCTTTTCTCAGAGGTAGGCCAGCTGGATACCTGCATGTCAGCTCTTTAACATATCTGGTTTGACAGGCCTGGTCAATATATGGCTGAACTGCAGAAATGTTGCTGTGAAAGGAACATTTCGTGAATCTGTGTGGCAGCTGAGAGTCGGGGTCAGCAACCAGGGAGCGGGGTAATTCAACACAGACTTAAATTCCCAATTCTAGCAGTAATTGGGAAGCTATGAGGTTTTGAAGGCTGATTTGTCTTTAACAGACAAATGCACACATTTGTTGCAGGTCAAGGGTTCAGTCAGTCAGTGTTATCTGATCTATGACCTGGCTCAAGTTTATGAGGTCAGGGCGTTCGAGTTGGGAAGACTGAGTTGTACTTGAAGGATCAGAGAAAATGCTGAGCTACATAAATTATTGTGGATTCAGTAAATAGATATTTGTATGTCTTGTACATCTTTTTATTCAGTTTCCTAAAAGTTAAACTCATATTTGTTCTACTTGGAAAAACGACGCTCACCTTTAGAATATAAAATAAAGTTATGGTGTTTCTGAACGTGATTTGGTGGCACTCCAGGATCCCGTAATGACTGACACAGGAAGGCTGCTTCTATTTTATTGCAAGGGAATAAATTGCACTGTCTTTGATTTGGCCTGTAGAACTTTAGATTGAACCCAAAGCAATAGTCAACAGTAAAATGCAACAGTGTGTAACGTGTGTAAAATCCAAGAGGAGGTGTGAATGTGCTTTTGTGGCTGTTGTAGTGTGTGTGTGCGTGCGCGTGCGTGTGCCGGTGTGACAGGGAGAGAGCGTGTCAGGGTCGAGGCGTGTGAATCCCCAGGGTGATAAGGGGTCTGTCTGTCTCTGATTAACTGTGGCTCCTTGGTCCCCACAGACCGACGGCCTGATCAAGTCTCTATCACGGCCCCTTGCTGATAACGGCTCCCTCATTCCCCCGAGTCGCCCCGGATCACAGAGTGAAAAACAACACAGCTCCCATGAGCCGCGCACACACTGCTGAGTGACGCTGTGCTCTGTGTGTCACTCAGCGGGAATAGTGAAAGAGGAATGTCTGAAAGATAAACCCGTGTTGGTTTGTTTTTATTTATATTGTGTTACTTTTTGTAAACGACGGTCCTCTCCGGTAGCTGCGCTGACTTTGTTGTGGCTGTGTTCATATTTAAACACAGTTTGCTTGTTTCTTGCTTGACACTAATTTGGTTGCTAGGCAACATTGAACCACAGCGGAGTCTTGGTTACAGATTGGTTTGGCTTAGATCAGTTTGGCTCAATTTGGCCCAGTTTGAAGGCTCCTCTTACGCAGCCCTGTCCTACTGGCCCCCATTGACAGCCGTGATGTAGACTTTGTGGACTCTCCAGTTTGGGAAAGATAATGGAATATAATGTGCTAATCCTCAGATCTGGGGACTGGTTGACAGCTAATCCAGGGGAATGTGGTGGGATTGGAGCCCTGGCCACACTCCCAGAACTGGAGGCCTATGACTAGCTTGGATCACTGCTCGGCTTCACCCCTGGATGGTGAATCTGTTATCACAGATACTCGAGCTCACACGCAGACACTCGCACGCGCGGGCGCGCTCGTGTGCGCATCACACACACCCACACTCGTATGCAAATGAACGCTCGCTCTCAAAGTGAGCGAGACGGTACTGTATCATAAAGAGCTGGAACTGCCTGAAGTCTTGTACCTCTGTAAAGCAATTTAAGTGTTCCTTTTTGTTGTCTTAATTGGCGAAGTTTTGTTTCTGTCGCTCCTCTTCACGTTGCCTTTTAATCATGTTTATTTTGTAAAAGAGATCCACATCTTATAGTCCTCTTTTCTGCTGGAACTCAGACGTCCCTCAAAAAAAGCACTTTGTTAAGGAAAACCCGTCTGATTATGAGAACGTGGCGTGTCTTTAGTAGCTGAGTGTGAATGAGCAAAGGACTGGAGCTCTGTGATGAAGAAAGCAAACATATTGACAAGTGAGCCGGCGCGCTTTTTTACACACGCTCACATTAAAGAAGGAAGACGAGTCTCTTCCGTTATGCAATCGCAGACTGTCTTTCAGGAAGTGATGCGCTCGGCCTTCTTGTGGCAGATATTTAGCTTTTCCCAAGCCACAGGTCGCAACCCTGAACATCTGCGATTCACGCCGATCCGGGTTCACTGCCGGAGGAGTGTCATGGATTTAGTGCCACGAGTGCGTCATTCACATCGCGGCGCTTCGCTGACTCCACTCGTCTCTTGGCTCACTGATGAGAGCTGTCACGGCGATGTTTGAGATGGAGGAGTCACATGCGGACATCTGATATCTCCCTCAGAAAGTTGCACTGAACCCAAAAATAGACCACATTACAGAGGCCGGCATAACACAACGAGAATTTGAAGCGGTCGCGAAAAGATTTGTCTATGAATGGATTAATCCACCGACAAATCATTAAAGTTATGAGTCGTATAAAAATGCCAGACACATGGGTGTATTTACGCCCTGGGTGAATGTGCTTTGTGCAGTGCAGCTGTGCCTATCGCGCTGCACACTGGTGATTTCTACACAGATCTTACTTTCATATATATGTACGTTGATTTCACCTGGTATGACCTATGACTACCACATAAGACACCGAAAGCACGAGAACATTTGTTCTCGAAGGATGAAACTGTTTGTGTCCGTTCGCAAAACCTCTCTGATCTGTTGAGCAGGACACAGACCTGCACACGTTGTGAGAGGGTTAAACATTTGTTAGGCTGGACCGCAGTAACAGGTGGCACAAGGGGAGGAGCTGCACTGGGTAAACAACCGCTGATGGCCGAGCCTTTGTCTGGACTCTGTGTGTGATTCTGTGCGTGTTTTTCACTGCCATAACTCTTGCGCTGCTGTGCCGGGTGCTCGCTCCTCTCATTTTAACTCCACACATTTTCTGAAACCTTTCCGTCCCTTTCGCAGCCGTCTTTGTCTCTGTCCTTCTTCCAGAAGAATTTACTCATCCTGCACCATTTTTCAGCTCCGTTCCTCTCAGGTCTTTTCCTCCACCGACATCCCCCCTTTTACCATCCTCCACCTCCCCCTGCCGCTCTTTCTTTCCTTTCCTGTCTGTTCCACACTCTCTTTCTTATTCCTCCCCCTCTCTCCTTTTGCCTTCCTCCCTGCCTGCGCTACTCCTCCTGCCGCCCTCCCCCTCTCTCAGAGGAGATTGATTGGGTAATCTGGCTGGGTGCCAGCAGTGCCCGCTTTCTTGCTCGGGGGAAGGAGAGAAGCGGGGGCGACATGACGACATGCAGGAATAATAATAACATCCATAATATAGGCAGAGTACGTATGGATGGAAGGATGAGGAGAGAAAGAAACGGAGAGCAGAGGAATGGAGTCGGTGTCGTCTTCATACAGATTCCCGAGGCTGTTTTTGGTTAAATATAGCCCACACACAAATGGCACGTCACAACGTTGTGTCTGCATTTCTGTCTGTCTATCTGTCCTTCTGTCTTTCTGCAGACCCCGCCCCCTTTGTCCGCCACATCCTCCCGCTCGCGCCTGTGTCGTCTTTTAATATCCAACAGTGTGTGGAGTGCAGGCTACAGGCAGACGACCAGTGAGCGTGAGGACGCTGTCTTTGTGTGCTGTTGTTTACCGTCTAAATGAAAAAGGCCGGTCGGCTTCTCTGTCTGCGTGTATACCTTTCCCTATCTGAGGGAAGCAACAAAGCCTGAAAGTGCTGCCCTCAAGCTGTGCGTGTGCATGTTCAACTGGAGGTCTGGAAGTGACAGAAGCAGGAGATCAAATATTGTTTATGATTCCCTTCCTCGCAGGTTCATTCTGGGCAAGCTCAAACGTTGCTGTGGTCTAGCCCTTTGATCGGGAATCTGCAAGCACGGGCTCCCGGATCTGTGTTTGACAGAGACGGACAAGCGGACACAGTAAACGACGGACAGACACAGAAAGACGTGAAAGAGGGGATAGTGGAAGCAAGAAGGAGTCGGAGAAGGAAAGGGAGGAGGGAGGGAGTGAGCAGGAAGAAAGTGGTGTCTGAAGACACTGGGGACTTGTTTTGAAGTCTGCATTCTTCATAGTTTATCTGAGTTCTGGTGCGGGCTATGCATCGCATTCAGCTAGCCGGAGCAGCGCGAAACGCCACAAATCCGCCTCAGCAAAGTTACTGTAGAAGCCAGAACCCTGCAGCAGTTACTTTCCTTCCTTGCATGCAGATTTCCATCAGTCCCATTTAATTTCCCTAACCCAGTTACCCATGAATGCCCTCTTAGTTGCAACATCATCATCCATAAAATTTAAACGAATGCTTTAAATGAATACTACATTCGGGAAAATAGTGGCAACTCCTCTGGGCATTTGTTTATCTCTCCCAGTGAAACTACAGTGAATGCTGCCAATACTGCTTCACTTTAGTCATTTTCAGGAAATAAATTATGGTTCAGTAATTAAAAAAAAAAGAAGCAACATTCATCACTTGTTTGCCTCGACTGTAACCAGTTTACTGTGGAGAATTGAAGTGAGCAATTTGTCAGGGGGCTGGAAGTTCAAGGGCGACCTTCCATGCCGGAGGTGTTTGTGTCTGTGGCATCTTGTCTGCGGTGCTCTCTCCTGCCAAGCCCGACTGTGCTCAGACATTTATATACACACACCATCTTTGAAGTTCCCTGACACTGGTGATTCCCAAACCACTTCCACTTATCCATTTAAGCAACGTGTAAAAAAGACCCTGTCCTGCACAAAATGGCACGAATTACTGCAATTACGGCGCTTCTCTTGTGTTTGCTCCTGCCTGGTTTGAACTTTCCCTGGGTAACCTGCGCTGGCTTTGTGTTGTTAGAACTTTGTGTCCTAAATCTGGGAGGAGAGGGAAGAACAACCTGCTAAATTGTTAATCCTGTGGATTTAGTGAATTTCAAGGTCATTTCTTTAGTTAAGCAATGCTGCTCGTCCACGCGCCGTTACTGCCGTCCCTCATTAGATCTGAAATACTGACAATAGCTACAAGGACCGTCAGCAGCGCATCAGGGTGGGAAATCTATCTTTAGGCATACACTGTTGATGGGGTCTGGAAATTGAAAGGCTATTTCCTCTTGAACGCCAGGTTCCCCGCATCAAATTAGCTCACACTGAAGCTGCTGCAGTGTACGTAGTACGGGAAAAGTTAGATTGTGAAGTCAAGCCTGATCGTTTACAGTTGTACGGGTCCGATACTGATACTGATTTGAGTATTGTGGTAACAGGTGACAACAACTCAGACGCACATATCAGGATCAACTTTAATCTATATAATTAAGGAGGTCAAGGAAAATATGTCGTCTCCATCTGAAGCCTTTTTAGGAAACTAACATTTATCTCAAAGTCACTTACTTGTTTCCCTTGTCTTGTTCATCACGTGGCCACACACACACACACACACACTCTCTCTCTCTCATTCCTTCTTGGTCCTGCTCTTTCTCCTTTGCCTCTCTTTGTGGCCTTGTAGCTGGCAGACGATGCTGCCTGGCACAGTGTGTCCCTGGCACAGCGTGTGTGTGTGTCTCTGTATGTGAGTGTGTGTGTCTGCTGTCTGCTGCACAGCTCTGCCAGTCCACCAGTCTCAAGTACCAGCTGGGCACCCAAACTCACAACCAAAATAAACTGGCTACGCTATCAATGGGTGGAAGTGTGTGTGTGTGTGTGTGTGTGTGTGTGTGAGCGTGAGTTTGTTTGTATGTGCACAAGTACATGTGTGTGTCTGCGTGTGTGTGGGGGGGTGCTGATCGGACACCCTGCTTGTTAAGTTTCATTGAACTGAGTGGAGAAACAAACACAGTCCTTCAGATGAATGCCTGAGATGTTCGCCTGTCTCAACTTTGCATTTACACTGAAGCCCTCCCTGCTAGGATTAAAGAATAAAACAATTACAAAGCCTTATTTGCAATTTAAATTCTCCTAAATGCAGACTTAATCCCCATTTTCCAAAGGCAGAAATACTGGAAGGCAGAGTAAATGTGTGAGAAAGATCCAATTCAAGCCTCTGTTGCTAAAATAACACTTATAAGTTATAGGGAGGGATAATGAATGCGCTTTGAGCAGGTTGAGTTATATTCGGGGAACAGTTTGTTTCTGTTCAAACCCTGTTTTTGTAGTGATGGTATGAATGCGCAAAATCGACAGGGGAGTCGCTGATTTTCGCACCGTTTGTGTATGGAGACGTACTCGCGTCCTCTGGTATATTTGCATTTGATCTGATTTGCATGTGTGTCTCTTTACATATTCACGTGTGTGTGTGTGTGTGTGTGTGTGTGTGTGTGTTAAGGTGTCCTAATGGCAGGGCCACGGTGCGCGTGCTTTACTGCTGCCCAGGGTATATTTACAGACAGTGACTTTAATGCAGTGTAATGATTATTTTTATTCCAGGTACTTCGGCAGCCCGTTCACTCTGAGTGGAATGACTCCCCATTGGCCCACTGATTACCTCTGTGGCTGCTGCCACACCTGGCTCCTTCAGCTCGGCTCTCTTTCGACCATTACACCGTCAGAATCTTCCCTCTTTTATTACTGAACCTTCATCTGTTTCTCCCTCTATCACTGTAAATCTTTACCCATCTTCCAAAGGCTAAACTTTTATTTTCTTTGGTCTTTTCCTCTGCTTTAACACCTTCATCATCTCCTCATCTCTTTCTCCCATCAATCTTTATATTGGTTCTCCTCTACCTTTTCTAATTTTTCTTTTCTTCTTGCTTTAATACGTGGAAGCATGAAAATAATTGAAGGTTTCTGGAAATCAGTCCTTAGAAGTTGATGAACTAATTATTACTACCTTACTTACATATATTATTCCTATGGTAATACAATCAAGACAGTATGAAACAATAACAAAATACATGGTTTTAATGGAATAAAATCAACAAACTATGATTTGAAAGGTGGAAAATCCTGTCCTCCCTGCGAGCTGGTTCCCTGCACACCGAGCTCACTGTGAACCCATGCTGTTAAGAAGCTGCTCAGACAGTGACGTGTTTACTAATTTATTAACAAACGGGTGAAAGGCACATCAGTTCTGGCACATTCTGACTTTTTGGGGAAGAAAATCCCAGTGAACGTGTTTTCTCCTGTGTGTGTGCTTCTGTTGTTACTAAAAACTCCAAATGGACTTATGTGTTTCTGTGTTGATATATCTGTGTGTGTGTGTGTGTGACTGTTGTTGATGTTTATCCCCTGAGTGGGCAGCTGTAAGCCAGTCTGAAGCTCAGCGCTGGGTTTGAGGTCATCCTTGCTGCCATTTATGGTTCAATTCTTCTGAGAGGGTGAAAAAATCCACATCATTTACTTAGGAATAGCTGCAACATGTAACCCTCCAACCACCTCTGTGCTGTCTGCATGTAAGCTTTGAGATCAGTTGTTTATATATGTCATGACTAAGTTCAGTGGATAAAGAGGACAGCACATCTGTTTTGTTGCTGCGTGCATGTTCAGACATACTCAAGCATCTGTACACGAGTAAAAAGTTGCATAGTGTGTGCACACATCCTGACACGAGGTACATGTGTTATTCCTCGTATGTGCTGCGCCTGTGCCGTCTGATCTGTTTTTATCACATCAGATCTTCCCTGTAAAAAGTGACATTTGCAATAGAGCGATCCACTACACCAGACTGCACTCTGTTGCACTCCAAAAAGGTCAGCTTTCACTGAAGGAGTGTGTGCGACCAGCCGTTGCTCTGTAAGAGAGAAGAGAGGGAGGGTTTCTTCTGCACAGTTTGACCTGTTCAGTTTGGTTGGATATACCATACACTTCTGCTTTCGACTGCGCTCAACTGTTCTGCTTGATGCTGTAATCTCTTCAGTGCATGGCCAGATTACTGTCTGCTCCATATTGTCTGGTGGCGGACTGCAGGATGGAGAGATGGCAGGAGGAGGGGAGAGAGGGAGGAATGGAGGAGGAGGCTGCTACATAAGGAAGATTACCTTTTTATTAATGTATCCATCTGGACATTTGCTATATTTGGTTGTTTGTCCAGTCTGTTGGTGTTTAAGGACGGAGGAGACTTTAATCTAAATAAACCAAAGCTGAGATTAGACAAGTTGAGTTGTCAACTCAAATGACTAAATCACACAATAATACAGTTATGACTGGATAAGATTAAAATATGTGCAGAATTCCCTTTGTGACTAATACTGTAAATTCACTGTGCTCTTTGTCCAGAACGTGAAATACTTTTTTCTTAAAGGGAATAATTTTTAGTACAGAAAAATTAAGAAATCTAAGCATTCAATGTGCCCCCCCCACCCCACTCCCCACCCTTCCACGCGTCTTCCTTTCCTTCTCTTTCTGTCTCCTGTGCACTCTGTGCAGAAATGATTTCCATTCCTGCTGAATTAATGAGGTTCTGCTGAACTGAGAAAAGGCAAGGGGAGTGTGCGCACACACACTCGCACAGAGGCAGACACAAGCAGCGAGACGCACACACACACTCACACACACTCACTCACAGGCACATCTACTATAGCATATTTAAGTCTGTATTCACTGAAGCTTGGCCACTTTTTTTTTTTTTTGAAAGCACACACACACAGTATTTTGTTTTAAAGTCAATTTCAGGAAATGTAGACAGTGATAAAGAACTGGGACAACAATCGCAAATAAAGCTGAGAAATATCAGAGGCTCAACCAAATCCACATGCAACTGGTATATTTTCAAGTGGCAGCACGCAACACGCACACATGAACACAACGTGTATAAGCATAAACTGGGAGCCTCGTGAGTCTAGCAGCATAGCTAGGCCCAGTCACCATGGTAACACTCTACTGTGTGTGTGTGTATTAAACGCCACAGTGGTTTGGGACTGTTGGAGGTTGTTAAACACCTCCAAACCCTACCCCATCCTCATACACGTCTACGCACACATAAATGTCAGTGCAGGTTTCGGCCACTCGCTCCACGGCCTCCTCTGTTCCCGCTTGGACCGGACTTGATTTTTAGCAACACACACTTGTCTCTGATTCTCATTTTCATTACACAATGAACTCGCACAGCACTCAGGTGAACACCCGCGCAGACACTGATGAGCGGACGGGTGGCTGAAGCCCCGGCTCGTGCCTTGTAAACACAGACTGAGGCGCGCTCGCGAAGGGGCGCGCAGTCAAAAGGATGTAATTGCGGCGCGCGTGCGGCTGTTGTTTCGTGCCGACTTGTGCGCCACTTGAAGGCTCCATCAAGGATCGGCTGAACAAAGAGGAGCACAAAGTACTGGCTGATTCTGGTGAGGTTCTGGTCCTTGTTGAGCTGCCAGCATTCAGGTGTGCAGCCTTCATGGGCTGGTGTGAGGAGAATGAACACGGAGGTACTGTACATACTGTATGAAGCCTGCCTCCAGAGAACACTGACCGTACACAGGCTCGGCTTCCTTCGCGCGTCTGTTCTTTGTCTTTTCTGTCTTGCTTTCTTCATTAAACGCACGTGATCGTGCACATTCAGCTGCGCACACAGAAAAATGCAACCTCTCTCCTTCTCTTCGCGCTCTGCTGTCTCAGTGTTTTTCTTTCCCATTTATCATCACTGAAGCAAAGGAAATGATTCCAATTTCACGTGTTTTCATTCCATTCCTCCGTTTGCTTATTTCTTCATCCCCCTCTCTATTTTGATCTCAAGCAACCCATTAATCTGTTAAATGGCATTGATCATTACCATTTAGTTTCCTGGCCAGCTACTTAGGTTGTAAAGCTGATCAATGACTTTGAATGGGAACCACCTAGATAGCAGATTGACTGCTGGGACGTGCACTGCAATCATATCATTTGTCTTCATTTGCCGTTCAATTATTTGTTGTAATGGCATGCCCCATGCTGGCCCACAATGGCACACGGAGCCCAAAACTGTGGCGTGCACGCTGCCTGTGACGCTCCGCTCGCCTCGACTCTGTGCCGCCCTTCTACCTCGCACTCACACGCTGCTGCGTGACGGCAGAGGAAGTACTGTACATTATATAGTAAACAGCACGCACGAGTGTATTCCTGTGTGTATGAGAGACTGTGTCCTGGGGGGGTGGACTTCAAGGAGTGAGTGTGAGTGTGTGTGTGTGTGTGTGTGTGTGTGTGTGTGACTTGTGAGTACATGCAGATGGTGCTCGAGCCTCAATGTGTAGATGAAGCCTGACCCAGACTGGACTTCCCCGGCCTAAAAGCTCCTTCCTGAAGTCATCAATCACTTCTTGTGGGACGTGTGTCCATGTGTGTGTTTGCACTTGAGTGTGTGGAGAGAGAGAGAGAGAGAGAGAGAGAGAGAGAGGTTTAGTCTGGTTTTGAGTTTCAAAAATGGTCTATTTGCTGTATAAGCTGAAAATACATCAGAATTTATTCATAATTTAATAAGCAGGTTATTAAAATATCACGCAACAACAGTTTGGAGGTTTAGTTTAGTAAAATCTGGATAATATGCATTAAGGTTACGATGAAATGATTAACTATAATCAAATGTCATTTACTATGTGAATTTCAGCTTGAGAAATGCAACATTTCTATGCTGAAATGTGTTGTTTTTATCCTTTTATATGAGACACATTTCATCTTAATGTGTGTGAGGGGGGGTCCGGTTTTTCATTCTTACGTTTCCATACAGCACTTTTGGGTCTTTTCTGGCTGCGAGTCTTCCTACGTTTGGGTGTTGTTATTAGGAACGTCCCTGTCTGTGTAGGATCCATCTACTCATCAGCTGCTCTTTCCTGTTTTCTACTGCACTTCTTTCTTTAGGTCTTAGTCTCTCTCTTCGATTCCTTTCTACTCCTTCTTCTGCTTCCCCTGGTTTTATTGGAGAAGGAGTCCCCCTCCCCCCAGCGTGTTTGAAGTGGCCTGCTCATATATCACAGTCTTTCCTTGCAGGATATCCTCCCTCTTTCTGCCTCTCCCTCCTTTACTCCCTTGGTTTCTCCCTCTATCATCACCCCCATCCCACCTCCCACCCGTGAGCTTAGGTTGAGGGGTGGGGGGTGAAGAAAGGGAATACCTGTTAACTCTATTTCTTTTCTACACTTCTCTGGACAAGCAACTTCTCATATTCCCAGTGGACATGCTCCCGTGCGCACACACAGATGATAATGTCTGTACGGAGGAGCTCAGCGTCTCGTGACTCAGAGGTTGTTTGGTTATTTTAATGCAGTGATGTTTCTCGCTGGGTGGCGGTTTAGATTACCACAACTAAAGTCACTTTTTTTAGTACTTCATCAGTCCTTTTTACTTAACTTTATTTAATCTGGAGTGAGACATTTTCAGATAATTTTTGTGGAACAATTCCTGTATATCAAGTAGTTGTATGAGTTTAAAAGTGCACATTACAGTTTTAGATTTAGTGCTGTTTTTTATTTGCCGATTTTAAATAAGTTTCCCTCATTAAGACTAATGTCTGGACTAGTAATGCATTTATTCTAAACTTTATACTCTCTTCAGTGCTTTAGGGCTCTTGGGGCTTAAGTGCATTTATATCCATAACTATAACAGGAGTAAACCACTACTCTGATTATATTTGAGCTGTCATGTACACAAATGGACCTGTTTGTCTTGTTTACATTAGGGTCATAATTAAACTTAATTAACAAGGCTGGGATGCTCATCGAGATTCTCTGCACTTCAAATTACCTTTGGCATGTGTGAGTAGAACGAAGTGTTATCTCAACGCTTCCACAAAGCTGTAAATTCCCTGAAAAAAGGAAATAAAGTGCTCCTCTGGACTCCAGACTGCTCATCTAACCTCAGCTCAAAGCCGGGAAAGTGGTCATTGGAACCAGTCGTGTCTTTAAAACAAAACCAGCAGCATTGGTTCTGGATGTTCACGTATCGAGTCAGCTCTGCAACGATAGCACGGCGTGGATATCAAACACGTTGTAACGAGCAGGAGAACATTCGTGAAACAGAAATGTTTGCTGTAGAGCAGAGATCAATAATATATCATTATATTTATGGATCATTTAGCCATGCTAGTACTGAACCCGCACGCTCCTTTTTATAGATCCACAAATGACCAGACGAATGCTCCTACGCAGGAGTGTCTTCTGCAACAGTCTCACTCGTTCCCACCTTCAGCGACACAGCTGACGAGATTTGAACTAAACTTAAGACGACGACACATTTCTCCACAGACCTCCAGCTTTTTCATGATTCAACTGGTTGTTGCGTGTGGGGGGTGAGGCGACGCGTGGTCAGGATGAGGTGTTTGCAGGATTTCAGTACTGATTGGCCGTGAGAGGAAACAAATGTCATCATTACGTAAATACTAGGGTGTACTTCGACAGAGCTTCCTGTTTGGTTCATTTTATTTGCCACCAGGATTACCCCGCTGTCCTTCATCGCTCCCTCACGTAACACAGTTTATTTGACTCTCATTCGTCCTTAATATCTTTGCTTTATGAGATTCATTATTCACTTGCTCCTTTTCATACTCCTTTAATTCAGCCCCGTACTGCCTCCCCCTCTCTCTCTCTGCTGTTCTCACTCTCCTGTTTTCTCTCCTTTTTTCTGCTCCTTGTTTTTCTCTCTCTGTGCCCTTGTTGTCATGTATCTGCTTCCCCTAGGCCTCCCTCCCCCCCTCTTCCCTCTCTGCCCTCCCTTGTTCTCTCCTCCTTTGCGATCTTACATTTTCTCCCCATCTTTTTTTTTCTCTCTCCATCCTTCTGCCGCTTTACTCCACCATCCACCACTCCTCCTCTTTTCCTCTGCATCCCTCCCTCTCTCTCTTTTCAGCTGAGGACAAGGAGGTGAAAGCCAAGCGGATTACAGTGTCAGTTTAATCTGACTGACCCACCAAGGGATTGCTCTCTACTTTTCTGTGAGGCTGCAGTGCTGGAGGGCAGCAGGACTGGGTGGGTGGGTGGGTGTTACAGTTGAGGGGAGAGGAAGGGTACGGAGACCAGGTTGAAGGGAGGGTGGCGTGCAGGGGGAGCAGAAAAGGAGAGAAGGAAAGGAAAGCAGGAAGACGGAGGAGGATGGGAGTGGTTGAATTTGGAGAATTTTTCTCAGGCGGAGATGAAATGCTCTCTAGGACTGTTCGTGTGCACATTCACATGTACACGTCTGCGTGTGTTTGGGTGGGTGTGACTGTGTGGTGCCAGGGGTGGGGGAAGGGCTTCGCTTGTTATTAAGAGATGGAATATTAATGCTACTTTGCCTCTAATTTCTTTCCATCTGTCATCAAGTTGTCCTCTGTTCGTGTGCCTGTCTGACTATGAATAGATACTCTTCAGATATTAACAGACAATTAGTCTGTTCTGTGTTTCAAAGAAAAAATACAAAAACGTCCTTGGTTTGATTTTTCTTCTCTTTATTCTGAAAACATCAAAATCTCATTTTACCCCATCTTGTCAAAGTCATTCAAACTCACGCGGCTTTCATCCACAGTTAACGCCCAGACTGAGGCCTCGCCAAATTTATCAGTTCAGCGAGCATCGTACAAGATTCGGTCTCTGTCGGCCGCAGGTCATTTGTGTTTGTTTTTTATTGCTATTTTTAATCTCCTGAAATGTGAACATGAAGAGCGAGCGTAATGTGGCAATTAACAGCAGGGGTGCACACAAGGACGTTGGTTTGGCTTCAGTAGTGGGGGTCTGACACACGAAGTCAGAGGTGAATGTTGTTTCCTGTGTTTGTTTACTTAGAGAAAATAACACGTTGCGTTATTGTTAAATTTGTTAATTAGGCTTTACAAATGAGTGGTGGCCCAAAAACAAGATGTGCAGAGATTGTAGTAATACTATTAGATCATTTGTAAATGGCAAAAATCTCTTGTTGTTACAATATTTATTATAGTATTTTATCTGCATCTTTACTAAGCGCCGTCCTTTTTACTATATATTTCCATAATGGTCACTTTAAACAACTTTCAAGGAAAAGGTTGATTTCTTTTTGTAATAAAAAATTTGGACGGACGTACTGGTTGCGATGTACCTCCACCAATCAGCTGGAGCCTCCACGTGACCTATGGAACTGAGGAAAATAAATGTTTACTTTTTAATTGAAAATGAACTTTTTATATCACTAATTTTATTTTTGACTGTTGATAGATAGAATAATATAGAATAGCATCACGGCTTTTCCCCCATATAGAAGTTTTCCTACAATCGAAGCTAATATTGTCTTGGTACTTCACTGATTGTGAACAAAATGCAATGTTCCAGTCAAGAGGTTCGGCCTTGAACAAACGGATGTTAATAGTGTCTGGAACACAGTTTAAACACTTTAAACAACAGTTAAGTGCCTTAACCTTTACATCAAGTGGCAGCGGAGTAGAAACGTTCGTGTGGTGGATTAACGTTGGACGTCAGCCTTGAGCTTGAATAAGGAAACGTCGCAGACGACGTTGTGGTGTTTTTGCGTCCTAAACGGCTTGTACAGTGCTGGAGACAGCACGGAGGTCTGAGGCCGTCTGTGTCTGCAGTTCTCTTTGCCTCTACAATAGCTTTCATGTCCCTCGTATCAGCCTTCCCTTCATCAGTCCACCCCCGCTGCGCCGCTTCGGAGGAGGGGTCCAGTCGGCAAGTCGGATTAGCTTCCAACTGGTGCTTGTCCAGATTCTGATTCTGAAGGGGGGCTTAACCGGCCTTGCCTCAGAAAAGACGAGAGGAAGGAACAGGAGGGAGGGTGGAGAGAGGAGAAGAAGGAAAGGTCTCCTGCGAGGGTGATGCTTCTCTTCAGTTGTTTACCTTGCAATTAACGTGCTGGATTGTCCAGTGTAAAGGAAGAAAAAGTCAATTGTGTACACTACAGAGCATTAGGCCACTGCTGATACAGATACAGGCGCTGACAGGGTTCATTGTCGAGTAGGGCCTGTGCTGCTGCTCAGCACCTGCTTCATTGTATATAATCATACATCGTACAGCATTAATATGTATAAAACCAAACCCCCATCCTGCGGGTGTCATGAGCATGGCACAGACGATTGCATCCACCAATCAGCAGGAGATAAATGATCTAGACTGTGTACCTGTGTGTGTGTGTGTGTGTGTGTTCAGGCCCCTCCGAGCTGCTGTCATCGTCACGTCACCCTGCAACATGGCTGCCTAGGGGCCTTATTTTAGGCCACACCAGGTGCAAGTGTTTTGGGTTTGTTACATGATCTTGGATGTGTGTGAGTGTATGTTTGTGTGTGTGCATACAAAGCACTTTATTGTGTGTGTGTGTGTGTGTGTGTGCGCATGCTGGAGTCTAGGAAAGGTCAGAGATTGGGTGTAGGTGCCAGGAATAGGGGTGTTAGATGCCTGGTGTCTACAGAGCCATGTGACACACACACACGCACACACACACACACGTGTTTCCATGGCCTTAAAACCCAAAGACACACAGCAACAAAAGCTGGTCAAAGTGGGGCAGTATTCTCTCTTTCTCCCTTTTCCATCTCTTGCTCCTCCTCTCTCCCTCTCATGTCTATCCTTAGCACTCTTTTCCTCTCTCCCCCCATTCTCTTCTCCTCTCTCACGTAAACACGATGCTGCTTTCTGGATCTGGGATGCCTGAGGGACAGAGCACAGACAGGAGCCCCGTCACCATGACAACAGCTTCTCTGAGCTGCCTGACATCCAGACGGTATTGGCTGAGGGCTGTTGGGGGAGGGGAAAGTGGAGAGCGAGAGAAAGAGAGAAGCAGGACGAAGTTGAGCAAGGGGTAGAAAGAGAAAAGGGGGAGTAAAGAGGGAGCCGTGTAGAGAAAAGGAGATAACGGAGGCAAACGACCCCATTTCTTGTGGGGCTGTGGAGGCTGTTTATATGCGGGTTGATATAAAGAAGGAGAAAGCAGAGTGAGAAAGGGAAGGAGGGGTGGGTAAGAGGGCACAACGGAGAGGTGGGAGGGATGAGGAGGCCAGTTGTGTTAAAGAGTGTGGAAGCATGTGTGCAAACGATCTTCTCAGGGATGTATAATCGAGGAGCTGGTCCAGGCTGTGTGTTAAATATGAGCGCTGTAGTGCACGTTGTTCACATGCATGTTGTGTGTGTGTGTGTGTGTGTGTGTTTCTGGTGATGTGCTCTAATTATACTTGTCTCACAGTTCATATCAGTCATTACTTCAGAAGGATTTTGTATCATACATCGTCTTAACTGAAGACTGACACACATAGTGTTCTAGTCAAGTGCTTATGGTTGAACTATAGTAAAACACTAGTGCATACTAGTTGCTCCATTAACAGGACACAGGGTTTTATCTCTCGGTTTACTCTCCCTGGATGGAAAAGCATGAGTCTGCAGCTACAAGCCTGAACTGAGCTGAGTGAGCTAACATGCTACTGTTTAGCTGGTGTAATGCTATCATGTTATCTTAGTTTACAGTGTTTGCTAATTAGTACCTATCCCAGTTTACAAGTACAGCTGAGGTTGATGGGGGTGTAATTAGATTTACAGGTATCTGGTTAAAGGCGATAGAGTTCACGTTGCTCATTTTTGTACTAAACGCTTCTTCTTGTGGATCAGACAACTGAAAACATCTGGACTAATAGCACATCCAAAGATCCTAGTTTTGACCAAGTTTGAAAGCTTGGTGGTGTAGGCGCAGAGTTTCACTGACGTCACTCAGACTTTCCAGTTAAAGATGCGTTAATAATTGAAATCACCTGATGTTTTGTTTTGGCTGAAGTGAAATCCAGTAGAATAGCAAAGGATATCTGCATGTCCAGAGAGAGACAAAAGCTACGGCAGAAATACTACTAAGAAATAAAGAATAAATAATCAAAAGGAATATACATTTTTAATTTAGTGATGAATAACGGGTAAGAATCTTCATTTTTCAATTGGATTAACCCAACAAACCAAAAAAAAACATTATAGAGATAAATAATTTTGCCTGAGAGGCTACATGGCTGTCTGGAAAAGAACAAGCTGACTTGTAAGTGGAAACTATTAACATATTTTATCAATTCCCAACTTATGAATAATAAAAATAATCTGCTTTCTTCCCTAATTTGCACTGAACGGACACACAACAGCCGCTGATGCCGTTAATATTCGCTGTGTGAGTCAGCGGTAGAAGCATCAGAGTTAGGAAAGCCTCGGTTCCGTCTGAGAGCGAGCACGCCGCTGATGTGGCTTAAATATTTTCCAGTGTTTGCATTACTGTACCTGCAGAAAGACTGTGAAATGCAATGCACCATATTTATGTGTAGCTTGGAAGCCTGCCAGCACTGCTGGGAGGGTAAACAGCAAATGAAAAATGTGTGTGTTTTGGAAAAGAGAGAGAGAGAGTGCACACACGTGTGCGTGTAGCTCCATGTGTACTAGGTCTTCCTGCCGTTCTGTGATCACTGGCATATTTAGACTAATCATTGAAGAGGGGGAGCATGTGTCTCCATGAATATGATCTTGGGTGCTGCATGCTGTTTGTGTGTGTGTGTGTTTGTGTAACCACAACTCGCATGGAAGAGAAGAAAGGGAGAGCAGTGAATGAGAGGAGCTTGTTTCTAAATGAGAACCAGAAGTTGAGAGAGAGTGACGGAGCAGAGGCTTAGACAGGGAGGGTGCATGTGAGTCTGAGTGTTTGTGTAGGTGTGTGTGTGTGTGTATGCATTGCAACCCCGAACAGCCCAGTCTGGTGTGTCTGTCTGTTGGGGTGTGGAAGTAAGGACTGGGGAAGAGGGAGTATGACTTGGGTGGCATGGGGGGAGAAGAGGATTGTGGGGAGTTTGGCGTGTGAGAGAAAATACCCGCACCCCTCTTGTTCTGCCTGCAGGACAAGAGGAGTGAACAGTAAGCATGTTTCACCTCGCCTATTAATCCTTTGTACTGACTGGGAACCTGGATCAAACACAAAGAGCAGAGGCATCATCATCTTCTTCTTCTTCTCCTTAATCTCTTTTCTTTTTATATATATATATATATATCTGTGTTCCTCTGTGCTTCCCTTTCATTCGCTGTTTCCGTCACTCTTCTTCTCCTTCCTGTTTTACTATCTCTCCCAGCCTTTATCTTCACATCTCAGTCTGCGTGTGTGCCTGTCGTCCCCTCTCCGGTTCTCTCAGTGCGTGCCAGTGCTGTGCTATGCTGGCTGAGACTATGCTGGGGATATTTCTGTCAGCCTCTATTTATTTATTGATGGTGATGCTGGTGGTGAGAGTTCGCCCGCGTACATGTGTGCTCGTGTTAAGAGAAAGTGAGGTGCTCTCTGGAAATCTTCACCTGCTCTTCCCCCTTCTTCATCTTCTCCTCTCTTGAGTAAATATTTATCAGCCTCGGTCCTAATGACAGTGTGGGGCCGAGCGGAAAAGTGTTGGCTCTTTGACCTCTGAATAGCCAGATGGGAATTGGCTGCTCCGTGCTCTCTGTCTTGTCTTGCGTAGAGGATGAAAAGGCTGGTGTCACTGAAATGGAAGTTTAAATCATCACTGAAAGAGCACCTCCCCGACGCCGCCGTCTCTGACAACAAGCTATGGCAAGCTACGTGGCACGCTGCCTGGCAACCGAAATAGTTCCTGGGAGCAAGAATGCAAATAGAGCACATTAATGTCAGATCTCATTGTTTGTCAGACTCTTCCGAACTCCGGGATCTCTTCGACTGGTGGTTCAGAGATCACCAGGTCACCCAGTGTGCTTCTCAGGAGAAAGGTAAAGCTAGATTTACATGAAGGGTTAACTCAAAGCGTTGCATTTCACGCATTCACCACAACGCTGCACACGTTGTTATGTAGATGAACTGATGATATTATGCTGTCATTATTTTTATTTCCTAGTTGCTGAATTTTGATGTTTTTGGTGAGATGCAGGTCAGCTATGGCGTCGCCCTCACTGTCCAAACACTAATCTTCAGATAAACAAAGGAGCAAAAAGCATATTTAGAGAGAGGGGCCGGTGTTTAGTGCCTTACCCACTAAACAATCTGCATGAGCTGACTCAGGCTCTGACAGACTCATACGTTCCCTTAAAAAATGTCCTGGTGTTGCCGTAAAGGCGATTTCTCGTTAGGCTCAATCTATGGTTCGTGTGATGTGACGTGAATGTAGCATAAGTTCAAAATTGAAACAGAAAGTGTTCATAAAGAAATAGCAAGAGCAGTGTTGCTCTTCTTCCCTCCCTCTCTCTGGCTGTCTCTGCAGCCCCACCACCTCCAATTCCATTTTCTCCTTAGCAGTTCCCTACAACAGTTCCTGCACTCCCTTCCTTCTTTGACCACTTTCTCTCTCTCAAAATCTACCCTCTTTATCCTTTTTCTTTTTCTGGCCTTTTTTCCCCACATCTATCTCTATTTTATTCCCTCTTCTCCCTCATTTTATCCCTCTCTCCTCAAGGTGCCCCAAGGCCCTCAGAGTTTTAGCAAGTCCCACAGACTGTCCATTGTCTTGGGAATGTGGTTTGCTGTCTCCCCTCACCTCCTCCTCCCCCTGTCTGGCAGAAGACAGGGTTAGGTGGTGTTAGGCCGCTGGGTCCTCAAGGCCACTAGACTTAAAGACTCGAACTCAGGACCAGGACAGCTGAAAAGGCTAAAATTGACAGCAGCCTTGGTGGAAATCCGAACACTGTCTTGAGAAGACAGATGATACTTGACATGTCTGTGTGTCTGCTGCTGCAGAGTCTAGAGATGCCCACTACATGTGTATAGGTTGTTTAATTGAGTTGGATTTACCTCTACAAGACAAGATTGGTGTTCACTTTTGTGTAAACAACAGGTTCTTTATATTCAAAATCACAGCTCCAAGCATCTTGGAATATTGAATATTCTGTAGACGTGGAACATGGAACTGCTTTAGCCTCCTTGTGTACTGGTATGAGTAGACATGACGCACATAAGAATCCCTGTCTCCGCGTCACGTGACCATCTGTTTCTGTCAATATATCTGAATCAAATGAGTTGTGAGTTTTGAGGTGGAGTTGGTCCACATGGTGGTGCCTTTGGGGTGTTAAATTGAAATTGGTAGCGTGTGTCTGTCTGTGTGTATGTTTCTGTGTGTCTCACACGCCCAGCCCCCTAATGTCTGGAGCTCAGGAGGCCTACTCCTATGGGAATACCTCTTCCTGCCTGGCCCGACGCGTGCTCGCACACACACACACACGCGCGCACACACACGTACTCCAAAATAGAAATAGGGTTTTAAATGTCTGGTCTGTTTCTGCTGGTTGCTAAACATAAGTGTCGAGCACACAAACTCAGCTCAAAGTGGACGGGTGAGAATTTGGACTGAATGTCAAATCAGATTCACTCCTAAGCTGTGAGGGGACTTTTTTTATTATTAGGTGTTTACTCGGTTCATTTGAACTATAATATATGGTAATAATTCTTAAACTATTTCAACCCAAAGATGTTTGACTTCAGCTTCGAGGTCCACCATTTAACTTTAGACGCTATGGAATGTGTAGAGCTCGACTGTAATTCCTTTCTCTCTTCATGTTTTATGTTCACACACCGCTTCCCTCTCCTTTTCATCTTGCACCTCCTCAGCTCTGCAGAAATAAAATACAGTTGTGTGAGCAAAACATGGTAAAACGAGAGAGAGAGAGGAAAAAGGACTGAGCGGGAGAATATGAAAGAATGCCAAAGAATAAGGAGGAGGTAGCTATTGCTAACAAGGTTGCCAGAGACTCTTTTCATTTTTAATAGTCCCGTAGGAGGTCTGGCTGATAAAGTGTTATGTTATATTATTAAATCTTGGCAAAGTTGGAGCTGAAACAGATTCCAACAGTAGCAAGTGCGAAAGTGAGTCTGTAGGTTAGTTTAACTGCAGTAAAATTAATGGACAGGATCTTTGAGTTTGTACAGATACATGTTTCAAAAATACAGCTTTGATGCTGTATTTAACTAGTAGCATAGTATAGACGAGTCATAAATAAGCAGTTCTTATTTTACTAGTCATAACCTACAATTCACCCATCATCTCCTGTAAACTGCAACGGCGAGAGGCTACACAGAACCCATCTGACTGGGTTTTGTTAGTATTCGATTAGCGCATGTTAATATGGCAAAAGTTGAACAGGATTCAGATGATTTTTCTCAACGGTCCACGCTGCACTGCTGTTACTGGCCTCATTCAAATGAATAAAGATGCCACCTATTTCCACACCAGATGTAGGCGTGTGCAAACGTGCGCAGATTCTCACCACAAATTTTCAGTTTTATTCTTTTCAGATGTTCTTTTATTATAATTTTTCCTTCGTTTTGTTAAGATTACTGCACATGAGCATTTAGCATATTATCTTCTTCCTGTAGGTCTTATTCAATTTATTTTCTTACTTCTATCCTTCTCTATTAAGCATGTTCATTAATATGTTTGGTTGTAAAGACAGAATATGTAAGAGCACAAATAAGCACATTATACACGTACAGAATAAAACAAGACAAACCTTTGTATAAAATGATGCCATCTGTAGTTTAATGTGAGCAGTCTGTAGGATGTGCGAACATTAACAAAAATGAATCTACAGCAAATAAATATTTGCAGATATGTAAATGTCACTAGATTATGTGAGTGTAAATTGCAGATCTGTAAGTTGGTATTACTCACTAAATGTCAGAGTGTGTGTTGCCACGTACACATCCTGGATATATGCTGGTGTTTGTGTGTGCGCTTAAATTGCATTTGTTGGTGTTCTAAGGACAACTCAGCCTGGTATTTATTATACGTTTGCTATGTTCAGTGCATTCCTGCTGATGATTTTAAATAAATGATATTGACGTATAACTTTTGTGGTGACTTTCATTCTGCCAACCCCAGTCAGCGGCTGTGAACCTGTTCATTTTCTGCTGTGTGTGTTTGGTTTTTTTTTTACATGTAGGTGGAAAGAGTGAAAGTGACAATGAAAGCAGTGGCGGGGGTTGAGGTTTTGTAGCTGAAAATAGAAAAAAATGAAAAAATCTCGCCTAGTTGGCAAAATGCGACATGTCTTTTGGCGGCGTTGGATTCTGGACTACAGATGCAGCAGAAGTTGTAAAACGATTCCTTTCTGTATTTTTGTTGCATGTTGGTGTAAAAGGGCACCTGATGAAAGACGAGCTCGCTCTGTGATTCTGAGGTAGCGACATGATAACCTACAAATGACAACCGCTAAAAATGTTTGTCTCAAAGCAACAAAGTGAACCAGCAGTTACAGTGTTTTAAACAGTGTCAGTGAAAGTTGTGAGGACGTCTTTACATGACTCTGCGTGTGCCATCGCCCGTGAAGTGGCCTTTCAGAGGATGATCTACCTGCTCCATCCCGATCGGCTGCCCTCTCTGACCTGCAGAGCGAAGCGGTGACTGAATCCTAGCTGGATAAAGAGTCCACTTCTGGACTCGGCGAGTACGAGCTGCGGTAGTGTGACACCAGCCAGTTATTTTGGACGACAGGAGGGCGACAGAGCATGATAAAATCATTTTCCCTAACTGTCCTGTATCTTTTATACCTTTCGCTCTTCCGCTGTATTCTCCACATTAGGTTTTGTCTCCAAGCTACAAGCATTCTATTATTCGCTAATTAGCAGCATTAATAATCTTCAATTAGGCATATAGCTTTGAGTGCATGTAGAAGTCTGCCTCTTTAATTCAAAGTGTGTGTGTGTGTGTGTGTGTGAGCGAGCGTCATCATGACACCCTGTCCTCTGGTTCTCTTGTGGCTTTCCACCCAACACCAACTGCTTAATGAGGGAGTGAAAGGCCATGGGCAGAGGGGGTGTGTGTATGTGCACTGTGAGTGTTTGTGTGTGTGTGTGTGTGTGTAATTAAAGAGCAGTGCCAGCAGGGGGGACCTGTGTTAGAAAGGGTCACCAGGGCGAGCAGCAGGCCGTCACCGACCTTTGGTCATTAACTACCAACACTGCCAATAAAAGCTTCTGTGTGTGTGTGTGTGCGTGTGTGTCAGGAGGCCAGCTACTAAATTACTTTACATCAGTGTTTTACTCAATTTATGCATGTTTGTGCCTCTTTCATTTACCTTATAGGTGAGCAATAAAGCTTCGAGTAGGACTGAACTAAACTGTTCCCGCTGGTTTAAACACTATTGTTACTGGAACTGTAACTGAAAGCTAATTTTCATTATTGATTGGTCTGGGGGTATTTCTATTATTCTATATTAATTAGTTATGTCATTACCTTTTTGTGGAGCCCACCTGTCAGCCTTCTTGTTGTACCAACAAAGACATACCCACGAGATATTCTACTGACGAGGAAAAATAATTTCTTTCTGCACTACCTTAAAATCATCTGCATCAAAGAGCAAATACATTTTATACACTAACATGGCATAGCTCTCAGTTGCCTTTCTTTATTGATTCTGGGCTGTTTTGCTTTGTGACTCCTTCATTCTGCCGGTTGCCATCTGTCCCACAGAGAACAACCACATTGTGGTACATGGTGCTTACAAGAGGCAGCGATTGACTAGCGGTACTGTGTGTGTCTCTGTGCTCGTTTTGTTTTTGGTTTTTTTAACGTCTTGAAGCAGGTGTCTGTTCTGCATATGCACAAAAATGTGTGTGTTTTGCCACCTGTACTCTGGAGTGTGTCCTCTTTATTGTCAAGTAGCGTGCGCGAACTGCCATAGGTTGATTGGTTAGCCTGAGCGGCAGCAGCGTGAGTTAAGGCAGGTGCTTCAGGGCAGCAGGGAGGAGAGCCGGGCGACACCCCCCCCCCCCCAAGCTACAGTGCCTTCCTACTGGGCTTCTGCCTTGGAGCAGCGCCTTGATAGCTGGGTGGGAGCTCTGTGCTCCTGCTGTCCTGATGCTGGGAGGAGATGCTTCTGGGAGGGGAGGAGGAAACATGTACGTGTGTGCTTAGTTGTGGGTTCTGTGGGGGGATCCCGAGCAGATTTGTTTACCAGTAATTCATTCACCTGATTGATAGAGCAGATGCCAGAGCTATGGGCAAAAAACAGTGTTGTGTGTGTTTCAGCACATTCCTATGCATGCTCCGGGTGTGTGTGTGTGTGCGTGTGTGTGCGTGTGTGTGCTCATATCTTCCTGCATACCTGTCGTGTGCGAAAAGATACCTGCACAGGGAGTGGCTCCTGCCATCAAGGGCATTTCCATGTCGCAGAGTTGGGAGTCCGGTTTCTGGCAGAGCAGCCCAGTAGCTCTCTGTCTGCCATCGATTAGATCCGTCTGTCGGCCGGCAGCCCCGCTTACACACTCCTGCCTCGCTACTAATCTTTATAGAGTTGACTTCACTGACAGAGTTATTGCAGCACTTGAAGCTGGGGGGGGGGGGGGGGGGGGGGGTGAAAGAAGGGCAAATGCAGGAGATGGGGAGGAGAGGGTGATGGCGATGACGGACAGGAGTGGAGTGAAAAGGAGGTCCTGGCAGGGTTCATAAAAATACAGAGATTATACGAGACCAGTGGTTTTTCTCCAAATTAGGGATGAAACTGTTGGAAAATTTTGTACATCTGTTCGTTATTGGTATTGTTACTATTTCTATAGACTTATGATATTTTATCTCACACGCACCTCTAAAAGTGCAGACGGAAGTTAGACCATTTGAACCACTATCCGCGTTTAAAACTGAAGCAGACAGTAATGATGCTAACAGGCACCAGCTCAGTATCTACGGAAAGTATGGAAGGAGAATGAGTCTGTACGAGAGCTGGAACCACAGTTTACACTGAGGTGAATGCTAGTCCGTAACCATCGCATGTAGTGACAAATCGCAGTAAGTGCCCGCAGTTTTAATGATAATTAGAATGTGAAATAGTAACCGCTGAAAATGCCGTTATGGTTTACCGCGAAACTGGTCACGTGCCTCAAGCCGCATGCCTGCACAGATCAGGTCAGCTTTAACTATGAGTGTGTCGTTTTTCATGCGATTGCACCTCTTTGCTTCTTTACATTAACAGCTATAATCTGTCCGCTTTTTCACAGTCTGTGCTTTTTTGTGTGAAACTTTAGCGCAGACAGAGAACGAAATAGCGAACAGAAGAATGAGAGAGACACAGAGAGCCCTTGTGTGAATAATGTAAGCTCATAGAAGAGTTGGACTGAGTTCTGTGTGTGTGTGTATCTACATGTGTGAACTTTTATTCAGAGCCTTAGGGTGCCAGTGTGGACTTGAAACACTTTTATGTGTTTCTGTGTATGTTGGAGATACGCAGACAGTTTGTGAGGGAGTTGCACAAGAGGCCAGGTAGGTCAGACTGAGCCTTTACGATCTGAAAAAAAAAACAAAAAACGCTTGCACACGCGTGCACACATTTGCAGACACACTCACACAACCACTAACAGGTCTGTATCAGTCTTGTTGTGGCCAGCAGATAGCGGTGTGTTGGTCTGCTTGTCTGGACTGAGATAACAGCAGATCCATTACCCCCTGGAAGCTGAGGTCTGATCACCGGACAGATAGAGCCGCTCACTCACTGTCTGTGGCCCATCCAGCCTCCACCGTGGCGCTGAACAGGATCATAAGCAGGGGCCGAGCGGGGGCAGACTTCTTCTTTGTGGATATTGCATATTATGTATGTTACGGGGGGATTTTACTGTTTGGATCTCTTTCAATTTACAGAATGTTGACTTGTGGAATTAGCTCAGAATATTTTAATGCTTCATCAGGTACTGAATCAAATACATCAAATGATTGAATTATTTGGTCTTTGCCTAAGCCTAGATTAAACTAGTTTTATGTATAGTACAGGAACCCCAAATCTCTCTTTTTTTTTAATGGGCAGGTTTTGGATGGGACAGTTAATAAATGTTTACATGTTGGTCACGTTGAGGATTTTTATGAATGCACAAACAGCATTGTGTTGTCCAGATAGGCCAGATTTAAACCTTCCTCTGGTGAAGGTGAAATGGCAAAGTTAGACAAGAAGATCCATGTGAGCTGTTGAATCGCTTACTGTGTCCACGGGTAACAAACTGTAGCACCTCACAAGCTCACTAATCTATTTAATCTGGTAAAACTAAGGTGCAAAAAAGACTTCTAGCCAAGAAGTAGTCCCACACATGCATATTTTACACCCCGTGAAAAACACAACTTAGGTGGAAGGTAGATTTTGTCACGTTTGGACAGAGCTCTTTCTCATTTTCAGTCTTCTGGCTGCAGCTTTGTCTTTACCATGAGGCACGAGACTCCTCAATGGTTTTAAAGACGAAGAAGCTGGCTAACTGTGTGTGCACCTTTGTATTTGTGTGCTTACATAAAGCGTTCAGCTATAGCAACAGCTCACATTTATATGCTTTATGGGGTCCAGTTAAGTTCACACGTGTTTGCAGCTATCTGTGTTTTTACTTGGGATCAAGTGAAGTTGATTCATTTATCAAACGAAATAGTTCATTCATTCTGTCTGATACTATATGAAGGTCTTCAGTCCACACTTCTCAATCTTCTCATCTCACTCCCACCAACAAAGTCATTGTAGTATAATACAAAAATATCTGCTTTTCGTTCTTTGGCACATTGCTCCTTGATCTAATAGACACTAAAGGAGAACTTACGCCTTTCAGCTGCATCCTTTTTTTTCCAACATGGAGGTGAAGGTATAGTACAAATTGGAATAAAGTGAATATCGTGAATGTATCTGTGGTTAATAATACAGCTTTTATGTCGTGGTGAGTGAGAGGGAGTGTGACGAGTTAACACTGTGCTCGTATTGTGGATCAGTTTGTGTACAGGGGTGGAAAAAAGAGGGAGATAGTAGAGGCAAACAGGGCAGCTATCAAAAGCCACAGGCTTCTTTAAACTCCATCTCTGTTCCTGTGTCTGTTCTTCTCTCCTCTCTCTCTCTCTCTCTCTCTCTCTCTCTCTCTCTCTCTCTCTCTCTCTCTCTCTCTGTCCCTCTCCCCGCTCCCTGGCCATGCTGATGATTGACGGCCTGAGGGTTTTAATGGGCACTGGAGAGCAGGAGCTGAGGTCGGGGTTGTCATGGCAACTAGGAGAAGGGGCCTTTTGCTGCTGCTTCACCTGAGTAGTGTGGAGCCTCGTTGGCTGACTGAGGCAGCACACACACACACACACACACACACACTCTCTCTCTCTTGCCACGCATACCAGCAGCGCTCCCCATTCACTCTTCTTTCTCTCTTTGAGCTGCCCCGCCGTACATCCAGCCATCTCTCTCGTCCTCTTTATTCCTTTTCCCTTTTTTAATTTCGTCCTCCTTCTCCCTTTTTCTTTCCTGCGTCAGCCCCATCATTGGAGATCACATTTATATGCTTTATGGGATCCAGTTAAGGTCAGAAGGGTTTTGCAGGCTTCTCTTCACACATTGTGCAGTATATACATTCTGTTATGTCTGATACTACATAAAGGTCTTCAGTCCAAACTTTGCACGTGCCAACTAGAGATACAAACAAACAACCATTGTTAACTGACCTCCCTCCTTGTTTGCCTTCTCTGTCTGTTTAAATGTCTCCCACTCACTCTGTCTCCACTTCCTGCTGTGGTTGTCTGTGTCCACACTTCGTGAGTCTCTTATCTTTTATTCAGAGTCCCACAGATTCACACCCTCTTACTAGCAGTGTATGTGTGTGTGTGTTGTTTGCCCTGCCGCGTGGCCCCGGGGCCTTCTAGTGTCTGGGCCATGCAGGTCAGCTGAGGGATCTACGCTCTGGAGTGGGGGAGGAATGGGAGGAGGGTGCTGTATGATTGTTTGTGTTTGAGTCCAGGATTGTTCACTAGAGAATGCATTTTATAAAACAGAGATATTAGCACTATGACACTATAATCGCTGGACTGATTAGCTCACATTTAGGACAGGCTAAGGGAAACATTATGTATAAAAGAAACCAGCGCGGAATGGCTTTTGCTCAAGATGGGATGCAAACCAAAGTATGTTTGAAAACATTTTTAATTTAGCTTTAAGCGCTTGAACGTACAATCTATGCTGTTATGTTCCCTCTGAGGACAGCGTGTCACTATGGAGGAGTGCTCCTTGTGCCTTTATAATCCAGCCCGCATAGTGCCGTGAACATCCTGTAGCACCTGTCCTCGTTGTGACTTTCTTCTTCGCTTCTCTTACCAATCTGACCATGTGTGAATGTTGAGCTCTGACAAAGCAGTTATGACCAAACGTTGACTGTCCGCCTCGCTGCTTCAAAAAGATATCCAGAGCAGCGAGTGTCACATCTGTCTTCTCTCAGTTGTTGAAAATGATTATAATTGAGAACAAGGATGAAGGAAATGCTGCCAGTAGTATATTTGAAGGACACATAGTGGGTTGCTCCTGGATAAAGCAAGATATATCAATCAACCAGTATTAAAGATTTACATTTTTGATGTTATGCGGTGAATTTCTAAATCTAAAATAGCATGAAGAAGTGCTGAATGTTGGCGTTAAAAACTTCTCAGTCAAATACTTTTACGGTTTTGTCCTGTGTCTCCGCTAATTGCTCATGATACTTTCTTTTTTTGTTTTCAGAGTGCGGCCGCGGCCCCTAGTCCAGTGATGGGCAACATGCCACCCAATGACGGCATGCCGGGAGGACCCATGCCCCCGGGCTTCTTTCAAGTAAGAAAAGGGAACTTTCTAACTTTATCCCTCACCCATCCCCACCTTCACCCAGGCAATCCCTCCACCCATCCCATATCCATCGCTAAGCCTATCCTTCTGTCTCCTCCTCCTTTTTTAGCCCCTTTAGCTGTCCTAATCCCTGTCCAGATGTTCCCTTCTCTGTCTCCCTGCCTCCATCCCATATGTCCATGCTTGGGTTGTTAACTCCTGGTGCTCCTGGAGTTTTTGTGATACATTGTGTCCACACAAATACAAAATGCTGTGCTCGTATTGGTTATTTAGGATGAGGAGAGCAGGCGATTTTCTCTGGTTCATATTGCCTCACTGACTCCCCTTGTCATCAGTGTTCTCTAAAAAGGTGCCTAAGAGGCCGACGAGGTCACACACACTCTTTTGTTCAATCTCTCGCGTTTCTCTCCTCCGTTCTTAATTTGACACATTGACACACATTAAACTAGTAACACTTGTAAAACAGGGGTTTTAAAACATCCACAGCTCCAAATATGTTCATGGAATTGATGAAGGTGAAAAAAAGAACAGAAAATTTGCATTCACCTAAAACTGTAAAACTACTATAAGTACCTGTAAAAGTTTTCAGAGACAACGGCAACATCACAACTGTGGTGGAAAAGTTCGAAGCAGCTGCACTTAAATCTTACTCACAAGTATCCATGCAACATGTCATAGCATTACTTGTCCTAGATTTGGAAGCAAATCATTTTTTTTACAAAACAAACAAAAAAGGGTGGCAGATAGAGACTGAGCAGAATGATTGCACCTCCGGCAACATGAAGCTACAGCCAGTTAGCTTAGTTTAGCTCAAATATTGAAACCAGGGGACACATCGTCTGCCTCTGTCCAGAGTAGCCCCTCTCCCTATGTTGTGCCTAGTTAGTTTAAACCCTACATAGCACAAGTGTTAAACACCCTGTCACAGATAGCTAAGCTAACCCGCTGCTGGCTGCTGCTTCATTTTGTCCATGAATGCATGAAAGAGATATTTTCTCATCTAACTTGCAACAAGGAAGCAAATAAAAGTGCTATTAACTATTTTGCTCAAGTGTAAAACACTGCTATCCTTATTGTTAAATTGATTGGAGCTGGTATTATTAGTGGTGAAGTGATCAGTCAATCTATCAACAGAATGAGAACTTTTTCAGGCAGAAGCAGCAAACGTTGCTTCCACGTTCTCAGATACGATTGTGCTGAAAAAACGAAATTGATGTGTGATGTAAACCAACAATTTTCATCAACATCAATTCAGCTATTAATTTGAAGAAATAAAATTGAACTAGTCATAAAAAATTCTGATTGTTAAGCTTGTTATTTTTATATATACACGTGTAGTTATGTTGCCAGGATTCTTTTCATATTATAAACGAAGCATATTGTACAGGTTTGCTTGCATTGGCAGTTTGTTGTACTGTATAGCCATTTTCCTTGTTGTCTGGCGCGTTGATTGGCAGCAGGTCATGTGCTGTGCGTGTGTGTCTATGTGCGTGCTGGGGTCGTGGAGAATGTTAATGATGTATGAGCAGAGAGCTGGGCAGGGAGAAAGCTATCTGTGGTGTTGCGTGAGTGACATTGCTTTCCATAAATAGACGCTGTATGCATGGCAGACTGACAGACAGGCAGGCAGAGAGACAGGCAGGCAGGCAGGCAGGCAGACAGACAGGCAGGCAGACAGGCAGAGTGACAGGCAGGCAGACAGAGAGACAGACAGGGAGGCAGGCAGATATCGAGGCAGCATGGGCAAAAGAGAAACAAGGAACATTTGGATAGATGGTTGTCTTCTCTTCTCTTCTCTTTTTTCTCTTCTCTTTTTTTCTCTACTCTCCTTGTCTCTTCTCTTTTCTTCTTTTCTCATCTCTCCTCTCCTCTCCTCTCCTCGTCTTTCCTCTCCTCTCCTCGTCTCTCCTCTCCTCTCCTCGTCTCATCGCTCCTCTCCTCTCCCCTCCTCTCCTCTCATCTCCTCTCCTCTCCTCTTCTCTTCTCACTGCTTAGATCAGCTAATCAGAGAAGCAAAGCAAGCAGAAGGTGAAGAATAAAAGTCTGAACACACAGCAGGCATAGTGCAAATAAAAAATGTATAAAATGTTTTCTGCACCTCTCCAAACTTAACATTATGTAACTCCAAATGAAGCTGACATGTTGTAGTATATTTGAATGTCCCATGGCATGATCATGTGATTTCTTCTCAACTTAAGCAAGACCTAGAATCACACACAGCTCTCATGGTGGCTGACATTCACTCCCCCGGTGAACTTATGGTTGCAGAAAGTGCAGGCTACTGACTTTTCTGCAGTTCAGTTATTCATTCCGATGAAGGGGAAGCAGATTTATTTTTACCAATCTTTCCTACATGTAGGTGAGTTTCTACTCATGTTTTCATCTGACTAGTCAGTGGACAGATAATGTGAAGTGTATTAGAGTCAAACTTTATTTTCTACATTTTTAGTGAAGTGAGCAATGTTTTGTCTGTAGAGTTGTGAATTCTCCAAAAACAGAATTTTCTGCATGCTTTAGTCATTTCTCATCTAAACTCTGGTCCAGCCCTCTCTAACCACCGTCCTGCTGTATGCCTGGCATTCTTCTCCGTGACATTTCTTCACTCACCCCATTTCTGTTGTCTTTCAAACGAATATTTTCTGCTCACACGGGCTGGTTCAGTGACTCATGTTAATCACCAGTGTGAACTGGTCGCATGCAGTCTGGGTGTGTGTCTGTGTGTGTTGCTAACGTTTTACCCAGTAGCAAAGTAAGCAAAGTAATTACCATAGGTGACCCCAACACTGTTATTGGATACAGTCCTGGGAGAGAGGGATGAGGGGCAAAGTAGGGAAATAGGAGTAAAATGAAGGTTGAGGGCACCGGCTGTGGTGTCTATGATGTATACATTTGGAATATTATCCTCCTCTTCTGCGTGAAAGTGCATAACTGCTGCGTCACAGCCCACATGGGGAGGACAAGATGGAAAAAAGCATGGCGATGACAGGGAAGGAAGAGAAAGACACTTCAGAGACTGTGAGGAGAGATGGAGGTAAAGACAGAGAGGATAAGGAAAGTGGCAGAAAAAGGAGGAGAGGACAAAACACTGAGCCGTCAGGAAAGTCTTCGAATGTGTGCTAGCTAATGACAACAGTGGACGGTTGATAGATCTCATCTGCAGCTTAGAAATGAAATATACTGTACTAGGAAAATGCTGCGTTTTACTGTTTAGTTTTATTATGCGCATGCAACAGCAGTTGTATTGACTGGACTGAATAATGAGAAAAGGACACAGAATCAGGAAGATACTGCTAGTAATAAGGCTTACGCCTTTGTCCACAAAAAGCAAATTAGATCAAATGTGCTCTGGATATTCATGTGGTTCATCTGTCAAATAATGCTCCAAAAACCCCTTTTTGTTGACTTTATGCTCTGATCTACACGTGGTGTTCCAGGTACTCAAAAAGCGTAATACGCCCCATTAAGTGTGTAAACCAGTTAGGGTCAACCCGCCCCTTTCTACTAAACTGGAATCCGTTCTCCTGCCAAAAAAGGGATCCAAAGTCAAAGGCTCCGTGCAGGTAAATGCACCTCATCAGGGAAAACACAAAAAGCGCAACCAGAGGATCAGGTATGATTACACGCCTAAAAACAAGCAACCCAAGTATCAAAGGAAATGTAAGAACCTGTTCAAGGCTGACACGTGGCGGGGAAATGGTGAATTAGGGAGACATCAGCTCTGAGTCATTTATTTATCAAAGGTGAGTCTGATCTCAGGGTTCATTCGGGTCAGTCTGTTGAAGAGACACAGGTGACGACGGTGAAGTCCTTCAGGAAAGAAACTGAAGAGACTGAAAATGGTGGCTCAGGTAATATTTATTAGGTTGAGGTCAAATGTCATATCCTCGTGTTGGTGTTGGTGCTTCAATGGAGAATTTAGACCTCTGTTTTAGACCTCGGTTAGGCGAAGGACAGAAAGATAATCGCTAGGTTGTTTTTGGCTCTTGTGCGCAGAACAGCAAGCATAATGGCCAAGTGACTTGACCACTGCACAAAAGACGCAGTGTGTGTTGGAAAAAAGCTCTGTCTAGAGAAGCTAAAGGACCAAGATGAGAGTGTGAACGCAAACATTTCACTTCTACCTGAACCACAGGAACTATCTCTGACTCCTATTTTCTCCTGACAATTCTCCTTGAATGACAGACACTTAAAAAACGAGAAGGAAACATTTTCTCTGTCCATTGTCTGCTTGTAGCCACCGGGACTTTGTTCAAAAACACTGATAGCTCTCCAGATAAACAGTGATTTAAACGTAGCCTTTGTCTCCTTTCTGTATGTGGGTGTCATCAGCACCTTTTCATCGGGGCACGTTTTATCTGTTTAGTGGCATAGGTGAAAACTCCCTCCAAACATTTCCCTGTATGTTGGTGGAACTTCAGTTGGGAGCCTCAGACATTCCTCTGAGGTAAGGGCATCGCAGATGGAGGCTATATAAATCATTAGGTGTCTCCTCAAAATGTTTGAATGCTTGTCAGCATTTCACGGCCGTGCTCGTGGAGAAAACACCCCTGATAGCATATTCCCATCCCTGAGCTGACATGTTGCCATGCTGTATACCATGAGCTAGCAGGAGACCTACTGCTGCCACCGCTGCTCTTTGTGGAATGTTAGGAAGGAATGACAATGAGTGTGCATTCAGTGTGTGTGTGTGTGTGTGTGTGTGTGTGGTGCTGTTCCTCCTGGCTTTGTTTGTTGTGTTCAGTGATGCAGGCTGCTTTGTGCTCTCGCTTTGTGTGTGTGTGTGTGTGTGTGTGTCCGGTAGTTTGACAGCAGTTACACACTGCCCTCTAGTGTTAAAAGCTGCAAACATCAGAGGAAGACTAGAGCTCCTGCATGTCGTTCTCTCTATTCCTCTCTCTCTCTTTTTCTGTTTGTGTTAGTGGTCCATCAGGGCAGCGGTGTGGGTCTTCCTTAAGCTGAAGTGTGTGGTGGGGAGGCAAGGGGGTTGTGTTGATGGGTTTGTGGTACTGTGCCAAGCTGTTATCTCCTTAGCCGGGTAGAAAATGATTTTATTAATTGCTTCATTTAACGCTCCCCCGTCCCCCTCCTTCTTCCCCTCTCCTACATTAATACACAAACAACGCCACACAGACTCGTACACACAGATCCAAGCTTACACTCTGCGAACACCTCTGTGACAGTTGAAATGTTCTTTGCCTACCTCTGCAGGGAACTGTAGAGAAAACAGTGTGGCCATAAAGGCCATATGCTGTCCCATTCACATGTAATAGCAGGAAAGCCCAGGGTGGCCCAGCCAGAGTAGCTATGCCCCATTTTGAAACATTATATGGAGGAATAAGAGAGAAGCACAGTGTGTGTGTGAAAAAGAGAGAGAGAGATTGTGTATTTGCCACATTTCAGGGAAGAAACTCCAACAAGTTAAAGACTTGAGTTTTAGTTCAAAGTGTGATATGGCAATGTTGTACTTATAGTAAAGCTAAGGCTCCAGAAAGTGAATGCAGTGTGTGTGTGTGTGTGTGTGTGTGTGTGTACCAGAGAGCCAGACTGCTGCAGCTGGGTCAGTGCAGCCAGACCCACAGGGGTGTCTTGTTAGAGACACACACACACACGCGCACACACACACACACAGACAACCTCTGAGGTCAGACCGAGCTGGCGCAGCATTAGCCCCAGTGTGAACCTGCTGAGAGACGGAGCGAGCCAGTACAGCTGGTGTTAACAACCCAAAACATACACACACAGAGTGGCAGAGCAACCACAGTGGCACCGGTACAAACGTCATAACTGTGCCAGCACTGTCGGAGAACATTGTATGTTCAATCAAATAAACATTTTCATACTGCTGCATAGATTACTGCTCGGTTAATAAACGGCTTTGGGCTGCTTCTCAGACGAGCCATTCTCATGTCAATGAGCTGGATAGAATCAGTGCAGCGAGAAAAGGCAACCTGCCATGTCTGGAAAGGATAAGAAGCACCTGTCTTAAGAGTCTTGTCGTTGCTGTTGCTGAGCTCAACATTTGTGCTTTTCTAGAGAAGGGTTGGGAGTCTGTGAATAAGTGTTTCTGCTCATGAGCAGTATTGTTTTCACGTGTAAGTAAAAGCTCATCTCTCCTGCCAGAATGCGTGCTCTGGTAAAGCGGACCTGGCAGCGCTGTAGCTCTGCCTGTGGGAATGCGCTTGTTTCAAGCTGTCAGTCAAGCATGTTTATTTTCCCACATGTAGCAGCGCCTACAGGTTCCTGGTGCTCAGCTCTGTCGGCGTTCCACCATCCAGCCAAGCCAACGGAGCACTCGCACAGGGAGGGCGGCGCGTTGGGATGGGTGGAGAAAGTGGGGAAGAGTCAGAGCCTCTGTGTGTGTGTGAGTGTGTGTGAGTGAGTGTTTGACGTGTGTGAAGGATGAAAGATGCGGGTACCTGTACAGCTGTCTCCTTTCTAAAAAACAGTGCACACAGGTGAAGAGGTGTCGTGTGTTAGTGCCAAAATGATTAGTGAGTCAATGTTAATCAACAGACAATTACATAGACTAATTGACAATAATGGTGATAATAGATCCAATCATTTCAAACAGCGTATGTGTAGAGTTTGCAAATTCACTTTGGTTCCCCAGCAGTGCCCACTGATCTGTCTTGTGTGAGGACACTTGATAGATAAGTACAGCACATCACTTGCACCAGTTTTCCCACTTATCTGCAAACAAAACTTACGCAGAGAGGAAAAATGTTAAAGACGATGTGATTTTATTAAAATGGTTTCTGGTTCTAGCAGAAATATGCTTATTGAATATATATAATATATTATATTATAGCAATAGCAATTGTCACTGGGTCAGACAAGTCAGTTAAGTGTATGTGCACGTGAGCATGTGCATGCAAAATTATGTAAACATGTCTACCAGGGTGTAGACGTGTGAAAGTGTGTGTGTGAGAGAGAGTGTTTGTGTGTCAGGTTGTTTCACAATGATAATCCCCTAATCCATGATGGTAGATGCGTACCTGTTGAAGTGACACCCACCTCCAGGCCTCCTATTCAACATGCAAACAAATTCAAACCAGCTATACCCCCCACACACACACGCACACACACACACACACACCTGGCACCTGAGAGAAGATCTTACTTTCACTAATGATGAAAGAGGAAGATGTCATATTCACACTCATCACTGCTTCGTTGCACAACTCGCACACGTGTCCTCACATGCGTTCCGGCCTCTAATGTTACCTGATAGCACGGCGCGTGACGGAGCCTCTGGCAGAGTAGTAGATAAGCCAGGTCTGGCAGCGGGTGGTCCTCCTTCTCAGTATTAATGTTCAGGTAGTAACAGATCGCTGCTGGAGAGGCTCCTGTTTGAGTCGGATGAGGTAACTCTAGGAAGAGCCAGAGGTCAAAGTTCGCACAGTCTTCTGATACTGTATTCACTTTAAAGTATTTAACACAGTGTGTGTGTGTGTGTGTGTGTGTGTGTGTGTGTGTGTGTGTGTGTGCCATGAGAGTGAATGGTTCATTCTCTCTAAAAATCCAAACTGAAACTGCACTTTATATACCACAAATGATTAAGGGTGGAGATTTTAATGGACAGTTTTATATTGTGCTAGATCTTAAAGAGCTTCACAAGGTGTCATTTCAGATGAGTCGTAGTAATCCTATGATTTTATGTTATCCTACTTCATATGGTAACTTAAGAAGTGCAATAATAATGTGTATCCGTCCCACGTCGACAGCCCCTCGAGTGATTTAGCCTTTTATAAGACTATGCTGATCACTTAACTCATTCCATTAGCTGGTTCAAGTTAGTCTGTACTTGACAGTACATCTCCGAATAAGGAACAAGAAATATTTGTGAGATGTCATCTTTCAGAGAGATCGATTGCCCACCCTTACCAGTTCCTGACCTTCAATTTTGAGCGGAATTGAGTGAAGTCCATTTGTTTTGCCAGTGATAATCATCGGGTTCAATATTTGGCAGTTCTCCAGAAAACAGCAAAATTGTGGCAATTAGAAAATAAGTCTGCATTTGGAAAAACTGTGCCTTGAACTACATGGTTATAATTTAACATTGGTTAAAGTTCACCTCGTGAATTGATCTGACCTCATTCTGGCAATTAAATGTTCCCGCAAATGGGAATCAATGTGGCCCTCTGCTCGTGTCAGGGATGAATCTTATACCTTTTATTCCTTGTTGAAGGAACAGTTCAATGATATATATTGAAACATGCCTTAATAATTCTGATCATATGCTAAATACATTGTTTTTAATGCCTACCTTGACACCAGCCATACACTAACCTCTGCCTTCTTCTAAGTCCTTGAACTCTTTACCCTTTTCTCAATAATATCCCCTCACACACACACATTTTAATCTTGATCAATCTGGTTTCCTGCAACATGTCTGGACCGGCCATTCAGCTCTATTTTGTTCCAACAACTCCTAAGATAAATGTTGTCATGCCTTTCCTAGCAGCCACTTATTTATTTTTCGACTTGACAATAATGAGGTATCATACATCGCCTGTTCAAATGCTGGTGGTGTTTCTTTGTTGTATATTGGAGTTTGGTATTGATTCTCAGTAGGATTGGCAATACTATTTCCAAGCATTTTAGAACTGGAGTGGTCACTCGTTCCTGTAATAGTGTCAGAAATATTTCCAAAATGCATAACGTAACATGCAGAAAATGAAATCAACTCATACACGGTTCTCTCCTATTACCTCGATTTGTTTAACACTACAGAATAAATGCTCACTCTAATAAAGGCTGTTCCTAAAAAGAGAATGTAAAAATGAATTTTGAATTATGTGAGCATCTCAAAGAAAATCCCATCCACTAATAAAACTAGAGGTAAGTGAGAAAATGTTTTTGGAATTTGAGTGAACCAGCTCATGTTGTCCTTTCAATTATAATTCCAATGCTCTCTTGTATAGTTTAATAGTTTCCCCAAGCCGCCTTGAATACCACCAAATACATTATCATAGCAGTGTACTGACATCTTTGTATGTTTTTTATTTCACCAGGGTCCACCAGGATCTCAGCCTTCCCCTCACACGCAGCCTCCTCCACACAATCCCAGTAATCCCATGATGGGACCTCACGGACAGGTAAGTTGGAAACATTTACTAAATCTTTTCCTTTCCCTCAACTATTGGGCTATAGTTCATTCCCTACGTCCACTCTCTCACTCATTCAGTCACACAACAAAAGTGTACAAACCCTCGTGTTGTGCTAACAGACAGGACTGGCAGCCTCCATAATGGTGGGTTGAATGAATAATTTAGCTGCGTTGGCCCAGCTGTAAGGAGCGGAGGTGCATCTGGAGGGCCTCCTCTCTCCCTCAGCCCAGCACTCACCATCCCATAGTCCATCAATAGACCATTAATATTGCAGGACAGCCTGACACGATGCAGGTCTTAGCACACAAACCTACCACAACATGGTCAAGGGAAGAGAGGAGAGGAGAGGAGGAACAACGAGGGTTAAAAAGAAAACGGTAGTAAGCCAGTCTTTGCCTCAAGGTACTAGTATTGGTATTATATAACTTGTCCTGAACAAGCAAACACACACACACACACACACACATTATAATTACCATTGAAAGCTGGTCTCCTGTTGTATTTGTGTTGCGCTTATCTCTGTGTGAAGAGGATGATATGAACGTTATTCTGCTGTTCATGCTCCGTAACCAAAACAAACAGCTCTTCCTCAATCAGTATTCGAATCAGCATGTTTCCCCTTGATGCTAAAATACGCCGATTGATTCTGGAATTAATTCTCATCATCCGAAATATGGCTCACTGTACGTTGGTATTTGTGGTTGCAGCAGTGTACCCTCATAGGCAATTCTGAGAACCATCTGTCCAGGGTGCTTTACATTATTCACTAGTTGTTCACTGCCTGTTGTTGTGCCCTAGCAGCTGAAACGTCTGTGTGAAGGGTGTCTTCAGTTTCTCTTACGGCTCACACTATTTTCATGCATTTTGTTAGTGCTATTTTCTGTGACACACATGAAAAAACAAATGTCCAGCACAAAACAGAAAAGCTCCAAGATGCAGAACACTGCCCCTCCATCCTCATGTTGTTCTTCTTTTCTGCTCTCTCTCGCGTATTGTTCTTCCAGGCTCAAATGTTCCGTCCCGCATGTGTTCTCTTGCTCTTTCTTTTATATGTCTCCCTTTACCTTTATCCTCAGGTTTTACTTTTCTAAATTTAATGACAAGCTCCTTCTTCTAAGGACATTTAACACAAAAACAATACATTGTTCTTTGACACAACAGCTCCCCCTGCTGTTGTTCAAAGCTAACACCTCAAAGTTAGAGAAAGAGTTTTTCAGTGTCTTCTGTGTTTGTTTTTTACAAATTACAAATATATGTTGTTTATCAAGATGAGATCACTTTACATGAAGAACACATTTCTACTGATCATTTTTATTGTAGACTGATTGCGATATGATTTTAATATCAATATTTATATTATCCCTGCGATAGACTGGCAATTCGTCCAGGGTGTACCACGCCTCTCGCCCGAAGGCAGCTGGGATAGGCTCCAGCACCCACCGCGACCCGGTTTCGGATAAGCGGAAGACAATGGATGGATGGATATTTATATTATTGATATTCAAAAACACAGTTTATGAATGCTCCGTTATTAATACTGAATCTGAATTTGACATTAACTGAGCTGATGGTGACAATAACTTCATGATGTTACCCTCACAGCACGTATGACACATATCTCCTATCATTACAACATTATGATTTCTGCTACAGAATTCATAAATTTTAGCTGCTGTCCTCTTAAAAGAGAAGTTAGATTTAATGATAACTGAATGAAAAATACTGATGATCTTATAGAGCTTATATTGCTTTTGATGAATATACGGTCACAGGCAAACTTATCTGGGATATTTTGAAGCCTGTCGGTCGCGAATTACAGCAAGTATCCAACATCATGCTGAAATATATTAATGATCATCCTTCCTGTGTTCGTCCCGCAGCCATTCATGTCTCCACGGTACCCAGGTGGCCCTAGACCCTCCCTCCGTATGCCAAATCAACCTCCTGGGAGCATCCCTGGGTCACAGCCTCTGCTGCCAAACAGCTTGGACCCCACCAGACCTCAAGGTAAAGCGAACACGTGATGTTATTTCAGAGATGCTACAGTTTCACCCTTTGCCAAGTAATCTCATATTCGCATCTTGTGCTTCCACGCTAACAAGCTGCACCCTCTGTGTCTAACCACAGGACATCCAAACATGGGAGGTCCAATGAGAATGAATCCCCCAAGAAGCATGGGAGGCATGGGTCCACAGGTAGGCCGCGGTTCTATTAAGGGCTGTGTTAATGAGCATGTCAGGACAGTGAATGTCGTCCTTCATCACCACCAGCTCTGCAGCTGCCACACAGTCAGTGTCAGTGAACTAACCTATTGTTTGGTTACACGTGCGATTAGAAATAGCTATAAGGACAAACAGCAGGTTATATACTGCATGCCGATATTGCTGCTGAAGAGAAAATGTGGTTCTGCCAGACTTGTAACCTAAAATGTAAGAAGCGCACTGATGACTTGCTTGGCTCAGGCCAGACTCCCCCACAGCCAACTCCAGTTCTACATGTTAATTCCTACTTGCTGACTCCCACGTAGGGAGACAAGCAGTAGGCAGAATACTCAGACTGCTCTGAGCAAGCCGCTACCAGCACATTTTGGCCCCAAATTGTGCCATTTTTGGCACTGCTGGATTCCTTTTATCAACTTAATTTTTGTTGATATGATTCAGTGTAATACACAAGATGCTTAAACTTCAGTGTCCTTTTGAATTACCATTACCAGACAGCTGCTTCATTCTGCACCCAACCACCTCCTGCTCCAACATCACCACACACAAAGACATACACATACTCTCCCCGTGCCCCTCGGCCCCTTTCTGTGCCACCCTGGCTCGGTGACTTTGGCACAAAGCGCGCCAGCAGCTGGTGTGGCATCTGCTCGACAAGTGTAATCGTCTGCTGAACAAAACTCTTCCTCTGAGTGGAGCGGCTTTCTGGCCTGCTCCCCTACACGCTCCTTCTTTCACTCAGTCACACATACATACATATCCCAGTACAAGAATACAGTACCAGCCAAACCCGCCTGCTGGGCAGCCACGAAAACATACATGCAAATGCACACAGGGGAGCATGGACACATAGAGACAAAAGCACACACAGCCCCCACACACACATAATTAAACACTAGCTAGTGGGATGAGTGAGTGATTATCTCTGACCTTCATTAACAAACAAACCTTTAGACAGAAAAGGCGTGAGGCGCCGTGCTGACGTTGTGTTCCTCTCTCTTTGTGTAGAACTACGGTGGAGGGATGAGACCTCCTCCGAACTCCATGGGGCCAGGGATGCCCGGCATGAACATGTTAGTAGACTGAAGAAAGTTCCATTTCCAGTGAAAAGAATTACTTCCAGAAAGGCTGTACTCTGTTGAAACTTTGCGTTTATGTCTGTAGTTTGTGCTGATTGATGGGCACAGGTCTCGTAACGTTATTTGATCTGTAAAATCTAAAGCAGTTAATATTAGCAGTAGTAAGTATTTGCTGTTTTTGCTCATGTTTCGGCCATTTGGGGCAAATTGTGCTTTGAAAATGTGAAATTTCTAAAAGGCTGAATTTTCAAATACTCAACCTGCTTTCTTTCTAAACCTAATTATTTATTTCAAGTGAGGCAACAATAACATGCATCTTCCTTATCTTTGAATAATATGTATGTAATTTTGTTGTCCCGTTCCTTTTTCATTTCCAGGGGTCCCGGTGGAAGAGGTCCATGGCCGAACCCCAACACTAACTCAGTGAGTCACATTCTCTCACATCTTTATCGCCCACCCGACTGACTGTGTTTACAATATCTGTGTCTCATGTTTCGTTTCACCTCTGCTCTATTCTCTCCACAGATAGCTTATTCATCTTCATCTCCAGGAAACTATGTGGTAAGTGTCCCGTCATGGACTCGTGTTCGACCACGGGCCATAAATTACCTGTCATGCTGTGATATCTTACAGGCACGCTGCCGTCTACACGCACTCAGCGCTCATTTCTCTTCTTCTCTTTGCCTCTTAGGGCCCTCCAGGGGGAGGCGGCCCACCAGGAACTCCCATCATGCCTAGCCCCGGAGGTGAGTTATACACTTCACTTTCCCATCTGATTTCTACTTTAATCCAGTGTTAAGCGAGGGAGAAACATCAGATCTGTTCTCTGTCAGACATGCATCTCTCTTTGGGAAACAAGCAGAGATAGGACTTTAAATACTTAAGGAATTTAGCCTTTGGGAATGTTTTTGTAAGTGCATTATTTCCTAACATCTCCCTATTGTTCTTTCTGACATACATAAAAATGTTGCTTGAGTATCCATTTTCTACTTCAGACACATTCAGCTTGTCCACCATGTTTTCTCAGTGTTGACGCCATAACATGCGAAGCAGTCAAACGAACGATCCACCTCAGCTTTGACGCAATCTAATCTCTCTGTGGAGAATAAGCTGAGAGCCAAACCGAGGGTTGATATCCTGTAGATATTCTGTTTCTGTTGGCCTGTGGAGAGCTTCTTTTTGTGTCCACTATTTATTATTTATATACGTACCTCTATTGTGATATGTTGCCAGGGCAACCTTTTGCACAAAACACTCCTGCTCACACGTACGCTGGGAGAGAAAACATATTTCCACTGCAGTCGCCAAGATTGTGTGCACGCACACTCACATCCACACTAAACTTTTACAAAAATGCACACCTCTCCCTCAGTGTTGCCCCCCTCCAGCAGTCACAAGCTAGAGTCGGGTACACAACAGACAAGATACTGTATCTCCCCTACTTTGCAAATGCTGTGTCCATCTCTTTCTCTCTCTTTTTACCTGCTTTTTTCTTATTTTCTTCTCACAACATTCTGCCTACAATGTCAGGTCAAGGTCTCTTCTGAATCTTTCAGGAGATGGCAGATGCTGACTTCCCTTCATTTATCTGGACTGTAGCTGGATGTATAGTAGAAAGAGACAAATTAAAGTGAAACATTGTCAGATACAGAGAACAACAGTGCCCATTAGTCACTCGAGTGGAGCAGCCTGCATTATTTCCCATTTATCAGCCCAGTCCATGCCCCTTTTTTAGAACAGTTTGATAAATATGCGAAACACAGAGATTTACAGGTATCTCTAATAGAGCAACAGGAAAAGACTCTTTTATAATAGTCTGAAAGATTTGAACTATTTTTTCTTCACAGATTCAACAAACTCAAGTGAAAACATTTACACAATGATGAACCCTATTGGCCCTGGTGGAAATAGACCTAATGTAAGTTTTTGTGTTTCTCCTTTTATTCATATTCTATTTAAAAATATAAAAATCTTAATGGGTTATTTGTCCCTATGTCATCCTTTCCAAGCACGAAAAAAAGTGTTAATTTATCTGTTATTTGTCTTTAGTTCCCAATGGGACCTGGTCCTGATGGACCGATGGTTGGAATGGGTGCTATGGAGCAGCATCATATGAATGGATCACTAGGTGAGTACCTGTCATAAGCTCCTGAGTACAGAGAGCTAAGCACATTACTTGTTAAGTACATTTAGAAGTGGAACTCTGCCCCCTTATGGCCGGTAGAGGAAGTGATCTGCCTCCTGCTAGTATTGATCAAACCTAAAACACATTAGCGAGGCAGTGAGCAAGCCAATTGATCATTTAGATTGGTGAGACATGATCAGTGAAGCTAGTAAAGTTGGTGCTCATCTGTATCTGAAACAAATAGCTTAATTAAAGGTCATTTTACCTGTGAGAGAACAGGCTTTTTCTCTTTGCACTGGATGTCCTAAACTGATGTTAAATTAATAGAAGGATGCCGAGCATCAGTTAACTCTCGGCTTGTAATGATTCAGGTTTCTCCTTTTTCATTTTGTGATTAAAGGCTCTGGTGACATGGATGGGTTGCCAAAGGTAAGGCTGAGTATTTTCTCTATCCATCTTATTGTGAGTTTGTGTGTTTGTATCACTTCAATATTGACATTGTGGTTTCGTTTCCTCTTTGGTGTAGAATTCTCCCAACAACATGGCAGGCATGAACAATCCCCCTGGCACCCCACGGGACGACGGCGAGATGGCAGGCAACTTTTTAAACCCATTCCAAAGTGAAAGTGTGAGTAGCAAAAGGGGACAACACACACGCTAAGCTAGGAACACAGAAAAACACTCAAACGAATCACTTATTTCTGCACAGTACAGTAATATGTGCACACATGTGATTTAGATTTAGATTTTATTTGTCACATGCACAATACGATATGCAGTGAAATGCTCTGTTCCAGTAGCCCGCTTCAACAGCAGGACCACACTCAGAACTGTAATTACGTATGAGAGACTGATAAAATCCTCAATTTATGTTTGGATTCAAAGCCGTCCAGATTTCCCCTATAGCTGAGTAAACAGATGTGCATCAAACTGAAAAACACAGTTGATTGAGCCCTGTTTTCCTCAGCAGATTAGTATGGCTAGACTCCGCTCCGTTTGCTGCTGGCTTACTGACATCAGTAGTTATGTGTTGTGTGCTGAAAGCAGAAAAAAAGCTGCTGTACTGGACATCGCATTCACTTTAGTTGGTTGTTTTGCTTTTATTTTGAACAGTTTAATATAGTGTTTAAACAAGTTTAATGTAGTATTGGCTCATCATTTCTCTCTTCTTTCTCTCTCTTAACAGTATTCACCCAACATGACGATGAGTGTGTGATTTCTTTTTTTATCTTTATTTTATTTTATTTCCTTTTCATCCCTTTTCCCAATCTTCCCGTTGCATTGATCCTGGTGCATTACCCTCCTCCCTCCCTGCCTCGCCCTCCTCGTGGACGGTGCCACACAGCCCCTGGGGATGCCCCTGGATAGCAGAAGTCCTCTCCCAATGCCTGTAAAATGGGTATAAGAACACGAAATGGCCTCCTTTCTGCTTCTTCTAGCCTGACGGGCCTTTCAAGGGTCATAGGACAGTGAGAGGCTCAACCTGCTCCAAGCTTGTGTCTCCTACAGCCTGCCCTGATGGGTGGCGCTTAAGCCCAATCTACCACCACTCCATTTTTAATGTGCTGATCATAACGAATGAGGACACCCAGTAGCTGACTGACAGGGAGCCGAAAACCCTCATTCAAAAACTCTGCTTCTGTGACGGGAATGAAAACAAAAAAAAACATGAACTGACGTTACATTACTGGGCAAGAATGGTTTTCATCAAATGTTTGTATTTTTGTTGTTGATGCTAATATTATTGTTATAATTTTCATAACTGATATTCTACTAATGTAGTTATGATTTCCTGTAAAGGGCACATTTTATCTCAGCAGCAACATAGACGATGACAGAATAAGCACACGCTCAAAAAATGCACAATGATTTTCTGTTTACATGATTTAAGGTTATGTGTTGTTCGTTTTGTTTTGTTTTTTTGTCACAGTCGGTTTCACTTAACATACCTCTTCTTAAAGCATCTTCTGAATTTGTAGCTTGTATCTTTGCCTCCTAAATGTTTGCTTCACCATTTCTGTCAACCTTCAAAGCAAGAGTGATTGGAGTGATTGATCGCGTTCCCCTAATGAAGTAGTTTGTGCCGAGATGTTAGTATCTAAGCTAAAACTATCCATAAATAAAACAGAGGCCTTTTCAGAGTGTTTTTTTTGGTACGGTTGTCTGCGAGTAATCAGATGTCTAAGTGTCTATTGTTTTTTATTTGGCACCCTTCTCATTATGCTTGTATTGCTTAAAATGGCTGTGGGTCCTCTTATCTCTACTATGGATTTGTTCTTGTCTGTAAATACAGCATAATAGCTTGTATTATGGTTGTTTTATTATTTGTTATTTACAAGGTGTGTGTGAGTCCTCAAAAGTGGTTCCTTCCCTTTCATTTATTGTCCTTATCTGTTTGTTTGATTTCAACTTCACTTGGACTACAGGGACTCATTTTTGGTCTCTCACCAGCATCTAAATTTGGACTGAGGACTCTGTGGGACAACAGTGTCACATCATAAACATCGTAAAGCCTGCTTTCTTGTTTTGAGCTTGGGTTGAACTTGCAGATCCTGAATGATCCACTTTCTTAATCCAAACATGATGGGCTAAATAAAGGATCCAGAAACCTGGACATGCTGTAGCAGCTCTGATGACTGGAGCAGTGTGATACACCTTATCATGAAGATCAGATCATGATGCCTCCTAAAGAGAAGGGACAATAATACAATATGTTTGCAATAGTTATATTTCCTTTATTGTGCATTGTTTTCTCTGGATTGTTTTTATTTTTAATAATATTCAACTGAGAAAAAAAATAAAGCCCATAGGATCTGCACACAAAGAAAAGCATAATTATTAATTAATACATATTTAATGTTTCTTTCTGTATGTTATGTACTCTAATTCTAAATTATCTCTTGTGACGTCACTGCAGCACTTATGTTATGGCTGTGTTCAAACCAACAAAAACAACCATTGTAGCCTCTATGGGTGATGGTAATGTACTTATCAATTTTCTGATATCAGTATAGATTGTACCCATAGTTCAACGGGGACATCTCCAGGATTTGGCTCTCAGTGGAAGTGGAAACACTCCAGTGTTCCTTCAGTGTAGAGATACACCTCCCTTCTTTCCTCCAGTCCTATTCCTCACCCCCAAACCTCCCCCTCTTTTCTCTTTTATTTCCTTTCTTGTAAATACTGTATAATGCATTTTGATATCATTGACATGTTTTGATATGTCAGTCACTACCAATGAATACAGCTAAAATTAAATTATAAATAAAACTGTCCATGTTTTTCATAGAGAAAGGATGTGCCGACTATTTGGCTCATGTGGCTAAATTCCCATTAAAATGTATATAACAGTAAATGCAGACTGTAAGCTAAAGACTTGTATGATGGAGAGGATAAGACAAAGAGAGGGCAGGACAGAGAGAAGCAAATGAGCTGTGGCGTCCTCACTCTGCCCTTGTCTCCTAATGTTTCACTTGAATCTTACTATTGGCTGTGAATAATCAGCGTTTGAATAACTTTTCCAAAGGGCATCTTTTCACAAAAAACATGTGACCTCATATTGCAGTTTTTAATATGAAGGATTTTTATCGATCTAAGAAAACTTTTAAAAAGGAAAAAATACTTAAGAGAACCTCATTTTAAATTAAGAATAGATCAGAAAGTAATGCTAATGGTTAAAAACTGTGTCCTTTGCTATTCGCTCCTGTAATAACATTGTATAAATTGAAGCTCTCTCACCAATCCTCTCTCAGTCCTCTGTGTATATCGATTGTTGGCCATCTCTGTACTTCTATTGTGATGTATAATACTGTACCATTAGGAAGATTTGCTGGTTGGGTGGGGTGGTTATGTTGAGTTGGGGAGGGGTTGGGATTGAAGGGAAGGGGATATAAATGCTTCTCCTGTACCGTTCATGGTCCTTTCTGATGACACGGCAGTATTCAATATGAAGCAGTCTGTCTCTTGGGTTTGCTTTGTACTTCATGGTAGGGTAGTTCAGAATCTTGTCTTAGGGACTTAGGTGTCTTGTGTAGGTAATAAAGATGTTCTTTGTATGTTTCTTTATATTGTAAAGTTTCTTTAGACTGAACGAAAAACAGATAATTTGCTTATGAAAAAAGAAACAATGCATCAATAATAAATGTCATTTGATTTTTCCTTTGTTGTTTGAATCTCTTCCTCTGAGTTTTCAATCAGGTTTCAAACACTACCTCATGCACTACACACAGAAGTTTTATACTGTACACTATAGGAACTGATTATATTTAACTTGTATTTATCTGGGATACATCATTTTAAAAAATTAATAATTGTTATGTGCTATAAACACTCACTGGTCACTAGTGTTTCTGCTGTTTTGACCACCTTATTTACATATTTTAAAGACAAACTGAAGATATAAGATATAAAAATAGAACTGATGGTAACTGTCCTACTGTATTGTTAAGTTGTAATAATAAAGTTGACACTTAGTGTGTGATAAATTAAATTAGTTTTAAAAAATCAGTCTTTGAATTGACTGGGAGATTTGTGATGCCAATTAGCACTGTAGTTTTTATTTAACTTAAGCAATCCCTTTTAAGTTTAAACCTAACAGTTCTATTGTGAGCATTTATTGTTGGATGTTACTGCACATGTTCCAGAAGAACGTGCAGTAACTTGCTCATTTGACCAGCAAATCTTCCATATTGGTTTATTATCCAAAACAGGGTTTTACTTAATTTTGTTAAATTCACATTCTAAATTTGTAAATAAAGACACTAGATGAAAATGTGTTCTGCACCTAATGGTAATTGAATGCTCATCATTGGCTTCACATATATATTTTATTTAAATTATCTAAACCAATAAATTGTTTAATTTTGTACTATTTCTTAATTATTAATAGCAACTAAATTAACAATACGAATATACAATTAACCTAGTCTTTGGGTTATATGTTGGCATCTCCTTCTAATTATAGAGTTAAAATCAAGTAATTTTCCGCTATCAAAACCTAAAACTTCAGTTGCACTTGTGACGCATGTGATTAATCATTAATATGCATGAAAGGGTTCAATAGACGGGCAGGTCAGGAGCTCAAGGTCAACAGGAAGCTGTTTGTTGTAAGGCGGTAGAGACTGAGACGAAGTCAGTTTGATGTTGCACATTTAGTAACACACGCAAATCCTTTGCGCTCGTGCTCTCCAACAGCAAACAGACTTCACCACTGTAACCTCGAGAGGCGCTTGCACGGGACCAAAACAAGTCTCTGTATTTGACGCGTTTCAACTGCTAAGGTAAGATAATAGATTGTTTTTATAAATTAGTTTGTTACATATGACAATCTAGCTAAACCACTCCACCTGAAGTCGATATAAGCAGCGAGTCACAGTTAGACAACATTAAGTAAGCATTCGGCGGTTACGAACATTAGCTAAGTAACCTAGATAGCTAGCGAGATTGCAGCTAATGCTAGCCTGCCCTCGGCTAACGTCTTTTCGTTAGCATTAACCTTAGCCTGCTAGCCGCTCGAAAGAGGCAGCAGCAGGTTAACTTGTCCAAAACTTCTGGAAACGTGCAGTGACCTGTCAGCCTATTATGTGGTTGCAGTTTGCAACGTTATTGAACAGCTGAGTTGTAGTTGTTATGGTGCCATTAGCTTATTGTAGCTCTATTGGAGTGTCGACATGGTAAATATGGCTCACCGATACTAGCTATATCAAAGGGATCTTTTAATAGTGAATTACAATTTAAGCAGCATTTTATTTGATCAACCTGTTAAATTCCTCATTAAATGACCTCAGTAAGATTGTGTTGCTGTTGTTTTTTTTCCTCAGTAAAAAACAGGAGACTATGGACATCTCTGACACCCATGAAGAAGCACCATCAGTGAAGAAGAGTGGACGAACCTCGCTGCTGGACAGCGGGGAGGATTTTGAGGTTTTAGATAAAGAAGACATTGACGACGACCCCCCTCCCCTGGAAGATGCCGGTGGTGGAAAGGGAAAGAACATGGATGAGACCGAAAAGAGAAGTTCAGATGATGACCAAGAACGTAAAAGTCAAGTTGATGAATGGGTGGATGTTTTAGGTATGCAAGAAAAGCAAAACGACAGCATTGTAGCACAATCCATGGTGTTGCTTCAAAGGATAGTGGATAGCGATCAGTGTATTAATAGGTTTCTTTGTTTTTAAAGGAAATGACCAACTGAAAAAAAAAGTGCTAGAGGCTGGGGAAGGGCGAGACAGTCGGCCACAGAAAGGACAGAATGTCAAGATAAGTCTTAAATCATACCTAATGGACGGGACACTTGTAGAGGAGCAGCCTGACCTCTCTTTCACTCTGGGAGATGGTGATGTTATCCAGGTAAAAGCTCTTAATTTACCTCATTAACTTGTACAAAATGTCTAGAGAGTTTTCACAGATTATATAGCTAGTACATAACTTGGTTAAAGCTTATTACAAGATATGTTGTGGTGCACATACCTTTGTATTGAGAGTTTTTCTCCTTCAGGCTCTGGATCTCACAGTTATGCTCATGGAAATGGGAGAAAAAGCTCTTATTCATGCTGATGCAAAATATGCATATGGACCACGTGGGAGGTATTTTTTAATCTAAACATTAAATGCTGGAAGGTTTTAGTGTAACACAAATACTTACTTACACTCACTAATTTTTCTGACACGTGAATGTCATTAACTCATGAACTTGACTGTGTTTCTTCTTCAAAGCAGTCTTGAACCTGAGGTTCCCCCCAATGCCAAGCTGTCTCTTAATGTAGAACTGCTAGAAGCTACTGATGCTCCAGACCTGGAGCTGCTGCCCCCTGCAGAAAAGATTGCCTTGGCAAGTTATAAGAGAGAGAGGGGCAATATGCATTATCAGCGTGGGGACTATGCATTTGCTGTCAACTCGTATAGCATCGCCCAGCAAATAACAGAATCAAGTTCAAAAGGTGAGATGCAGACCAGAGAGTCAGGACTTGGCACACAAAGAGATGCTTACTTAAAATTGAAAAAATAAATATATATATATGTCAGCAAGTTGTTTTCTCCTCAGCATTCACAGCTGTTTACATATTGGCAGTAATTACACTATTTACTGTCCATGGCAACAGGATTTTTTATGCAATAAGTGTCAGGGCAAGTGATCTGCCACTAAGATTTGGCAACTTTTACTGCCTTTAGTTTTTATATTTATCTTGTGCTTTTTGATGCAGTTGACATTAGTCCAGAGGAGGAGAATGAGCTGCTGGATGTGAAAGTAAAGTGTTTAAACAACATGGCTGCCTCTCAGCTTAAACTGGACCACTACGATGCGGCTGTTAAATCTTGTCTCGCAGCACTGTCACACCAGCCAGACAACATAAAAGCACTATTCCGCATGGGCAAGGTACAAGTTACACTTGTTCATTTACTTTCTCCCTGTTGGTCTCTGGTCTATATCCTTTTCTTAATAATTACGTGCTCTCTCTTAAGGTATTGGCCTTGCAAGGTGAATATACAGAAGCCATTCAAACTTTAAGGAAGGCACTGAAGTTGGAACCAAGTAATAAGGTACTTTTGATCTTTTCATAGAAATGTTTGGTGGGAAGAATTGCAGTTTTGTTCTATGACCAGTAGATGGTGGCATAAAGTAAAATATCTCCTCACTTACTTTGTAGTGCAAGGTCAGGTGGACTGCTAATTTATCATTTTAGAGGGTCTGTTTCATGTTGCTGCTGTAAATAGGTTTGCCTTCCAAACTAGGACTATCTAATGTCCAGCTTCTCTTCGTGCTTATACAGTTGAGTAAATGTGGTTCTTTACACAAGGCGATCTGACAGAACATAGCTCAGTGTGTGGGCATCTTCGATCAGCTGTGAGATTCAGCAGTGTGGTACTCATGCCCAGAATCCCCCACTTCATTCCTACACCAATCTGTCAAACAGCACATGGCCTGGCCACAGCTTTCTATCTAACACTTGAAGTACAATATAATGTGCCCGGTAAATTCTAATACATTCTGAGTGGACTGCTAAATTAATGGACCTGTGTGTACTTGGGATTTTATTTTGCGTATCTGAAGGACAAATATGAATATTGTAAATGCTATGCCAAACTGTGCCATTTCATAAGTCCTTGTGTTGTTTGTAATGATGTCTCTGTGTCAAAACATTTTCTAATTTGGTGCTATATTTACTGTTGTAGTGTTGAAATGGACTCTTCTCTTAGCACCGAAATAATGAGAAATCCCTAAATAACCCTGTGTCCTAACAGCAAGTACAGTGGGTGTTCTTCAGAGACAATGCAAGAATGCTTCCATTATAATCAATGAGGCGGTTCTAAAGAGGCACAGGCATAATGAAGTGACAAGATGACGTGAATTGTCTCCTTTCTGCAAGAATTGACAGACGTGCTGCCTGCAGTTTTCTTACAGGGGTGTCAGTTTGTTTACGCCCTCTATCTTCAAGTCAAATATATAGGAGGATTTGTGGTTTGTTTACTTTTTTAACATGACGTACAGACTTAACAGTTCCAGTATACACAGTCTTGGGATTAGATGTTAAATGTTTGTTAGCTTCCTCGATCCTTGCCCTGGGGACGAGTCAGTGTTGTGTTATTTTGGTGGCTAGATAATTGCACAATGGCGGGCCCAACTCGTCCTGCTCAGACAGTGTGATTCAAGATTCAAAACACTTTATTAATCCCAGAGGGAAATTGTTTGCCATGAATACAGCCGCTCTCAATATAGAAA
>JAUMTR010000019.1:7728315-7747538 GCA_032270685.1 Microctenopoma stevenorrisi | reverse complement strand
ACCGTCCCCTCAGTCACCTGGCTGCTGGTCTTATAGCCAGTGATGGTCTTCATACCCCTCCACACCTCCCTGGTGTTTTGTTGCTGGAGGCTCTGCTCCAATTTCCTCCTGTATGCCTCTTTCCCCTCCCTGATCCTGACAGACAGAACCCTCTGAACCCTCTTCACTGCCTCCCTGTCACCAGACCTGAACGTGATGTAGATGTATCCACTTATTCAGCTGAAGACGAGAATAGACAAATCCTGAGGGTTCAGACTCGCATTGACTCCACTCCTCGCACAACTTAAAAGATAATTCAAATATAAATAAAATATAAAATGTCTTTCAAGTTAAGAATGCTGTAAAGCCTATGCCAGAGCACGCCATCAGTCAAAAAAGCATTTCCCAAGCATAGACATTGGCAAGCTAATCTGTGGTTTGCTCACTAACCAGTTTTAAGAGCACTGACTCAGATCTGAACAATGACTAAACCCATATCCTGGAATAATTGTTTGAAAGTGCCAGCTAAATGGTGTACTGATTTTGTGATGCAAGCCTGTGATTACTATACCTAGTGTTTATTTACATTTCATCTATGGTTCACCTGTTTGTGATGACTGAAAAAATACGAACCATTAAATGTTTGAATTTTTCCATATCACTTTGTTACCCTTAGTTTCTCTTGATGTAAGAATATAGTCATCTTGATACATTTGGGTGTTGGACTGGAGCTCGCAGAACCTGTTTATCTGTTATCTAGACTATTCATGCAGAGCTCTCTAAGTTGGTGAAGAAGAACTCTGAACAGAGAGGAGCAGAGCAGGCCATGTATAAGAAGATGCTGGGTAACCCCACCAGTAGCACCAGCAGCACACAGAAGCACCAGGCCAAGTCTTCATGGGTGAGACATGTCAGAAAATGTTTGCTTCGGTGTTCACAATTAATCTCTGGCCATTATTATCATGTGATACTCTAACCAATTTAATGTATTTATATAGCGCTCAATCGCAGCAAGAGTCACATCAAGGTACTTCACAGTGCAAGGACCTTACAGAATATAACTATATATAAAATTATGCAGAAAACCCAACAATTCCACTTAAGCGTGTACTACTGGACTTTGTTCTGGACTATTAGTTCTTTTGGAATGATACATATGTATTCCTCAAGGGAATGTTTGTGTGATAACAAACAGGAAGCATCAATAAGGAAAATATTAAGTGAAATGAACATCATCCTTTGGGCCTTTTCATCGTGTCATGATTCTGTGTATCTATTTTTTTTAACATCTGTTCTCTACTTTTTGTTCCTTTATTTCCTTAGGGCCTCAGCTGGAAGTGGCTATTTGGTGCCACTGCAGTAGCCATTGGCGGGGTAGCATTATCTGTTGTGATAGCTGCTAGAAATTGAACCAAGCCAGTTGTTATGAGCCAACCAAGCCCTACAAGATGCGAGCCTAGACACGGAAGCACATCTGGCAGTGCCTTCTGACCTCATGTCACATGAAGGTGGAAATGTCAGTCGGTCAGTTGCCTCTTCAAAGTCACTCTCCTTTCTCTGCTATGTTTGAGAAGTATTTGTGACAAATAATAAAACATCAATATTTGCATATGAGAAATATATTTCCAGTCTTATAAATATGTAGGTTTATGCGTAACCCTCACATTGCCAGACACTGTTTTCTTATGCTGCCATTGTTTTTTGTCTTCTATTAATGTCGGAAATCAATTATTTTAGTTTAAAAATTTTGAATAATTTATCCTATTTATGATTTAAATAGGAGCTATTAAAAATATTTTTCCAATTAAAAATGGCTATTGTGATATGGTCCTATGTTATGCATTATTTTTGGTCTTCAGGTTGTGTAGTTTAATCGAGAAAGAACATTTCACTTTATTTGCAGTGTGGCATGTCAACTGGTGTAACGCAGATGCTCTGTTTTTTTAACTTCACACATGGAAAAGATATTCTTTACGGCTTTACAATGCAGTGCAAGTTTTTGTTGACACAGTTATAGTGTGTTGAGTCAATTCTGGGCATATGTGCATGTTATACAGAAAGGCGTTTCTAATTGTATCCATTTCATTCAACAATGCCTCAAAAAATAATGCAGTTAAATGAAACACAACTAACGACAGCCTCAAAATGTACAGTGGGGTGAATCATCACTTGTATCTCACAGTGCCATCAACCACAACAAACAAACATGCAAAAGTAGTCTATACTGTGCTGTGTATTAAGGAAAAATACTGCCCAAACTGGTCTCGCTCTATGTGAAAAGTAATTGCCCCCTAAACCTAAAAACTGGTTGGGCCATTCTTGCCAGTTACAATTGCAATCAAGTGTTTGTGATAACTGGGTGCGTCAAATTACTTTTCACATAAGACCGGACCAGCTTTTTTTGCCCTGCTTAAATAAATAAACCATCATTGTTTTGTATTTACTCAGGTCATCTTTGTCTAAAAGTCATTGAATCCTTTTAGTGTGACAAACTAAAATGTATCTCTGAATTCCTGGTCTCTCTGTTTAACATTCCTTATTGTAACCGACTGATTTAGTGGCAAGGAGATGCAGTTATTGTCTCTAAAAGGACAGAATGGTACAAAGAGCTATTTAGTGATGTGGCTTTGAATACGAGTGAAGGACTTTATTGTTATTATTTGATTTCAGTTATTAATACCTCAATTGTGATGAATGAGACCAAATATTGAAAGATGACCCTACAAGTACAGTGATGAACCCTTTTGCCTGTATAGTTTTATGTCATTATTTATAACACTGGTTATGCTCTTTGCTTTCTTACATACACTAAAAATCAACACTGTTTGTGGCATCTTCAGAGTAGCTGGTAGTCCTGCTGAGCCAAAAGTTGCATAAGATGTTCCTTGTTGTACCCTGCAAATGTTAATTTTATATTCCTCACAATAAAATGTATGTTATGAAACCACTGTTTTGTTTCTGATCTGATGTTGATTTAAAACTATTGCTAGCTCTGGGTTGATTTCATGTAGTTCTCATTGTCCACTGTTAATTGCAGTGTACTCCATTTGTGCCTCAGAAATGTCCAAAGAGCGTGAGGGAAAGTAATATATCAGAATAGTTATATTTGTTAAGGCAATCTTGTTTTTAAAAATACACATAACATGCCCCTAAATGATACAACATACATCTATCCTGCTTTATTTGTTCAGAGCTGGACATTCCCAGTGTTTTTGGACATTCCCAAGCTGTTTTTCGGAGAGACGCTGACGTTTCGCTGACGCAATCAGATGACCTATCGTTTCCCTCTTCCTACGCGTCACTGATGTGCAATGCTCATTTCTAAATGCTGTGAAGGATGTATATTTTTTCACCCCGTGAAAACCTGCAATATAGAGTTGCAAAATAGTATAGGACTATGAGTAAATTAATTTTGAGATTTATATGTATTTAAATTTTTTGTACATTTAGAAAAAGCATGTGCTTACCGGTACTGACAGCTAAACAATATTATTTTTTATACTTGTAAAAATTGCTTTACAACGTGTGCTGTATACTTTGCTTTTTATTATTATTATTAATATTAAACGTGACTATATAGGGCTCCGCGGCTCAGTGACTTCATCACCAGTGAGCGGTCATTGAATATTCATTAAAAAGCAACGGGAGTTCTCGCTCCGCCACAGAGTGCGTCCGTGCGCGTGGTGGGAACGGTAGCAAGATGGCGGCGCTGAAGGAGGAGCAGTGCTACGGGCTGTCCTGTGGAAGAGTGAGCAACGGTAGCAATGTCTCCGTCTTTCACGTGAAACTCACTGACAGCGCGCTGAGAGCGTTCGAAGGCTACCAGAGCAGCAAGGTAAATGTGCCTTTTCGGTGTCGTGACATTTTGGCGTGTGTTGGAAATCCGCTCGGGCGGCTGTGACAGGCACAGTGAGGTCAGTCGCCACTCTTGTCTGCTGCTGCTGCTGCTGCTGCTGCTGCCGCCTTCACGCCGTGATATGCAGCCACAGCAGGTTGGTGGAGGCTGGCTAGTTTGGCTTGATAAGTGTCTGGACAAGCGACCACTAGTTCTCGACTGACCTGGCTGAGTGGTGTTAAATGTTGTGTAGCTGTTCATCGCTTTGTAGCTACACCCAGACTTACTCCTCCACCGATTGCTGAGCACTCTAGTCGGACATTTAACACCCTCGGTCCTTTCTGAGCCCCAGTAGTTATTTTATTGTATAAGGGTGACTGTTTTAGTTGGCGCAACGGATTTAACTTGATGCTGTTGATAAATAGCCTTTCCCGGATGTCTATAATAACGTACAACAATTTGATCTGAGAACAAGGAACAACTTCTGTTTTGTGTACAGATGTTTCCAGAAAGTTTAAACTGTCAAAAAACATAGCGAAACCTTGCTAGCTAAACTAGCCAGCAGCTGCCAACATACAAAGGTAACTGCTACCGGTGGACTGATGAGCTAAGTATATTATTTTTCGGTTGTTAACTGAAGGGGAGCTTTGCCTTGGTTAAGTATCTAATGACAACACGGTAAAGGATTTGGAAAAGTACCCATTATTCATGCGAAATATGGCCATCACTCTTCCCAACCCCCTCACTGCCACTGAAGGTTCATGTTCACTTTACAGCTTTGGAACTGCGTCAAAGCTATTAAACAGATTTAACACATTTCCTGTCACTACTGAATCTTGAAGAAAAGCTGAAATTCAGCGTCTGATCTCTCCAATAGCGTTGCTGCTGCCGCTTAATGTTTGCCTTCCTGTGTGGGGAGAGCTAGAAGTCTGGTGATGGCCATCTAACGTTTCAGCTTCTATAAATATTTGACAGGGAAAACCTGGCAGCCTAGAAGGAAAGGGCCTTATCTTTAGCTTCAGTGGCTGCCCATGGCACTGCAGCTGATGAGCAAGAACAACAAAACTGACATGTAGTTTGGGGGATACTACGGTAGTTGTAACAAGGATGATGATCAAACTATTGTGACACAGAAAAAATGTCAGTAAAAGGCAACCTACTGTATATGAAACAGTTTTCATTGCTGTACCACAGAATTGGCCTATATGTAAAATAGTTATTTAATGTGTAAATTGGACAGAGTAGTGTGACTTTCCGAAAGTGACGGGGCTAATGTCAGGTAAAAAGAGGTTCCTATTTGGACAGGAGTTTAGATTTAGTCCATAATGTTTTGTAAGGAGACAGGATAATATGTGATTGTGTCAAACCTGTCCGTCTTGGTCTCTTCATAAGGTGTTTTTCAGCTTCCACAGAACCATGTTAAATGCATATTTTAGTGCATTTTCTATATTCCAATCCAAGCATATTAATAAAAGACATTTCAATATTGTTTAGCACACAAAAAGGCAATCTCTCTACTTGGCTTTTTTTGGTGCAGTTTGCTTATACATGGATGGCTGAAGTGTCAAGTTGGAATCATGTTTTACTATTAAGGTGCACCTTAAGTAATGGTTCTTGTACAAACTTGCAGACTCACTATGCACTCGAGATGCATTGTTCAGTGTATGCCAACTGTATCACATTTTCCCTGTTGTTTGCATTGAAACCTTCACTCATAGGTTGATCATTTCCATGGTGTTTGGTTTCACTTAAGGACTCAAACGAGTAGAGAGATACAAGCATGGTCCATATAATTTTTTGAAATAGTTATTGAAATATTCAATACATTTTAGCTTTTGTGTCACTGTAGTCGAACGTTTAGGAGAGGGGATCTCAAATTTGGCACTTTGTTATATAAATGGAATCAAAACTATGTACTGAACCAGATATATTGGTGAGCAGCATAGTACAGCATACACACAGTGCATTTTCATTCTTATAAGGACTGCACACGCAAACAAGTGCTGTTTTTGACTAATTCTTAACACAAGGGACAGATCATGACAATATGCTAGACCAGCCATTTCACACAGTTATCGTACATAGGCATGCAAGTGTACCATGTGTCTAATTTAACCTACCAGTATATGTTTGTGTGTATATCATTACGGTAGTGTCCACACAGTACTCTCCTCAGTCGGCTCCACAGATGAATACACTGAGCCGTGCATATATAAAAGCTGTGAATTGAAATTCAGAGGCAGCAGTTTAAGACAGATAACACAACCAGAGAGCAGTGCAAATATATAAAGATTCCTAAAAATGACAGATCACATTTGTGCAAATGTTGTTTGACAAAATATATTTAGATAGGTTCACAATGAGATTGAAATGGTCAGATGTTTATCACACTGGTTACATGTTGAGTTGACAGACTTATCAACTCTCTGTTTGATTTCTTGCCTTAGTATTAGGCCCTTTTTGGTGTTGTTTGTCATGAAATTATCTAAATATCACCTCAACCTTGAGCTTTGATTTAAAATGGGATTTGGGTATCTTCCACGGGACTTGAGCCCCTCTGGTTTCCTCATGATTTAAAGACTGGCTGGCACCCAACAGCAGGGTTGAGCTCAAGGAAGAGGAAGAGAGCTACAGAATGACACATGCCTTCCAATATAAAAGTCGTGACGTGGTCAAAAAAGTAATTGGACAAAGCTCACTGTTTTGTCTTGTTTTATTTTAGACTTGATTTTAAAGCATAAATCATGTCAATATTATGGACAGCACGGCAAATTCGATAAACTGTAAATGCTAGTAGCTAATTGTCCACAATCCATTAGAGTAAGACATTGTATGTACAATTTAATGTTAATGTCTTATTGTGTTTGCATTACATTGTGTAACACCAGTTACCAAGTAGTAGTATTGACTGCTTCCTGTATAAGACGTGACTGTCAGCCGGTTTGTGTGTTGGTAGGTCTGAGCACAGAGTGAACTATACCTCCTGCTGTGGGATTGGCAGGCCAGAGACTCTCTTTTTCTTTTTTTACTGACTGTGACCTAAGCAAGGAAATTAGTAAGTACTAGTGGTAGTACAGAGATAGATAGTAGAGTCAGTGTTTATTATACTACTATTATACACAACCCCCCCCCCCCAACCCAAAACAGTTAGGTTAATTTTATTTATTTAGATTTTCTGTACAACGCCATGTCGCATTAGAAGTTATTTCAGTTTTCCTTTACCATAGAAGTGGTGTGTTTGTTGTTCTTTTATTAAACTAGCTAAACAGCCTCATTTTCTTTTCTTTTATTTTATTATTTTCTTTCACTTTTGTCTGTATCGCTTGCAGCGGAGTTCTGCCGCGATGCGCACACAGAGACGCTTCCGTGCACACACGGGTAACTTACCTGACAGAGAGCGCGCATCAGGAAATATGACTTTTAAAGCATAAAGACCAAAACACACACAACATCTGCGGCTGTACTCTTTAAATATTATGACCTTATTGTATTTTCCTTGTTATATTTCTAGCATTAAATAACCAATTTCTATAGCCAGGAACATTCCAGCTGTATGTATAATTATTTGTGCATTTGGAGACATTGTTGAAGGATCCATATGAACATTTCCACAGTGAGATATTCTGTGCGCATTTCTGCAGGTGTTAATAATGCTAACGTTATTATTATTGTTATTAATTTTCCCAGAGGCAGATTTGGGGTCGGTCAGAGTGTTATATTTATTTCCTGAAGTTGCTCTTTGTTTTAGCAGCTAACTGCTTCCCAAGTTAATGTGCTATAAAGAAAATCGAACAATATCAGAACAAAAGTCCGGTTCACAATAATGAAACTCAACAACACTGAAAACCAGAAATCAGCTGTAGAGAGTTCTACAATATAAAAACATGCCACAACAAGCTTTAGGTACGTTCCAATGTTTGTATGTTTAAAATACATAATAACCACTGCACAACTAGGCAAGCAACTGAGATTCACCCAGTTGCTTGCCTATGGTCAGCTTGTGCCAGTGCTATGGTTATTTAAGGAATGCTGACTCCCTGCTTTCAGCCAATCCTGGCACGCTACAGGAGATGACCATAACCACTTAGGCCAAATATCACTTCAAGTGTCATGGTGTTCTTGCATCCTGTGACCATGCCACGTTTATGTCACTGTACACAGAGCAGCCTCATTGACCTGCTCTGTCTTTTTGAAGCCATCAGTCCGTGCATAGGTCATGGTTTGGTCATCGCTCTGCAAAACAATTTGTGCATGTGGTATTTGACCAATACTGGAGCAGAACAAGTGTACACTGTACTGTAGCTGCTGTATTTTTGCACATACTAGATTGTTTAGACTCAGACATAATTAAGGATGTATCAGGGCAGTCAATAAATATTATAAATTGTGTTATATACTTAATAAAATGGGTTTTTAAGACGTTTTAAACATGGAAACTACTCTTACTGTCTCCCTAACAAGTTCTTGTAAAAACCTGGGCTGGCCATACTGACAGCACTACAGGACAGACGGTACCCGTACAACTACTTTTATTGATTAAAAAAGATGAAATGTTGGTCTTGCTAAAAGCAGCTAATAATCAGAGTTTGATTATAATTTCCTACTTTATGGCATTTTAAGGAAGAGATTATTGTTGTTTCATGGATATCACAATATAGCCTACACAGAGCTTTGCATGGACTTAATAGTCTCTTTTGATACATTTTTTTAAATAATTTTGAATTAATGGTCTACCCCAGGTTTTTATTACTGTAAATGTAAATGCTCCATAAGAATAATAAATTAGCCACAGCCAGGTAATTGTGAGACATACTGTATATAAGACGAACCCCATTTCCAGAAAGGTTGGAACTTTTTTCAGTTATTCAAAAGTAGAAGGATCATGACTGCAGGCAGGGCAGTTAAGGACTTACTGTGTACTTGCTCACATAGCTGAAATATCCACAGGCCTACTGGGTAAAGATGTCTCCTTGATGGCAACATATCTTTCTTTGCAATATAAATGTCCACCTTATTAGCACGTTGACACATATAAGTTAACCATGCTGTGGGCACACTTTAGCACAGAGAACCCAGTGTCTGTTTTTCAAAAAACTGTCTCTTTGTTGTGCATGTCAAAGTTCCTTGACATGAGCTCAGGCCTAGAAAACTGCTGAGTTTCTGCACCTGTGTGGCTTACTCCTACGATACATTTCTTTATAATATAAGATACTATTAAGCTGTTTATTTGCAAAACCACCACTGAGAAATGTCTTGCTGCGATGAAATCTTTAGATAGCGCTACCAAGTTAATTACCCAGAGATACTACCTCAGCTGTGGGAGGCTTCACCTGAAGCCAGTGATAAGACCAGTAATGAAAATGCTTCCATATATTAGTTCCTGCTTCTGAATCAAATGTGTATTAGGTTTGCCCCATTTTTTCATACAAAAAATAAACCGCTTTTTTAGCAAAGTCGGATACAGTTAGCAAGCTGTATTGAATGCCTGCTGAGTTGTCACTTTCACATCACTTTTGTCAAGGCCCCAAATTACCAGAAGAAAACAGAACCAAGGGGAGTTTTTTTTGTGTTTGGAGGAAAAGTGATGTTTACTACCATTTTCTGCTAAATGTCACTTTGATAGGTATGTGTACACTGATCCACTGCAGACATTTTGTGTTTCCTTTTTTTATTTGTTGTGAGCTAATGGTAAGCTATAGATCAGTAGTGACAAACAAAACAGTGTACTGTTGCATAAACTGAAACAACAGTGTTGTTTGCCATCACTAACATGCTCAAGTGTTGTGAAGAAGCAAAACATTCTGATGCTTTTGGTTCTCTGTATAGTCACACATCCTGTTTTCCATATACGTGTTTGTCTGTCTTGCAAGATGACTGTGGAAGTATAAAAGGGAGTGAATTATGTCTCCGTGTAGCCATAGTAATACAGTGCCAGTTGTTTAGTAAATGCATACTCGTACAGAAAAAAGGTAAGAGTGATGATGGACACTGGTTGTCAAAGACTGTTTTTCATATTTCAGGTCGAGCTTGGCACTGGAGGCTGTAGAGTAGTTAGTAGTTTATTGTTTGCAAATTTAAGTATAAAACTATAGAAACTTGTGTTGCCGTATAATAATGAATACTTTATTGAAATTGTGGTTTGGACAGCTGCTAGACGTCTGTCTGCCCTACTACAGCGTATCGGTGTCTTGTCCAAGGACACCTCGATATTTAACCTGGTGGGCCTGGAAATCTCTACCCACTGAGCTATAATGCCGCCCTTTTCAAACAAAAGGTCACAGATGGCTCAGCATACAACACTAATTAAGACTAAATACACCAACAAGTAGCTCTTATTTGGCCTATTTACTAGTGTGTTATTTCACCTGATGCTCTTGTCCCACAGATTTTTTTAAAAGACTAGACCATTACACCAAGCTCCATGAACAGGACAAAGCTAGCAACTCTGCACATACGCTGAGTGTTAAGAGTAGGGATAACTAGTACCATTTGATCGTCGCAGTGCACAGTACAAAGTGCTCTTTCCTTCTCTGAAATCCTAGACAGGTGGAACATTTCATCTGTGTGACAGTTATGCAACTAAACACCTGACAATTTGTGTGCCCGAGCTAGACCCTTAGGAATTTAGAAATTATAATTCCTGTCAGATTTTGGTACAAAACAAAGAAATCTTTCAGCAGTGCACACGAGAGAGAGAGAGAGAGAGAGAGAGAGTGCGCCTATGTGTGAGGATATAATTTACCCTTGGTGTCAGAGATCTTTATTAAGAATCGTGTAATTTTCTATGAATTTCAACTAGTTTCTCATATTAACAAACTCCTGGCTTGGGTATTTTGCCTTTTCTATGGACCATCTTGCAATTTATTGTTAATGGTCAGTTGAGACCTTTAGGGTTGTTTTCAGTAAGGTTTCATGGAGATTGTTGCCTACCTGGCAAATGTTATACTCGGTAAATCAGTTCAACACAACTGACACACCTTACCCAACTTTGATAGTAAAATATTGTTAAGATCCATGTTTGTGTAGTTTGTATTTGCTTTATTACAACAAGAAAATGTACAGTAAGAAAGCAAACTTTGATGCAACACTGTCATCAGTTCAGGTTTATTGTATGTTTATTTTATGTCCAGCTGTTTGCCATTCCGTTGCTGGTTAGCAGTGTATTAGAACATCTATGGCCTTGACATCGATCCATGGTCAGGAGCCGTACTCTGTCCCTAAGGTTAGATCTGTGGAACATTCTGGGCTCAGGTCCCAGAGAATAGTGACATGTCAGCAGCCCATTCAAATGAACAGGCTGAGGGTAGCACTATGTTAGTGGTACTGGGATGGGGGAGGGCACAGTGTGGGTGTGCTAAAACTGGTGCTGCGTTTAAACATTGCAGGGATAGACTGGGGAGCATGGCTCCATGAAAGGTCTGGTGTTCTTGGATAGGCTGTTCAGAGATCAGGACACAGTGAAACTGTTGATGTTTTCAAACAGTAGAAAAAGTTTTGTCTTTTACCTGATTTTATATGTATTTACTTGTGACAGATATGTTTGGCAAGATCAGTTGCTTGTACTGAGTCAACCGTAATCTCTATTCTCTGATGCACAAAATGGTAGCAAGTCAAGGAAAATGCTATAAGTTAATTAGGTTTTAAAAAAATCTGGCTCTGATTCTCTAAATAACATCTTAATGGTTTCTGGCATATATTTATTGTCCTTAAAATGAATTAATCTGTATGATACATAATTAATGTAGCACACAGTTAAGTGGAGGCCCACGCAGAGAGCGTACACATGCATGTACATACATGCCAAATATGTGGCTTCTGTTGTCTAGTTGTACATTACTGCAAACATTGATTAAAGTGAGTAAAGTTATGGTGTTGCCCAAGTGAAGCCACATAAAGCACAGAAGCTCACCAGCCTTTGTGTATGTGCCTCACATCTTGGTCACAGGTAGGAATACAAAGCATGTAGTGTCTTTAATTTATTTGCCCTAAGAATAGGAATTATAGAAAGAACATAAATATTGCAATAAGAGATATTATGAGAATAACCACTGGAAGGGTCTACATTAGCATTTGTTTTTTGTGTCTGACAATGTATTTCATAAATGTGAGACACAACTATGGTAATATGAATATCTTATTTAAATCCTGGTCAGTCTGAAGTACTTAAGTGTGGATTATTTTTCTTAAATTAAAATGTCATGCATCCTCAGAAAAATCAAGAGCAGTAGAAGCGGCCCACTGAGCAACCTACTCTGATGGGGTGGGATGAATTGGGACTATTACATCTACTCAAAGTCACCTCTCCATTTGTCCACCGAACAAGCTTTTTTAGGTCAGCTGAGAAGTGAAAGAGTCCTCGAGGATAAATGTGTCCTACCAACTTTCATCAGACTGAGGAAGCTGCTTGGATGAGTGTAAAGATTTAAAACCAACAAGAAAAACGTCCTGGTGCCATGAATGAGCTTCCAGAACAGAGTGTTTAGTTTTTATTACCATTTTTTCTGTCTCCTCACATTATTCTGTGCTACAGTGATGATGCAACCAAAGGCACAGAAATTGTGTGGAATATTTATTTTTGTAAAATTACACTGCAACGCTAGTTGTTGTCGTCACTGAAGAACTAGATATAATAACTGTCCCATCTTTTACTGGAAACTCCATTTTAAACCTGAGTGACAAGCCTGAAACAGCGAATGATGCAACTGTTCTGTAAACATTTATCTACTTGGCTTGTCAGTAGAACAGCTTCGTGATGGAGAACAATACACTTATCTTACTTTGTGGTGCAGGTCTTTGATGTCACAAACATTCTTGAAGATATGGTTATAACTGAATTTGTGAAGACATATTGTTTAGGCTTCATACTCTTTGTGGTAAAACTTTCCATCCAGTCAGACACAATTGTCTGTCAGACCGAATAGTCTGACTGGATGTGATAAAGCTGTTAACCATTCACTTTGTTCTGCCTACATCAGTTGGCAACAACTTGAGGTTGAAAGTGGCATTGTTATTTTTGATTGACGTTGTGAAAATGAAGCTAAATGTGCAGTTACAAAAAACAGGCAATTGCATAGGGAAACCATGCCCACTGGATCGGTTACTGAAACAGCTGGGAAAACTGAAAGCGAAGTAGAAAACTTGAGTTCTTCTTCTTTCCTGCATCTCAAAACACATCAATTGAAAGATCATTCTGCACATATACACGGTTTGAGTCAAATAATGAATTGCAGTGTGCAAGTTCACAGTTGTGGTATACATATACATGTATATATGTCTTTCTCCAGCTCAAAATGCTTGTTGTTCAGCGACATTGGTAGATCTAGTTAATTGGTTACTTTATACATGGAATAATCTGAGCATATGCAATATATTCTGAATTAATCATATAATCTCTCTTGTTAACAATCTTGCATAGTCAGAGTACCTGGCTTTGACTTTCAAAGCTTAACTTATCTATTAATCCACCATAAATGATGGTGGATTTCTTGTCTGACAGTTCATTTTGTAGCACTTGTCACATACAGTAAACACTAATAGAACACTTCCAGGCAGTTATTTCTACTTCTACATTGCATTTTGTTCAACAGTTTAAAGCTCTTACATAAGTAGTTAATTACGCAAAGAACCTCTAAGATCTTGTTTGGAAACCTTCCTGCATTAAATCTTTTTATGTATTTACCATAGAAATTGTTTATTAATGCAGCTGTTTGTCTTTTGTAGGTCCTGTCGTCACAGCCCTTGATCAGATTTAATGGAAACCAAGGGGTAAGAACATCTTCCTCTCTTTGTCTTCTCCAGTCCAGTATATGCACAGAATAAAAAAAGGAAAAAAATTCTGTTATAAAGTCCTTAGAAAATAGCACGAAAAATGTTCTTTGAAATGTAAGGATTTACGATGCTCTATGCGTCGTGTTGTATGCTATTGAATAATCTGCTCAGACCTGATCAAATGTTTTCCTGGCTCTCATGCTACTGGCCACAATATGACTTATTTTGTTTGGATTTCTAAATGTGCCAAATGTTACCGGCACTCATAAAAAATGTCATGCTCTGTCAGCTTTTCTCTTGTTCTGTTATACTTTTCTCACCATAGATGCCCCCAGTAAGCTATGCTAATCTCATTTTTGTTACTAGGGACACTGGGTGACAATGAAATCTGAACTTAATGTTTATGTGTATCTAAGACGTTCGTAAAATTGTGAGACAGTGTAACACTGGTATATGTTGGGTTGATCCTTTTTTTGCTAGTACCACCATGCAACCTGACTTCTATTGCTGTTAACCTGCTGGAGGCCTACTATTTCATATTGGTAACCAGACCAGACATGATGCAAGTAATCAGAGAACAGTTTGGGGAAAGCTGCAGGTGTTTGTACCTTTCGTTACCACATCAGAGCTAAAGTTAGCTCTGCTTGCCTCCTTGCTGCAATATAGGCAAGCTACTCATACTAGTAAATGCACAAGATGGCTTAAGTAAAAAAAACTAAAGCTAGTCTTCACATAGAATGCACATTATTTTTAAAAGGTACAAGACAAGCAACTCCACATCTTTCTGCAACTGGTACCTGCTTGTTTATGATATAACAAAAGACACACAGGCAACAGTACTTCCTACATGAGCATTTCACTCTTCACGTGAACTCTGTCAACTTTAACAAACTTCCCATTCTCTGCATAAGCAACCACTTCCTGCATGGACTTGGAACAGTTCTGTTTCACATCCAATAGGCTCAAACATTTAATGATTTTTGTTTGTCTAGACTCTCTCTATGTTTACAATTTCTACAGTAGCGGAATTTCCTCAATGATTCAGATTTAATGCAGTGATATGTTCTTATTAGTTTCAAATATTGATGCTTTGCATTCGGTATTTCATTGACATTCATCTTGACACCTGTTATAAAGGGTGGGAAACTCAGTTTGCTTGACTTTATGCACAAAGACAGTTGGGTTAGGGTTAGGCACCAAAAGGTGATAATTAGATAATTATTTGTGGAGTTGTCCTGTTGCAACACACAGTATATCAGTCAAAATTTTTCCTGCAGGTTAGATGACCATTGTGTTGTTTAACCTAAATGCTTCCTCATATAGCTTTAAAGTTGCAACATCTCCTGTTCATCACAGTGACAATGGGAAAAATGTTCTTTCTCGTATGTACCTATTTAAGAAATTATTTTTATATGATTGTGAAACAACCCTATGATGAGCAATATACTCTCAATGTTTGCGCTCATGTTTAAGGGTGTTTTACTTTAGATCATTTGCACAATCATACGGCCAGATGTCTGTGAGGCGCTGCACCTCGTTATTCATCCTATAGCATGTTTTGGGCATACAATAGAAGTAACTTAAAATCTACAAATAACCTAATGTGCTTAAATCTTATAATTCATAACTTTTGATCATGTTTGCTATGCTTTATTACAAGGAGGATTGCGCCAGAGATCACTAGATAATTTGGACCTCTTCTAGGTTCTAGTTCTAGGTGATGTTGTTTCAGGTTTTAAAGTTTGATTACCATGTTTAAACTTTTACTAAACTATTACTAAAACTCTTAACAGACAGCTGCACAATAACATCATACAATAGCACAACACCTGTGTGCACCTCATCTTGTCTGTACTGCAGTGTAATATGCACACTGTTTATTTTCAGGCTTTAACTAATGATTAAGGAATCTATTGAATGCATTCCAGCTTTTCAATACTCTTTGTAAGCTCTCACATTTATTAGGTTGTTGGCATTGCTCAGATCTCTCTGTTTTTTTTTAAACTTTTGTTTAATTCTTGCATTTTACAACAGACTGTAAATATTCAAGCTAGATTTACATGACTCAATAATATTTAATTTTGAAATACATCTACAGTACAGACCATCAGAACAATAGAGTTCTGCATAGAAAATAACGCCATCTTTCATACTCACTTCATACCCAAGTAAATCTATTTTCTTAGTGTAACGTTTATGATTACCAACAGGTCTGTTGTAGCAAGAGCAGCCACTATCTAGCTTTAGGTATCCATACATTATCCTAACTGCATTTCCTCTTAAGGTTTGCTGGGGGCCTGGAACAATTCCAGCTGTCATTGGGTGAGAATTGGGATACACACCGAACAGATTGTTAATCTATCATAGGGCTGATGTATAGATACAGACGGCTTTAATTGTGGTGACAACACAGCCATATGTCTATGTTGGATGTGTGCGACACTGAAGTTTCCACCACTAAATTAAATTCCAGTAAATCTTATTTGTACTGTGCTAAATATTTAACAGTGTAAGGTTTAGGAACCCCTTAACACACACACATACTCACACACGCAAACACACAAAGCATGTAAATTTGTAGCACAATTCACTTCAGGTGAATTAAAGTTAAGTTCTAAATCCAACTGCCTGCACAAGTGACGATTTAGATGAGTCATTTTATATAAAATAGTCTAATATTCATCAGAAACCTTGACTTAAATCAAGGAAACTAAACAAAATAAAAGATGAACATTTCTGAGGACATTAAATACTTGTATATCCACTGTAAATGCATACGGTTCATGGTAGCCATGTTTGTCAGCTTAATAAATCAGATGGTGGACCAGATGTTTATTATACGGTATTCTCAGTCTGCAACACTAAATTAATGTATTTTATTGATGTAGTAGCCTGACTCTGAATGAAAAACTGTTACTGTTGTGATCAGAATGCTAGTCAGAAGTGTGAAAGTGGCTAAATTACAGAGCAGATGGTCTGGCTGTCACATTAAGATCTCGTATGCAGTTACTTTCATTCATTCATCTGGAAAAATACAAGACTAAGAACAAGTTATATTCCTGGCGAGATTTAGTTCTGATAAGTGGCCAAAAAATGCAAATATCCATAAAACTCGTATGAAGAAATCCCTCACAATGAACAATACAAAGTTTCTACTCGGCCTCATACATTGTTTCTTTAGCACATCTTTTTTTTTTTGCTCTTAACATTGCTGTATATCTAGCAATAACTGGCAATAAATATATAGATATATGTTCTTTTGGCAACATGTAATGTGTGCATTACAAAGCAGTGTTGTAATGCTAGCTGTAAGTAAATCATTTAAGCAGTTAAATGAGAGTGCTGTTGGCTATAGTCTTTGCAAAGTGTTCACCTGAAGAGACCATAGGTCTACATGAGGTGATGTTAGTGAAAACTTTTTGATTAGTTATTACCAAATCTTTGATGTTGCTGTCAGGGTTCTGTCTTTCTCACTTGTTTATTTACTGTGCTGTACCACTCACATGGGGAGTGAGGAGGTGAGACTGGCTGCAGGCAGATGTGGAGGTGAAACTGGCGTAGGCAGAAAAAGGAGGGGGTGGTTGGATAGCCTAATTAAAAATCCTCATAGCAAATACACAGATAAGCCACAACAGTAAAGTATTCACATTTAGGCTTCAAATGAACATTCAGGTCTTCAAATCGGAAGTCATGCATTTAGGTTTGTCTTTTTTTGAATAAAGAAATTGCATTAAAGGTTTTACTTAACTTAATTAGTTTTTATTTATATTAATGATGGGTTTTTAGTTGTTTCTAAGAGGAGAGATGGTTAGCATGAAGTTGCAATATGCAAACTCCTTGTGTTTTAGAGTTTAACAGTTCAAAACAGAATAAGTCACAAGTAACAGTTCTAAACTGTTACTTGTGACTTAGTTAGTATTTTTCCATATTTCATGCAAGTCTCTTTTCAGGCACAATTTGTTTTGTCAACACATCATACATGGACAATAATTAGCATAATATGGAGCAAAGGCGTGTCGTCTTTAAACTGAATTACCTTTTTTCTTTAAATTGTTACATTGTGCGATCTGCTATCATGATTATTCTTTATTGTAAATATAAGCTATCCTGTTTTAAAGGTTAGCCAGTGTTGTACAGACCAGTGTCACACTCACGACAACTGGCTAAAAGCCCCACTTACTAACAGGGAGTGTCAGGTTTCATCTTGCTGATGAAAGCTAGAAATTTTACTCTTCCATGGATGAGTAAGTGGATATATGCACATTGGGCTTTCAAAACTAACTGGAGCTTGAGACATGTGATGTGGAGGAACATTCATTTCTCACTCTTCAATCCTCTGCAATGTGAGTCGATGAATGAACTGAATCACTCCTCTCTGTTTGGTTAATTTTCCCGCTTCTTAATCATTCAACCTACCTTGTTTCTTCCCTTGTCTTTTTAGATAAACATGAACATAGTTATGTGTGTATGTATATCAAGTTTAAAATTGTCCCTGCTGTACATTAATATACCTTTAATTATGCCATAACAACAATATTCTTATTTTATTTATTATGGTAAAAAACTATCCAAACCTTCATGGACCTTTGTCACAAAGAAGTGGCCCCCTAAATCTAATAAGTGGTTGTGCCACCCTGAGCAGCAACAACTGCAGTCAAGCATTTGAATTGAATATGGAGTATTGAATATTGGCCTCTCTTCTTTGCAGAATTATTGTAATTCATCCACATGGCATGGTCTTAAATTTAACTTGGGTGTTGCGATAAAACGCAATCACTTCATGACGATGATGATGACGGGTTATTATTATTAATTATTTGATGAGCTGAATCATATGTGTGAAATAAGCAAAAAACTGAAAAAGTCAGGAATAGGGCAAATATTTTTTCACACCACTGTATTTTCAAGTTGTCCACAAGAGAGTATGAGAGACGGTGAGTTGCACGAATCTTTTGCACAAGTGTAGCAATATGGATGATGGAACACGGATCATCCAGAAAAAACAAATAAATCATATTGTTTAAGGACATCTTTATATATAGTTTGTAAGGGTGTCTTGGCAAAGTTAGCGGAGCGGTCACCCATTGTCCCTAGGATTGGCTGCTCACAACCACCTCCTGCTAATATGGTGAAGTGTCCCTAAACAAGACGCTATACCCAACAAAAATGCACTGAGGTTGCACAAGCCTATGAAAACTGGAGAGGTTTGTAGCAAGAAGGCCATTCAGCGTGAAAATGTGTGTCCAATAAATATGCAGACCATGATCCCCATTATTATGGGCAACCACCATGGGACAAGTGGAAAGAATTACGATTGAAAAAACGTTATTAATCCCAGAGGGAAATTGTTTTGCCTTGTATAAAATGTATTTTTAGTCAGCCACCCTCTGCCCGTACATGTCCTAAGATCTTTGGTAAACAGAGCTGAACTTTCAACAGCCTGACCTCATATCTGTCATCGCACTGATGAAGAAGCCTGACTGTGCTTTAAGTACAGTTGCTAACAGTGACATCTCTTGAGTTCATGCTGGGTTAAACGGTTGAGTAGAAGTAAGACTGCAAGACCCTCCAGTTTGCCTACCAGCCCCTACTTGGAGTGGATGACGCCATCATTCATCTGCTCCATCACACCTACACCCAC
>JAUMTR010000019.1:7682196-7726963 GCA_032270685.1 Microctenopoma stevenorrisi | reverse complement strand
TGAGAGCGGCTGTATTTATGGCAAACAATTTCCCTCTGGGATTAATAAAGTGTTTTGAATCTTGAATCTTGAATCTGAAAAACCCTTTGCTGGCCTTGTTGTGGCCTTAAACAGGTGTTTGTCTTCGTAACTTTTAAATTTATTTTCTTGAATTCCTTTTTTGATGATAGGGTGTTAAAGCATTTTAAAAAGCACAGTAGAAAGTTTTGAATAAGGCAGGTTTTCAGTGTTACCAGGTACTTTCTCTTCCCTCTTTTATATTTTATATACATATATATTATATTTAAGAAGATTACTAATATGCTGTCCTGAACTGCATTTAAATGTCCACCATTTTCACCCATTGTCGACTGTGATGTGCAAGATTTAAATAAAATGCAGCTGACATTTTTGGACATTATTTCCTCCATTGTCCCACTGTCCTGTGTCTCACTGATTAGGGTTATGGTTAGCTCAGGTTAGCAGCTATTTGACAGTGAATAACTCAATTTCCTTCATATAAAAGCAACACCCGTTGTGTGGGAGGAAGGTAATTATGGGCGTGGAATAGGATGTGTGTAACTGTTGAAGGCCAAAGACAAAGAAACATCATTATCATGATCATAGTTCTGTTAGAATAATTTACCTGTCGTTTCTCCACAGGCACACTTTGGAGTCACAATTAGAAACACTGCAGTGTCCTAGTAGGGAGAAGAGAAGGCAATAGATTTGTGCTGCATTCCTTTGTGGTGGTTTAGTGTTGATGCTAGCTATATTTGTTTATTACACTTATCATGTATAAAATTACAACTTTCTGTTTAAAATACAACTGCTTAGATTTTTGTGCTTCAACATTTAAGCAGAAAGGTGTAGTGTTACAGTGATGGGTATTGATTCTCAGTCATTCAAAAATATATTTTTTGTTTGTTTTTTTTATGTCATTAACAGAAAATTTCAATACCACGGTCACAAAATTCCAGTGAACTGCAAACGTTTACTTTCTACCTGTCCAATGTGGGCAGAGATAACCCCCAGGGCAGCTTCGACTGCATCCAGCAGTACATCACCAGGTGAAAGCAAACACTGTATCTCACTCACTTTCATTCTTCTCTTATTGTAAATCTAATTATTCAGATTGGCAATGTCACATTTCTATCCCTTGTGCACAAGCAATTAAACAATTTTTCATTTTAATAAACTCTCTTTGGACTTGAATTACCTACTAAGTGTTTCCAGGCAGGCAGACAGTCTATTTGTTTAACATAGTTAGGACAAGGGGTGAATCACCTAGATCTCTGCAAGATGCATAACCGAACATGTGAAGCTGAGTGAGGCCGCTCAATATAAATGGGCCACTTTTTGAGTTTATGTACAGTACACGTTGTACAGGTACTAGGTACATGTTCTGTTTATTTTTTTCTATCAATTCAAATATATCTAACCCTCCTAGTATTCTTGAAAAGCGTTCACAGTTTCAAAGAACATACATTTTTTGTTAATTATTTTTTAGATATTTAGTGTTTCTAAAACATGACTATATTCATTCAAATACAATTTAACTTTAAAATCTGTGGCTTCTCTCGTAAGTACTGTCTATTTTTTTTTTTTTTGCAGCTGCAACCACACGAGATCTGCTTGTGATCTGGGTCAAGCCCCTTGAATGTCTCAAGCCCATTAACCTCATTTAACAAATTTATATAGCCTAACATGCAAAAAATGCTGACTGAATCACATGAATAGGACCATATGTCTGTGTTGAGGCAGAAGGAAGTAAACGGAATGAGGAACAGTAAGAATCTTCGTCTCTCTGGTAGTCAGGGAATTTTCTGACCCTATAATTGTAAAAATATTTTTAACAAGTGGGTCAGGTACAGTTCATCTGGATCCTAATCAGCCGTGATCAGCCAATCTAAAACCCAAATGACAGTGCTCATCTTTGACTGTCTACGCCATACCATGTAATTTACTGCAAAATCTTCATCAAAGTGGTGTAGAATCAAAGGGACGGAAAGTCAGAGGAGATAGGACTTGATGCGGCCGTGAGTTGTGCTGTGGGAACTGGCAGTTGAAAAGAAATCGTAAAAATAATAGTTGTGCTCTCATGATGTTTAATGAATCTCGTATGGGCAGGAGAAGACAGATTGGAAATACTAATATATTTAAGTTTCATGCTTAATACTGCAGAATTCTCTAAAATATATGTTATTAGATTGTTTTCTATCAGTTCCAAATAACAACGAAAGTAATAAACTAGCACTTTAAAAAGGAGCAGCTGACTTTCTGTGTTTTGTATTCTTTCCTACCAAAGCTTCTGGTCACTCCATCTCTGCCTTCCTCTCTCAATGCCTCCTTTTTTGTTTTTGGCAGTGAAGGGAGCATTCAGTTGGATTGTTTGGGTGGGATCCAGGACAAGATTACAGTATGTGCCACAGACGACTCCTACCAAAAGGCCAGGGAAAGCATGGCCCAGGTTGAGGAAGAGACCCGCAGTAGGAGTGCCATCGTCATCAAGCCTGGGGGAAGATACGTAGGTAAGGACCCATCAACACAAGAATAGTGTAGGTCGGTTGGGCAGGCTCTTGGTCAGAGTGGAAGAGTTTTGTACCCTGAAAACATGCAAAAGGCGCATGTGATGCGTGTGTGTGTGTGTGTAGTCTTTCTCTTCTCTACTGGTGAGTGAGTTCACATTGAATCAGATACTGATACTGAATGGCAGAGCCCCAGCACACTGACGGCATGCTTCATTTCTAACCAAGGCAAAAATCTCCCCAGGCATGAATTTTCTGACTTTTTGATATGGACTCTGAACTTTACTATGAAACACATCAGGGTATAGCTACAGTGGAAAACCACTGCAGCCCTGCCATGTTGCTTGCAAAGAAATTCAGTGTAAGCCTATTTACTGTTCAGTAGTGAGTCAGTCAAAATGTTCAGTTCATGTGAGTTGAGTGTTACATTTGCCTCACTGAGAGGCAACACGAGATTAATCTCAGACAGAATCATGAGGCATTATGCTTCTGATGCAAGGTGAGTTGAGGTGGAAGTGGATTTACATTTTGCTTAGTCATCTGCTCTCATAGTCATTAACAGCCACTGAGTTAAAATAATGTTGACAGAAATTAATGATATTTCATGAGGTTAGATTATTTTCTGTTATTAGCGGAAACAAGCAAACCCTTGAGCTCTTTTCAGCCAGTGCATAATTTAAATTCTCAAGAACTCATAAATGTTAAATAAACTATAACACCAGTTTCTTTCTGTAGAAGAATTTGCTTCTACGGCTGAAGCTTTTTTTTGTGTTGTACCTAGATTGAGTTACAACACCAACTAGAATTGTGCAGTTCTGTATTTAAACACAAAACCCAGGTCTGTTCCTTATCCAATCAATAAAATTGTAAACTCCTTAGGTAAGAAGGTTCAGATCCGGAAACCGGCACCTGGCCTCTCGGACATTGCCCCATTACGGAGAACTTCGCGACCCGTAATCATCTCTAGCAGTACACTAAAGAAAGCTACAACTCAGCACCGGCCAATCCGTGAGCGCCTCACACATCTGTTGGCCCTTAAGCCTTACAAGAAGCCTGAGCTGATCCTGAGGTTGCAGAAAGATGGCCTCTCGCCGTTAGACAAAGACTCTCTGGACAGCCTTCTGCAACAGGTTACACGCACGCACGCACACACACACACACACTCAGTCACTTAAGCCTTACAGTCAAGTTTTTCCTCCTGATAATCCTTAACTGCAGAGGGTAGTAGTCTTACATGCTGCTCTTTTTCATTCCCTAGGTGGCAGACCTGAATGGGAGAGACAACACGTTCACGTTAAAGGACTTTTTGTATAAGGAAATCCAAAAGGATTGGCCAGGCTACACAGAGGGAGACCAGCAGCTTCTAAAGAGAATTCTATTCAGGTATGTTGAAAATACGTGCTCTCACTTTAACCCCACACATCATCCTGTAAACTTGAAATTCATACTAATCCTCATAAACATCATTTGGCTGGTAAAGGCATATACATTTATTATACCAATAATTTTAAAATTGGTGTAATATACAGATTTTGTCATTAATATCAGGGAAAAAAAGAAGGTAGGTAGTTACCTGACACTAATAAGTGATGTAGCATACCAGCAGTTCCTCAGCATCTATACAGTCACATTATCTAATACTGTAAAAGTTCAGTGCATTTCTAAAATAAGAGATTATTTTTATGTAACTGATGTGCTTTAATTATACTTGGTTTAAATTGATAGCCCTTTGTGTGATATGGAAAGCACCATATTTCTTGTTTGTGTTGATTTTGTGGTGAGTAAGGCTTCAGGGGGATAGCGCTGTTATGTAACAATTTTGGAGCTGCCTTTCATTGGAGACAATTGTTCAAATGTAGAACAATGGCATATAGATGATCAACATACAGAGTTGAATTCTGTGAACTTTCCTCATAGTTGTGAATGATGTAATCCTAAACATAGATGTGCAGATTCTCTGCAAAACCCCTTTTAGTACTGCATCTGGGACATTAAGAAAAAGCAAATTGTCCCACCTAGCTATACTTAGACCAGGCAGCAGTGCTCACTTTGTGTTTATGTAGTGAGCTCAAGAATAGATCCTTTGCTCAATGATGAGCTCTGATCTACCTGTGGTACAACCCTCTAGTAGCTAAGCTTAGCACTGAGTAACTAGAAGAATAGAATCACTTGGGTGTTAACGCAATATGGTGCAATAGGTCTGTAAAAATAGGTGTTACCCAAAATGGCATTTTTGTTGACTGCTACTTCCAAGTCACATAAGAACTGTTTCACTTCTGTTTCCTTAATATTTATTTCATTTTATTGATTTATAAACAGTCTGTCCGATGAGGATCAGTTGCTGGAGATTGCAAATAACGAAGGCCTTAAAACTAGTTTTATAGCGTAGTATGTCTTGAGTCAGTGTTGTACAGTAATGGAGTAATAATACTTCACTACTGCACCTTTTTGGGAGTATCGGTACTTGAGTTATTCAATTCAATTCAGTTTTATTTATATAGCACCAATTCACAACAGACGTTATCTCGAGGTACTTTACATTGTAAGGTTTAAGACCTTACATAATAGGTGAATACAAAATAATATGGAAAACCCAACAGTCCCGCTTGAGCAAGCACCGAGGTGACAGTGGAGAGGAAAAACTCCCTTTAACGGAAGAAACCTCCAGCAGAACCAGGCTCAGGGTGGGCGGCCATTTTTTTTCCCTCAACTTTCACTTTTACTTCATTACATTTTCTAATTACATTGCATACTTTTACTCACTTTTCATTCTCAGCGCAGTGTTGTTAAAATCAAATTAAATGAAATTAGGTATTTTCCACTTTTAGTTTATTCGACCACACCATAAGATTTGAGGAACTGACTAATCACAATTAGCCTGGATAACAGCTGGGGTGAGCTTTGTGTCTGACGTTAGGTGAACGTTTTTTTCTCTTGGTGATAGGCTGGCCATTCAAATCAGTAATCTTAACCTCGCTGTTAACCTCTTAAAATTTTACAAGCACACTAAGTAAACGTCCTAATATTCAAAGTTTAGGCAGCGTTCTGTTATTAACATTTACTTTTACTTCGATTATTTAAGTACAGTTAGCTAGGGATTACTTGCCATACATAAAGTGTTTAGTATTTACTGTACTTAAGACTTTTACTTGAGGGCAGTTCTAGTTGCTGACTTGAACTTTCACCCAAATCATTTTTTTGGGAGGGTATCTGTACTTGTACTTAAGAGAGCCTTCCGGGTACTTTATACAACACTGTATGTAGTACAGTATTTGAGAGAGTCTCTATATAACCCACCTGCGTTTTTGTGGCAAGCACCACAAAAGAAATTGTCTTTTCAGTCAAGCACCATTATTGCAACTTTACTTGCAGCACTGTAGGTTTCAACCTAACTACTGTCCATACATAACACCATCCTTTACTATCTTCTTGGGTGTATTGTAGCATTGGTTGGAGGCAAAATGAGTGGACAGAATGGTTTAATGAAAAGGCAAGGCAGACCAGGGTCCTGAATGAGTGCAACCCTCATCTGTTGGCTAATGTTAATTAAACAATGTTAATTCTTTACAACACCAATGGGTTTGAAAGACTAGTTATAAACAGGGCTTGCACAATGTGCTTTCTAAGGATGTTGTCCCATTCAAACGCACAACACACACTCGCTTAGCCGTAGTTGTTTTTTGTAGAAGCAGGGGAAAACGATTTTCTGCCTAATCATCTGTTCAGTTCTGGTTTTGGTTTTTGGTTTTTTTTTCTCACCTGCCAGCATGTAGTTCATTTTTACCCACGTGATAGTGTGTGTGTGTTTTTGTGGTAGGTTAGTTTAGTTTACCAAGAAATGCACTGTAAAGAGTGTTCCGTTTTTTCTTGGCTCTTTGAGGCAAAGAATTTGCAGCATGGGGTTATAGTAATCAAGTTATACAAGTTCCTCAAGATATTGTTTCAGCTCTAGTGTAAACAAGTATCTGTTTTTCTGGTTGTTCAGTGGACCTAATGTGCATGTATCTGTGTGCATGCATATCTGCACATATCTCTAGCCTATTTCTGTACCTGTGTTTGTACTGTGCCTTGAGCTCAGAGCTGACTAAGAGTTTTAGCCTCCCAACTAATACTTACCCCAACCCCAACCTCCAGGTTCGCCAGAGATTCGAGCTAATGCAGTCAGTCACGCAGGAGTAGCACCACCAACATGTCTGGAATGCACATGATGCAACAGTGTTCCAGCACATGCTGATCTGTGTGTGAGGTGGCAGAGGTCCGAGGTTCAGACATATTGGCCTGCTGTCTCACTCGTAGCTCATGCCTGTCTGACTGTCCCCAACAGTGACACAAACACATATGCACTGACTGAACTGGGGTGAGGCATTGACGAGACTTGGTGTACCCAACTGCCCCCTACTGATAATGTCATCAGCTATAGCGGCAGCATCCCTGTGTGCATGTGCATGCAATGTGATTATGTATTTCAAAATGTAATGTTTGTAGTCTTGCATTGCTAACCTTTAAATAGGCTCGGAAATGTGTTTCCAAGCAAGAGACTGAAACTCACAAAAGGAAATCTGCAATTTATGTTTGGATCATTAGGTTGGTACGAATGGTTGCTGAGAAATGTCTTTCCTTTGGTTGTGTTGCTGTAGCACTGTTAATCTTGGTTAGATAACTCTAGTTTTGACAAAAATTATCTGGTACATACAGAGAGTTCTGTGCATCATAATCAGTTTGTCTCAATGGGGTTATCACTTTGAGCAGAATTTTATATTAAATGTTCTAAAAACAAACACTTTTTTATACAGATTTTGTGTTTTGTTTTTTTTATAAATGTAGCTCCTCCCTACTCAGTTGTCATAATTACTGATTCACCTCCACAAAGAGCTTGTTATAATTAGTTTGTCACTACAGACATGGCAACTGTGTCATTTTGATTTTATGCTTTAGAATAATTTCTGACGAGCGATCATACTCTCATTTCTCATTTGCATTACTTGCTCTGGAAAAACAATGTGAACTAAATTAAGTCTCTAGCATTCCATCAGCATTATTGCTGTTGTGTTGTGACATCAGCAGGTAGATGAGTAGATAAAATGTTGTTTTCCTGCCATGCTGGTTTGTAAAGAATAAATTCTGCAGATGATATAAAGCTCTTTGTGTTTTTGTGCCTGCTTCCATCTGTTTACGCTTAGAAAACAGTGCCAGGCTCAGAACAATTCTGCACCTGCACCGGAGAGCCCCCCTAAAGAGCTAGCCAGCAGCTCTCCATCTCAGGTGAGCTTCCTGTTCCTCCTCCAGCCTATGTCTCACTTCCATGCACTTCAGATTTACAGTCTTTATTGTCGTCATGTGTTTGAAAGACATTTAAAATCCATATTGGGGTATATTCATTTTATAGGTTTTAAATATATAAAACCTCATGACTCACCTGTACAGTGTTTTAGTTTCCAATTTGGAGACCCAGCTTATTTATATCTTTTGATAGTTAATCTTTAACCAGAGCGCTTTTACCTTCCGTCATTTTAGTTGATCGTGTGGAAATATTTTTTACAAGTGATGTGACTTTTTCCAGTTCCACCACATTACCAAACACTACAGCCTGCTTAAGGGGTTATCACTGCTTTCTGGTGTTTCCCAGTGAGTTTTTTTATGAGGCCTCTTTCTCTCAGTGAATTTTAGTTTCCCTACATGTTTAACTAACGTGTAATAACTTTAAAACTAGTCCATAAGAGGCTATCAATTTTATTTTCACTTTACACAATATTTTAGACGATGTCTCCTCATTGCCCAATGAGATCTTTCATATTTCTTACCCTGCTTTTCTCTTTTTAGGTCGGTTCAGTCGGTTTACCCATTGTTTACACTTCCATTAGGAAGAGGGAGGAGTAGCTGTTCTGCTATATTAATAGGTCCCTACTCTCTCTTCTTCTCACTTCAGACACCTATCGTATGCCTCTTTTTTTCCACTCCCTCCCTCAGTTAACACATTATACAAACACAAGCAAACAGTAGCAGGCTCTTTTTTAGGTTCAGTGATATAAAAGTGGGTAAAGTGGTGCACCCTCAGATAGAGGTGCATAGCAAACTAGGTGAGACCATGTTTTCACTAAAAAAAAGAGGCTAGCACACACAATTATGAAAGGCGAAAACAAACTTTTATCAACTTGAAATCTACTTTCCTTTTTGGGCAAAAAGGAAAATTCTTACAGCTGCTCTTCTCAGTCCCTAATTCATCTGAAGGGTACTTTTTAATCTGAAAGAACCTGTGTGATGTGATGTGATGCTTAGTGTGGTTGGAAGGTTAAAATCATAATATTTTAGTGTGTAAATTGTCTAAAGAGCATTTCAGGCTGCTTCCTGCTGTTGTCCCAGTTCTCCTTTTGGCACAGCAGCATATAGTGATTTTGTCAGCCACTCCCAAAGATATTAGTGCAGTCGGGGTCAAATAGGGCTTGTTGGTAACTAATCCCTGGTATTGTGTCGCAGCCCAGGGTAGCCTCAGTGGATCTGACACTGTTGTGTGTTTGTAGCTTTCTCCATCTATCTGCTTATAATAGATTCTCTCCTCCACACACTACCCTGTTTTCACCATTTTAGTTTGCTCTGACTTTGACACTAGTTTTCATGTACCTCAGAGGTAAATTTAATTTATGTTGAACTCTTTTTGTACCAAAAAAATCTATTATCTTTTTTTGCCAGAAACGACCTGCTTCTGACTTCATTGACCCTCTCGCAAACAAAAAGCCCAGGATATCACACCTTGCCAGCAAGACCTTAACAGCTCCAGTTAATGGCAAGGTCAGCTCCTCCAACGGACGAGGAGAGGGAGGAGCAGCTCAAGCAGGGGTAGCAGTTACTATGTCAGACAGTGGAATGACATCAAGCTCCCAGCAGCTTCCCGTGCTGGACATCCCTCGTCCTTTTGAAGCACTGTCGGACGTCAGCAATGACTCCAGCCACAACGGGAGAGATTGTGACTCTCAAGAAATAGCTGTGTCCGAGAGGCTCAGCCAACCTCCTTCCCTTTTCTCGGGATCAACGGTACTTAACTCGTCTAGTGTCACGACATCATCTCCTGGACAAACGATCATGGAGGTAGCTCAGGATAAGACTCCTTCATCCTTTAACAACAAGTCCAAGAAGAAGTCAAAAAAGCATAAAGATAAAGAGAAAAGTAAAGATAAGGAGAGAGCCAGAGAAAAGGAGAAGGGGAGGAAGAGTCACGAGGAGCGCGTGTCTGAACCTAATAAAACCTGTGAGAAGAGCCGGGGAAACCTCGAAAGCAACAGTATTCCACACAAAAGCACAGGTGACTGTAACGCACACACTGAGATAATGTTCTGCACAAAATGTCTTGTACGCTACATTTAATTTCACAGTGCTTGCATCAGACAAGAGAATTCTGAATAAGTCTAGTACTTCAGATGTGGATGGGCACCAGTTAGTCATCCCTGTGAGTAGGTGATGTGTGATGTGACCAGTGTGTGACTCACAGATGAAACGGAGACCCCTGCTGTTCAGCTTTATGTCTTCAGTAACCTCAAATAGACACTTGTGAATCCAACTGGCATCGTCAGAGAACCACACTTTGGAGATGAATTTAATAAACAGTAGCTAATTCTAAAAAGTTTTTGTGCTTTTGCCTTTGCAGTTTCATGACAGCTGATTTCACGCTACGACACATGAAATACGAATAATATTTATATAAATTCTATTTTCTACATGTCACCTTTCTTTAGATCTGAATGGAATGTGCAACAATACCAGTATTCCTTCGTCATCACCTGAGGTGGCAGACTATTTATTGTGAGTATTTAACAACTTTAATTCTCATATTTTTCAGCTGTCCTCCTTCTTATTCGTAATTCCTGGACACATGTCACTGAACAAGACATTGAACCTCAAAGTGGGAAAGTTAAAAGTGGGCCCTGGAGAGAGAGAGGTGTGGCAAAGACGCGGTCTATTAACACACACGCACGGCGGCCTGCACCCAGGGTTAGAAAATGGAGTTGTTGGGTGTAGTTGTTTAGGAAAGCTTAGGAATCTTTAAGAACTGTGATGTAGGTGGTTGTGGGTGAAACCCTTCATTGAGTTTTCTCTCTGATTAACCCGATCAAGGTACTTGAATATTCTTTTACATGTACTTTCTTCACACATTGACTTTATCTTAAAATCTCTTGTAACATTTTCTCCCTTCTAGGAAGTACACGGTAATCAGTTCTCCAGAGCAGCGTCAGAGGTATAAAAACGATTTCAACGGAGAATACAGCGAGTACCGAGGTCTGCACGCGCGGATAGAAGGCATCACTAGACAGTTCACTGTGCTTGACAATGAGCTCAAACAACTCCAACAAGGCACAGACAAGTACAAGGTAGGTGTTATGAAGGGCACAAAAGATTTGCTATTTTTCCTTCAATATTTTGAACAACTCAAATATTCTTTGATGTAATCGCATTTCTCTTATGTCTCTCTTTAGACAATCCACAATCAGATTCTTCAAGAGTATCATAAAATAAAAAAGGTACTTTTTCACACTTCACGTTTCAGTGAAATGGAATATTTAGGTAAAAGATCAGACTGACTGTGCTTTTCTCTGTCCCTTGCAGACTAATCCCAACTATAGCCAAGAGAAGAACCGCTGTGAATATCTACACAACAAACTGGCACATATAAAGAGACTTATTGCTGAGTACGATCAACAACAACTTTAAAAGTAGTTCGTAACACTGTTTCCCTCTAATCTCTGGAAACCAAGCCGATAAAGGAAAACTCTGGATTCTGCTTGTGCTAAAATATTTTTTCATGAAAGATGCCATGAAGGGAGTATTGCCCTCACTGGAGCTAAAAGCTCTGGGGAGGACCAAACAGGACACGTGCTTTGTTTTATTTTTTGTTTTTGCAAGATCAGGCTGTGTGGGCAGGTCTGTCTGTATAGTTACAATGCATCCAGAAAGAGAGAAGGATTCTTTGTGGCTTGTTTTTTTTCCTCAACAGCCCACCCCACTTAGATTGCACAGAGGTCTGGAAGAGATCCTGGTTTTGGAACTGAATGAGGCGGATGCTGAGATGAAAACGCGATGCGACAAATGCGTTTTTGAGGAAAGAGAAATGAATTGAACGAGACATCAGTTTCCCCATATACTGAAGCAAATGGTTGTGTTGATTGTGAAATTTATTTTCTTGTTTATCTTTTATTTATTTTTGACTCTTAAATGGGGGGAATGCGTCTGTTTTACACTCCTCGATATCAGTACTTAAAAGCTTTCTCTCTCATGTTCTCATTACATCTTGAATGTCAACCAGCATTTTATCCAGAAGCTGCCTTGCCCATCTAATGTCAGTTTGTTGGCATGTGTTGTTTTTCTCTTTTATAAGAGATGCAAATATTACGATTGATTAAACGAAATCCATGTTAAAAGCACACAGTCAGATGTAGGTTTGTGCGCTTGGCTTTTCTTTTCTCAAACTCTGTTAAGATGTCTTAATTGGGGACGTGAACGTTTCCTCTAGAGCTGTAGATTTTCAGTCTCCTCACTCTGCCTTGACAAGCTGTTCAATTGGTTACAGCAGTGTTCCTTAGTTTTGGTCCATCATTTAAAAACTATAATGGATAGTTAATTGGTTTTCTTTCCAGTTTAGATGATGATGGCTTTGAAAGAGAATCGATTCTTGTCTGAAGAGTCCCATTCCAGCTTGACTTTTCATCAAACTATGAAAGATCCTCTAATTGTATGATTATTTCCTCTTTAAAATGTTTGGAAAATTAGGTTAATCCATATATCTGATATCTCCTAAGTTCCCATTATTGTCACATTTTAGTTATGTTGAAACAAGTGTTTACAGAGTCTATAATTAGATCAAGTTTCTTTGTTTTCTCTGCTCATCAGCCCACGTGGTAGTCTAATTGAGACGACTGTTAAGATGAAGCCATCCTTGATTATCTTCTGAGAGGAGCCCCGTGGACTTCCTACTCGGGAGAAGGAATTCTCACGTAACCACTTTTTGCCTTTTCAAACGTGATGTCAGATATTCAGTGGAGGATGACCCAAAAAGTTGTTTCCTGAATCAACCCTCTTCTCTGAGGTCTGTTGCATCAAGGAGACGCTCAACGTTTCCGAAGACTAATTAGAAATTAATTAGAAATGCTGTATCAGAAGTCGGGTTTAGTCAGCAAATGCATTTCTTGTATCTTTTTTATGTGAAAATTTCACCTGATCTTGCTGTTACCTGAGGGTTTTGTCCAAATGACACTTTCTCTTTGTCTATCAGAGTGCATGCTTTCTGGACGTGTTACAATGAGCAGTCTTTGTATCTTTGTCAAAAGAAACTGCTCGAGGATACCAGATTCCAAGAAAAGGCCTAGTCCAGCTGAATTATGAATTAATGAATTAGACGTGTCTCTGACCAGCATGTATACCAAAGTGTTTAACAAGTGGGATAAAACAAAACGCTCTACCAAATGTTGGCAAAGAAAAATGTCAGTATTCTCTATTTCCTGTTATCATTTCTTTTGTCTTTTACACTTTATAATCCATTGGAATCTGTCTCGGTGTATTCTTGTGAGAAGTCAGAGGAGGGTCCTTCACTATAGATGGAACTGACCTCACGTTTCACTGTGATGTCAGGTTTCAGATTGAATCTTTCTCCTAATGCAAACACTACACTCTGTGCTCAGACACTCATCACAACAGTGCTGCACGGCTGAACGATGTCTGGGCAGGAGGTGATGTTAGCGTTTTATTACCAGAATCAACACTCGTCATTGTCCAGTGCTGCAACATTTGCATCAAGAAAGACACTTTTCAGCCTTTTTTTTATTATTAACTTTATGTTGTTCTGACATGATTACTGTATTCCTTCTCTAGTCACATTATGGTCAAAATGTATTGTGCAGGAGTTGATTAGCAGAGACCTTTTTGTTCCCATGCAGGGCAGATGGTTTGAAAGTGACATTATGCCAGCACAGGAGTACCACTGTAGGAGTGCCAAAATGACCTGTTGTATAGGTATGGGTTGTTTTTTTTTTTTCTTTTGTCTGAGTATATACATGCTGCTGTATAAGCAGGGAGGGCTTTGGAGAAGAGTCATGAAATGTTGTTGCTAAAACCCAAAGCTTTTTGAAAAACATAAGGGACTGGGACTGAAATTGATCTTTGTTTCAATAAAATTCTTTGACAAAAATCTAACATTGTTATCGAACATAATGTGTTGAAAATGGATTGTGATGCCATCAAAGCAACAGGAAGAGGTGCATTTTGGGTGAAGACGGCAACAATGAAGGCAGCAACACAATTTTTAAAGAATTTAACAATTAGTGATGCATGTAGTGGATGGCCTGTAGATGGCAGCAATTTCACATAGTTAAAATCACACCTTTATTTGTACGAAAGCAGCAAATTGTGCAGAAACATTTTGATCTGTGGTTGTTTCTCATTAGTGGTAAACATGCAGCTCTGCAATCAGTTATAAAACCTGATTTAGTTAGTATTCAATAGTCTAAAGCTTCATGTGTTGTCTGGTGGGGTGTTCAGTTTCAGCCCATGACTGTGTTTTTGTTTACTGCCAAGTCTGTGACTAGCACTGAAACATGGATCCACAAAAGGCTTTGGCATGGCAGCCAGAGCAGAAGATGCTCCAGCAAGGCGATGGAGAGGACGGGGCTTACTGTAATCTGACACGCTATGAAGGATCCCAGAAATCTACATAGCAACTGTGTTCCAGTTGGCTGAGCTGAGCTGTGCCTGAGCCTCACTATGCTGCTACTGGCTCCCATCCCAAAGCTGGCCTCAGTGCTGCTGGGGGCGGTGGGGCGTCCGGTCAGCGAGTTTACTGTGGCAAGCTGCCATCTCTCCCTCTCCTCAATATACAGGAGCATATACACTGACATGTTTACACGCACAGCAGACTGAGAGCTTTACTCCCCCTGTGTTTCTGAGGTTTTACTAGTCAGACAGGATTTAATTTGTCTGGATTTCTGCTCTCAAATTTAGAGACTGGTGTACCCTTCTATTTTAGAGCAGGTCAGAGCTTTCATATCATGAGCTCAGAGCAAAAACAAGTCTTGCTTATTTACTGCCAAAGAACAGCTGTCACTTAACTAGAAAGCAGTGAAAATTTGTGTTGTGTGTGTGGGTTTTTTAGTTGTTTTTTCTGGGGGAATTGGAAGGGAATTCACCTTTCTTGCCTTATCTCGTTTATCAGTATGTGAAATCGTTGGTATAAGTCACATTGGAGGTGCTACTGAAGTAGTAGTAAGTAGTAGTAAGTTTGACATTTATGGTTACAGTCTCGATTATCTCCTATTCACTCTGCAGCATCGTCGTGACTTGCAGTCTGCAGCAGTGTCCACTGTTACGGAGTCTGTCCCAGTAGCTTCATGAATCCACAATGGCATCTCAAACAGTGAGGATTTCAGCTCTTGACTGTCATGATCTTGTGGGTTAGTTCCAACATAGAGGAGGATTGTTCACACTTGCTCTTGATCTCATTTCCACATCCTTGCCTGATCACTAATCTGTCACACACACAGTCTAGTTGGAGAAAGACATTCTTTAACATGTGTGCACTTCTTGAGGTTATACTGTGAACTTATTTTATGACACTGGTATGAATTTGCTGCCTTTATACATATATAAACTATTATCTTAGATTGCATTCACTTACGCAGGACTAAACTTTATGCTGGCTCTGTTGTAGATTGTCAGGCCAAAACAGACAACTTTTCTGTGAATGAGTTGCTGAACATTTTGGGCCTTATCAGAGCTCCTAGTTTGTAGTAACTCAATTTACAGAAACCTAAGGGTAATTGCTTGTGTCTTCTCCTTGTAAGTCACATTGGATAAAAACATTAGTAACCATTGCTCTTTTAGTAGTCAACACTTCATTCTGTTTAATTATATCAACCACTTTATATTCACATTTATTTATACAAATGCAATGTAATAATAGAAAATGAAGTGTTCTACCACTTAGGCAGCTGTAGCTCAGGAGGTAGCGCAGTCGCCTTCCAATCAGAATATTCGTTCGATTCCCCGCATCCTTCAGTCATATGTCGAAGTGTCCTTGGACTGAACCCCAAGTTGCCCCCAGTGTGTCAGGTCAGCTGCTTAGCAGCTCTGCCATCGGTGTATGAATGGGCGAGTGAGAAGCAGTGTAAAGCGCTTTTGAGTACCAGTCTAGGTAGAAAAGCGCTATATAAGTGCAGACCATTTACCACGTCTACACTTTAGCAGCACACACATTAAATTAGTCTTGTGAATTTCTCTTTTTATGCATACAACTGTGTCGCAACAAACGTGTTATTGCAGTGGAAGATACAATAGATGGACAAACTAAATATAAAATAACATAGTGACTTGACCACATACTAACTCATTCCTACCCCCAACCACAGAATGAAGGATATCTTATTATTCATTGTGCATACTTCACAGTCCTGTGGTTGTTTTCCAGCCGTGCCTTTTACACATTATATATAGTGTGCGAGTGTGTCTGTCTGTCTCTGTGTCTCTCTCTCTCTCTCTCTCTCTCTCTCTATAGATATATCTATAAATATATATCTATATAAATATATAGATAATGTATATATGATTGAGAAAACTTGATGTTTTAAATAAGAAACATCAGTTAGCCTCTTGTTTGTTGCATATTGTTTGTTTTTCTGGAGATGCAATGAAGTTGATCTTTTGACAGGAGAAACTGCACAATCTTACAAGATGTGGCTGCAATCGGGCAAACTGAAACACCTGGTAATGGGCAGATGCAAGATAATGGCTGGATACACCTGCGCCACACAAAGAGGGTATGTTTTACTACAAGCTGGTCCATAAAGTCTGCACCCTGAGCCTGTTTCTTATATACTTGCAGCATTTTAACGCTGCAAGACTCCTGTTGATAAATCTACAGCCAGATGTGCTGCGCCACAGACCAGTGTTACTACATGCAACCATTTTCTGCTCGACTTGATTAGGCCTTGAGCAATAAACACAAGCCTGATCCACAATAATCAAACAGAGCTCTACACACTTAATATCGGTTAGATCTCAGTCTTTTCTCTCTTGTTTTGGAGTGCGGGCAGATAATTCCAATTATTATTATTATTATTATTATTTCCAATTTCCCTTGTGGTTTCCTTCTTAACATATTTTGAAACTCTAATTCTGTTAGAGCATAAAACTAGTTGTGAAATGTCACAACCAATTTGTATTCCATGCCTTGCCTAACAATGACAATAATAACATTGTTGTTAATGCTATGTGGGCATATAGGATATTAATGCTGTATATGATTAAAGGTAATGAAATTGTTAAATTGTTCTCTGAAAAAACAAACGGTACCCTCTGACTGTGTGACCACATGTTTCTATTTTTAAAGGGAGGAAACCATTGTCAGTGCAGCTTGTGACATCATTTAAAAGCAAAGGTGGAAAGTAACTACATACTTTAACTTCCTTTACTGCTGTACAACTTTCAGATAGTTTTACCTTATTTGAGTATTTCCTTTTTAAAGTACTTCATACCTTACCATTTTCAGAGGCAATAATCATGCTATTACTCAAAAATATTTAAGTGATAGATTTATGTACTATTTATAATAAAGAAAACGATATAATGACTTTTTTGATACCTGATAGAAAATCCACACTGTCCAGCAGTTCCTTAACATTAATGAATCAAAAACTATAATCCAATAATATCCACTGATATGAATCGCCGCATATAAAAGTGAGTAAGTCAGTCTAATATTTAGAAAAAGGTGCTGGGCTATTGTTCATTAGGAAATCGACTCCGTTAAGTCCTTCACTCAGGGCTTTCCTAACAGATCTTGAAGGTGTACGGTAATATCGCACAGCTCCCTCATAGGTCGTTGTGTGCTGAACCAGAGGCGGTGATGTGATGGGCTCACGCTCTGTAGGACACGCGCTCGTACGCACTAAAGCTGGCCCACGCGCTGCCATCACGCTCTACTCGGTGACGTCTGTGTCCCCTTCCCTACCAGCGGCCCCCTCCTGCCATATTTATTCATGCCGGGCAAGATGGCGGTGATACGGACGAGGTGTTATTGCCAGTGGACATAAAAGGCATTTTATTCAAAATAGAAAACCGAGTCAGATAAATTCGTATACCTGACTATATTGTGTACGTGTTTACCACGCAACCCGCGTCGACGTGTTTTTTATTTTACGCCTTTCAACGATTTTTCTTACAAAATGTTCACGTTGTAGCTCGCTCGCTAACCGACCAGCTGGCTAACAGAGAGCAGTTGCTAGCTAGCCATCTATCACAGCCAAGCCGCTGAGAAGTGTAGAATGGGAGAAAAGCTGGAACTCAAGCTCAAATCGCCGGTGGGAGCAGAACCTGCTGGCTATCCGTGGCCATTACCAATATACGTAAGTGTTAAACTTCAAACTCTTTGGTTACAGGTTTAGATTTTGTCCCTGTTTTGTCTTTGTTAGCTAGCTCTTTGCTAACATAGGCTAGCTATAGGAGCCGCGGCACGTTCGTCCGGGGATTCAGGTCATACTGGTTGAGATGGTGACAGACATGGTGTATACACAGCTGTTTAGCTTGTCTTTATTGATTATACCATAGGTTAGTTCCCGAACGACAGTGGCAGACAAGCACAAGCCGCTTGACCACTGTAAACTTATTAGATGGACACATATAATAACTAAGCCAGAAATTTTACAGTCACTGATCAAAATGTGTTTTTGCGACTTCTTTCAACACCTAGCATCATGTCAGTTCGTTCTTAACTTAGCTTTTCGCCCAACTGTCTGTATGTGGACCCTTGAGTAGAATCATTTTGATCGTAAGTAGGTTATAGCCGCTTTTCACCGGCAACAATGAGCAACAACACAGGACAGAGCGACGTACAGATGTGTGTACCGCGTGTGTGAGAGGTCTGTTTTCCCGACGCATTCCTCGAGTGCTTTCTGTGTTTTGTCTTATCTTAGGGACAACCGTATGACTGAGACCAGCTGGTTATGTTTGTTAGTTTGACGTATACACACCCATCAGTGCTCAGGACAGTCATAATCATGCTAACCGAGAAGTAAACTTATTTTCCCATAGTTTTATTTTCATTTAGCATGCTGTCAGTATGTCACTGTCTGATTAAAGAGAACCGGAAAGGGAAGCGGTTGCAAGTTAGTTTAAACGAAGTTTGTCATTTATAGTAATTGCGGTGAGACAGCCAGCTCTGACTGAAAAAAGACATATTTCTCAGAACGTCTAAGTGGTGTATCTATGTTGATCTTCTCTACACCCACACGATACCAGGTCTGACGAGATGTTTGTTTCACTACTTTCATTTAGTCTAATTATCCAGTAATTAAAATGTTTTAAGTCACTGAGTCAGGTTTACTAGTTGATGTAATCAGCCGCTCCTTTCTGGTTTGGCTGAGTTCACCCTCCCTTTACACCAGGCCAGAGTGTGATAACACTCACTGTTGGCCCCTCCCAGATTTACAGCCTCGCCTATTTCCTTAAGTTTTGGTGTGTAATGATAAACACAAGAACAAACATGTAAAACATTCAATATAGAACAGAGACTGAAACTGTCATGCATTGAATTAGAAACAGCTGATAGCCCTGCATGTGGAGTTCTGCAATATGGAGCCTGTTCATGTAGTGCTCTCCTCCTGTTTTCAAAGGGGAACAGACTTCCTCTCTCATCTTCCCTCCTCTCATGTCCATATGCTCGGCTCTGCAGGGAGGATGGTTAGAAGAGCCTGCCCCTATTCAGCAGTGCTATATAAATAGCATTCTAAAACATATGCCGGATTCTGGGCTAAAGTTTTATTACCAGTCACGTTTAATCATTATTTTTCAACCTTGTTGAACTGCTTGCTGGTAGCAACCGATCCCACTCCGTGTAATTTCAGTCTTCACTCCCACAGAGCATTAGGATTGCTTATTTCACCCACAGAGCATGAACACACCACTGTCTGTGTATTCACACAACATGACTGTTGTATAGGCTGTTTAAGTCAATTTAATATGATTTTATTCTTTGATTCTGTGTTTCTCCCTGTTTGTTCATCAGGGCACTAATGATAACTACATTGCAATTAAAAGACAATATGCTGCTTAAGTACTGCTGGAAGTGTATATTTTTTGGTGATCACCTGTGTGTCTCACCTATTATTATTAGGTTGCAATAACTGTGATTTTGCCATCTAGCCTTGGCTTTTAGTGTTGTCAAGGCACTGAATAGAAAAAGAAAGTGTTGCCATCTTGTTTGCATTCTTGCTATTCTGTTTGGTTGGTTTTAATATACAGCTGCCGCCAGCCTGTGCAGGTCATTTGAATTGCAGACACTATCATTACCATGTGACCTGCTGTGCCATCTGTCAATAAAAATAAAGAAATGGACACGTTTCTCAGATACTACACATATGTAGTCTAGAGGCATTTTTAATAAATCTTGGAAGAATTATATAAACTACCAGCAGTGTCTTGTTTTGGATGAAACCATGTTAATTTATTTTCCAGCAGAAGTGTGTTTTTGTGAGCACACACATGTTAGTAGTATGTCTGCCTTAGTAATTTGGCTGCTGAGGTATACGTAGTGGAGCAGTGTGTGGCGTAAAACCCCACAATGCGTCACGTTGATGTTAGGAGAGATTGACGAGACGGTGTGGTAAGGAGGAGTCATACATGCGTCAGTTGTACCCACAGCGGGGAGAGAGGAAGGTCTTCTGTTCTTTCTGTCTGATGCTCACTTTGAGACGGTGTTTATTTTTAGCAGCTGCCCTGCAATGGTGTTGCTGTGTGCTGTCTTTGTGTGAGCAGGTGACCTCCCTACTTTGACTTCCTATTCGCTCGCTCATATGGTCTCTTTCATAAACTCGGATACCCTGAAAGAAAACTGTGTTTTTAAGTATGTCTTACCTACTGTCTGCTTTAACAAAATGTGTAATTTATGACTTATATCAGCAGCACAACCAGCAGTTAGCTTAATGACTCGGTTATAATCGGAACTCTGTGCTGTCAGAAATAGTAGGAGATTTCCTGTGTTACCATGCATATTTGAGTGAGTGCGCATGCATGTTTGAGTTTGGCGGAAGTTTCAGTGGTAGTGGCGGGCAGTATTGAGCGGGAAGCCGGGAGCTCCTGGCTGGGAGCTGTTAGCTGCGGATGCTGTGCCAGTTCTCAAACAGCTGAGAAATACCAGGCTTCTTGTCCTCCTCTTACACTCCAAAGTTTCTGTCTCTTCTTGCTTTCACTTTATTCCATTTCATTCTTTTTTCTTCCACTCTCCAATTTCTCCACATACCACCATTTCTTCCTTTCACCAGAAACTCTCTGTGGCAGTGTGCTGGAGCAAGAGACAGAAAGTGGGTCAGTGGGTCAGCTCAGGCAACAGGCTCAGGCTGGCTCCGCTCTGGGTGTAACTTGAGTCCTGTTACTCCCACAGAGCTCTCCTCAGTACTCTCCAAGATTACTAACTATAGATTCTCTGCACAATGCCAATAAACCAAATTTTCTCTCAATTTTTTAAGCTCTTCGATAGTGGTATGCTGTTGTGATTAAGAGTAACTTAAAGGGGTACATAACCTCTGTTTAGATTTAGCTGTTGGGATATAAAATGTATTCAGCCGAATTATCTGGATCCTTCCAAATCGTGATATATTACATATGGTGACAAATATATCAGTGGTTGTCAAGAAGCTATTAGCATGTCAAGAAGCTATTAGCATGTTTTTGGTATTAAGTTGATTCTAAAATAGCCATTGGCATGGCAGCTCATTTCTCACTTCAACGTCACCAATTACTAACAGAAGCTTTGTACCATTACTCACAAGGTCTATCTTGACAGTGTGTCTGTCTCTGGCTGTTAGTATAAATAAAGTCATTTATAAACCATATTAACTGTACTATATCATTTAATTTCATACATTCAGTTATTCCATGCCCTTGTAGTTATTCAAAAAATAGTAGACCGCTTATGTTATGCATTATATATGCATCGTATGCATTCGGGGTGTATAGTGTGTGTTGTATGCTGGCAGTTTCTGGGTAGTCTAAACAGCATTCAGTGGTTATGATTACAGCTGTGTCTGCCAGATGTTACTGCAATGAGAGCACAAATCAGACATAATAGTTTTTATGGTTATTGCACTGTACTGACATGAAGCTCCAAGTAACCTTTTTCAGTGTGCCTGTATTTAATTAAGGAGTACTTTACCTACATACCTCGGCTCACCATTAATTGCATGTTACACATAGCAACAGAAATTGACTCTAAGGCTTTTTTTAACACTTTGGCCTATAAATTTGACTTCCTGTGTTATCACAGTATTTTCTTGTTACTGCTCTTTGCCTTCACAGCTGTAGATTTCAAGATAACTCTGATACTATTTTTTTTAAAGTTTATTGTATTTGATAGATTCATTTTAAGTAATAAACAATAACAAAATAACAAAAACAATGTATCTATTGTCTATCGTAAACTAATGAAGTCTACGATAAAACAGGCGCTTAATCCTACTGTCATGAAGGCTATACTTTAAAAAAAAATTTGGAAATTTGTTGCAAAAAAATGGGTGAAATGCATAAGACATATTTCATTGTAACATGTAAAAATGTATTCACTGATGATGAAGATGATTCTTCTTCTTCCTGTTCCTGTCGAACGTTATGTTATGAGAGGTGTTAAATGTTTTCTCTTCTTAATCAGGATAAACACCATGATGCTGCTCATGAAATCATCGAGACCATTCGGTATGTTTGTTTTCCTTCTGTCTTAACTTTGACAATTCTTCTGTCACTCATAGTAAGTGGCAGTGACAGCATCATGTGTGATTTCCTGACGATCCATACTTGTACTAGGTGGGTGTGTGAGGAGATTCCTGACCTCAAACTGGCAATGGAAAACTATGTACTCATTGACTACGACACCAAAAGGTAAGCAAAGGGTTATGTTAGGGTTGTGTTTTTGTTTATGGTAATGAAAAAACCCTAGAAAATGCAGTAAAAGTACTTGTTCAAAATGCATGAAAGTTATGAAATGGCTAAAGACCTCTATAGTGTCAACAATCTGGTCTGAAATAACAGCCCTCTTGTTTGTTTAAATACAAGTCACAAGTGGTCTACTTTGTCCAAAAAGTATCAGCATATATATTTATTTGAACATTTTTAGAGACCTAACACTAAGATGTGCGTAGGAGATGAATTGTGAAATATGATGGGATTCATTTTGTCTCATGTTATTGTCACAGCTTCGAGAGTATGCAGAGACTTTGCGACAAATACAACAGGGCCATTGACAGCATACACCAGCTGGTGAGTCCATATGTGCGAAGGTTTCCCAGTGCTATGTAGGTGAAGTGAATATAAAAACATTAGTCACTACAAGTAAAAAAATACTGCATCTGTGTACTTAAAATGTCCTTAGAATCTATGCCATCCGTAGCCTTATATAAGCAATAATGCCTTGTACATGTAACTCTGGCCCATTGTTTTAGGTTTTAGTTGTTAATCAAGATCATCTGTAGGAGAAATATCTCCCCAGCCTTTTATTTTTTGTATCCAAAGGAATCTAAAGCCACTCATACAGTGAGTGACTTTGACTTGGGCTGTACGCTTGATGGGTTATTGTAGTGCTGACAGATTTTAGTTTGCTGATGTTTGTAGTGTCAGGCAGAAGCGAGCTCCCTGCCAACACTCTTCTTATCCAGTTACTCTGTTAGACCTAATGCTCAGCTTTAGGAAGAGAGCTGATAACGATTGGCACAATTTTCTACATCACCTGTATAATATGTTCATGAAAGACACTCAAACCTCAAAGTAATTTTGCGTGTAAATAAAGATATTAATCAGTTGAATCCCATCTCTCAGTGGAAGGGGACCACCCAGCCCATGAAGCTAAACAAGCGTCCCTCTAATGGGCTGCTGAGACACATCCTACAGCAGGTGTATAACCACTCAGTGACGGACCCGGAGAAACTGAACAACTATGAACCCTTCTCACCTGAGGTGTATGGGGAGACCTCGTTTGACCTGGTGGCTCAGATCATCGATGAGATGGAAATGATGGAAGAGGATACCTTTGTTGACCTTGGCAGTGGTTAGTTTGCTTTTATTTTCAACATTTAAGTGATTTAGACCAACAAAAATATGCACAAAACATATTTATCTGGAAGAGGGCAAATATTCAGTGCTGTACAATGGAAAGAAGTAGTTTAGTTTGTAGACATACTGAACAGTTTGTGGGTTATGAAAAAAAGATATAATATGGTTTTGCATTTTAAAAGACAAAAAGATGTGTATAGTAGTAAAGTTTGGTCTGCACAAAGTGTTAAGGCTGTCCAGTTGGTATAAGATATGAACATATATTAAATATTCTAAGTGTTTTTATTGACAGGAGTGGGGCAGGTAGTGCTGCAGGTTGCAGCTGCAACCAACTGTAAACACTACTATGGTGTGGAGAAAGCAGACATTCCAGCTACCTATGCAGAGGTAAGGATGTACAAATCTCACAGCGCTTCATGAGTATTCTGGAAGGGGAGCAGAGAAAAGCAAAACTTAAGCTGCATTCAGACAAACACGCACTGTGGAAAAACAATCCAAGTTTCTTAGTGTCTGGAGCAAAATGACTGTGTTGGCACCACAGACAGTTCTGGCCAATAAAAAGAGTAATCTAGTCTTTCTGCTGTCTCTGGTCCTCTTTCAGTCTGGATTTCTTTGTTAGGATTTCGTGTTGACTCCCTGTAGAAACATGCCCAAACCAACTATTCTTAAACTGAGCCTAACATCATTTAACCTAAACATCTGTAAACCAGAAGCCCTGTCGGTCTCCCCTTCTGAAATCTGTTTATAGTTAATAAAAAATATAAGTTTCTTGAATATTTCAGACCATGGATAAAGAATTTAAAAAGTGGATGAAATGGTATGGAAAGAAACATGGCGAGTACACAGTAAGTTTACTTTCAGTACAGATTTTTATTATGTACATCTTTGAAACTAAATTCAAATATTATACATTTTCATGTTCTTTAAATCAACTATAATCTAACTTTAATCTGATTTTTTTTGGTCAGCTGGAGAGAGGTGATTTTCTGTCAGAAGAATGGAGAGAAAGGATCGCCAACACAAGGTGGCCTATAAACCTGGTTACTACAACATTTTTCATTTTAAATAAGAAAAACAATTAAACGTTTCATTTATACATATGTACTTTGGCCATAAAAAGACAAAGCCCTTTATAGTGTAATGCAATCCAGCATGTGAATGAAGAAAGATCCAGTTCTGTACAGCCTCAAAAACCTTCCTGTTTATTTCATTGATGCACACGTAATGTTTGCTGTTGATCTAAACTGTAAACGTTAAACATTCAGCTCTGATCCATAGAAAAGGTTTACAAGAAAAGTGGCCCTAATAACCATGCTAAATCATACTCTCTTTTTCTAAAGACTGCCAGCTGGAGATTTATCATATTTCCTTCTTTGTCTGTCTTCCAGTATTATCTTTGTGAACAACTTTGCCTTTGGTCCAGAAGTAGATCACCAGCTGAAAGAACGCTTTGCTAATATGAAGGAAGGTTAGTGTCACTTCATGTCATTAGTCAATGACTTTACTCATTTTGTGAATTATAGCTACCAGTTGCTCGCGTGCACTTAAAAAGGAGCCACAGTGCATTAACCTTCAGTTAAGCATTCAGTCTAGTCTGGAGTTATTCAGATTATCTAACTTTTTTTTTTATATTATTCAAGAATACCTTGAGTAAATACAAAATGCCCTTTTATATGATGAGTTCATTTACTGAGGGGAAAACGCTGTCCAGACATAAAATACAAAAATGCTGATCTCTCAATCTTTACACCGTGTTATGTGTTAGCTTATTATTAAATGTATGCAAATCTATGCAATCTCTTTGAAATGAGAGGCTTCTTGTAGTGCCAGCAAGAAAGTGATCAAAGGATGACGGATCCAGATGACAATAAACAGCATTGGTTGCACTGGTGCTGACACCTAGGCACAATGGAAATATTTGATCAACTGTTTTCACTACTGATGAAAAAAACAACAGCCGTTTGCACTTAGTCATCAAAGGCTTACTATCTCACATGGCTGTTTCAAATTGTTAACATCCCAATATGGTTAATGTGTCTCTGACTTGATGTGACTGTCGTATATTATCTTTGTTTTACTATAATAGTAATTTTATTTAGTTCTTTCATTCTTTTGCAGGTGGAAAAATTGTATCCTCCAAACCTTTTGCACCTTTAAATTTTAGAATAAACAGTCGAAACTTAAGTGGTAAGTACCATTACTTGTAAAGAAGCAGAGTTTTTAATCTAACACTTGATTTGTACCTGACATGCATGTTTCCACTTTGTCCTGAAGATATTGGCACAATTATGCGCGTAGTGGAGCTTTCTCCACTGAGGGGCTCCGTTTCCTGGACTGGAAAGCCTGTTTCCTACTACCTACATACCATAGACCGAACCATAGTAAGCACTGAAGCTTTTTCATTCATTGCCATTGACTAATTATTTCTAATAGCGGAGAATTGAACAAAGAGGTAAAACACTAAATGATTGCTCGAGTGGTACAAACACTGTCTGTTAGAGACAAACAGAAGAGATGGGTTGCTGTAGTAACAGCTGGTATTGTCTTAATGAGTAGTCAGTCCTAAGTGTGCTGAGGAGAAAACACAGAGGATTATACATGGTAACACAAGCCCAGTAGATGTGTCTACACAAACAATTAGTTACATTCCTGGTTACGAGTTGAAATCCCAGTGGACATTTGAAAACCCTGACACACTGGCACAAAAGTCCTGGTGACAATCTTGTGCATTGCCGCCTGAACTTGATATGACTGCTATCTCCTCACTCTTTGAGGTTTTGTTTCATAAGTATGTCACAACAGAAATAGTCTACGTGCTGCAGTATGTACTGGACCTTATTGTCTAATTCATGTTTCTTCTCATGTTTTTCAGCTTGAAAACTATTTTGCTAGTCTCAAAAATCCTAAACTCAGGGTAAGTAATGTTTATTTTTAAGTGTAAAGATGACCCCTCTATACTATACACTATATAAATATATATCTGTGGATGAATAGTATCAAAAATAATAATGTTCACTCTTGTGTCAGGAGGAACAGGAGGCAGCTAGGCGACGTCAGCAGAAGGATACAAAAGAAAATAAAAGCAATAGCACCACGCCCACAAAACCTAAAGAACAAAACAAGGTAGGACCACCACAGACTTAAATTATTAACATAATTTCCTGTCTTATATTCACCTCAGTCCCCACAGGAAGACAAACCTTTCCTGCTCTTTGTGTGACTGTTAATATCTACATATGCGTGTCCATCTTTATTTCAGCAGGACTCCTGTGGAGAAGAGGAGCGTCCGAGTTTAGTGACAGTGGTCAAGCCCTCTGCCAAACCCCGAAGAACCCGTCTCTTGTCCAAAGGTCGCAAGTTGAACAACAAGAAGCGTGGTCGCCCCAAGAAAGCCGCTCCGGCTACTGAGAAGAAAAATAAGAAGAATCAAAGCGCGCTGGATTTGCTCCACGCCAAGACGCTTTCTGCAGCACCTCCTCAGGGTCAGAGGGCACACGCATCAACGACAGCAACAATATCATCACGAGTATTCGTGAACTGCTTCGTATTACAGAAGAAAAAGCCACTGACTAGAACGCATGTGCTCGTTGTGTTTGCAGATGTATACCGGCCACCTCAGAGTCCCTTTTACCAGCTACCTCCCAAGGTCCAGCACTATCCGTCTAGTCAGCTGCTGCTGAGCCCGACTCCTCCTGGTCTGCAACAACTGCTAGGTGAGCTGATAAAGATTCAGTGTGCTTTAACTTTAACCTTATTGTAATAACAATAACAGTAGTAATATATTGAACCTGCATCTTTTTACAGATAACATCAAAGTTCAGTACCTGCAGTTTATGACCTACATGAAGACTCCACAGTACCGCTCCAACCTGCAGCAGCTTTTAGAACAAGAGAAGGTATTTTGCAGGGCCACTATTGATTACCGTGCTGTGATTACAATTTTCTGTTTATGTATTTAGGCACATTGTATCCACCTAAAAGTTAGGAAGAATTATGATTATTTGATTATATAAATCATGTTTCATCATGTTTTTGTATTTCTTGTTTTCCTCCGTGTCTCCAGCAAAAACACAGGGACCTGTCAGGACAGGCGGAGCAGCTCCACTCTGTGTGTCAGACGCACAAGGACAAGATCAAAGGTCTCTTCCAGACCAAACTAGATGAGGTGGAAACTACTGCTACTTTATCGCTTCCTTATCACAGTTGAAAGAGCAAGATCAGCAGCATTTCTAGAAATGTACACGCAGACATGTGCATCAGCTGTTTTCTTCTGTCTCTTCCCTGAATTGTGCATATGAAGTATTACATTTCATTAAGGAAGATGTGAATCCCGGTCCATTTATACCTTTCTAGCTGACTAATGTCAGGTTAAGGTGATCATGCTCTGAATATCCTTTTAAGTCACTGCTGCAGTGTGACAACTTTAGCACCTTGAGGTCAGCAAATAAAGGGACTTTCACTGATGTCAGCTTTCTTTTTTAGGCAGTTTCTACTTGGTGGATGACATTGTTTATGCCTTTGTGTGTACTTGTGTGGTGATCAGCTGGGAGTGAAAGCCCTTACTGTGGAGGACCTGCTGCAGGCCCAAAAGGAGATATCAGCTCACAACCGTCAGCTGAAAGAGCAGACTAAGCAGCTTGAGAGAGATATGGCCTTGCTGAGAGACCACAGCCTGCTACTGGTGAGAACTCTGAAACCTGTTACTTCCAACAGCATCATCCGCAATGGTTCACACGTTTGTGTCATTATGGCTACGGATTCATGGTGTGGTGGTTAAAGTTTAGATCTACTTTCATCAATACAAGCTGGTGGTATTAGAATGTGTCACACTAAAGCATTCTCCACTTTCATGTTAAAAACAAGTAACCAGTGGCAAAACATGTATGTTGTTTTCCAGTTGAAGTCTAGATGCGAGGAGCTGAAGCTGGATTGGGGTTCTTTGTGTCTGGAGAGTCTGTTGAAGGAGAAGCAGGCACTGCGCAGACAAATCTCTGAGAAACAGAAGCACTGCTTGGAGCTGCAGGTACTTACTCTATCTGCTCAATTTATCAGATCCACTTCTAAATGCAAAATCTTCCACTTTTTGTTACGGCTCTTTATACTAGATATTCATTAGATTTGTCAGTTAAACTAAGTAAATTGAGTGTAATTAATTTCTAAGCATCTGTTGTTGTCGTCGCATGCCTGTTCTCTTGTGTAATAGCTCCCCCTGGTGTCTGTTTGTAGATCAGTATTGTGGAGCTTGAGAAAAGTCAACGGCAACAGGAGCTGCTTCAGCTAAAATCATACAGCCCCTGTGAGAGTTCCCCATACAGGAAGAATCTGGAGTCACGCTCCTCCACAGACATGGACTCCACTAAGGTCGGCCTGTCCACAGCTCCAGCTCTCAACGGCGTCAGCCCAGAGCTTACTATTAACGGCACCAGCTTACCCTGCTTTGACAGGGCCAACACAAAGGGGGAGCTTCTCTCTCGTTACTTACCCATGTCTCCAGACCATGACATCATGTCTGCCAACCCTGATGCTCGACAGAGGCAGCAAAGCTTCTCGCATGCTCTTCCTGACTACACGCGCTTCTCCCCTGCCAAGATTGCCTTGCGGAGGCACCTTAACCAGGATCCAACTGCCTCTGCTCATTTAAGAGGTCCTGGGCTGAACATGCACAGGTAAATGCAGTAAAAAAAACATTCTTCAGTAACTTCAGTGCTGCTCTTTTGTTCTGAACATCAGCTACACTAGAATTGCCTAACTTTGCCTACTTCTTTTTAGGGAATTGGGCGGTGTTAACTCTCCGCTTGGAGTCAAGCAGAACTGCCCCTCTCCAAATGCATCTGATATGTCTAAAATTCCTGAGAGGGTAAACGTTTATCTTCTCTTGCTGATTATGCCATTTAGCACTCGTGTCTGTCTGGAAGCATATGGTTCTCATTTTTTTCTTCTTCCTTGTAGCCTTTGTCTTTCTCATTACTGACACCGTTTCCACGTTTTCCCCCTGATATAGTGTGGTAAGGAGAGGAGCCCATCTGTTCAGGGTGACAACAGCATTACAAGCCTTCCTATTAGTATCCCTCTGAGCACTGTACACCCAAGCAAACTACCGGTTAGCATCCCGTTGGCCAGTGTGGTGCTACCCAGTCGTGCTGAGAGATTAGTGAGTACACACGCATCATTTTTCTGGTTTGTTACTGTTACTTATTTGATGAGTTTAGACCATGATATGTTCCTTGTCTTTGTAATTTCAGAGAAGTACTCCAAGTCCCGTCTCTCAGACAGGCCAGACCAATGGTAAGAATTATCCACAATGATTCAATCTGTTGTATGTTAGAATCACTTTTATTACCTTACAAGCATCTACACTGCATATCACCTGACATTTGTTGTTTTTTCTCTTCTGTTTGCTCTGTTCTCAGGGTATTCATCAAGCTTAGGGCTGATGAATGGAGGTCCACACTGTGAGGACCATAATGGTGCTTCTCATTCACCTCCTCCACACAGCAGCACTCCGCTGACAGGACCGATGGGCCGGGGAGGGTCCAATCAGAGCCCACAGCTCAGTACGGGAGGGGTGCTCCAGTATGCTGATGGACCCCCGAGGATTCTTCCAGAAGTTGGACAAGACCGCCAAGGAGGTGAATCTGACACAGAAACCCAGGACAGTGAACTGCGGAGGAGAATTTTCTTCTCTTCTTCCTCATCATCCTCGTCTTCCTCTTCATCAGGCAGTGCGGCCGGAGTATCACGCCTCCACCATCACACTGGTAACTTAGCAAAGCAGGGTTACCATAGTATCCATGGAAACCACCACCACCAGTCCCCCGGCACACCACACAATCACATGCCTACACACGCGCTGTCATCAAACTCCTCTCAAGAGGGACGCAAGCGGGGGAGAAGGAAACGCAGTTCTGCAGGGCCTGTCACAGCCAGCGGATCCCCAAAGAGGAGGTCATTTCCCGGGCTCAGCTCCAGCAACCACTCCTCAGGATCACCACTCAATATAAACTCCATGGTGAGTCACAGCTAAAATGTCTTACTAGTGTCGCACTGAATTGTGGGTAGGTGTAGGAAAGTTTACTGTTTACTGCCTTTTTAAAAGCCTGAACATATTTATTGCAGCCGTCATGTAAGTGTTATCTGCATGTTGTCGCCACAGGTTAACAACATCAACCAGCCCCTGGAGATCTCTGCTATCTCCTCCCCAGAACATTCGAGTCGCAGCCCCAGTGGGCCCGACCTGGACCAGCCTCCTGTCTTAAAGAGGGAGTGCCCCCTGGAGCTCAATGGTGCGGGTCGTTACTCTTCAACACCCAGCTCTGACGACGACGACTCAGGATACCCAGCCGACAGCTCGAGTTCAAGGTAATATGATGACATCAACATAAGAATAAAGTATTTACCTGCTCAAATGCTCTAGTTTCAGTGTGAGTTTGCTTATATCATGTACGGCTTCAGGCTATTTTATATTTTAGTTAAATGACGTCAAGTTAATTTACTGTAAATAATGTGCTGTCCAGTAACATTTTCCATGTTATGTACTTTATTTTAATATGTTTGTATTAAAAATGTGGTGTTATGATACTTCATTACCTAAGCTGCTCAGACTGGACTCTCACACATTTTGTTACTACTACTAGTCGTTTGCTTTTAGTGATATTTTTTCTCTCCCCCTAGAATTGAAAGAAAAATTGCCACTATCTCATTGGAAAGAAGAGATGGGCCTGTTAGACTAGGTGATGGTGAAAGAGGTATGAAAAAAAAAAGTTAAAGTAAAAACTTTCGTCTTTCGGTTCTGCTACTTAATGAGAAAACTCTTTTCCTGTTCCTCCACTAGGCCGAAAATCAGGCAGCAGCAGTGGTAACAGCACCGGTAGCGAAGCCTCCTCTTCGTCTTCTTTGTCCTCTACCAGCAAATGGAAATCTACCTTTTCACCTATTTCTGACCCCAAGCAACCCAATTGCGACCTGAGACAGGGGGGCTCTCCATTTGGTATGGGGGGATCAAGCCGGGGCACAGACTCAGATTCTGATCACAAACAGCAGCAAGTGAGAAAAGGGAGTGATGGAGAGTCATCCAACTACATGACGCCAAATCCCTTCCTCAGTCAGGACACAGGGACCCGCGGTGGAAGCAGCAGTGGTGGAGGCCAGGGAGGCAGTGGCTCAGACCAACGCCAGGCCCTCCAGAAGCAAAAGACCCCCCGTGACTGGGAGCTGAAGACGAGTAGCAGCCACACAAGTGAGAACCTCTTCATATCTGCTGCTGCCAGCAGTGGAGGGGGGATTCTCAGTGGGAAGGTGGGAGTCAGTCCGGTAGCAGTTTCTTCAACAACAGGATCATCTGTGGGACAGTATCTGGGGTCTCAGTTCCCTCTGGGAGGGACCTCGGTCTTACAGTCCTTGTTTGGGGCCCAGACGGGCAGCTCCACGGTGAATGGGACCCCGCGGCTCGTCAACGGACACTCTGCCTTAGGAAGCTTTTCCAGTGCTGGGCTGGCAGGTGGAGCGGCTGGAGGTGAGCATCGCTGATGTTAAACTGAAGTCTTTTCACAGTATTGTTGAGCAGTCAGAGTGAGGTCTTAGCCTTAGCCCGGGGTCATCTTGATTTGTAGTCCGAGGAAATGGTCCTGCTAACAAACCCAGGTGAGTGGAGGCCCAGTGCTCCTGATGTTCTGTCTGTCTCACTGACAGCTGACTCTCTGTGCTGCCTCGCTTTGACATGGACTGGCTGCTTGCTACAATTAGACACACCCTCAGAAAATGTTTTTTTCCTACCAGTAGATTGTAATGAAATATTTTTCACGTAATCTGTGATTGGCCGTGAATTGATAAGAAGCTATATGTGTGACAGTTAGTTTTTATGTAGGTTCATTTGTTGCGTTTGTCATTTTCTGTGGGTGTTGAGAGTTGTATGTCAGAGTCACATCACTTGTAAGAAAAAGGTAATTCCAGAAATCAGTTTTGTTGTGATCAAAGCTCCTGTTTTAGGGCAGTTTTTAATTGGCCACTCTGATTTGACTTAGTCTCTGCACAGTCACGGTGAACTGACTCTGTCGGCTTCCTGTGTGTGTAAGCGTGTGTAAGACTTGCTTTGCGCGATGCACAACGTGGCTCAGTCCTTGCTTCTCTCTTTGTCCCCTACCTTCTTGCTGCTGTTATCTGCTCTGTCTATCCTCCGGTCTCCACTTTTTGCTCTTCCCCTCCCTCCATTTTCTGCTATGTGATTTGCAGGTATATTTCACCACGTGGTCCCCTCAGTGTCCTCCCATCAGTTTGGGGCGGCGCTGCCCACCTCTGGAGGCCTCAGCTCTCTGCTCAGTCTCTCCTCCGCTTCCTCTACCTCCTCCCAAACGCAGCAGCACTCCACCCCCCAGCAAGCCTCCACACGCCTGGTGTCTGGGTCCTCACCTCTCCCCATCTCCCAGACTCAACACAGCCGCACCCAGTCAGTCCTGCATAGCCCTTCTCCTCCCACGCTCTCCCTGCCCCCACCACCACCCCTGCACAGCGTGCCCTCCTCGTCAGCGCCCATGCAGTCAGACGCCGCACCTTCCAATCGATCAGACTCTCTCCACTCTTCTCGTCTTTCCCACTCCTCTCTCCACCACCAGAGAGCACAGTCATCCCTCTCTCTCTCCATCAACTCCTCCATCTCTACCTCCTCTGCTTCTGTCTCTGCTGCTGCTGCCGCTACTGCCTCCCTCTCCTCTTCTTCTCTGTCAGCCTCCCCTTCGTCTCGTCCATTCGCAGTGCACTACTCCCCTCGGCTGACGCCTCCACCACCAGCCAGCAGCTCAGGTGGCGGTGGGAGCATGTGGAGGACTCAGGGCATGCATGGTACCTACACCACCTCCCAGCTCCCCGGCTCCCGGCCTAGATAGGGTTTGGGGGTGTGGCGAAGGGTGGGGAGGGGAGGGGCAAAGGGCAATCAGAGGGTGGAGAGAGGGAGAGAGACTGGTAGGCAGTGAGAGACACAGGATACCTGTTGTCCCTGTGCTCCCACGAGCAGTTGTTCTGATTAAACAAGGTAAGACGCTTGTTGGGTTTAAGATTTATGATTTATTAGCAGTATAAAATCATTCTGGATCATACGTTTTGATGTGAATGAGGATCTCTGACTATCTATTCTGATTATTTACCCATATAACCATCATTGTTTTTTCTTTTCTGATCCGCCAGGTAATTGATGAAAACTACCTCAACATTATATAAACTATGCAAATGTCCAGGTGTGGACCAAGGCACTCTCCTCACTCACTGGTGCTTCAAAATGTCTGCACTACGGAAGCGCCCCCACGACCGGCTTCTGCACTGGGATCTCAGACACACACACACACGTACACACGCATTTAAACCACCACTATGGTCACCTGGAGCAGAATTCTTCGATACTGGTCATGTTTATGTGGGTTATTCGTGGAGTGCTGTTAGATTTTATAACAGGGAATCAGTACTGGCTGATCTCTGGCACTGAATGAACTAAATTATCACATCTAGTTTAACTTAAAGGTGCTCAAATAATCACAGATTGTCATTTCTTTGCATCAGCCACTATCACTGCAGCTAGAGTTCTGCAAAGTAACCAGAACAACTGATTGAAGCACACAGTGCACCTTTTTGAGCTGACTCTCATCGTGCTCCCTCATTGCGCCCACAGTCACTCATTTCATGTGAGTGAATGTGTGTGTGCACCTAAACACACACACACACACACACACACACACACACACACACACGGAGGCCAGTTCATTGAACTCTGCTCAGATGTCATGCAGCTTCATCTCTATGCATGCATGCTCTTTTATCTCTGTTTGCTTCCCTGAAATGAAATGCAGTGTTGCGGTGCAGTTGAATATGAAACATGATGAGGAACTTCTCAGCTTAATCAAATTTCACACTGGATACTAAGATACAGTTACTCGTGTAGCAGAAAATGTACAAAGCCCAGCTGGTTTTGCAAAACCCCTTAAATTCTGGAGTTGTTGATTATTTCTACATTTTCCCCCTGAAATAAAACATTTGTTTTAGTTAAAGCAAAGTATGATGAGATATAAAACACTGTTCTGGCTTCTCCTTTAACACTAATACTTCATTTATTTGCTATTAACTAGAGCAAAGCCATTAAGTCACATTCTTAGTAATGAAAGCAATGCATTGTTTTATGTAATTCAGTCTTTCTCTTCTCCAGAAACATGTTAAGAATCATTAAAAGTTGCTTTGTTTACTTAAAGAGGAGCTTTTTGTGACAGTAGTCACTCAACTCATATCTTATACTATTTGAATTATTAAATATAAAGTTTATAATATAACTTAAAAGAGTATTTACAAGTCCAAACACTTTGTGACACTGAGTTCAGTCAAATCTTAAAAATAAGCTGAATTAGCAACATTTCCAGGGGGTGGGGATGGGGGGGGTAGTAATACATACCAGAGACGAGTGTATTTAATTGTAAAAGGCCCGATAAAATTTGTGTGATGAGAAGATCCTTGATGTAGATATTGTTAGCCGCGGTCTAGGACAGATGTGCTGAACTGTTAAGTGAAGATGAATTCAGGTGTAAAACAATTACAGTCAACCCACAGAAAAATGAAGTTCTGTGTTCACATTAACTTTTTTTTCCAGTCATTCGGGTGGATCACACTACTTTGTGGGCAACGGAATTTACAAAGCTCCTGTGAAGCTGAGATGATTCATATTCTCTGCTGTTTTGAAATGCGGGTTTAAACAGATGTCAGAGTTTCACTGCGTTTAGTTGGTATGACCACACACTCATGCATGCAAATCCTCACACACTGGGAAAACATGATAATCTATAACCACAACAAACTACTGGACTCCCTTCACACGTTTTGTTTGCTTTTTTTATTGTAATTTGTTTTTTTTGTAAACAATGTTTGTACTGTGAATGTGATTCATTCTTCAACTGTATAGTTGTGAATAATTTAGATTATTTTATTTATGCCGTCAGTCTCTCCCATTTGCCTTGGTATTTGTTTTTCTTTGTTTTTAAATCCTGAAATGTGTTGGTATTGTAGAATGCAATAGTGTGTGTACTTGACTTACAGTCTGAAAACAATGGTGCTACGTTTGGACTGTGCCTGATCTTATTTATTCTGTAGTGAAAACATCAAAAACGAATTGAATTCTTGGTGCTGTACACAGGGACATTTGTAAAGCCGTTTGGCATTTTCTTTCTCATATTTAATATGCTGTTGTCTGGTTCTTTGAATACCTAGTGTACAACTGTAGTCACCTTTGGATAAAACTACTAAGCAGCAGCTGGCTCAGAGTCTGAGTAGGCAGGTATTAGTCTGTTCGTGTTTCTCACACACCATTTTCAACGTGTCAGCCCACTTTGATCTCAGAGGTGAGCTGCTTATCTGTCAGTGAACAAGACACACTGTTTTGTACATAAATCTTTGTTTTCCCCCCAAATGTCTCTCATCATAAACAGAATGAAACATAACATATGTATCTATATACAGTCTCTCCCCCCCTCTTCATATATATATATATATATTTATATATATATATATATATATATATACAAATAATTGGTGCTGTCATTGTGACCTTTAAATTCAGCCTGTTAAACTAAAGGCTTGAAGCCAAGGCGAGTGAGGCGCAGCCACCCCTGGACCTTAACAACATGGCGGCAAAGCAGCACCTTTATCCCTGTGATAACGACAGCGCAGAACTAGAAACTCTGCAGCTGTTTGTTGGTGCTTCTGCTCGAACTCAATAGATTCCAGCACTAGAACTGTAATCATTTATCAGATGTTTTTCGCGTCTTTATTTCTTCGTCGTCGTTTTGTCAACCAACCCAGATTCTGCAGGAAAAAATGGTGCTTCTGTTTCCGAACAATGGCAATTCCGATTTTTACAAACGTGAGTCTTAACTGGTGCATACAGAACTCTGAGTCAACCTTTTTGCACACACTGTCTGTAGATGTCTTACTAACAAGGCCGTACCTTGTGACGTTAGCATACTGTGTAATTGTCAGACGTGCTGATGTAAAACACTCGTGTATGTGTGTGTGCATCACATGGTTGGAAGTGAGAGCAGTCAAGCTTAATTTCTTTTCTCTGGTAGTGGGAATACTCTTAAGCTCAGTTTGTGTGTGTGAGATTAGTTTTCCCCACTTGCCAGTGCATATCTAAGAAGATTAGACTAATAATCAAAGCTTTATAGTAAAAACTCCTGTCCTGTGCACTCGCTCTGTAGACACGAGTGTTCATGTGAAAGAGTCCTTTAGAACAGAATTAGAAAGGATAGATTCCATTTGATACCAGCACTGAGAGGTCTTTTGTAATTATTGTTGATGCTGTTTTAATTTTCTTATTCTTGGTGTTCGATACAGTTACAGTTAAATGTTATGCTTTTATTTGTCTCCAGATTTTGGAGTCCGAGGCAGTTTAATACTACTAGTGAGACGGACAGCATGGTGCTCCTTCACTTAAAATAAGGAAATTGCAGCTATTCATACTTAAAAAAAAACTACTCTTTTCCTCTTGTGCTGCAGGGTTTTATGGTTCAATTATCCTCAACACAAGCTTGCCTGACTGACTTCTGGACAGCGCAGTCCAACCTAATAATCTGGAGAAGCTGTGGTGTACGTGCGAGTAAGAATAGTTTGTGGAAACTGCAAATGTCACTTTTGTAGCCACATGATCAGTCGAAGTGACAAGGTGCTGTTATCAAAGTCCTTTGGTGTATGAGCATGATTTCAATGGTAAGCTTCTATGCAGTTCTCCAGCATACTTCATTCTGGTACATTATTGATCGATAACCTGTGAGAGCTTTGCATTCGAGGCTGTTTACTCTAAATCCTGCCAAAGGTCTTAACTCAGGAACTTCCCATATTGCTTGAAATTATGTAAAACGATTTCTTTAAACTACTGCATGCCACAAACATATTCAACATCTGACACGATGAAGTCCCTCTCTTGCCTAACTCAGGACCAGGACAACGCCTCAGTAAGGAAACTGCCTTGTTAGATCTCAGATTCATTCTCACTGTCACTTACACCCAGCCTCTTCAGGGGAATCCAGCTTTACAAAGCTTTGTGAGTCAGTCTGATCTTGAGAAGCTGTGAAATTGCACACAACTTTCAGCATCTTCCTTATCTCACAAATGCCTCTGTCTAGATTTGTGTCTCTGCGAAGGAGGTTCGCTGTCCTTTGTTGGGATCTCTCCCATTATTTGGGTGGTGAAACAATCGATAAAGGACAGAGATGAACTAGAGTACGTGTACAGTGATATCTGGTGAAGCCAGGGCAGGTTTGAGGTGCAATAATGGCAGACCTACTTTCCAAAAAAGGCCCTGGGTTTTCGTAGAAAATGTATTACTGTTCGGTGTTGGTGCTTTTATCCTAAGATGTTATAATGAAACAAATGGAATTCATGTTTTTTTCCTGCGTTTTATGATTATTAATAAAAATGTTTCATAAAATATTTGAAATGATTCTGTTGTGTAGTGGCACTTATGTCTTTTTGTGTTTTGTTTTCCCTCATGGACCAATAGATCAAGTATAAACACCAAAATAAGTTCTATTTATGCCCCACCTGTCAAAAGCAGTAGGGATTTAAAACGCCAGTGTCGAAGCTTAGTGTGCAACAGTTTCTATTTGTTTTGGAAACAAATTGCAAAGACAGCACCTAGACTTTGGTGTGCATTCCCCAGACTAGCCTTCCTATTTCCATGCAAAGCCAAAATACCACAATTTAGAGAAGTGGGTGTTTGGTTTTGTGCTGCCTGTAACGTCTGAGAAGAAAATCTTCCAATTAGCTTGTATAGTGAAACGTTTCACTTGTCACGTATAAGAATGGTATATTTAACTGCACTCAGAAGAAATTGATACTGATTCAACGTGTTGGGCCACAGAATGTAGGAGACTACTAAATTGTCAAGCATTGAAACATTTAGATATCCACAGAAGGCTTACAAATATGTTTTCAACAGAATGCTTTTGAATACATGCTCTGATTCCCACTGTGTAAATATGTAACTCTCAGGAGGACACGGGAGCTGCCAAGAAAAGGTCCACAAATATTTGTGTTGATAACATGTTGCAGCAGTAGAGAATTCTTGCCATAGCTCAGGGAAGGTTTGTAACGCGCTAGAATGAGCCGTGGCTTTATCTCTTGGGATACACGGCCACTGAACAGCTCGGAGACCTTGACTGTCTGCAAAACAAGGCTGCAGCTGTGAGCCCAGTGAGGGGAGTGACGAAGAATCAGATCTCATATCTGTTCATCTCTGGAAGGACTCGTAGTACTACTCAGTGAAACAAACAAAATATAAATGTGTACACATTAATAAACATGAAATAAAAGTGACTAGACTTTAATAACCTGATAAGTTTTACCCACGGGGATCAATAAAACTGTACTATACGTACATGCCTTATTCTACAGAAAGCCTGACCTTTTTATCATTCACACTTTTTACTGAACCAAAACTATATTTTGTTTTTTACTTGCTTTTCACATTAGGATCTATGCTTAACAGCATTATAACCCATCAGTGTCCTAGATTGATATCTTTGTATTCTGTAACCTTGAACCTCCTCACCCTCATCAGTCTGAGGCTACAGTCAGGGAGGAAACAAAACTGGCTTTATACCTTGTGTTATCTAATGTAGCCTGCTTCCTGTAACACTTTCTGGGGCAGCAAACATCTCAAGCACAATCCACAGTCTGAATTACCAAGGACACGATATTCCTATTTTGGCAGTCTGGCCTGTTTGTAGGACAGAAAGGTGGGAGGATATAATTCCCATCGTCTGGAGCTTGACGCGTTCAAAACAAGCAATTGAGAAAGTCTGACCACACACAGGAGCGCATTCAGGCGGTGAAGTGTGATGGCTATGAATACCTTCTCCTGTGGAGCGTTGATGCTGTGTTGGGCACAACTCTGTGTCCAGGACCCCACAGTGACAGGTCAGAAAATGGAAATCACATTTGATACATGTGTTTATGTGAATTGTTTTTACATTTTAAACATTTCAATGTTTCTGAATTGTTTCTTTATTTAATAAAGGAGGTGATGGTTTTGGCATCAAAAATGCACCAGAAAAAACCTCGTCAGCCGCCACAGTGTCTCATCGCATCCCTCATGACACGCCCTGCTTTGCACATGACATATTTGCTGCCCTCCGTGAAAGTGTGGGGAATGATGGGGAACTCGCAAACAGCACTTTGGCCCTGTTTGGACTCTGTATGCCGTCTGACAATTCATCAAGCTCAGTTTTAATAGAGGTTGCTCAGGAAACAAGGAGAACTCAGAGAAATGGATTGAAGATTGCGTATCCTACTGGAGGTAACTGCCCTCCTCTTTGGAAGGTTTTTTTTTTTTATTTCCATTTAACACCACATGTTTTTCTCTCCTTCAGTGCTGGTGGCAGACGAAGATGACAGTGGAATGATCAAACTGACCATTGACCTCCCACAGTCTCCTGTGCTCATGGTGAAACCTGTGCTGCTCATAGCATTTGAAAGTCCAGTCAAAGCAGGGGACCTGGAGGTCACATTCACTAGTCAGTTGCTGCAGCCAAGCGTACAGGTAAAGAAAGGCCTGGGCTGAATATTGCAGATTATGTTTGACAAAGGTCAGCTTTAAGGTATCGAGCCTGCAGGGGGTCACATGGCTTTCAGTAAAACCTGCTGCCCGCTAACCACAAATTGTCCCGTTGCTGTTGTTGCTTCCAGTCTGCGTGCATTTCAGGAGAAACACAGTACATACTACTACCAGGAAAACCATCGCAGACCAACATTCACCAGAAATGGACACTTTCCGTTGAGACAAAATCCCCTGACATGAGTAAGATCCAAACCTACTGTTTGTGTTGTTTTCAAATTGCTGTTGAATGTGCACTCTTCTCACGTTTCCTCTCGTTGCAGAGAAAAGCCTGAAAGACATTCTAATTGGTGAAAAATCAGGAAGTAATATTAGAGTGACTCCACTTCTGCTATTTTCTGGGGAAACAGGAACTGACACAAGGTTGTTTTAACTTTCATGTTCTGCATTTAAATTTGATCACACTGCATTTAGATAGTGCTGAGTATCTCTTTTTCAGATATACACATGTTTCAGACTCATCTCCGGCCTCTTCAAACGCCTTCTTCCTCTGTGAGCTGAAGCGATTGTTGGGTGATCTACTGCCTCAGGACCACCCTGAGACCCCTCCACTCCAGCTAGAGTCCTTACAGTCCTTACCTCCCCTGACAATTGGCTTATCATCCAGTGAGACCCTGCTGGCCGGACTGATCAACTCCACAGCCCCTACCGTCTTTTCCTTCACTCACTGGCGCGCCACGTTTCATGGAGGTCATCATGGAGAGTTGTCACTGTCTCCTGCACTGGTGGAGGAGCTCAGGCAAAGACTGCAGCAGACTGTGACGCAGATACAAGGCATAATAAGAGAAGAAGACATAGGTCGCAGGACAACAGAGAGGCTGGGCACGCTCAAAGAACTCAGTGCGTTTCCGAAGAAGAAACCAGCAGCAGGTGATGAGTCATAGAAACAGTATGATGAATCAGTGGTTCCTGACCTTTTCTGTCAGACACTCCTCAACTGTCCCATCATTAGGCCTAGGGTGGATGCGTGTATGTATGTCTCTACCAGTCAAAAGTTTGGACACAGAGAAATGACCATATATGTGAAGGAAAAGCAGATTTCATAACATCAAATCGATCAGAATGAATGTGTAGATATCGTTCATGGTGTAAATGACTGTAGCTGAAAACAACTCTTTTTTAAAAGGAATTATTTATATTAACATACAGAGGATTAATTTTGCAAACATTAGTACCATCTTCCAACAGCATGTTATGTTTGCTAATGCACATTCATTCATTTAAGGGGAAAACAAACCATGTGCAATGATGGTAACTTTGTTATGATTGGTTCTTGAACTGAATAAAATAATGATTGCACCATGATGTTCTCCTTGATGTTCTCTGCATAGACATATATCACTGTAATGGCAGAAATAACTTTATTTGAAAAGATACCGAGCCATATTAAATGCGTTGTTTATTTGTTTGCTAGCATGTTTTAATAAAGTCAACATCCTACATTTATTTTTTTTGTGTTACCACTATTGTTGACAGTTTCTTTTTTCTTATGTGCCCATAACAGGAAGGACTCAGTATCGTGCATTTCTCCTGCTGAAGGCCCTGCAGACTGTGGCCCGTGCATACGAGCTGCAGAGGGGTCTGCGGGCCACAAGAGCGGACCTCAGCAATCCAGCGAGGGGCGACATATGTGGGCTAAGAAGCCTCAGCGTGTCACTTGAAAAGCATGTTGTGGGGCCGAACACTGCCAACATCAACAACTGCCACGGATCCTGTAGGTTCCCACTGGCCAATGGCAACAATCACGCCGTCCTGCTCAACTCTCACATTGTCAGCGAGGACACGGACGAGCGGGCTCCGTGCTGTGTGCCTGTGGCCTATGATAACCTAGAAGTGGTGGATCTGAACGACCATGGGACTCACGTCTCCATTAAAACAGATATGATCGCGAAGGAGTGTGGTTGCCGCTAAAGCTTTTTTCTTTTGGGTGTATATTTGTGACACCTAATTAATTTTACTTGTCTCTGTGGGTAATAGTATAACTTCATCTGCATTTCCTCTGTATTTATTCACAAACACGCATAGAAAACGCACATATGAATTCACACAGGCATATTTATAGACGTTTGGACAACCAATATTTGTGTTACCAGTTTTTTTGTATTGTATACATGTGCAATGTTAGTATTCTGATTGAGTTATGTTAAGAACAAACATAAATTGATATGTGTTTTCATGTATACACTGAATTAACATATAACATAAACTGTATTTCAGTTTAATAAATATATGAAATTCAATGTGTACTGATAATTGTTGTTGACGTTCTTTATTTAGTTCCCTGTTATTGTGACAGCAGGTTTCAGTAAACACCTGTTTCTTGACCTTTCACCTTTTGTTTAGCAGCTGTTTTATTCTTTAGTTTTGGGTTTCATGATTGTTTTGTTGCTAATTGGCTTTTTTCTTCTTCTTATCATTCCAACTTCTTCAGATCCCCACCACCTCGGGAAACTGTCCCAAATGGAGATCTGGAGGCAGACAACAGAAATTCAGATACTGACATAAGGAAGATTAAAGTATCTTGAAGAATCTGCTTAATTAGTAATACAGTTCAGCAATTTAACTGTTTTATTTTTCGAATGTAGTTTTATAATACAGCTTTGTTGTACAGGTGTGGTTTATACTATACTCTTTATTATTATGTGGTGCAGCTACAACGGCATTCTGTCCATGTCGGATATGTAACAAAATGCAGAAAAGCAGACTAGTGATAATGTTATCTAAACAAATCCTGGAGCAATCCCATAAAAAGGTTTTTTTAAACTTTATGAACTATAAATTCTAAAATGAAATAGCCATTATAGGTTTTGAACTAAATTCTAATATGCTGTAGTGGTATGATTCAGTTGCATCCTGTTTGATTCTGTAGGATTCAAAGTCGTTTTAAAAGGTGGGCAATATTTTTTATATGTAGCGTGACATTACTTTTGCCTCTAATAATCTGTACTTATCTACATGAGACAATTAAAGGTTTCTAAACAGAAATCTGACTAATCTGATATGATTATTGGTTCTATGTGGAGGCAGACAATACCTGAGTTATGGAATTATCTTGAAGACTTCCAATGAAAGTCCTTATACCTGTCATCTCAACAAAACAGTCCACAGCATCTAGGTAACAGAAATATATAAATCACACTGAAGGATTACACATGAACTCTCTATTGTGGTCTTACTTTGACATTGCATGATGGGAGTACTCACCATGCAACTCGTGCACCCCTGAACTCACAACAATTACAACCAGTGCCAACACTAAGCACCGGTTCATAGATAATCCCTTCCATGGATTAGGGACATAGCTCAAATTTTCAATGGATAGAATCCGCTCATAAGACACTGAAGAAAGACACAAACACTTTAGATATGCGTAGCATAGAGCAGCTGCTGTAACATTCATGTTGTTTAAGGTGGACATATTCCTTACTTACTGATGTTTTTTGATGTTTCAACTCTCAAGTCCTTTGGGTTTACGTTTTAATCTATAACAGTCCAAAGGATGTAAGTTAGTATGACTATGTTCAGTCATTCAAACTGCACTATTTTTCTTAGACCAACATAGGCTTGCTTAAAATAGGCACCTGCAGCTAGCTGAAAAATATGGTTGTGGTTTGAAGAAGCTCATATTTAAATTTAATGTTAACCTCTACACATAAAAATAAAAACATACCTGATATTGCTGTTCAGTTTTGCCTCACCGTGACATGGAAAGTTAGCACAGTTTTAATGGTGGTTGGTCTGACCACACAGTGTTACACACACCCTGCACCATGCCTGTTTGCGCCTTGACTGACAGACACAGATGTCTGGAAAATGACATTCTCAGTGTGCACTGATTATGCTTACTAGATAAGCTATAGATGAACAAGACTTACAAGCATTTGCTTACATCTCACTGGTAAGACAATTATGCCAGATGGGCTAAAATGTTTTTGACTAATTTAGTGTTGTTCTTAGCCTCTTTGGAATAATATAATAGTTGAAGCCTAAGAAGATACGAGCCTAACCAGTCAGTGTTAAAAAGATCCAGTGGAGCAAATGGGAAGGTGGGGACACACGGTACAATTTGAAGACAGACATGTATGAGCAGTACTTGTGATACAAACATTGTATAGTTTATGCTGGATTATTTTCCAGCATACAGACAGGCAGAACAGGCGTAATTGTAAAGTATAAAAAATATTTTATGAAAATAAACAGGATTCCCATATGTATATAGATATAGATAAAAAATAAAATTTAAGATTCAAGATTCAAAAAACTTTATTAATCCAAGAGGGAAATTGTTTTTCCTCATTACAGCCACTCTCAGTTAAAAAGAAGGAAAGTAAAGAACCCCAACCAGAATCTAGACTTAGCAATTTCAGGAGAAATCGCGTGGGGGAGCATGATTGCCGCAAGATGCCTGTCAGACCTAAAAAGTCTGACTTTGCCCCACGCCTCTTTTAAAACCTTTGCCAGAAAACCGGTGGAACTGATTTACAGATCACAGCAAAAAAGTACCTAATGAAGTAATATGTCATGTATCTCATTACATGCACTATACCATCGTCAT
>JAUMTR010000019.1:7655249-7677448 GCA_032270685.1 Microctenopoma stevenorrisi | reverse complement strand
GAATGCAAGTCAGTCTGATCCAGTGGCTTCCATTTCTCTTGAAATACACACCTCCCCTCAAAGTCAGTCATGTCCAGTATTATCCTCTCTATTGGAGGGGATATGAACTACTATACTAATACACAAAGCAAAGAATATACAAAAACAAAAGAAGAAGAAGATTCCACTTTATTGTCACTGAATACATAGTTACATATTACAATAAAACCACAGGCGGCGCTCTGGGAACTTGTGCTGGTTGTCTCACTCAGGGACACACCCGGTATGGGGGATGGGCTGGGTGACTCAGATGGGAATTGATCCTGCTATCTCTGCATCACAGCCCTCTGCCTTAACCACTGAGCTACCAGCTACCACTGAGCTACCAGGCTGCCTAAAAGCATAAGAACAAAGAAATCTCAAAATGGATGGCCAAAATAATTACTTGGACTGTTGCCCCGCCCCCTTTACAGAGGTTCAGTGGAGCACTTGACATTATTCAGCCTCTGAATAAACATGCTCCCCCGTCCGGCCAGGACACTGTGTAGGGGGTGGGAGGGATTGTCCTGGAGTAAGAGAAGTTTAGACACTATCCGCCCCTCACATGTAGAGGGTTCAGCTCCACACCCAGAACTGAACCAGCCCGTGATTAGTTTGTCCAGTCTGTTAGTGTCTGCCACCTTCAGGCTGCTGCCTCATCATGGTGCTGCTGACTTTAAAGGACCAGAGCCTCCTCAGAAAATTTATACTAAGTGGTCGTTTTGTCGACCAGTCAAGTCTATTGTTCAAATGTAGACCCCCAGATTTCAGTCCACCACCAGTTCCTTTGTTTTGCTGATGTTGAGCTCACACCCAGACAGTTTATTTTATGTTTTTTTATTTATTAAGTATATATTTTTTAGGATGTGTCCAGGAAAATTTAAATTCCTTACTCATTTTCTTATAAAATATTTACACGAATTTGCGTTTGTTTCATCAATTTTCAAAACTTAACAAACCCTCATAAATATGTGTAATTACATAGGAATATTATTGCTGTAGAGACGTGCCCGACATGGTGATTTACCTGAATCTTGCGGATCGGCCCACACTGACCGAACCGTCTTGGACGGAAGTGGCGTATGCGCTGTGACGCGTGGTGTCGTCACCGCCCTGCACTACCTGCAGCTCCCAGCCCAACACTGACGAGAGGAGAGGACAGAGCGAGCAGCTAGTGTTGACGCTGGCCGGATGGTTAAATCTAACCTACAGACGATTTTGAATAGTCATTGTTTTGTTAGAGAAAAAGAGAGAAACCTAACCGAGATGCCCGTAATCGAGAAATCCAGTAATAAACCCGAAAGTGAAAGGTATGTTTGTGTAATCGCTGTGAATTATTAAAAGCTAACCTAGCGAGCTAACGTCAAGCTACGTTTAAAAACCGCGGCCTAGGCAGGACCTGCTGTATTTTTCTCACAGTAGTCGCTATATTTATTGTTGACATAACAGCACTCTTATTTAATGTACAGTGATTTAAAAACACACTTCCAATGACGTTTATTTGCTGAATTGTCACTAAATGTTAATATGAAATGTCACGAATGTTAAATTATAGCGACGTATGCTTATTGCGTAACTGCCGTTGTCCGTGTATCTAAGGTACAGCTAATGCTAACTCACAGGCTAATACTTGAAACGCAACAGAAAACTAGCAAAAATACTGCCAGCTAACGCTAGGTGTGTCGACATAGCAGTTGATGACAATGTCTCGCCAGCGTATTATTTTTCAGAGTATTTTAAGGCTTCACTAACTGTATTATTCCGTTATTTGTCGGTTTTGGGCTGAACTTTCATGTAAACGTCAACGTAGGGAGATTGTCTGCATTAGCATAAAGCTATCTCTTCAGTAGGTGATCGCGTGTTTTAGGTTTAAAGCGACAACAATCAGGGACCATAACGCCACAATAGTGTGACAATTAATCGCGTAGATAGTATATATGAGACAGTAAACGATTTTTAACGTTATATAAGGCTAGCTTGTTGCTACCCGGGGCAGTTGAAATATTGGCTGGCTGAATCGATCAGTTGTGTCTTGTTTTTTTCCGTTTCGCTCTCGGGCTCAGGTGCTGGCTAACCATAGTTAAACACCCTGTAACCTCTCGAAAACAATAAGGTGAACCACCTTTTTTTACTGTGGAGCAGTCGATGGAGAGAGTTAAACAATGTTGAAATTAGCCAGTAGCCACGCGCTTTATTTAACCATTGTGGGGGCCTTTGGCAGTCAGTGGACGAGGCTGTTTGGCACTATAGTGTTTGTAAAGGACTCGTAGGAAATTTCCACTGCACTGTGAAGGGGGAGGGGGTGAAGAGGGAAGTTTAGTTTCAGGATTTTCTGTTTCCCCGGATGATTTTATGCAATGATTTTATGATCGTAACTATTTTTATATAATAATCAAATAACAGATATACTCATGTTGAGAATTGTATTATATATATTTTTTTATATTCTTAGACACCAGCAGGTGTATTTTAAACTCATTAACTTATGAGATAACAGCATTTTCCCCGAACAATAGGTACATTATGATATCCTTGTAGAGATAAGTGGGACGATGATATATTTATACTAGGCAAGGGAGCTCTTATGCAAGCAGATGCGCCGAGAGATTCATCATTCATGTGACTCAAGCGTCTGTCTTTGCCAGAATAGCCTGAGGAGCAAGTGTGTTGTTGCCTGTTGTGCATGTAGGGATTCCAAAGAATTCTGAACGGACAAGTTATCTCATATATTATTTTGAATTTAAAAAGATGTTCCGTTAAAGGCTTATGTAATGGGTTGTTTAACCTAATCCAATAATGGGATTCACGTAGAACCCATGTTAGGCTGCGCTCACTCATGCTTGTGCATGTGACTTCGTTTGACTCCACTATGAAGGCACAATATTTCTCATTTGGTTTTCACACATCTACTGCACATATAACGCAGCAGTGATATTTGCGTAAGAGCATCCGTGAGTCCGTGTCTGCAAGCGTTGCCATGGTAGTAGCTTATCTATAGCTTATCTAAGCTTAGATTATCTCTAATGGATTTTGCTCCCTGTAGGAGCTTTAGAAATATTTGTGCATTTAACTCTATAAATATGTGCAGCACACAGACTATTTGCAGAGGAGTAGGCTAATTGTATATGGCATGTTGACTACCGTAAAATGGGCTGAAGCAGTGTGGCTTGTGCACCATTTAAGTAGGCTAACGGTTAGCATGTAGAAACCAGGGGACCACACTCTGTTTAGTTTTAGGAAGTTAAGTCACTATTTGTGTGTTCTTTGCATCTTCTAGGTTAAACATTTCTGACTGCAAGTCTGTTATTTTTATGTGCAAGAGTCAGAAATTGGCTCTGTAACTTATACCTTTGTTTGATGGCCTTGTATATCGTGACTAAAAATTCACTTACCTTTTGCAAATGTTTTTCTTTCATATAACAGATAAGTCACTCGTGACTGCTCTTTATATGGGGAGTGTTGGGAGGAGTTTTTGTTTCCTAGAACTGTCTGTGAGTACCCCGCTTATAATGACTCATTCTGTGTGTGTATTTTTTTCGCCCTCCAGTATTTCCAGTCCCAGGAGGTGCTCCCACTGTTGCAGTAACCCGTGTCCGGGGCCTCTGTGGTGCTCCTGATGCCCCTCTCCCACCCCTGAAGATCCCAGGTGGGCGAGGGAATGACCAGCGGGATCGCAATCTTTCAGCTAAGCTATTCTATTCTGTAAGTTAAACTACTTTTTTAAAAATAGTGTGGACCTGCCTTAAGCTGAGAGTGAGAAAATAATAATAATAATAATAATAATGAAAACTTTATATATATAACACTGACCCTTGGGTTGAAGGACCACTGCTCTACTCACTGAGCTATCCTGGCTAATTGACTTTAAGAGAAACAAATACAGTGAAGCTGTGATGTCGTTGTTTTATGTGAATTTTATGACTGTGTCTGGTAATATCTCAGTGAAGACATTTTTAGTTTAGCTAGTCAGAGTAAGAAATTGGCACATTGTGGTGGTCAAACCACATGGCGTACCTAGAAGCCTGCTAGCCTAACAGCTGCAGTCATTTGTCCCACTAAAACAGTTAACAACACAGATGACTGTTCTTTACAGATGAGTTTTTAATTTTTCCCCACATTCTGTAAACAAGCCTTTGTACTTGATCTCACTTGTGAGTATTTCTCCTATTTGACACTTTACCTTGCTGTCCTTCAGGATGCTCAGTTGCTGGTTCTTGAGGAGCCTCCTCCTGCTAACGCCAGAGTGCGATTCTTACTCTTTGAGCCCCGTCGCTCTGAAGGCAAGCACTGTGTTTGGAGGACGGCGCTGAAAGGGAGGAACCTTTACGTTGAAATCCCCCCTGGAGCTTTGCCCGAGGGCAGCAAAGATAGGTTAGTAGGGAAAATGTTTTCATGATGTCACGCAATTCATATAAATTAAACAATCACTATTTTCTGCAGAGGTATATTATCATTACTCTTATAATGCCGTAACACTTCTGTTATGTTTTGTTTCTTTACAGTTTTGCTCTTCTGTTGGAATTTGCTGAGGAGCAGCTGCAGGTTGATCATGTGTTTATCTGTTTTCACAAGAACCGTGATGATAGAGGTGAGCCCTTTTAAAGTCCAGTTGATTCATACAGTTCAGTTTAGCCAATAAGAAAAGAACCACAATGTAAATATGTTTAGGTTAATTAAAAGACCGTGTTTTAATGCTTCAGTGAAGTAGTATTATTTATACCATCTGCATGTGTAGTGTTTCTGTCCCAGGTTTCTAATAAAGATGCTGTTTCTAATGCTGCTTTAAAACGTGTCTTGTTACTCTTCATTTATTGTATTTCAGGAAGCAGCCCTTAACCTAAACATAAATATAGCAAGTAGTGTGATGCAGATGTTACAGACGACATGAATAGGTAATATACCAGTATATGTTGAGGAAGAAGGCTTGTTCCATTAGAGGAACAAGAAACAATATTGTATGATGATGGTTTCAGATCATACTGAAAGGTCTAGTATTAATTTTCCTCTAACTGGTACAAATGCAACTTTCCAGCTGAATAAAACTTTTCCTACATAGGACCTTAAGTTTGTCTGATTAACCTCAGCGTGCAGTTTTTAGTGTTGAATTATTTGTCCTTTTTGTGACATTACTAGAACTTTTTTTCTAAGTATTTTTAATCTAGATCTAGATCTAGAACAAAAATATCAAAAAGTAGTTTCTAACTTGCCTGAATTTATAAATGTACTAGAAACATTTAACCTCCATTTGTAACACTAACAGTAACAAAGTAATAATATAAAATAAGAATTTTGTGTGTTTCTGGTAGTTTTCCCAATCTGTGAGTGCAGCTTATTTGTTTTAGGTATTATTGTGTCACCATACTCTATGTCCTAATTATGTGCTCAAGCTTTAGGTTTCTTTCTCATTTTTATTATTTTAGTGAGACTTGCAGCTTGAGGTCAGAGACCAAGAGATCCTAACATCTGTTTACATCTTGTGTCCTCAGCATCCTTGCTGCGTACATTCAGTTTCCTGGGCTTTGAGATTGTGAGACCGGGTCATCCCCTTGTCCCCTCCCGCCCTGACGCTTTCTTCATGGCTTACAGCATTGAACGAGACTCCTCTGATGACGATTAATTGAAGCTGAGCAGTTACAAATGTTGTTCTTATTTAGATACACACCCATGCATCTTTATAATTTCTTTAAAATGTAAAAAATATCAAAGTTAAGTATGTTTCCCATCAGACGCTCCTTTTTTGTTTGTTATCCTTACACCTACCACGTGCTGTGTTTAAATCATTTTTGCACTAGGGTAAGATGTTAATATACCACGAATGTAAAACAAGTGACCACATGATCTCTGGGCAGTGTGTCCTTGTCACGGTGTTTACTCTCCATGACGTGTAGTGGTACCCCCCACCCCTAATCCCCCAACCCCAATCATCTTCATGTTGTAATATTTATGATAAAAATGAATTCAGCTTACTCGTGTAAGTAGATATGTTTTCATAGTAATCATTCGATTCTCCTGTTGATATTGATTTTTTTTAGTGTGTGCATGAATTTTACTTGTTTTGATTCACTTGATAGAAATCTGCATGTTGTAACTGTACTAAATAAAAGTGCTCACCTGAAAAGGCAGCATTTGTGGTGTCCTCCAGAGCTGAAGAGATGCAGCCAATAAAAGCTGGCTCACACTGTGTTGCCTGACCACATCTAGCATCGATACCTGTCACTAAGTTTAACATTTAAGTTGAGAAATTAAATTTAGTAAGAGGTTCACCTAAAATGACTACATGTAGTTAGTCTTTTAAAATGTCAAAACATACAGAGACATTCAGTGCTTTGCACAATCCAGGTCATCTTCGTTGTAATCATACATTTACATTAGTGAGGACAATCAGCTCGTTTCATCTGGAAGTGGTGTAACGTTAAAGCTATTCCCTAAAACTAAAGAATAAGCAGAGAACAAAGTGTATTATATACAATATATATTATTAAATGTGTAATCATTGCACAGTAAGAAAAACACAGGCTACAGAGGAAATCTTGAAAAAAAGTACCAAAACTCAAACATAATAAAAATGTCATTGAGCTAGTGCTCAAAATATTTAATTAGGTGTAATTAATTGCAGCATTTCATTAACATGTTACGTTATAAATATGTCGAAATACTCATTGTTCAAGCGAAGAAAAAAAGCCTTTAACCTCGAATCGACAAAGATAGACCTTTTCCTGTAATGACTATAAACATCAGTCCACCTTCACATTGAGCCATAGCTGACTGGTCACACTCACGACTGTCTCGGGGTCTGTAAATGACAGATAACGCACACACATACACTCCTCCCAACTGAGAGCAGTCTGATCCTGGATCAATCCTTTCTCTGCCAACTTCATCACCAGCAGGGCTCGTTTGATTGTCAGCCAGTTGTGCACAGCTGTGGTCGTGTAGCCTCTGAGATTGAGGAGAGGTACACAAGGTCCCCAGAGGAGCACCTGAAGCATGGACAGCATGTCTGCAATCCGGGGCCCAGTGCCCTCATTCTGGAGCAGAGAGGACAGATACAGAAGTCCACTTCGATACAAGGACATGGACAGAGATGGCACTTGTGGGTGTAGGCAGTATTGAATTAAAGCACCCATCTGGGATTTGATAGAGTGAGGTTCACACTGAGCAGAAAGCTTGGGGGTTAACACTACACGAGGAGAACCATGTGTCCTCCATAACGCCTGGATGCTCTTTTGCCACACAAAACTTCTCTTCCCTTTGGAAGAATCTTGTTCAGACTTGTGTTCACCCTCACCCCTCTCCTTCCTGGGCCACACTAGAAGAATGTCTCGGGGTCCGAGCATAGCCGTAGCAGCACTAATGTTGTGCAGATGGTGTGAAGCTGTTAATATCTGCACCAACAGAAAACACACCTGTCTGTCATAGACCACGTGCTCCGTGCTCTGCAGTGAGCTGCTGTCGTGAACAAAGTCCTCTAGAGTGACATGTGGCAGGTCTCTCACAATGCTCACAGAGTGTCCCTGCAGGAGTAAAGACTGAACTGAAGGCAGACTGGTGTTTGTTGGATGTTTGGCAGACTCTGTGCTGCCTCTGTCTGGAGCTTCAGAAGCTGTGCAGCCTATTTTAAAAGGAGACGAGGGATCTCTGCTGTAAACAGTGATGGAATCATTCCGTAGGGTGTTGCTGGGTTGGAAATGAACAATAACATCTTGCACGTTGACATGTGATGAATGGGGTTTGGTGTTAGCTGAGGGAGCTCCATCAGTCTGTTTGTGTACCTGCACAGAAATAAAAAATGCATAAAAATCATAATGGCAAAACTATCACAATGCAAAATCTAGTGTAAATTAATCAAACTGTATTCTGGCCTGTCTGTTGCAGTGACGCCTGATGACAGTTTAGAGGAAGTGTTATATACCGCAGTTCAGTGTCACAGTTGCCAACATTGATAAAGATCACGTTTTGTTCAAGTTGCAAAACACTCTTTTGTAGAGAATTTCAAATGCCATAAAGCACCAAGTAATAAAAAAGTGAGAGTGTGAACATGTTAGTCAATATGTGCAGTAAACGAAAGAGTTGTGGCATTACCCTTAAACCAAACACCCTTCCTGGGTATCTGGGACTTTGCAGGCTGTAGTAGACAGTGTCTCCAATCTGCTTTGGCTCGCTGCTCTCACACAACAGGAAATCCTGAAGCTGGTATGAGCTGATGTCCCTCCCTGAAGCCCCTGCTTGCAGCAAGATCTCAGCGTCCACACTCTGCGCCATACTTCTCAGAAATAGTAAGTGGCGATGCTGAATTCCGCGAGAAACAATCCCCTCGTCATCCAAACCACTGAAGAGGTAGGGCAAATGTTCATCTGGGGTGTCAAAGGAGAGCTGGGAGAAAGGCAGTAAGGAAACGACACCCCTAGGTGCTGGATGAACCTCCTCTTCCTCAGAAAAACAGACGTTGTGTATGGGAGCCATCATATACACAGGGTTGTCAAAGTTTTGTGGGAGATTTTGCAGTGGAGACACAGGGGGCGCAGGTGCACTGGTCCCGGGGAGGGAGAAAGTGCGAGCTAACCTTTTCTTTGGAATAGGTGGCGGAGTGCCATCAGAGAAATATCTCTCATGGTGTCGAAAATGGTCTGAAAAACACGGTGAGAGGGATTTAGGTCAGTTTGAATGGAGAGGATGAGGCAACAGTTTGGCCATAGCATCCCATAGACAGTCTGCAGGTACGATGGAGTCTCACTTCCACAAACTGGATAATATCATATACATCTTACTGGAAGTTAAAGTCCTTTCCCCTTACATCCCTCCCAAATTACATTTAACTGAACGAATAGTACCATGAAGCTACTTTTCCTTGTGTAAACTGACTTCACCATTCTGTAAACCTACCGTAGCGCTGGTGTATGGGGCACTGGTCTGCATGACAATCTGTAGGTTCAGGGAAGACATCGTTGTATGTGTAGTTTTGATGGTAAAGTCCAACAGGGCTGAGCATAACACAGTCGGTCTCCGTACTAGAGTGACTCAAAGAATTACTTCTGTGTGGGAAAATGCACAAACTGTCATCCTTCTACAATGAACATAGTCACAATGCATTAGAATGAAATGGATTATTTTTTCAACGATAGCTTTGTATCTGCAGAAAATGATCTCAAACTTTGACAAACATGCACAAGTGATGTGGTGCATCATGTGGTTCAGTGTGTCTGTGGTAACATGCAATGCACGTACTGCAGGATACTACACACTTATATATAAGCTCTGCCTTTAACAGTAGAAATGTTTGATTGTGTGATTATGATAATGCCAAGATTAATACAAGTATAAAGTAAAAATATGTATTGTTAGTGGGGCTTACCTGTGCTTCTTGACAGGCAGTGCTGGTGGCTGCACCACCGCTCTGCTGGCAGAGTCGGACGCCATCAGGACTCTGCGAGTATAACGTGCTCCTTCACCTCTTCACACTTCACTGCTGTTAGTGAATACTGTGAAGCTTACAGGTGGCTTACTCACTATATCACCAAAAGACTTCCCCTCTATCTCAGTTACTCCCTCTCTGACCTATTCTCTCCTGTGTTCTCGCATGTTATCAGGTGCTTATCGTGTGCTCAGATGGTTCAGTCTGAGCTTGAGGTTGGTACCGGAAAGGTAGCGTCTGTTCGCAGGGCACAAGTGTTCTCTGAGCTAACCTCAACTTGACGGAATGGGGAAGAGGAATTATAGCTGAGCCCCTTCAATTTGCGCTCTTTTCCCCTTTATCTTTGTGGCAGTTGTTCTACATTGCGGTGGGGAGTCTCAGCATGAACTTCTCTCTTTTGGATGATGCAGTTTGAGCTTTTACACATGCAACGTCTTCTCAACACACTCACACACAAATGATTCGGCGAACAACCCCAGTCAGCCACGTGAAGTCATCTGGAAGCTGAGTCATGACAACTGGACTTCGTTCGTATTAAGTTGAAACATTTCTCTACTCATCTGAGAAGCTTTTTCAGTCAGACTGAAGACTGACATCCCACTTCAGACTGAAGAAGCTACTTCGATGAGTAGGGAAATGTTTCAACTTAATACGAACGAAGTTCAGTTGTCATGACTCAAGTTGCTCATAGTACTAATGAGCAAAAGCTCATAGTAGGGCTTAAAAGACATTTTCTATCAGCAGTAAATGAAAACTGGGAAATCGCATTAGGACTTTGGGTTCCCCTTATTTAAAGGCTTTTCCTGCATTTTACCAAAATACAAATACTATTAAATTACAACTGGTAGTAATATCTATAATCAATAATCAACCTTGACACACACTGATTGGGCTATGATATTGCACTGTAATTAAAACTACATTGTGCGATGATTAAGCAGTGTTTAATGTCTGTGGTATTTTTTTTCTCTTAGGGTAAAGGCAACGATAAAACTTCATTTGAATTTTCACTTCCACCTGAGAACAGAAAACAGAGGAAGATGCACACATCAGAGCATCACCTGCTCCACACACTTCGAGTCACGCTGTCTCATACAGGGGCCACAGAAGTGAAAAGTGAAGTAAAACCTCTGCTGATTAACCCACAGCTAGAGCCTTTGACTTGTCAAACACAGGTGTAACTAACACCACTTAGTTCACAGCATTACAATAGTGCAATTACTTATGAGTAAGTATGAAAAAAATGATTCTAAGAAACGTTCCAATGAAATTCAACTATAAATTAAAGGTTCTGGTACTGATATGTGATTATGTGGCTATAGTTTTCACTATATACACAATTTGGTAGATTTGTCTTTGTTAGTCTTGGATCAACGATCAATCTGAGTGGATGTGGGAGTAATGGGAGAGAAAAAAAAAAACAAAACAATATGGGTTTTTTTTTGCCTGGAAGGTATTTAAGTGACATTATTTAATTTTGTACCACAAACAGTTAACTAATTTGAGAACTTTAGAGAGGAAGTGGGTTGCAACTGCTAACAGTTCACAGACTTCAGAAGCATGTTTATGAACCTCAACCACACCGTTTTTGCTTTTGTATCAGCTCACAGTGGAGTGAAAACCTCTTGTTATTAGATGTTTTTTAATGCCAGTGTTTATTTATAACAAGGCTATTAGCTGGCATATAAACTGTAAACTATATATATATATATATATATATATATATATACAAACTATAAAGGGCGGAAAAAGACGTTCAGTACAGAGTACCAAACAAATGAAAGTAATCCAGTAAATCTATTCCTTCCTGTATTGTCCCAATACCAAAAGGAAGGAATCCCAGTGTTCTTAATGCTGACCTTCTTGGACCCCTTTCAGTTTGTGAGTAAAGTAGGCTGGTGGCAGAGTGAGGGATGAAGGATAAGCTCAGTGCCATCCTGGACAATAAATCTCATTTGCTCTATAATGAACTGTGTCAGATGGAAATCTCAGTGTAATACAATTACATTTGGGCATAAGCAGCTATACTTTAGCGAAGTAATGCAACTTATATATTTTACCTCAGTGCTTTTCAGCAACTGAATTGCAATTGATTTTAGGTGGAAGGAAGCCTTATTTGAATAAAAACATGCATACAAACAAGCATGAGGATGAGTGATTCCTTCCCCCTTCTCTTAGGGCACAGCACTTTGCATCATAAAGACATTAATCCACTAAATTTCAGTGTGTGGGAGAGTTGAGAACACAGGCAGAGATGCATTAGGCTCCTGTCATTAGGTGCCTCTCCACCAAACCTCTTGATATGCTAAAGAGCAAGGCGAGCCACTCTGTTTCTCTGCCGGAGGGATGCGTCTGCTCACGCTCAGTACTGCCGGACCCACAGTGTGGAAACTACAGACATACGGCAATCACCAAGGGAGTGAATAGAAGCAGAAAGCATGAGAGGATTTGACATTTAAAATTGTGAAAGCAGTAGAGGAATTCATTAACCTTAAACACACGCTGATGTGCAGTGTTCACTCTGACTCTTGTGAGAAAAGGTGACCTTCCATGCTCATCATAAACTTTTACTGCAAAGCCGTCTGCTTTTGGAAGAAAATAAAAAACAAAATCTCACCATGAAAGACCAAAAACACAATTAAACCACAATCTGCAGATGCTGTTTTATATTTTTGATCTGACAACGACAGTTTGTTTTTCAAGCATTTTCGTTTACTGATGTGATACAACAGTGTTTAACAAAACTAAATTGATTCATTTTTCACATGAATAGATACTCAATTATAATCACAGTAAAACAGTCCCATTAATCGATTCCTAATTGCAGGAGGTGAAGTGTTTCCGCATGACCTCGTAGAAGCGGAGTTTGATCTTGCTGTTTGTGCGTCTAGATGAAGGGTAAACTGTATCGCTGGTGGATATTTCTTTATTCTCAGAACCTCTTGAGTCTTTGGATGGTCTCCTCTTGGCATCAGAAAGGTGGGAGGACTTGCCTTTCATGTCCCCTCTCCATGTCCCTGGATATTGGTTGGAACAGCATGAAGTCTCCGCAACTTTGTTTAAGCGTCGAAGTCCAGCTTGGCAGAGTAGGGCTTCCTCACTCGCCATCTGAGGGCTCTGGCTCAAGGTGAGGAAGCCATATGGGGTGGTGACTTTGGTCAGGTGTGGCAGGGACAGGGCGGCTCTGCTGCCAGGGTCGAGGCAGTGTTGGGACTCGGTGTAGGAACATGGGTAGTAGCTGTCCTTTAGAAGATGAGACCTCCGATAAGTCGAAGGGTCAGAGACACTCCGCTCAGCTTTGCGGTCTGACAGAACAAAAGAGGGGCCTGAGGATGACGTAGATGACTTAGAACATGCCCTAGAAACCGATTTAGACTGCACCTGCTCCTGATCAGAACTTCCCAGATCTTCTTTTGAATCTGCATCCTCTTTCTTTGATTTCCCGTCCACTAATCTTAAGCCATTGTCTACAGACAAACTTGGGATGGTAAACTGCGGGATGCTATCAGGTGTTAGTATATTTGGGAAAATGTTCTCTCGGCGTGTCTGGGTATCTGATGTCAGAGAGCACCTGAAGGAGATTGCGCTGCTGGTTGCTCTCAAGAGTGCTCGCATCCCTGCACTGCTGTGTCTGCGTGCTGTGGAAAAATCATTGAAATCTCTGGTTTCACTGCAAATGGCTCCAATGCTAAAAGTCCGTGTGACTGTGTTCTTATCCATGTCTGTCTTTCGTCCGATATCCAATATGCGCAAAAGCTTGACTGTAGACTGGCAAGAAAGCTGGTCGCAAGCAGCCTTTATACAACTCTTCTTTCCATGTTTTCCTCCAACAAATGCATCACAAGATACGTAAATGTGACGAAAGCCTGTGCCGGAACTAGTTAACAAACAAGGAGCTTGTCAAACTGGAAGCATACTAATGGGACCTCTCTGTTACACCTCTTCATATGCTAAAGAGCAAACAGAGCAGGAGCATCTTTATGCCTCTCAGGGTGTCATGGCTACATGACGGATTTAAACACTGAAGCCTGAGGTTAAGCTGTAACAGGTTACACAATATGGAAAGTGACCAATTCACTTTTTATGGTCAAACAATTTCAACTTCTCTTTTTACATGCAGTTGGGCTGTAACTATTGACTATTTTCATTAGCAACGAGTCTGTAAATCAATTTTTCAATCTACGAAATGTAAGAAAGTTTGTATACTATTTACCACACTTTCCTAAAACTCAAAATCATGGTCAAAAATGTTTAGATAGATAGTTTTGTTTTTGTATACACACTTAATATGTGTCTAGTTCTAGGGGGTGTCCTAAACTAATGTGAAGCTGGCATTAAGAGTGGTTGCACAATCTGTGTGAAAATACAGCAGAACAAACGTCTGAGAAATCTTACGTAACCTAAGTTTCCAAATAACTATATAGGCTAAGAAGGTGAAGCTATTGTAATCGTTTCTAAGTATAAAGAGCCAAAGCCTGTAGCCAAATGCTAAATATGTATACTTCCCCCCAGTGGTGATTGTATACAGTTGAACGTATTTCATTAATTACCAACTTAGCAGAGGTAACACTACCCTTACTTAAGTAAGAGAATTACTTTACAATAATGTTACTTCACAATAATGTTACTTAACAATAAGGTAGAAGTAAAAGTATTCATCCAAAAATTTTCCAAGTGACAGTAAAAAAGAGATACTCAAGTAGTCTGATCGTAATGTCTGATTTATTTATTTTTAGAAATACAAAAGTCAGCTGAAATATAATATAAAACAATATGCTAATTATGTTATTGCCAAATAATCAAATTAAATAACTATAAATAAAATAAAAGAAATAATGTAACAATTGGGTTCTCTCAATGTAATAAAAAATAGTAAAAACAAATAACCTAAAATAACAAATTAAAGCACAAGAGAAGCACTTAGACTAAGCATCGGGATATCTAGAGTCCTGGCAACAAAATTTAGGTTGAATAGTGTTTCAACAATTTAATTTGACATGTGACTTTGATTTGGATGGATGGATGGATGGATGGATAACGATTTCTAATATTATTTTATTATTATTATTATTATTATTAGCCCATTGTTTGCATTAAACCTTTTTGAGCTGTAAAATCATTATATTCAAACAGTGCATTTGAATATTCAGTTGAAAGTTATAGAGCAGTCATCAGGAGTCACGTGACCACGGTCCCTGTCAGGTTAATTGGCGGGATTTGTTGATTAGGCCGCGCTGATTGCGCCAGGTGTGTGTCTCTGCTCTCATTGGCTGCACGGTACTAACGTCAGCCTACATGTCACCCTCTAAACCCCGAACCTAGTGTAGTTTTTCCAGTTCCTTCTTCTCACAGCAGCAGCAGCAGCAGCAGCAGCAGCAGGTCCAGCAGCCTTCGACCCGCAGCACGATGAGTGAAACGCGCAGAGACGCCGTGAAGAGGGAGCAGGCCGAAAACGCTGAGGTAACGGTGGATGTTGTATTGCACATTGCAGCCACTCGGGTAGTAGACTCGTAACCACAACGTGTAACGCGTGTATGAGTGTCTTGCCCTGTCTCCTGACCTGCAGGGCAGAGTTGTGAGGAGACATGGCGCGCTTCGCTCCGTTGTGCACGGCCTCTTCTGGCCATTCACCATCGTGGTACGTGCAGCTCTGAATATCGACTTGAAGCTCGCCTGTAGACTGTGCTTGTGACTGGAGTTAATGACCTCCCTTGCAGGTACGCGCCTACCGCGGGTTTTGGCTGGTCCTGGGCTTCCGGCAGCCACAGGAGAGCCCCCTGCTGAGCCCCGTGGCTCCCAGTCCTGCGCGCCACAGTGTCACAGGCCGCAAGCGCCTGCACAGGTTCACCCGCCTGCTGCTGTCCATCGTGCCCCGCTGGGTGCAGGCCGCCCTGGGCTACCCCGTGTCCAGCAGCATTGGTCGCTCCCTCTCGCCAGGTAGACTCATGAACTCGAAATGAGCTAAGAGGTTGTCTACAATGTATGTGGTGAAAGCAGGTCTTTATTTTTGCAAAACTCATAACGGGCTGAACATTAAACCATTTTCTGTTTCACTCTTGTCAAAAGTGGACATATTTGAAAATTTAAATTGTGGTTTGGTCTGGTTTTTCCAAGCAGAAATTAGGGCGTCCCCTACAAAACCATGTGGAAAGGGCAGCAAGCGAAAGCAGGATGAGTTGGATGAGGAAGACGAAGAGGAAGGGGAGCATCAGACCTGGGTGGAGGCACTCACTCAGGAGCTTGCTGATGAAGATCCTGAGGAGGATCCAGACTATGAGGTTGGTTGTGAATGGTTATTCTTCTGAAATGTGTTTAAAACAGTGCTTCTGTCTGAGGCCTTGTTGGAAATATCACAAATGTGTTCAACGCAAACATATCGGAGCTTACAACAGATTATTTTTTTCTACAGCCCAGTACTTTAGAGACGGAGAGTGAGGAGTACCGCTCGCACAATGACACGGAAAGTGATCTTGAAATTCAAGAGAAAGGAATGGTTATTATTAAAGACGTCAATATGGTAAGAGGAATCACGGCTGCTTTAAGAACGGTGCATCATTCTGACACTCCCCTAATTTAATTTTGTTTTATAGGGTGATGAGCAATCCACTCAAGCTCAGGTCTCTTGCCCTGCTGTTTAATGTGTCATATTTAAAAAATGTATTTTTGTATAACTCAATAAAATATTGTCTTTCCCTTGACATGTGACCCCCACTAGATGGCAGTGACTGTTTCATTTACCAGTGCTGAAAGCAGGAAACTACCTTGTTAGTATGTTATCAGTTTTGACATCGGATGTTAAAATTGGGGCAGTTTAAAGTTGCATTTATATTGTAGTGGTCGTTCCCCATCTCAGAAGTAGGATAACGGCACTGTTAAATTATACATCTACACGCAAAAGCCTAATTGTCTTTCGCTTATGGAAATGTCAGTGTTAAGCCGCCTTAAACTTTCATTTCATCTGTTAAACTGTAATGGCTGTATGATTTAAAGGATGAAACTGTGCAGGGATTTGTTCCATTTAGGAAGCTAAAAAGAAAACCATCACCTGTAATCACACAAGAAGTCAGGTTGTGCTCAGAATTTAAAACCCTCTGCCTTCAATTTATCCATGATTCAAGTAATCTGTTCATCTGAGGATTGGTTCAACAGTTTTAATGGTACAGTTCTGTTCTTTTCCTCCAAAACCATACTTGTTTTTTTTTTTTGTGTGTTTTTTTCCAACCTTTGTGCTCTCTGCCAGGTACAGTTGGGAAGAAGTAAACATTTATGTATGTTTCTCAAATCTACAATTAAACTTTTCCTTGACAATACCCTTTTCTTCAAGGTGGACTGTTTGTCACAGGCTGAAAATCTAATTCTACATCTCAGCATGATTCCCTATCTGCTTTAATACTGTATACTGTTTTATTTGGCCTCTGAATATGTAATACCCCAGATAGTTGGTTCCGTAGAGCACTACTCAGCCGAGCAAAAAAAGCAGCATCACAGAGCAGTTCCCATCCCACTGAGTGTGCTGCAGGTGAGGAGGAAGCTGCTGGCGTGTGGCTCTTACATGAGTGGCATCGGCAGAAGGCTGTCGAGTGTATTTCTGTGCTGCCTACGGGGTTTTACCTCTTGTCCATTTGTGAGCTGTATTTACGGGAGTAGGTGGCAGGCTACTGCGAAGAGCCCTGCATCGCTCTCGAAGATGACCCACCCACTTTCCCACACTCGCTCCCTCTTCAGTGCCGCTGATGGAGCAGAACCGATCGCTGTCAGAGAGCTAATGTTCATCTTTTGTTTCCATTTGTATGAGGCTAATTCATGTGCACAAGTTATTTTTTGTGTTTTTGTTGGCGATTCAGAATGAGAGGCAGGAGGAATTATCATAGTAATATGTAGGAGGTTTAAAGGGCAAGGCCACTTACATTATTCGTAAGGGTTTCTTTATTAGCCATTTGCTTGTCAGCCAAATAAAACCACACCGCATTAGGGTAAATCTAGGATCCATGGAGAGAGAGAACGTTATGTTGGTATAATCCTAAAACTGGTCCTTTCCATAATATTTATTAGTGCATATAAGTTCATGTTTAATTTAATCTTTTTGGCCTATGTTGACTTTTATAAACGTAATTTACTGGTGATTTCAAAATTATGTTTGTGAATTAGCACATATTTATAATGGGAGGGTTAATTGCTCTCTGACTTTTAGCAGACAGGAACTCCTGTGATGCTTGTAACAAAGCTGTACAGTGTGTGTCAGCTGAAATAATGGTCTGCTGGTCATAGCTGGGACTCATAAGTGCAATGAGTCCAGATACACGCTGCTTTTTGTGTTTGACACTAAAACTAATAAAATGTTTGACATTTTAAGCAAGCTTTGTCGAGCGGTACAGTTGTTTGACCCGGTGTAATTCTGTTGTTCGGTGTTTGTATATTTGTCAATGCTGCGTGCTCCAATGTTAAAAACAGAAAAAAGATATGTATTTCAGTTGTGTGCACCAGCATCCAGCTGTCTTCAATTAATTCCTGAAAACACTTGGGCTTGTTTTGACAGTGAACTTTGTGACTTCCTTTTTTTTCTCTTCCTCTCCGATGTTTTGCACCTCCTGATGCTCGGGTGCAAAGGCAGGTTGCCTCCTTACTGAACCAGCAGAGAGCACATTGGTGTGAATTAAACGCTTGATGTTTCTTTGTGTGTGTGTTTGTGGGAAGGGCAGCAGCAGTGAGAGCTGGATACTGAACAGGAACTGATGGTCTCTGGGGGTTGTCATGGCTGTCTGAACGTTTAAAGGGTAGACTGCTCGGTGGAGGCAACAATAGAGAGCACCGACCTCTATCTCCGGTGTTTGGAGCCAGCTGGAGACTTCTTTAGAACCAGTCGCTCTGTCTTTGCCTTTCAACGGCAAGGTGAAAATACAGCGTCTGGAAGGGGCTATAAATTTCATGCACGTTCCCCTGGTGTGCTATAGAACAAAAGCAGCCTGCCTCACGCTGTGAAAGTAGTGGTGGTCTTGTTGTTTAGTGGATGGCTGCATGCAGAGTGATTTGTGGAGGTGATTGGTTTAGGTGCAGACAGCAGGTGCTTTCATATTATGTCACTATGTGTTTTTTTATTGCTTTGCAGCTGATTTCTGTGAGGCAGCTCTTGCCTTTATGTGTCATACACACACAGAGGCGTGGCCCACTGCCGATCCACGACTTGGACTTGTGGTGACATCAGCTTATAGTCACCTTGAATGAATAGCAGCAGATAATGTGACTTTTTAATGTCAGCCAATAGAAACCAAACTCGCCCCCTTTTCTTTTTCTACCTTTATTTGGTTTATTTTTCTCCTCAGCACTGTCATGAAACATACTTTGCTGTACCTCCAGCCCAATGACCAGCTGTCCCCATAGAGTCCGAGAGCATCTATCATCTTCAGAGGAGCAGAGCAGGAAAAATGAAGCGGACACATGCAGCCTTCAGTTTGTCACACAGTTTGATGCAGAGGACGGCGAGGGCTCTGGAAACGTTTCACAATAAAGGAAAACTGCATGGGAGTCAGATTTTGTGTAGTGAGTGTTGATTTTAGCACTTTTTTGTGAGTGGAGGACCAACTGTTGGTGGACAAACAGCTGTCACCTCAGGACACTGTCCCTCCAAATTAAGTCAAGCTGTAGGAACAAGGCAGAATGGAGATAATTTGACATGACAGTGTTTTTCATTTCCTTAATGTTGGTTTTATCCCTGTCAAATAGTTTTATGTGATAATCTCATACCTTGAACTATCACAGGCCAGCTTATCCTCAAAGCCCACGCCCCGAGCTACAGCTACAGCATCGGTTTCTCATCTGGATGAGTGTATTTTATGTCTCACCAAGCTCCTTGATCAATCCAGCAGGATTTAAAGGCTTTGCTGCTATCTGTGCCTGCGATTGTCCTTGTCTGTCCAGCGGTCAGCAACACCTCTGGCTCACAACCAGCAAACTGTTCGGGGGCCTCAGAATGTGGGAAGTCAGTCCCTGCTGAAACCAGTGAGCAAATCCATTCACACATTCAGGATGCTATTCTGAGCCACGGCCCAGAGAGCAGCGAGATATGTAATAACCGGAGGAGCTGAGGCATGCAGGCAGATAGAGAGAAGCAGAGTGTGAGGGTGTGAGTGTTCAGCACGTACAGAAGTATCTCAGTTAAGGAACTCATTCTGTTTGTAGATCGTTATTCTCTGTCAGTAGCTGGATTCCGCAGTTGAAAACTTTGACCTTTATTGCATTTGTTCGCACGAGCTGGATTTTGATGTTTGTTTTCTGGCAGCATGTCAGCGTGTTTGTTTGTTGTAGAATTTTATAGGTCAAATGTCAAACGCGTAGGTAACAAGAGAAATGAGTGATGTTCAAGCCGAAGAATCACAAGATGGAACAGTCAGGTTTTATTAACTAGACAATCTGTGCTGTGACTTTTTTTTACTACTGCTTTTAAAGTTTAAAACCAAAATGAAACTGCATCTTTGGGCTCATTGTGGCCCCCTTGTGGATTTGTGAAAAGCAGTTTGGGTGCACAACAACAAAAGATGCAAATTAAAAAAATGTTGTATTGTATTATTGTATTGTATGTCTTCTCTTTCGTTCTGTACCAGATTATTTCTTTCTTTACCAAAATGTGATTTCTGCTGTAGCCTGCGGCTCAGAATCATCGCAAATAACTTTGGCCTCATTATCAGCCACTTCTTCTGGGATTATGCTGTTGATTTTAGTGTTTCCAGAGGGAGACATGTTGCTCTTACTGTGAAAATGAGAGGGGGATCTGGGCTTTTTTCCCACCCTATAGACATATATGAAATTACTGCTTTTTATGCAGGGGAGCATAAAGGGCATAAAAATATATCTAAATGTAAATTTGTAAAACTGATTTCTTTATTCATTATAATCCAGCACAAAAATCTACACCTTGAAGTAGCTCTAAATCCTGCAAATTTAAATGTGAAATTCTTACTGTTTGAATTTACAGTGAACACTTTCAGAATGGAGATCTCATACAGGAATACGTTTCAATGTGAAGATTTGTCCTGGGGTTAAAACACACTGCACATTTTTTCCCAGGAATGGTTAAGTGCGTGTGAGACACATTATGATTAATTTTAAATAATAAAGGATTTTATAGATGGAGAAGTTATAGACTGAGATGAACTATTTAAATAAAAAGAAGTATTAACATTAAAAATGATCATAAAAAGTATTGGTGGAAGAATAGATGCAGTAAAGTCTAAGCTTTATAATAACAGATTTTAATAAGTCTCAGACTGACTGTTAAAGGCTTTAAGACATTAAAATGCGTAACATGACACAAGTAAGAGTAAAATAAAATCTCAAAGTCAAAACCTGAAAAAGGATAAAATCTTCCAACTCACAAAAACATCAGGTGTCAGCCCCTCAGAACTATGCTGACAGCAGATACAGCTTTTGAATAAAGACACTTTGGCACTTTCCACCTTGTGTTATCTTCTACTGCAGTAGAGGTCGTGCCTCTGTAGCTCCTAAATTTCCATTTCTCTGCAGGTGTTTATACCAAACGACTGACAAGAGCTCATTGCTGAGTAACAAACCCAGAAGAATTCATTAGTTTCCACTAGATTACACTCTAGTCTTGTTTACATGTATAAATTGTAGTAGATGGTTTGGTGTAGTGACTACAGTTTGACTGCCATTCCTCACTGAACATAGCATAGTGCTGCCAGTCAACCATATTGGTGGCTTTTTGGGGTTTCAGGAAACGGGCACGAGTGAATTTATAGTCCTCAAGTGAAGACAAGAGAGCAGCTGCTTCCTTCAAAGCTGCCAACTGTGTGTCCACCTGTCTATATATTATCTAGACAGATGATTTAAACTGTCACTTTTAGCTTTATTTGTGACCTCTGCACATTTTAATTACCACAAGCTTCATTTAACTGCCATGTGAACGCACTAATTGAATATATAAATACAGTTTTGTGTTTGACAGATTTTAACTATATTTTTTAGGCACTTACTTTAACAAAGCTTTTGTTGTACTTTATTGTTAAAGAACTCCTTACATAGCAGTATAATAAATTGTTTCTACACATGTTCAATAGAAAATTCTTATAACTTATTTTACCACTTGGCATTTTTAAGACTAATAATACACAGCAGTAAACACACAAATATGTCAGAAACATAGCTTTGCTGGTGTCCAGTGTATTGAGTTGGCTTGATGTGGTTAAGTTGCATACTGTATCTCTACATCTGTTGTTAGAGTTTAAGAAGAAGAATCCACTTTATTGTATTTATTGATACATTTTTACATGTCACAACGAAATTGGTTCTCTGCATTTGACCCATCACCCCTGGGGGGAGCAGTGAGCAGCCACAAACGGCGCTTGGTGAGCTAGTGCTGGGTGTCTCGCTCAGGGACACACCTGGTACCCGGGTCTGCTGCTTTCCCAGCTCTCTGTCTTAACCACTCTGCTACTAGGCCGCCTGGTTGTGGATAGTCACTGTGAAAACGTGACTGTTGATGCATTTCGTCACTGGGGCCAATGTTAGGCTAGCTCCTGTCGTCTATGAGAATACTTTCAATATATTATCTAAAAGTTAATTAACCAACATGACTCTCCTAACCGTCTGGGTGGAAAAATATGCAGCCTGCTGCACAATAAATAATATTTCCCACCACTTTCTCCTGGTTGCTACTTTTTCAAACAATGGGAAACATGTTTAATTCAATTCAATTCAATTCATCTTTATTTGTATAGCGCCAAATCACAACGAAAGTCATTTCAGGGCACTTTAC
>JAUMTR010000019.1:7638971-7651328 GCA_032270685.1 Microctenopoma stevenorrisi | reverse complement strand
AAGTAGATGCAATAGAAAACAGCAACTGTTGCCTCCAGCTGCATGCGACCACCATGTGCATATTCACCGATACTGAATATGCATTTACACGTCAGGCTTGACCACACTCACTAAAACATGAGCCCCAACAATGTTATGATTAGGGACCAGCTTTCGGCCTCGCTAAATACTGCCAAGATTTCTGACTTACTGCTCAATATGACTATGACCAAGCTCCCATAATCTGACATGTTCCACGAGCTCCATACTTTATTTCCAAGATGAAGTTATTTTTACCCTGGCAAAGACGTTGCACAGAGTGACATCACGTCACATCTGCAGATCCTTCCCTGAAAGAGGGAAATGCAGATGAACATGTTTGCTGGGTTTTCCTATTGATAATGTACATTTTACTCATCATGACGCATTAGCAGTTCTTTACACTGGATCTCTTTACCGTTTCATTCCTCCTGCTGGCATTAAGCAGTTTAAAGTCTCTCTGTCTCCGGGTGTTTTTATAGTAAAGGTGGAACAGAGCTGTAGCAGAGCGGGGCTCAGTAATCCTACCCTCTATGCCTTCCGACCACATACTCCTTATTTACTCCTGACAGCTTCAAATTGAAACTGCAATCCCATTTTCCACATGGTTCTTCAGCCACACTCACTTTTAGAACTGAGCAGCCTAAGACACTTAAGTGAGTTTTTTGTTTCTCTCCCTGTTGCTTCCTCCTGATATCTCTCTTGTCCTCTATCCCTCTGCAGCTCAGCCTTGCTTTTGGGGATTCACCAAAAGCACACTCTGACATTGTTTTGTTAATGTGAGTCCTCTAGCTTCATGCTCCCTCTCTGTCTCACTGTGGACTGCACAGTTCATTTGTTAATATTGGAAGAAAGACAGAGTGGTCTTGAGATTGGATTAGCAGAACAGAGGAGAAAAGAGGTGGATTAATCAAAGCCACTGTGACAGCTACAGACAATTGTGTCGTTAGAGTCTGATAAGGTGAGAGCAAAGGCTCCTGCATGAATAAATATGGGTCGTTTGTCTGAACTCGCTACCTGGAAATGTTCCTATTGGTAGACTGTAAGTAAAACAATGTAGATTTATTCAACCATTGTCGTCAGGAAGACACACAGAGCAATTTATAAGAGTTATTTTACAAGTATGTGGCTAATATCCAGACATACTGTATAGTTTCTTGACTCAACCTTAGATATAGATATTGATATTGTATAGATGTTGTAGAGTGGATAATACATTAAATGTAAAGACTGGAACAGATGGCTCTGTTTGAGCAGACACATCATCAACATCTAAACAACATCTAAACCGAAAAATAAGCTGAAATTATATCCCCCGTCTTTCGTTTTCTCAGATTGTCTCTCAGTACACTCCACACAAACACACACTCTAACTCACACATACCCTTAAATGGGTAACAAAAAGCCCACCTATAGCCTGCACCCATAGGGTGCCTGTGACAGTTTGTGCCCAGACCACATGGGCAGCAGATTGGGCTCTTGGCTGTGTTTCACTTTAGCTGCTCTAGTGCTACATGGGCTTGAGCCCAAAGTGACAGCAAGTGTCTCTCCTGCAAATATGTCCTTGTGAAGAAGATCTTGAATGAGACTTAGACAACAGCTTATGTAGAAGAAAAGTAATTAGGATTATCAAAACATTATTGTATGTAAATATCTGTGAAGGTTCTCGGTCATCCAGGTCGTGGTTATCTCAAAAAGGTTTTATCCAAAGCAACTGGACTTGTTTGGTTTCTTGACGACGTTTCACCCTTCCATCCCAGGGGGCTTTCTCAAGTCTGAGAAATTGTCTCATATAAAATAAAGTCTTATAGAAAATCCTTAAATAAAATCCTTCAGATCTTATTAAATCACTCAAAAGTAGACTTTTGGCCTCCACACACAGCATGTTTGATGAGGAGAAAGGGGCCGAGGTAGAAATGAAGAAATTAGCCATTACACACATATCATGCATACATTAAAACTCCTGTCATGTTATTTATCAGCTCGGCACAAAGTCAAGTTCATCAATAACTGATAAAAGGTGAATAACTAGCCCAGCTGGACTTGATTCAACAATGCATTTCTTATTTAACTGTGTTTAACACTGGAATTCTGCTGCCACCCTGCTCCTTGTAAGCCTTTTTTCTTTCCTCTCTGTTTGTATTTCTTTGCTGAGTTTTCCTGCTGCTCTCAGACGGGGGATGTCATATGTTGTACAGACTCTAAAGGTCCCTAAGGGGAAATTTGTGCGTTACATAAATAAAACTGTTTTCCTTATCTGAATCAAGGGCCAAAGGATACAAAGAGCAGCAGATGAGGCACCTGCAGGTTGGTAGGACCAACGACCACAGCTCCAAGGTCGAGGACACCTACACGAAGATGGGGGGAGGGGACATAAAGTCAATAACATGCACAACATAGGAATGGACAGAGAGAAAAAATGAGTAGAGGAGCTTAGTGTATCAGGAAGTTACCCACCAAATTAAACCTATAGCAGCATAAAAGCAGCAGCTATTACTACTTCTTATCTTATCTTATGTTATCTTACCTAAGAGATGGCTCAGACTCACCTGAGTCATCTCTAACTATAAGATTTAGCAAAAAGGAAAGTTTAGAAAGTCTAATCTAAAAAGGTAGAGAAATTGTTTGTCTCCTGGATTGGGAGCTGGTCCCACAGGAGAAGAGCTTGATAGCTAAATGCTCGGCCGCTACATTTAGAAACTCTGGGAACCACAAGTAGACCAGCACTCTGAGTGCTGGTTCTAAATAGTTAAATATGATGGAGCCTGAATATTTAGGGCTTTATATATGAGGAGAAGGATTTTAAACTATTCTACATTTTACATGGAGACAATGGAGAGAAGTTAATGTAGAAGAAATATGATCTCTCTTGTCAAAACTGGCTGCAGCATTTTGGATTAACTGGGGGATTTTTAACGAGTTACTGGGACATCCTATCAGTAATGAATTACAGCACTCCAGTCTACCCCTAACCCTGGAAGGAGGAAGTTATAGATAATTCTTTTATGCAGGAGGTAAATTATTTTTCTTGGTCAAAGAGAACTCAAGGATTCCTCACAGTAGTGTCTCCTACTGTGGCGTGTACTGTAGCAATCTGACTAGATATCCAAAAATGTAAATTATTATAAACAGCAGACACAGTGTGAAAGAATTCAGCTAAAAAAATTAAAAATATATATACCTGACTTCATCACTGTCTTCTTACGGCAATGGACAACAGAGGTGGTTGGAAAATTTGGTTTGTGTGTTAATAGTGTGCATTAATGGTGGAAGTGGATTGTTGATTTCACTCCACCTGCCAGGAAGGCATGTATTCTTAATGTATCAGCAAGAGCAGATGGTTCAAATAACAATACAGTGATGATGTGTTTGCATTTGCATTGGCAGTGAACCAGCATCTTTTCTACATCACATAAAAGAAACGGAAGTCTTTGAGCCAGATGTATAGGAGCTGTATAGGAGGCAGAATGGGTGTATGTGGGAAAAGATGCATCTATAAATAACACTTTTCATTCAATCACTATAAAGAGACTGCAGTACTGAAACTCTATTTAGCTAAATGTCAATCTCGTTGCTTTATTAATGGCAGGGGTACATTGTGTAATTCATTCGCCGCAAAATGTGCCTCTCAAATAAAGAAAGAGGAAATTAAAGGTGACTCCCTCATTTTAGATCAGCAATAAGCCTTTGTCGTCCTTCTCCCTGTGGATTGTATGAGAAGCATGTCGTCCGTGCAAAATGCAAACTGTGGATCCAAGTAGCTCTGAATCTTCGTGTTTCCAGAGATTAAACTGAATGCTCCACCCCTCTGATTTAATATGATCTGTGATTTCATGTAGCTTAGAAATAAACATCCCGCTGTGCAATATTGGCGGAACGGGTCTGCACAAGTCAGCATCAACCAGTTTCCTTGGCAGATAAGGAATTGTATTTGTTTGCAGTCATCTCAGTCGTGTTATAATCTAAGCCATTTTAATAAATGCCATGGCTGTCTGCTCAGACTCCAGTTTATGTGAGGAAGAAAATGGAGAGAGGGACAAGGATGACGATGACCTCGAGCTGCCAGCCTGTTACAGCACTGGACAAATAGTTTGTGACATGACAGTGACACTGTGGGCCTATGATTAAATGTATTTGAGCATGCACTTGGCCCAGGCTGTTCATTCTGTTGCTTCCCTAAACTTAACATTCCTGCAGTTTGCTCTGTGTTGTTTCCGCCTCTGTTGCATGTTGATGCCCTGCTAACTTCATTTCTGCCAGCCTCAGCTTTAGTGAGGCACAAATCTGTGACTGATTTTCACCTGCACCTTCATTTGCTGCCTCAGCTCGTTCTGGTCTAAAAGGTAATGTAATGGATGATCCCAGCTGTTGTGTATTATCATTCAGCTGGAGACCATTTTGTTTACGATATTTCATTTATGTAAATTCCTTCTGTCTGATAAATGTACACTTTAATGTCTCTCCTTTTTTCCCACATATATACTCTGCTTTCTATATATGGTTTAAAACTAAGCAATAATTGAATTTTATACTGTGTCATAAATAATTTCTGTGATTTAATTAGCTAATCTAACAGGGGAATTAAATCTCATCCACCGGGTGGGGCTTTGTCCTGAAGCCTTGATTTAATTAACAAATTCATATGTTACTTGAGCCGGAGTCACATAAACACAGCCGTCATGAACATCTACCTGCTGCCTGTTTTATTGCCAGGCAACAATCAATTATTAACATTTTAATTGAAGCTGACTACAAGGCTCTGGATTTGTCAGGCTCAGCTCGGCTGCTGTCACAGACGTCTACATTCATGCAGAAAAAATGAAATGCTATATTTGTATGTCTGTGTTTAATGAGAGATCTGTCACAAATGTGCCTCTCTTGGTTTCTCTTCCTGCTGTCGCTGTGGGTGTTCACATGCCCCATGTGTCCCTGACATTGGCAGGAAGCTGCCGGGTTTATTCATGTGATGCAGTGATGTGTGCAGAGTTGGGGAGATGCTGCACATACCATTTTGGGAGTCGCTGACCCTCAACACTAAAGGCTAGGGACTGTCGTTCAAGCAAGGCAAAGAACTCGCAGTGTAACAGGACTGACATTGACCAAGAAACACACAACTTGCAGTCAGTTTAGTTCACCTTTTGTTTACAGGCTGTAGAAAGTGCGAGGGGAGCTCAGACACCATATATTTATTTTCCATTCTTTAAGGTTTTACAGAAATGCTGTGCAGAAGTGGCAAAGAGATTATAGCTATTGATAAAAATGTATAGTGTATCCTTTACAAGCACTCTACTGTATTAAACTTCTTTCTGAGAAATAACAAGTAGGCTGGAGCCCTAAGGTTATATTTCACTGCTACATCTCAGTCATTAGGATATTCAATTTAAGTTTGCATCGAACATCTTTTTTCATAACTCCAACTCTACGAAAGTTTTTTTTAATAAATAAAAGATTATATACACTGAACTGCAGAAGGAATTAGTTGATACTATATTAAAATCACAGCAGCCAGGATGACAAATTGTTCCTTCATACTTCAGAAGCTGCAGCTTTTATTAGACTCTTGTTTTTGAAAAGCCCTTAAAGTATTTCTGTAATAAAAAATGTTTCATTGACAGGGGATACCGCTCACGATAAAACCAACTAACAGCTGTCACCTGAGTTTGCAGCTTCTCTTCCTTTATTTAGCTCATTGTTTATGTGCTTGACCTGTGAAGTTACTGTATAGGTTGAATCACTCTGATGTTGATGTTTTCAATTGCAGCATCTCAGAGAAAACAAAGTGCTGCACTCAGCTGCTCGGCACAGACCAGTAGATAGACAACGTTAGCAACTAGCGGATGAACATTTGGCAGCTAAAGATTCAGATACGTTCCTCAGGAGTTGGACAAGTTTAACTTATCATCTCAAAAAGTTGTCTTTGCTTTATTGCCAGCGCATTGTTCCATAAATCACACATCACAGCCAGGCAGTGTAATTTTGTTAGGAGGGAACTACTAGAGGGACAGTGACAACTCTCTCCAGTCACATAGAGGAACATGTGTGTTTAACTTCTTTTTACTAGCTGTTGTTATACACTACTACCTTCAGAGGTAAAATCATAAATCTCCACTCTGCTGTAAAAAATCAAATAACTCCACACAGTGTCTTTAAGACTCTACACCACATAAATTAAAAGAAACACCTTTAATCGATAGTTATTCACAGTGGAAACAGTTAGGCTGCATACATCTCTAGTTTAGGCTGCAGTGATTTACAAGGGTCACGGGTTTATTCTTTTTTAGGAAAGAAAGTGTGTGACTGTGCACACGTACAATCTCCCAGTTGGCTCCGTGTTTACTTTACTACTTTACAAATATGGTCTCCTGCCCACATTTAAAAAGACGTTTTGTGTGAGTGTGTGTGTCTAAAGTCTCTAGAGTTCCTCAAAGCTGTCTTCTCTCTTCCTCCTTGCTGCTTCCCTCACAGTCCCCATGGGTGCTGCTTAGGCTCCCCTTTTGGTCTCTCCTGGCTTTATTTACTTCTTCATCTTTTCTTACTCCTGGCAAAAATCGGTCTTCAGGGGGAGGAAGATGTCTCTGCTTTGCCACCTTCTCCTCCTTCTTTCTACAGTCGGCTCATCTCATCTCATCTCATCTCATCTCATCTCATCTCATCTTGTCCCATGCCTTCTCCTTATCACTTTTATTTCTTCCTGCTTCGGCTGAGCTCTGATGAGTCACCAACCTTTGTCCAAGCCTGGGGGTGTGGGACCATCCAGCCTACACATCCATATACACAATAATATGTCACACAAAGCGCATTATTCATCCAGCATCTTTTTGGCTACAGCATTGAAATCTTCGTTTTAAATGATCTCAACATGTTATGAGGGAAAGTATCAAAAGTCTATTTATGCAAGCCAGCTCCTGTCAGTGGTGGTAATAGGGAGACACAGCAGGACAAAGATGTTGTATTTCCAGTAATCATGAAGACATGGCATTTGTTTATAGCCATCATGTTTGGTCACATCTTTGTAATAAACAAAATATGTTGTTCATATCTCATCATTTTAACTGGCATTCACGCTACAGATGACCCGGGAACAATCATCAGCCTGTAACACCACATTTGTTCTGTGTCTCTTTGTGTGTGCTTGTGTACAGTGGTGCCTGCAGTGAGCTGAATGTACTTGCTGCCTGAATAAGTCTGCACTGTTAGTGTAGCACAATAACACCTCAGAGTGCCACGTCCGAGCTCGCCCCACCCACATGCAGTCTAAGGCAGGGAGACGAGTTGAGCCGCTACAATTACTCACACGATCATTTTCACGGTTGCAGTGAGGGTCTAACACTCTGCTTGCATGCTCACACACACACACACACACACACACACACACACACACACTGATTCACTGTCTTGTCCATCACGTGCCAGAAGTTAGATGGGTTCAGGATGTTACTGTAGGGCTGCAGGACACACTTACACCATATGAAATAATGTGCTGTACACAGACAGGAAATATATTCTGCTAGAGAAAAATGACTTTGCTTAATGCTCGTTTTTAGTTACTCTTGCAGCTTAGCTTCAGAGGTGGCAAGGTAAGGTCATAAGCCAACATCAGTTATTTCTATGAATAAACATGTATAAGCTGTTTGAAATTATGTAAAGGATCACAAGTACTATGAGTACTACAAGTAGACAACATAGCACAACATGGATCCTTTTTCCCAAAACTCACCCACTCACACTCTGAAATCTGGTCATTTTTCAGGAAATGCTAAGTAGGCGTGTGCCACATCCCACTATTCCATTCACAGATACATGCACCTTGTTTCTTGTGACGTGTGGCTTTTAGTGAGTGGGTTATGAAATGAAACTTGTATCACAATTGACGATACTGAAACTTGAGCTTGAAACTTTTACAATTATGAAATGTGTGGTTTAAAACAGAATAATGTGACACACTTGGAAATGCGATGTGAATATATGAAAAATAAACTATATTCTTGTCATGCTAAATTTGTATCTTTTGTAAGTTTTTGAATCTCTCTTTTCAAACATTCAGCTTTATTCTTTTAGTGATTCACCTAATGTTTTTCAGACATCCAACACTTTTCCACATTTCCAGTGTTTGTACAACACTACAAATGTAAAGTATAACAGCATATGCTCCTAAAAAGAGGCACGTCTTGTCATTCTCTTTTCTTTTTGTACGTCAAGTGAATTTTTCCAGTCTCTGAAGCCTTTTTACTAAATCAGATGATGCATGCAGCATCAGCTTTTGGCATCCTTCAGTGGCAAAAGTGTGTTTCCAGTCAAACTAGAAAGCTATACAGAGGTACCTCCTCTCTGATTCGTCTGTAACAGAGTCTGGTTTTGTGGCTGCAGGATAGAATTAAGTAAAACAACATCTGCAACCTACTAATGTTGATACTAAACAACAACCAGAGAAATAAATGTAGTTAAAGCTGCTTTATTGTAACTAAGTGATGTGTTCAGTTACAGTTCTGAGGCACGTGTTTTATGCTACTATAACTACAGTTGAAATGGAAATTAATCTGGAAGTTAGGAGTCCATAATCAGAGATTTTGTTCACAAAATTACTGGCTGAAAGTATAGGCCAAACTAAACAACTAAACAAAGTTAAGGTTGGTAAATCATTCAATAAACAAGAATACACCATTTATAGATTTAACAATATGCGTAACAAACAAAAAGGTTCAACTTATATGAATGATTAAACCAGACTATCCTGCAGCATCAGATCGTACCTGAGGTGACAGATGCTCAGTTATAAAAATATATTTTTTAAATCTGAATATTGAAAAAACTGATTTGTAACACTTATAAGAATAACAAAAATGTTTCAGACATTCAAATTGTACTTTCAAACATATGAGCCATTTTTTCAGTTTTAGAATCACAATTCTCAGTGCTGCCTTTTTTCAAAGTTTCCAATTCTAGTTTCACAGTTACTTTTTACAATACAGTGTACATAACGAATATGAAAAGGCCATTAGTTTGATGGGTGAGATTTGCAGATAGAAAACTTGCAGATGGGCTTAGAGAGTCTTTGCCAATGACCTTAGGTCGACGTCAGCTGCAGTTGTAGAGGTTTTAAGCTCAGAGCAATGATGTTGTGATAAACAACAACTTTGTGAAGATCATAATGTGTTTTATTTTGTTGCAGAAAGAATAAACCAACAGCCATATCATTGAGACGACTGTCTGACTTTCATATGTCTTGCTCATTAACGTGTCCTTGTTTACAATGAAACCTGACCTCAGTCATGTGTTTTATCGAGCAGCAGAAAAAGCAGTTTACACAGCACAGGTTTATATAGTGTTACTATATATGTATTTGAAAGTAAATATTAGCAATGTTTCCCTCTGAAGTGAACTAGGTGTAGTAAAAATCACAAAGTGAGCTCTATTAATGTAAAGCTTCATGTAATGCACTATGCTAAATTTGGATCCCATGACCATGACTGTGATTTAGCGTAACATACCTGCCTCTTACATCTGCTCTGCGAAAGTGAGAATAAGCAGTTGCTTTCAGTTTGACAAATTACTGTGGAATCCTAGAGTTGATGTTCAGCCTTTTCAATGTGAACAATATGCAGGTACCACCCCCTCAATGCTTGCATGCTGCAGAAACCCATAAAATATTCTGCTAGAAAAGTCCCTGGAACCTAGCAGACTTCATTTAAATGCTGCTTTCAGGTATGAAGCACAGAGGGAGGCATGGTGATTTTTACAGTGCTCTGGTATTATTGTAAAGCTGCTACAGAGCCCTCAGCCAAGTGACATAATGTCTTCCACCTAACACAGAAGCTGTTACCATAAACCTCCAAAGGACATGGTGGGAGTGACATTCATGAAAGTCACCGTATTACAGCCTGTTGTAGTGCATAACAAAAAAAACAAGCGACAACCAGTGGCAATGTTCAAACTTTGTAATAGAAAAATGTCCTGTGTATTATCAACGTACACGTAAATCTCACAATATAGTTTAGAGAGTAAAAATAAAACAATCACGCACAGGGACTGCAGCACATAAAACCAGCACAGGAATGCTCCATTTGCATCTTTTGAGGGCTGCAGCACAGGTTGAGTTAGCTTCCATTTTCACCTGGATATGACATTCCTGCACCGCCTCGGGCTCTGATTTAAGCTCTGTTAGAAAGCGGTGGTGAAATGTAAAAGATGTGTGAGGATGCCTGAAGGAAGAGCGCACGTCTCCTTGTCGACATCTTAGGCCATTAAAAAGTAAAATGGGTCTCCTAGCACTTGTATGGAACAGGGTTCCGTTGATTTAAAATATGTTTTAATATCAACCAGATTTTTTTGTGATGGATAATACATCAATATACTATTTTAATGCACCCACAAGGGCATGTTTTGTCAGGTTACCCATTCATCTGGTGAATTCTTCATCTCTGGGATGCCCACACTGGCCCAACCTCCACTTGCACTCAAGGATTAACTGGTTAGATTCAAATGAGAGGGCAACAGTGACATCATTTCAAAATCCACTTTTGTGAAAGTAATATTGTGGTAACATCTTAGATTTTTTGTCAAAATACACATTGATGCATCTCCGTAGAGGAACAAACTTTCACACAAAGTTTACTGCATCTGGACTACGTGGCCTCGTGGATGAACTGATTAGATTTCATGCATGACATACAACTGAAGAGCAGTAATTCTGCTTATGTTGTGTACCAACGTGTCTCAACATGATCAAAGCATATTTTACCTAAAAAAAAAATTTTAAAAATAGCTTGGAGATCAAATGTAACTACCTGGCACATAGTGCTGTTGATATTTAAAGGGCACCATAATTAGTCTATCCTTGAAGCTTTTACCCACCCCTCACTTCATCACCCTGTCTGCAGCCCAGTGTCATAATAAGAGCAGCAGCAGCTCAGTTGGTGGTTGGTAAAGTGGTGCACACTACAAAATGAAACCTCACTGCTTCATGGTGTAGGGTGAAATTACTGAATAAGTGCATTGTGACAGTGTTGGAACCATTTATACAATAAAGAAATGATTATTCATGGCTTGTTTTTTAATGTGCTGTATTTACCTAAGTATTAAGTCTTCCTGGCTCAATGCTTATATTATGGTATGTTTAATCGAGACCAGTAATGAGTGCAGACACCTCTAAAATCTGACTGGCTTAAAGAATTTCCACAGGAGATTTACCAGTGTGAAAGCACCTCAACTAAAGCAGAATATTTTAAAGCAGAGCTTTAAAAGCCATGCTCTTTCAACTGCAGACATGTCTGAGGCACAGTTGAAGTTAATTTTCTTTAGTCAAATGCAGCACTTCAAAGAATGAAAAGGTTACCATAGGAAAGACAGCCACATCTATAAGCTGGATCTGTACCTGGAAACTAGACACTCAGGTAGATTTTACTTTCTTGCAAGGCTGATAAAGTGGTAATGGACACCAAGATACAGTACCTGCTCAGCAATACAAAGACTGCATGCCAAAGCTGGTGAACCAAATATGTCAAATTCACTGACAGACAAGCCAACCTTCTCAAGTAATGGTGGGGACAAGTTTGGCCAATTAGAGGCAGCAAATGTTGAAGCACACTGAAGAAATGTGGTGTTCTTTTAACATGTTTAAGCAGCAGAGCAGTCCACTTAGAAGAAACACACTCACTCAACCAGCTCATGTCAACACATGCAGGGTAGCACCTTTTTAATTAGAGTTCAGGTCCCAGGTCTTCACTTAGACAATGGCACAGTGTTTACTGGTAAGAGAGATGCAGAAAGCATTAAAGCCCTGGATGATTCTAAGGTACGTTGCCATGTTGCAAAGAGCACTTAACACTCTCAAAGTGTTTTCTTAAAGTACGATATCTATATGCACAGTCACTGGAGGCGAATCATTCAAAATGGAGCACAGAACGAGAAATGTAAACTTCAAGCCTTAATAGGGCAAGGCATGAAACTTATGCAGTCTAATGGGTCTCTCAAGCTTACTTGTCTTGGTCTGTGTTCACACAAAGATACATAAACTGGAGATCCCCATTACTGAGATACAATTTGTCTTGCCCACAGGATAATATTAATAGACAAAAATACCTCAGTAAGTTTTTGCATTGCTTTATATATTGTTTGGATAATCACAATCACCTCAGGAAAGTGCTGTGTTAGTGTTACAACTCAATATTATTGAAATTTAACCTGTTCAAAAATGATAAAGTATCCATTCGGTTTTATTGTCTAATAATTATTTCTCTGATGTTTTATATTTGAGAAGTCTTAGTTAGGTGCCTGCCATATAAAAAGAATGCCTCCATTCATTTTAATGGAGGCACCTATTGTTCTCCACCTCTAAACTGG
>JAUMTR010000019.1:7620594-7638871 GCA_032270685.1 Microctenopoma stevenorrisi | reverse complement strand
AACTGAAGCACCCTGTTAGCACCTGCTCTCCGATTGGCTGACACTTGTTGCTCATGTTTACTGTGTGTGTTTGTAAAATCCTGCTCTCTGGTTCAGCGGCGAAAGGTGGCAGGCACCTTCAAAGTTTCCCCAGGAACTTTCTAGTTGTTAATAGTGTTCACAAGTTCTCTGCATTAAACAAATGTAATACATCTGATAATAAACTTTGCTATAAAGTGTGTATTTGATTAAATACTCAATTAGTAGTTTATATTTATTTCTGCTGTAGCTAAAACAGCTGGTCCAATTCCACAGTCCTGCAATAAATCATCCTAAGGATTTCCAATTTATTTGAGGATGTGGCTCAGTGTTCAAATGATAAACAAGTGGCTTGCTCGAATGCTCAAATAGAAAACAATAAGTAATTTAGGAATAGCTTTGAAGGTGATAAAGTTGTTTTCATGTTGTGGAATTAGTACTATCCATTTACAGCTACCAATAAGCTCTGCTGTGAATACAGAGATGCGAACTGTGTGGAAACTTTATTGTAGTATTTATTTTTGCCCCTTCTGTTTTACTCACTCACTTGAATGTTTTTACATTATTTTAAGATTTTTTTCTCATAATTGATATTTTGTCTTTATATTATATTCATAGTTTTTAGAATATTATACAAATGTCTGATAATGGGTGTGTCTATCTCTCACAAGCACATACTAATTCTGTGGTTTTCTCCCGCTTAGAGTAAATTGGTCGAGATGCAGGAAGAAGTGTGGAATAACTGACTCTGTAATCTGTGTTACTCAACATATTGAAGCAGTGTCCACATATTTGCAGGCAGATGTCTGTTTCATAATTGAGTGTTCAAGTGCTGAAGATCCAAGATTTGGCATGCAGAGCTGCTTGACCTGGTTGGTAGCTGAGAATTGAACGGTTTCCGAAAATGTTGGAGTTGGGCAGCAACAGACTTTCAGCAAAGACACATATTCGTAAGAACTGATTCATGTCACCCGCAACGGACAAAATGGTGAAACTTGGTTTTACTCCATGTTTGTAAACTGAATACATCTACTCTAAGATGGACACAAGAAACAAGTCCAACAACTTTGGTCAATGTCAATCACTTCTGCAAAAAAAAAAAAAATCACACTGAACAACTTTAAACTTTAAAGTGTATAATGAACAATCAAGCAACCAAATGAACAACAACAACAATCAAACATTGTATTTTCTATGTGATTTCTTATATGCCACAGCAAACAACCAGATGACATGACATCTGGTTCATATCTTTAGATTCTTTTAAAACACTGTGAAATGTTTTTTTTGTTTGTTTTGTTGTTTTTGTTGTTTACCTGTTTCTTACGTTTCAGCTGCTAAAACGTTAGCAACAGGTAAACAAGAAAAACTTTTCACTTTGTTTTAAGAGAATCTAAAGATATGAGACAGAAATTACACACAGTATGAACGTATAAAAATGACATCTGGTTGTTTACAGAGGGGGAAATGAACTAAACACATTTACTTGAGATCTGTGGAGCAGTGGTGGCCTGTCAACAGATGGCGCTGTGACGCCGCACCAGAACATTTAAAGAAGTCAGTAAAAGAACCGTTTTTAGCAAGAAAAAAGTTCATTTCGAAGCTTAATCCTGAACCGTTTCACAGAAGAACCCTACAGGAGAAGATAAAATATTCTAGACCTCACCAGCCAGACATCAAACGCCAGACAGAGGGAAGAAATCCTGGCTAACTGTCTGCCCTGAGACCAGAGCTTTGGTTTGCTTTTCCTGCCTGTCAGCTGTCAGGAAATGAACGAGTGTTCATTTAGACAGGTAATACACATTTAATACATTTCCTGATGACGTGAGACAACATGACCAGACTAGCAGCTAAATGAAAAATGCTAACTGCTTTGTGTCTTACAATGATTCAAATGTGAATATTGCTACAGAGCTTAATGAAAGCTAAAGGATGGAGTATAATCAGATCTTATAATGTGGAGGGGGACAAAAACAGACACTTTTTGTCTGAGATGATGAAGACTGCATTATATTCTGCAGTGTTCGTGATGAAAGTGAACACTGAATTTTCTGAGGGCTGTAGGACTTTGTTGGTTCTTTTGATGCAGCAGCAGTACCTGCAGCCTGTTGCTTGTCTTGTCTTGGTGCAGAATGAGCTGCTTGACTGCATGTTCCAAGTTGAAATGCACTTATTTACTAATAAATAGTCTTACTGTTTTTTTAAACCTATTTTTTCTTCTTTTTCTTTTTTACATCAAATTCCTGCTTTCCCTGCAGCGCATTGTGAGTGAACTCACAATCTGAAAGCTGAATTGGACTACATTTTTAAACAAGGAGCTTCTACTGTTTTCTCCCACTGGACCTGAATGCAGCACATAACAGCCCATGTACGAGACAGTGAGAGAGAGAGAGAGAGAGAGAGAGAGAGAGAGAGAGCAGCAACAGCGCAGACGAGCCCCTACGAACAGCAGCCGGGTCTATTTCAAACACACACACACACACACTGTCACACAAACCACGCTCTACATCCTCCACACACAAATGGTAGGACACTCACACACATGCAGCCCAGTAACCATCATCAGTCTGAGCTGCCTGCCGCTGCCGGTAGCTTCTCTGAGACACAGAGCTGGGAGTCCGCTGGGAGAGGAGCTCCTGATGCCTTTGTAGCACAAAGGAGAGAGGACAGAACCTTAGACTTCATTTGAGAATTCAAAAGCAGTATCGAGAGGAGGATATAAGACAGAGGGGAGGGAAGGTGAGTGAATGCAGTTCAGTCCAGCTGCTGTTGCTGTTGCTGCTGCTGCTGCTGCTGCTGGAGGAGGAGGAAGAGGAAGAGGAGGAAGCTCAGAGCCTGGAGAGGCAGGAGGAGCAACATTTTCCTGCACAGATCCATGGACGGCCAGCAGTAATCAGAGCTTCTCCGGGCTAACAGATGTGGAAGGAGTGCTGTGCAAGTTCTAGTGCTGGGTGAGCCAACTTCCCCCATCACTTTCCATATAAATACATGCTCATCCGGTCCACTTTACCCGCTGTGGGACGCTTTTATACACCTCTCTGTAAAAAGAGAGACATCTGAGGTGCACATGGTGTCCCCCAGCCTCCCCCCTTTCTTTCATTGCCTGTGTGTCTTTCATGCCGTTTGCTGTGGACAGCTCTCACCCAAACAGAGAACCTGCTGAGTGCGAGAGTCACCTGTGATCACTGTGCCACCAGTTTATCCGCTGGTGCAGTGTCGACTGATTGTTCTCTAACTCAGACGGGTCTCGTTGTGTCACGCTGCCTGTGGTGCTCCATTGTCAGCCTCGGTGTGCTCGTGTATCCATGGAAGCAGAGCGTCTCCTGTGTTTGTGTGCATGCGTGCCTGTGTCTTTGGTTACCAGTTCTCAATTAGTTTTAATGATCTAAACATAGTGGTAGAAAGGGGGAAGACAGCCTTTGATCGATTCCTGCAGTAATCCCAGTGTGAAAGTCTATGTCATCGGTGTGACAAATATGAGCCTCTGATTGTGTTTGCTCAGCCCTCTCCCAGTTCTTTTCCTGCACGTATTGTGGATCGATTCAGTTCTTAGTGCAGCTCTGGAAATCATCTGGTTTCATAAGAAAGGCTTCAGTGCAGCTTTGCTTCTCCTGTTTCTGATGTGTGTCTTTATTAGGGAATTGGAAAATAGGTTAAGTTGCAGATAGGGAATGAAAGAAAGGGTCCGTGAGAGGACTCAGATCTAGTGGGCACCACGTCATTGATTTTTATACCCCGATTTTCAGACCTTGTGACCCTGCAACTAGTACGTTCAGTGCTTATTTTACGGGGTTTGCCACTGGCACTCACACAGCAGTGAAGAAGTTGTGCGTCTTTGAATATTTCACTGCCAGCCCGAACAGCCGATAAAGCTAAATTCTCTAAACTTCACAGACAAACACCACAGTGTTGCGGGCTTGTGGAGTGCTGAGCCTGCAGGTTGAGCAGGTTTGTTGACCATCCAATTAGAGAGCTCAGACTTTCATCCTGTGAAACTGTCCTGCAGTGAAGTGCAGTTTTCTTCAGTGGGTGTACAAACCTCATGGGGACTGGATCCTTGTTTTGAAGCAGATGTGGCTCTGGAGAGACAACAGACTCTATTTTAATTGTGCAATTGGTTGTGAAATCCCCTCTTGAGTTGAACTTTGTCCACTGAGGTAAAAGAGGTGCTAAATAAATGTAGTCCACCAACAATTGTTTCTCAATAAATCTATAAGGAAAAATTTGGAATTGTGTATTTATCTTTTCATTGCTTTTTGAGAGCCACAACAGTTGTTACTGTCTAAAACTCAAGAGGAGAAAAACAGCTTTCAAGTGAATGCAATTACACATAATGGTACCCAAGGTGCCACTTAGCCTCCCTATTTGACAGATTTATGTGTCAGTAATGAAATGTCTGCTTACAAGGTTATGTGGCCCTCAGAGTGCATTGTTAAATGAAGCCTGTTAGTCTTGTCCATTGCTACGCCTACACTTAACTTCTCATTTTGATGTTTCCTGTTGCACACTAAGCTGTCAGACACAGGCCAACAGTGATTTCTACCTGAGCGTAACATCATAGTCTTCAGATCCGGAGTATTTATGGGGGCCAGTAAAGCAGAGATGCATCTGCTGTCAGTGGGATGAGGATGTTGCTGCTCGTATGGAGAGGGCAGGGAAGGAAGGAGGGTGGTGGACAAGGGAAAGAAGCGGGTGCCTCTGAGCGGCTGTCAGATACCTGCAGGCTTGCTGACATGTCAGCTGTTGCGGTTAAGATGTCCAGCTGGAACGATTATGGGCCCGTGTGTGTGCTGGCTGTCCTCCCACTCACTGACTGTTCTAATGCCATTATAGATGTTCAGATGGGGTCATAACCTTGATGCAGAGCTTAGACAGCATCTGGACCTAACAAGTCCATGTTTATTTCCAAACATGATTGTTTTATTTGGCATTTGTCAATACGGTTGTGCCTCGCTGACCTCGTTTCCTAAAAGCAACAACGCTCGTCGTCTTTTGTCAGACATACCACTACAGGCCTTTTATGTTAGCTGAAGGACTTCTTTATTCAAGGTGAATGGTATTTAGCCTGTTATAGTAAATGCTTCAGCATTCATTTATACATAACCTAAACTTCCTTAGGTGTGGAGATACAGGACATATGTCACTCCAGTACAATGCAGTGCTAAAAGTGCTCAAAGTCAAGGACTCCATTTAGTTTCACTGATAATTATTGCTTTTTGACAATTTAGAAATATATTTGTCCATAACTTAAAACTACATTAGTTCTGTTGTTGTTTCTATTTATATCACAGTGCCACAGTAAACTTTGCATGTTTCATAGCAGCCGTCTCTGAACAAAAGCGGCTCATTTAAAGTGATGATGGTGCCCGTGTCACGTTACCCGGCTGACTTCAGGAAGACTGGCGAGATGAGAGACAAAGAGGAAGCGATAGGGCGAGAAAGAGTTTTTCTGGATGCTGCATATTTTATGCTTTCTGAGGCTGGATGAAAGAATGTGAGATGAGATGGCAGTGGCATTACATAAGAAATAAAAGGGAGGCCAAGGAATCTCGTGAGTGTAGGTGAGCAGTGCTTACACTTTAGACATGTTGAGACAAGAGGACACTAAAGCTTCTTGCAAGGCATTTTGCTGCCCATTACATTTGTTTGTCTTTTCATTCAAACTTTAGGTCACTCACACTATGCTGAATTCATCCACAGAAATAACTGTGAGAACTAGCGGAAAGATCAACAATTACAATCACTGTAAGTGAGCTGAGCTTATATATATCAGCGAGCTGATAGATTTGGTACCTGTGACTTCAGAAAAGTGTGTCCAGCACTGACTTTTATTACAGAATGAAACTCAGAGTATTTGAGGAGTTCATAGACTTGTCACTCTCTCCGGCTCATTTCGTTTTATGCATTTATATTGCTGCTGGCAGCTTGAGGTGCTGTGACTCGCCAGCCATAAAACAATTTTCTTGTGTATGGATCGACCATCATGACTGAGATTGGGTGAGAAAATCGAGTTCAAGGCTCCTGTCTGCGCTCTCAAGAGGAGGGTGCAATTCTTACGATCATAAAGCATGATCTAAACGCGATTGCTGTAGCGATGAGATGATTTAGAGGTTTATCAAAGATATTTGTTGATTTCTTAGTGAGCAGCAGAGCTGTTTTCACTCAGTTAACCTGCAGGGTCATCCGTGCACTTTGTACTGTCCTCTATTCACGCGGCTGCATCACTGGCAGTGATCTTCTGAACTGTGACCTACAGTTCAAGGCAGATAGACAGGGCAAAAGACATTTATTAAACTGTAGTGTATCTTTTACATGCAGCCTATTAGCCTCTGTGATCCTGGCTGTGTCCAGCAATAGCATCAAAACACACCACATACTGTACAACGGTGGCCAACACAAAACTGTCCATGGTAAAAGTGTTACATCTGCACCAGCGGATCCATAAGATATGATATAAAGGGTAGAAATAACCTCACCTTTTATCAGTACTTTAAATTGTATAAAAAAAACAGCGCACTGAAGGGCAGCAGGTTTTCATACTCACAGCATAATCTTAAAGCCTGTTCTCAGACTTCAGGCTGTTTTCCTCTTTCAAATGAAAAAGTACCCAGACTGTGAGAGATGCTGACCTATTAAGATGTTAAGCGAGCTTTCTGAAGCCTTTCTTAAGCTAGACTTTTATTGATTTCCCCCTATAATGCTGACGCCGTTAACTGCATTTTGTCAGAAATGTAGTTCACACGCAAGTGGAATACCATACCATACCATACCAGTCTATTTATATAGCACATTTTCACAGCAGCATGGCTGACCAAAGAGCTGCACACTCTAAGAACAATTCAAAAACAGAATATCACAGTAGATAGAAAAACATTACCAGCAGAGGAAAGCAAGATTAGAATAAATACATAGGTATACATTAGAATGAATCAATGTCTCATTGGTGAATGTATAATTACCAAGTAGTTGTTCTGCTTTTTTTTATTGCAAAACAGCACATTTCAGAAGTAATACTATTTTTCTTTGTTATTAAGCACATTTGTAGCAGCTGAGCCAGGCAGACGTGGTTTACTGTAGTTTAAATGGCTGTGTATCGAGACAGCTCTGCCCTGTGGGTTCGCTCAAGTTACACACATCTTTCGTGGCATCTCTCCGTGGGCCCTGCACACAAGATACTGTAGCTCGTTAATCTGCTCTCTTCAATGATGTAATTAAAAAGCAGGTTTAGATTAACACGTGAAACGAGTGTGTTTTTGTTTGTGCGACTGATTCTGAGGGAGGTGCAACACACGCATTCACCACCACCTCCTTTTCTTTGCACCATTCGTTGAAACGTTGTGTGTCTCTGTAGCATTTACACAGAAAAACAAACAAAAAACATCATGTGCTTAGATTGAAATGCCTAATTAAATTCAAATGCCTGTAGCTGCACATCTGCGCTCATCACATCTCCAGCCTCCTCTGATTGATTTTTAAGCACTTCATGATCAAAAGCAGTATTATTTTTGTCACAGTGCATCCTCAGTCCTGAACTAACTAATGACTTTAACTCTAATGAGAACTTTATGTGTTGTGGTCCAGCACACTTAACACTGGGTGAGAGTATTAGGCAGTGGATTAATTAATCATTCTTCAAATGGCTCCTGTCGGCCACAACAGTTAACAGTGTGTTGGACTCAGCTGAGCTCTCAGGCGTTCAGCCGGCCGATTGAGTGGTGATGATGTTGCATTTAGAGCAAGATTAATGTGATTATTTGTGAACAAAAAGTTCATTCTCCGGCACATCTGATTTACGTCAATGTTTTTGTTTTTAGAGCTCTCTCAAGAATTGTCTGCTTCCCTCATCCTCATTAAGACATTAGTCTTTAAACCCACTGTATCACAGTGAACTGTCAGTGTAAATGAAGATTAAAAGTTCATGCCTCTTTGCATGACAGTCTCCTCTGTGCACTGTGAAACACACTTCATAAATAAGATAATCAGTTAATCAAATAATTCTCGTGAGGCGGAGATAAGTAGTGCAGAGAGAGCTGCACAGAGACTCTCGTCTCTTTTTGTATTTTATGTCTTGCTTTGTTTTATAAACCTGCACGTGTTTTCGCTTCTTTCATTTAAAGTGAAAAAGAAGAAACAAGAATATAAAAATGAGTTAGAATTTTAACTCTTTCCATGTGTGGTTCAAAGAATATTATAGAAACTAAAAACTTATTTACTTTCTGGGTGAGGTTGGAAGATACATCCAGCGACGACTTAGCTTAGCTTAGCACACAGATTGGTGGCCTGGTAGCTCAATGGGATAAGAGTCTGGGATGTAGAAGGTTGCAGGGCCGAATCCCAGCCCAGACTACTAGTCCATTCCCCCATACCAGGTCCTTGAGTAAGACACTCAGCGCCAGCTCCTTGTAAGTCGCTTTGGATAAAAGCAGGTCAGTTGACCTGAGGGACAGAGCAGTGAGGAAGCTCAGATAAATCAGGGGGTCATTTAAACTTTTAAAAACAGTGGCTTAAGACCTTACACAGAATATACTGTAAATACATGAGAGACATTGGGCAGGTTGACAGGACCAGTAACTCACTCACTGGCCTGGGGAAAAGATTTGACGATGGTCGCTGGAGTCACCGACTTATCGCTGGCGTGGAAAATATCGATTAGATTATCTATTTTCTCCACTCAGCTTCTTCTTTGCTTTCCTATGATCTATGTGGAGAACACGACTTAACCCTTGTACCAGCTCTGAGACGAAGAAACGCTAAACAGATCAGACCTTTTTCACTGCAAATCACAGCAGGAAAAGCACAGATGACATTACTAATAACGATGAGTAAGTGTCCCTCTAAGCACAGACAGTGGATCAGCATGCGCAGTAGCAGGAGCTCCTAATGGAACTCCTTCTTCTTCTTTTCATTGGTTTTTGAGGTGATCAGATCATCCTTTTCCAGGATGATCTGGTTCGCTTGTCCATCTCCTCCCTCTGAGCTTCTATCTGGGTGATGCTGTTAAACATGCCATCGTTGCTCCCACTCTGCACTCATGGCCAAAAAGTCCTTGTGAGAGGCAGCTTTGATGGCTTCAGTCATTCTCTTGCTTCCAGAACACAGAAACTGGGTCGTACTCTCCCTTCCAGTACTGTGTGACCCTTCTGGTCTCCATCTCTTGCTCATGGAGATCTTTTTCAAGGGATTGAATCTTTGCTCTTTTTTCTTGATCATTCTCCACATGCATGCTTGATTCTGATTGGTTCCCAGTGACTCCAGAGCCTTTATCATTTTTTTCTTATTTTTCTCCCAGTCCCGCTCTTTAGAGTCTATCTGCTGATACAGGTCAGCATTTTGTGAGGCCAGGTACTGTTTTTCTTCTTGAACCTCTAGCTCCAGTAAGTATATCTTAATACTTTATACTAGTATAAATACATTGTTTTGATAAAAAGTGTAAAGTTGTTTGTATGTTGGGGATTGGACATTTCATCAAAAACACGAAATTAAAAGTAGTGCTATTGATTTTAGCCAACAAAAAAAAAAAATTAGAATTAGATTTATTCAAGATAAACGTTATTGCAACTGTAGATGTTTACACGTGTACATGAATTGATCATTGATTAACCTTGTCCTCTGTAATCAATGACACGTACTGTATATATTTTCATACATACCCAACAGATATACTTTAGTATGACTCACAATCAGAAATATGTTTATTTCCATGTAGGTTTCCACATATAAGGAATTTGCTTTGGTTGGTTTGTGCATAAAAATAAGATGATATATGAACTGAGAACAAAACAAAAGACAAAGATCATAAATAGACAGTGGTCATAAATATAGGCTGTACAGAGGTATGCTTTGACTAAAAGAATGTAACAGAGGAGCAGCACAGAAAGTACTGTGGTATTAGACTGTGGGTCTGAGAGCGTGTCAGTGTGGGGACCTGGGCCTTGTTGATGAGGCCAGCAGCAGAATCTCCTGCATCTCAGTTTTAGCACAAAAGTGAGTAAGCCAGTTTCTCCAAAATGTCAAAGTTCCTTTGAGCCAACACTCCACGCAGCTTTTCAGCAGAGGAACTTTGAATCTGAATAACAGTTTATGCAGACACGATCTTTTAACTCTCTTATAGAACAAACATATTTCTGTACATTGTTTTTGTTTTCACCACTTTTCATGTGTGATCGTTTCATTTTCTGTATGTTCAGTATATGGTAAACATCTTATATATTCCAGCTGTGTTGTGCAGCGTTTTACCTCCTGTAACAAATCGCCGTTAACAGTAGCTGAGAGGCTGACGCACACAGTGGATACTCTACTAGTGTTAGCCAACTGCTGCTCAGCAAATGTCTCTGTAACATCATCATCTGAGAATTTGATTACCAGAGGGATTACATTTTATTCCTCCTCAATTTGCATCTAAATGATGTGGAGGTCGCAGCAAGGTCAAACGTGTCCTGTTGTACTCACTGTGTTCATTAGTGTTCCTGAGCTTGTACCTTAAAGGTGTTACCGCCACCTGCCAACTGACAGAAATCTTACGCATTTCTTCATTATGCAACTGCTCGTTTGAGCTGGGTTGGTATTTTCAAATGACCTTTTAGCTTGACAAGAAACGGAGGCGTTTTCACCCTGGATGTGTCACACATGTTCTAAAAATACTGTTCGTGGCAGCTTTGGATAGTGATTAAAATTTTAATAACTATAGTAACAGGTTATGCCTTAATAATACCAGTCCGTTTTGAAACCAGACCAAGCAGGGTGTATAAAAGCGCTACTAAAGAACATCTATTTGAATATATTTGGTTTTTGCAGGACTGTTCACCATGTGGTGTTTGAGTGTGTGAGTGTGCCTGATGGAGATGGTGGCAACATATTTTTAGGCAAAAGCTTTCTTCCAGCCTGTCACTTGAAAGGATGTCAAAGTCAGGAAGGAAATCTCTGTCTCGTTTTGTTTCTTCATCATTCGAACTAATAAATCTGCAGCTGTATCTGTCCGTGTGTAAGCAAGACAGAAGGGCGTGACGAGATTGTGCCTAACAGACTGTGGCTCCTCTTTCTCCCCTCACCTTCTTCCTCATATCCTTCCTCCCTCCCTCCCTCCCTCCCGCTCTTTGGGAACATGCGGTTTTGGTTTGCTTGTCAGAACTGTTTGATCAGAAGTAGTCTGCTGAGGATCTGTGCTTTGAACAGACTCACAGCTGTGGCAAGTTTCTCTTCTCTTGTCTGTACTCTGCTCATAAAATAGCTGGAGCACTCTGTGTACCCGGTCCGTTTTTATATGTGGAGGCGAGCTGCATGCTGTTTGTGAGAAGTAAAGGATTATGTTTGTCAGTATAGATCAGAATCTGTGGATCCCTGCGCCTATGAATACCTCTGCATGCCACTGTGCCCATGCATAAGTGCATAAACATGTCTGTGTCTATTTAATGCTCTGCTGTCACCTTCCCTCACTTCGACAGCTGTACTTTCTAATCTGTGGTGTTTGCCACACTTTGAGGCGCGCAGTCAGAACGCAGATCATCTTTTCCAGAGACAACCCTGCCTGCTTTCCTTTCCCTCTGTCCCTACCAGTGCACTGTACACCCACGGCTTTCTTTCAAAGAATTTTCTTGTTACCCACCCACTGCCTCAGCAGGCGTCCGTCTCACATTAAAACATCTCATCAGAACAACTTTTGATGGATGTCTTGACTCTCGTAGAGAAAGCAGAGTTTGCATGTCAGAGTAAACAGTCTCGAAGAGCCTGTGAATAATTTGTACATCAGGGTGTAGCTGCGGTTGTGTCTGTTTGCATGGACAGGGCTTTTCTTTTTGAGTGTGTGTGCACGGTGCAGTGTGTGGTTCCAACTCTATCCAGCATGCTGTTTCATCCCAGTACATCCAGTGCTGTGTTCCTGCATGATGTCAGAACGGATCTATGTTAAATGTGCAAGCAGGGCCCAATTACCTAGAGACTTTGAAGAGCCCCTTTCTATGCCAGATATATGATATATAAATACTTTACAATTATGTAATCTGCTTTAGATTGTGTTGGTAAGATGGCGTGGCGTGGGATTCCCCTTAAGAATTGCTCATTCCCTGCATTGGCGTCGTGTACATGTGTTTTTTCGCTATAGGGTAAATTTCCTCCAATCAGTCGTTTGAGTCCCCCGTCTTGGTTTCTCTTTTATTTCAGAGACTGAATATTTGAGATGACTCTGTTAAGAGCAGAGGGAGCACAAACACCCCTCCTCTTTGGTGCCTCTTCATTCCCTTTTTTCCTCCCCTTCTCCTGGATGCCTTGAGGGAGAGCAGCTGAGTCACTCTCTCCTCCTTCTCTTCATCCTCAATCTGTTCTTACTCCTCCTTCCTCCACCTTCCTTCTGTTGTCTCTCACTAAGCTTTCATCACAGGAGATGGCAACTTGTGTCAATAGCAGGAACCTCAGCTGAGTATATGTGTGTCATTTTTTCTTTGCATTTAGAAATACTGAAGATTTTAATGTCAGCGTGCATGTTCCCTGTTAGATGCTGCTATTAGTCAGAGTCGTAGCGCGGACAGTAGCAGCAGCACATTCCGAGACGGAATCTCTCTGGAGTTATTTACGGTGGAGAGATAACAGAGTGCGACTGTCAACCAACCATCCGATGACACACACACAGTTACAGTCTGTTTCTCTGAAGTGCCTATCTTTACTTCCCCCCATGGTTCTGTCAGGATATAAAATCCCTCATCGCCTTCGCTTAATCATTTCACACTGCTGCGTTCTGTTTATGTCATTCAGTGAAAAGGTTCCTTCACTTCTGTTTCTAATCTTATTTCACATAGCAATCTGCTATCAGAGAAAGTATCTGTTCTCCCTTTTCTCTCATTTTGTTGACTCCTTAGTTGTTGTTTTTTTCTCAGGTAGTCAGCACCTTCACACACGTTTGTTCCTTCTGCCACCTCTTCGTCTCTTCAGACGCTTGACTTCTTGCCTTCCTTTAACAAGATGCTCAATGTAGCATTAGTTATTTTTCATGGCACAGATACTGCACACAATGCTTCAGCTCGCAGCTTTAAATAGGTGCCACTTTACAGGGAAACATCCCCACATTTCTTATACCAGCACAAAAAGAAAAACAAGGGAGAAGAAATGCATTTGTAATTTAGCAAATGAGTGATTGTGTTTTTTGTGTATGCAGGGAACTTAGTGTGATGTGAATGTTTTAAGATGAATCAGCAATTAGCTGCTGTATTGCGTAGTGAGACTCTCGTTGTCACGAGAGTAGACTCTGTAACAGAGCTACTGTTTAACATCCTATATTTGCCTCACAATTCTCTGTGTTAATAACACTCTTGGATAATTAAGCCAGAACTACAAACCTCACAACGCTCCCATTATTTGATTCAGCACAGAAAGAAAACACAACATAATCTAAGTAAGTATGTGTAGCCACGTCCTGTAGCTGTATGTTAGTGGCACTGTAAATAGTCTGACAAAGTTATACTGTAAGTAAAGAGTTTTTCACATCATGATTCCCTTTCGTTACAGTCGAGACTGTGTCGGACTGTCAGAGCTTTTGCTTCTCTTGGCTGCAGCGAGATTAAAGCTGAGTGAAGGAGAGATGGGAAGTGGACAGGGCAGTGTGGCAGCTCCCAACGGCACAGGATTAGAGGTTGGGACAGTGAAGTAGGCCATACAAACAGGCACAGCTGAAATATGGACAAGAGACCATAACATAGACAGAACTGGAAGCCACAGCACATTTCATCAGCGTGTCATTATGCTGTAATCCCAAACCAGTCACTATGCTGGCAGCATGCATGTCACACAGGGACACACTTGTGGATATTGCTATTTCTGCCTTGATTAGGAATAACAAGACTTTGATGTCAAATCTGGCCTATTTTTGGTGTGAGATTGCTTTGCTTGTATTAGATATGTGATTAAAAAACATTCTTGTGTTTTGTCTGGATTTTTTGGAACAAAGACACAAAGACTTTTTTTATTGTATTTATTTTATTTTATTTATAATATTATAATGATAATATATATTATTATTATTATTATTATTATTATTATTATTATTATAATAGAAATTCAGGAAAGGCAGAAAAGAGATAGATTTAGTTTTTAGATAGTTTCTTGTCAGAGGTAAATTGTGTGTTAAGTGAAGGAGCAGAATTAGCCTGGGGTATGTTAATGAGTTATTTTCAGTATTTATCAAGCGTTTACAAAAGAAAGTCTTTTACAGAAAAGATAATAAAACTTTGTTTTTGCTTTTTTTTTTTTACTAAATTCAAAGATAAAGACATACTAGAACAATATAAACAATAAGAAGCTATAATTAGTAAGCTCCATACAAATTGGCTGAAAACCGAAGCAGATGTTAGTTTTGAGCAGCTGAGAGGTGAACGCTTATGACTTTGAATTTAACGAGTCAAACGACATGAACTGACATAATCCAGAATAACAACATAGCGCCATGATTTCTTCCTGTTCAGTGAAAATCACGAGACTGCAGTTAAGTTCAAAGTCAGTGAAGAGAGCGAGAGCCTTTTAAAAACATGTAAAGAATCAGCTTGTGAATCAGACTCAATACTATATGCAAGATGTAATTAGCAATAACAAGGAGCTGATAAGTTAGGTGGTGTAGGGAACTCCACCCTGGAGGTTAAACAGTGACCCTTTCCTTTTCATAGGAGACTTAATCATTGTCAATCACTTTTGTTTCAATACTACACATTTTACCTTCTCTTTTACACAACTTTGCTCTTTGAGGATTTTACGAGTTACTGTTCTTATTATATACTTATATATGAGACAGGAAACAGAAATCCTGGCAAAATGAGATGTCAAACCCATTTAAAAGACAAAACAGCAATGCTTGTTCTTATTTTTGTATGGGTTAAACAACTAAGGTGCAATGTTTTAATTACGCTTCGGATGTGCAAATAGGTTTTTATCAGAATCAGAATCAGGAATTTGCTTCTGGTTGTTTGTAGCTTCTCTAGGACAGTACAGACAGAAAACAAATACATGAAAAACAATAAATTATGGCAAATTACAGACAAATTATAACAAAACAGAAAGACAAGACAGCATGTGTGTGTGTGTGTGTGTGTGTGTGTGTTCGTGCTATGCTACGCTAACCAGCTGCTGGGCACGTGCTATCAATCTTCTCATTAAAGACTGGGTAAAGTATAATCACTGATTTCTGTGGTCAAACATAGTGGAAGACTGTTCAGAAAGGACACAAAGTAAAGCTTGATAATACACTAGAGCCATAAAACTGAAGTGACACAAACTTAACTAAAAATCTCATCGAGATTTCAACATTGCTAGTTACTACGACTGATAAAAGGGAGCACTGTATGTCTTATAACATAGCTTATGTGTTATCTGTGCTGGGGTTTAAATAATGATCAAATATAGTCATTTATAGAATATTCAGTTTTATCTCAGAAAATGTCAGACTATTCCTTTAAAATTCGACATTTCGGCTAAAGTGCCACATCTCACTTTGCCCTCATGCTTTATCCTTTTTACATGCTTGTCTTTCCTCTTCACTTTCAATGTTTTTTCTTCACCTCCAAGTCAGTGTGGTGTCCTAACTTTAGGTTTGACAACCAAAGTCACCTCCACAGGCTTGTTATGAGACAACACTTGTTTGTGTCAGCAGGAGGACACTTGAACGCGTTTAACTTATGCTCTGAAGGTGAAACACTTCTACAGACTACCTTTAAATGCACTCGCAGAAGGGTGAGGTGAAGCTTTCTCTTGCACTCGCTTCAACTTCCAGGAGTCACTTTTCAGAACGTTGCACTTTTTGTACGAGTGGAGTGAGTGAGTGAGTGCGGTCCACGAGTTGTCTCTCTGTCGACATTAGAGGATCCCTCCTGGATCCCTTGAGTGCGTTACATTTTCAGCTCTAGTCATACTGATGCTTCAGATCTGTTTTGTGATATGACGACTGAATTAACTCCTCAGACATTCTACCCCGCTGAATTGGACATATGGACATAATTAAGTAGCTAGACCTGATATGAACCGCATTGTGAAAGCAAACCCACATGACTCTACGTGTCTTCTGAACCTGACTCAGCTTTTTAGCCTTATTAGGCTTGTTTTGATTTATAACTGAAACTTTAGTTTTCTGTGGCAGCTGTTCAACACATAATCAGTCTTCTGTTTGGTCTGGTGAATGCACCCTCTCGGTTATGCAAGGAAAAGCTTAAATGGCTCATGTTGGAGAAAAAATAGTATCTGGGTTTTCAGTCTTTGCTGTCTACGCTTGAAAGCTTTTGAGTTGGACTTTGACAGTTCATGTTAGACAGACAGTGGCTCAGTCAGCTTATCTATTGAACACTGAGGACGGACAGCTGTAAGATCTAATATGATGTGAAACACACAGACTCCCAGTGATCTGTTCCATCTGTCTCACTGCTTATAACAAGTGTCCTTCTCACCTGGGACCTCCAGTTGCACAAAGAAAAAAAAAAAGTTTGAGAAAAAAAAATACCTGCACGGTTGCTCACTGCACTGTATGTACTGTACTTACACGATGTTCCTGTGTTTTATAACAGCAGGACATGAATAGAATTGCACCTTATAATGTTTCTCATATTCCTTTGGGAAGGAAGAGGAAGCTGCAGCACATATATGACCCCTCTCAGATAGTCATTGACTCCAGATAACTGGTTGTAATTGGCCTGGTTGATGAGCAGGCAGTGAAAGTGAAGTAGAAAGGACACGGATCCTTTTAATGAAGCCAATGAGAAGGACACAGAGAGCCCGCAGGCTTCAAAAAGGATTAGAGCAGGCTTCAGCAGATTTAGGCATGTGATGCTTCTGCAAGACTGTGGAAAAGGACAAGGGAAGATAATTTATGTCCTTTACAGTGATATGGAGCAAGTGAGATATTCCTTGCTGCCTTATACCTTAATCTTTGTCTGCTGTCTATCTGGACATGGTAAACAGAAAGATTTTTCTAAAGGTCAGTGTCCCCAAGACACCATCTTATTAATATACAGCTCACACATGTTCCACATACTGAGGACAGTGTCTTCTTATATGTGTGCATGCTTCTCTGCTGATTCCTGTATCTCTGTGCAATCAGCTGTGCTATTTGTAAATTGGAACACATATAGTGCTGTATGTGTGTGTGTGTGTGTGTGCGATGGCCTGAAGTGCAAAGAACTATAAGCACGTGATATGTTATGCTGGCCTAATATGCCCCATCCCTGCCTTTCTGGATATGGCAGCGAGTGTGAGAGCGACAGAGAGTCGAGCCAGTTGGCATGGGAAGAGGACTGAAGTGATGACTGGAGACGTGGCAGACAAGCCAGCCAGGCAGGAAATAGATGCCAGCAGGGATAGAGATCACACTCACCTCCACCTCTCGATGACTTTGTCTTTCTGGCCTTTGTCTCGGTCTCCCTGCATCTTTCTAAGAGCTTTGGTGTGACAGATTAACAGGTGTTGTTGTGCATTTATGGGGGAAATTTGTTGAAATTAAGGCTCAGTATGTACAAAAAAAACAGGCTCCTCAAAGACAGGACTTTTGAGTTTGTGAAAATGATTCTCATTCATCTTTGACCTGAGGTATTTTATTCATGCTGGGAGTTTCCTTATTTATATATTTCCTTTAACCTATATTTTTATATGGGTAACTATGCTGAGATTTCCCAATAGTTGTACATTTCTGTCACAAACACTGAGGCCAGATGATGAATTGTCACTGTACAAAATTACAACCACGGGGGTCTGCTGTGTCTGAATTAATTTGATAGGAGGGAAAACAACAGCAGTGTTGTCTATCGCATTGGCTCCACTCCTGTATTTTACAAGCATAATGGAAATGGAAGAGAATATTGTACAGTAATGGTTTGAACAGGTGCCATGCACACTGAAACTATCAAAGCAGAGAAGCTGACAACCAGCCATTTGGTCTAAAGTCATAGAGAGTCACAAAGTAATGGATGCTTCCACATCATTACATTAAGTATTTGATCAGGGTACTTCAAGGACACAAATATTGTGGTAAATGGCCCCTGACACTTTCAAACTGGATTGTCTTATTTAATCAGCTTATCAGTAGTTGCCAGACACAATCGGAGCAGCAGCCTAGTAACATATTCTTTTATATTTTCCTTCTTTCAAAACAACCCCAAAAGATTTGGACAAGAACAAATTAACATTTTGATCTGTTCACTGAGCACAAACAATTCAATTCAATTTTCAATTCATCTTTATTTGTATAGCGCCAAATCACAACGAAAGTCATTTCAGGGCACTTTACATAGCAAGGTTTAGG
>JAUMTR010000019.1:7596128-7612237 GCA_032270685.1 Microctenopoma stevenorrisi | reverse complement strand
GCCGCAAAGACGCCGGCAGGCGTCTTGCGGCAATCATGCTCCCCCACGCGATTTCTTCTGAAATTGCTAAGTCTAGTCTAATCCTGTATGTCATCAAAACCTGTAAGTAGTTCTTGCAGATATGATTACATGTCATATAAACTTTCTGGTATCCTAAGATGAATGTGCAGGCACATTTTATGGCACTGCCACAAAGATTGCATCTTGTTATTTTCTATTGATTGCATAACACTTAGACCAGTTCTCTTCTTACATACAGCACTAGCTATTAAAAAGTTCTACAACTCTTGAAACGAGTTCAATTCAGAATAAGAAATGAATCCTCATAATATATTATGATTATTAGTAGCCAGCAAAGCACCTTACTGTTCAGCGTCAAGCATTGGAAATATCTAAAAATTGTTTCCAGTTTGAATACATTGAGCCCAGATGTTGGATCAGTGAATCTGAGTTGTATTTTAAATGCGAAGTGCATTATAAACCACCTCTGAAGTCCTGAACTTTCTGTACTGCTACTTTATCTTGTCTTTAAGCTTATAGTGTAATTGTGGATTCCGCATATATTTGCATATTTGTGTCATATTTATTGGGAAATTCAGCCATGCTTTTACAACAGCTGCCATATGTTAAAAATTGGGAATCAAAATTTGAGAGCAGAACACATTTTTGCTTCATTGTCTAGTGGGCCTTGTTAGACCATAGTGAATGACACAGACATTGTGGACCACGCATTAAAAGGCTACAGTATGTCTGACACACACCGGGGCTGTTTGGGGAGAATTGCAGTCTGCCACTGTGTCATTTTTGATACTACTAATGGGATCTCAAAGTCCGAAATGTTCATATTTTGTAGCTTTAAGTGATTTTCTTAGAATAATGTTCTGCTCATTTTAGGGCTGTCTGCCATCAGACAGGTCGACTGGCATTTTAAGTGAAGTTACATTCATACTGTGGCAGGTTGAATAATAGGAATATTCATCTATGAGCCTTGTAGTGGTAAATTAGAACACGAGCAGAGGTAAGATATATTAATAGAAGTCATCTATGTGCCTCTTTAAGTGCAATTTGTAGGACAGACATGATACAGTGTTTGTATCTGACTTCGTCAAACATGAATATCATTTGCTTCCTTTCACAGTGGATATGTCTAAATTACAGTGTATTTTTATATACTGTGTGTGATTCTCTTTTAGGGAACAAAGCTTTGCGACCTCTTCATGCATGTACGTTTTATGAAATATGTTTTCTGAAGTTCCTTTCCCTCTCACTATTTTCATAATGGGTATAAATGGGGATTACCACTCTGCTAACATCCACCAGAAGACAGATGGCTGTAGGGAGAGAAGAACTGTGCATACGAGTAGTGTGTGTCATATGAAACCAATAGGCAGATTAGACTCGGGAAGCTTTTCTCATGATAAGCCGCATGCTTCAGAGACTTGTGCAGATAATGTGATGGACTGAGTTATTGTGATGCATTGAGTCGTATCCGTCTGCTATGGTGCATGACATTTGCGAGGCATCTACTGTTGCGTATGCCTGCTGATGGGATTGTTTCGTGTTGCTTCCACATTTTCATATTATAAACGGGCCTTTGCTGTAAAAAGTTTGTAATAGGCTGCAATTGTTTTCCTCTTTCATGCATATTTAGATGTTTTCTATTAGATCTTATGAATACAGATGATTTTCAATTCCCCTGTTTTCATTCAGACGGCATTGATTGGCTAAAGACCAAAACAACCATCTTCTACAAAATGACTCAAAATGAGATTCTGAGCGTGTGTTTTGGATATGATTTGAAATCTTGATCCGGTTTCAAATAAAAACAGACTCAGGCGTTACGGGGTTGGTTTAGAGCTCTAGCATTAATTTTACAGCTTGGGTAAATTAGATTTTGTAATATTCATGTCATTTAGAGTTTTTGATTACTGCCATTGTAGTTAAGAACTAATTTGTCTCACTGTCTGTCTCTTTGTCTTTCCTTCTGCTCAATCTTTCCTTCCTCCTTCTCTTTCCTAAGGTGTCTGGCCCAGTGATTCAACCCCAGACAGAAGCAGAAGAAAGCAGCAGAAAGGAGGACCATGGGGCTGAGACTGGGCCCGGATGTAGGCTGGCTGATGCCTTTCCTTTTTTTGCTACTGATGATCACAGTGTCATGCACCCAGAGTCAAGGATGTCCTCAACGCTGCGATTGTATTGCAAAGCTCAAGAGCGTGTCCTGTTTTGGTAAACGTCTATCTGCGCTGCCAGATGGCATCCCACTAGACACCAAGATCCTGGATCTATCTGGGAATAAACTCCGATGGGTGGAGCACGGTGACCTGCTATCATATCCTCGTCTTGAAAAGTTGGACCTGAGTGATAACATGATCAGTGTCCTGGAACCAAATGCCTTTTCTAATCTTCAGAACCTGCAGTCCCTTTCACTGAGGGGAAACCAATTGAAGCTGGTACCCATTGGAGCTTTCTCTCGTCTCTCCAACCTAACTTCACTGGATCTCAGTGGAAATAAGATTGTAATTCTCTTGGACTTTACTTTCCAAGACCTGAAAAGTCTAAAAAACCTAGAAGTTGGAGACAATGATTTGGTTTATATATCTAATAAGGCCTTTCTGGGTCTAGTAGGGCTGAGGGAGCTAACTATCGAGAGGTGCAACCTGACTTCTGTGTCCAGTCAGTCTTTGTCTTTCCTGCATAACCTGGTGACTTTGCGGCTCCGATACCTCAGTATCTCCACCTTAGAAGACCAAAACTTCCGTAAGCTGGGGAACCTGAGGGGGCTCGAGATCGATCACTGGCCCTTTTTGGAGTACATTTCCCCTCACAGCCTGCAGGGTCTTAACTTATCTTGGCTGTCTATCACACACACCAACATCACCTCTGTGCCCACCTCTGCCCTGCGCAGTCTGGCTCACCTCACCAGCCTGAACCTTTCCTACAACCCAATCTCTGTGTTGGAGTCCTGGGCTCTGCGGGACCTTGTTAGACTGAAGGAGCTGCATATGGTTAACACAAACCTTGTTGTAGTGCAGCCATATGCGCTGGGTGGTCTGAGGCAAATCCGCCTTCTTAACTTCTCCACCAACAACCTGGTGACGCTCGAAGAAGGAGCCTTTCAGTCTGTCAACACTCTAGAGATGCTACGTTTGGATGGGAACCCTCTCGCCTGTGACTGCCGCTTGCTCTGGATCCTTCAGCGGAGGAAGACCCTCAATTTTGACGGTGCTTCGCCTGTCTGTATGACACCTGTTGAGGTGCAGGGACGAGCTCTTAATGCATTCTCTGACTCAGCACTCTTTGACCACTTTACTTGTCAGAAGCCCAAAATCCGCAACAGGAAACTGCAGCAGATATCCGCTCATGAGGGACAGGTAGTGTCTTTTATTTGCAGAGCGGAAGGTGAGCCAACACCTGTCATATTCTGGATCTCTCCTCAGCGACGCCGCATCACTACAAAGAGCACCGGCCGCCTAACTGTGTTACCAGAGGGCACACTGGAAATAAGGTACGCTCAGGTAACAGATAGTGGCACTTACATCTGCATAGCCAGCAACGCCGGTGGAAACGACACCTACTTTGCCACACTTACAGTTAGCGGTCTGCCACTAGACGCAGCACTCATGGCCAACCGTACCTACTACACTGGAGATCTTAATGACACAAATCTGAACGACACCAGGGTGTTCCTGAAGTTTACTCTGGACCTCAAGACCATCCTCATATCCACAGCTATGGGCTGCATTATGTTCCTGGGTGTGGTCCTGTTCTGTTTCATTCTGCTGTTTGTGTGGAGTCGAGGGAGAGGGCAGCACAAGAACAATTTCTCAGTGGAATATTCCTTCAGGAAAGTGGACGGACCTGCTGCCAGTGGAGGACAGGGTGGGGCACGCAAGTTCAACATGAAAATGATTTGATTATGTCCATTTTTCTTACTAGTATTCTTTTCTTGATGCTGTTTACAAGCAGTCTTAAGCTAGGGTGTGAAGGAACACAAAAACAATAGATGTCTGCGCTTGCAGGACATTCAAATAAATTCTATATAGGATGATTATTGAGACACGGTTTTATTATTGAAAAACTACTATATGTAAGGAAAACAGGAAGGTAAGGATTTGAAATACTGTGTTTATACTGCTCTATGTATGTGTTAATGTTACTGTGCAGAACAAATATGCTTTATATTTAAAGATGTTCTCAAAATCTTGAATAGATTCTCTGAAGACCAAACAACATAAAAACTTAGAGTCCCACCATTTTAACCTCTACAAAACTCCTGTCAGTTCCTCCTTCCTCGCTACAAGGAACTCTTTCCTCGTCATCGTTAAAGGACTTCACCTCCCTGCTCCAACTGAGGTGATTAGAGCTCTCCGTTCCTATACTCATGAATACATAATGGGTGGTGCTCATTAAATGCCAAGGGCTTGCCAATATATATATATTCGAACAGTTCCAGCTATATACTGCAAATTTAGACTCTGCTACGGTCAGGATTTTAGAGCACTATTACCACATAAATAGAGACACTCTGCTTTGTTGCTGATAGTGGATTCTTACTGAATACAATAGACACCAAGAGAATAAACTCTGCACACTGCCAATCTGATGGTAAAGCACTGCGTGATATCACTCACTGTTAAATGGAAGATGGATGTTGTTTCTCATAACTGGGACTGTGTGATAAGCTACAAATCCCGGTTTGTCACCAAAGTTATGTGGTGACAAACCAGTGCATGCAGTGCACACGTAATAGGATTTACATTGTTGTGTATTTATTTGTCATGATCTGAAAATATTCTAATGATGAACATGTGTACAGAGTAGGCTTCTTATTTTAAATAAGGTGTATTATTTGTAAGATAAATATTGGTAGGGTGCATTTATTCCAGATTTGATGATTATATTGTGTAGGTAGAATATCTACTGTTTAAGATGTATTATACATTTTGTAATTATTTCAATCTTTGTTGTTGTTTATAGCATTGTTTAGTGATCAATCATGTTTTACTGTTCTACTGTATTTCTGCTGTTGAAAATCTATTTTCCATATTGGTAATATCCTGTCCAGTTGTATATAGAGCTTTTATAGTCTAATTGTATCATGACATAGGATACTGACACACCTGCTCATTTCCTGAGCTCACACACAACAAATCCTGGAGCTTTCAGTTCACATGCCCAGTTCTTGCTAAAGAAACTACAGTGAGGAGGCCTGGCTCAACAGCAGTGCACCTCAATGTGTCTCAGATATGCAGGGAGAAAATGTGACAAAGACCTTGCAGACTAGAACAAAGGTCGTGATGAACCTGAGCCAGAGAGGAAGTGACAATGACAATGTAACAACAAAACGCTGGATGCTAGCTTAACTTCACTATGCAGCACGAAGATGAAATTGGGATTGAGAAATAGGGTTTTAGAAAAATAACACGTTTCCAGATTTATTCATACAAAGTAAACCTACAGTACATGTGTATTTAAATAAATATTGATAATGTTTTTATACTTGGCACACATGAAAATGCATCTTCGGCTGCTAAACATTAATGTGTGTAAACTAGGTGGATTGTATTTTTTTGTTTTCTCTTGATTTCAGACATAGTTTCAAGAGAAAGACAACCGGTGACCTATCTGTACCTTTTATATCTCAAGCCATATCCCTTGGTCCGAAGGTCCAGCCTTGTGGATCACCAGTCATGAAATTAGTACTTACAGTTGAGCTTCAAATAATAAACTTGTAAAAGTGTTACCCTGCTTCCCTCTGTTGGTGACATCTGGTATTAAATTCAAAACCTAAACAGTTAAAACAGGTGTTTTGGTTCAGTCTTCACATACATGTATTTGCTCATGGACTGATTTGACATAAACTTTGACATAACGTCCTCTCTGTGTTTTAAAATGCAAGCTGTATTTTCCATTTTTCAATTTGTAAAATTTGCCCAGTAAATATGAAAACCAATATGTCTGGAAATTGTGCTTGTTTGTTTTGTATTGTATTGTTTTTTATAAAAAATGAGGCACGCTGTTTATAAAGCATGATATTTATCTGCTACAATGATGTCTTCTCCCATGTCCTGTTTGTATTGCTTCTTGTCTCTCAACCATTACGACAGCAGGCTGAGAAGTCTGAGAGTCTACAATACACTTGCGACCCCGTCACTGTGAAATTTAATGTTGTAGATTTTATTTTGATCTGTTTTACAGGGGTTTATCATATTTTAAGTTTTAAAAAATTTGTCAAATGTGTGTGAATTTAATATACTGCTTAGAAAAAAACATTCTTACCACGATTCACATTTATGATATACTGTAGGTACTACATATATTGTTATCTGAGGGTTATAATTGTTCATTTTCTATGCATTCATCAAAACACAAGCTACAAAATTAATAAAATTTTATAAGCTGAGGAAAAACTGCTGTGCATTGACATTTGTGCATGACTTTGTGTGCCGTTTGTCAAAGGATTTCAAGCTTTCCACTGATTGTCCTTTTAGATATGATGACATAATGTGTAAAATAATGCAATCAGAGTAAATTAGAGTAGGGCTGACTAAAGTTCTGGTATTTACTGATTAGAGGAAATTATACTGTACTATCTGGCTGTTAGGTGAGGTCAAAGACAAATACAAACCTCAAGGAGGAAGTGACAACAGGAAGATGTTAAGCACCCAGCACAAATTAATCATGTGTTCAAACTTAATAATCCTTAATGTGCGTTTGCTAATTGACTTGTTCATCCTAACGTTGCCTCTTAGTTTGACATAATGTCAAAAGCAGAACGTGACGCTATGCTCACCTTTTTTCTGACTCTAACACGTGTATAAACAGGTGGCACATACCATCATTTTGTGGTATCACAGCTAGTTCAGGTGTTGATCATGCTCCAGTGAGCAACTAAAATAAATGTGATGTGAAACATATAATCTCTGATGCAAATACACCTCGAACTGACTCTTGAATTCAAGTATAAAATAAGGTAATAATAATGATAATAATAATGTTTGAATGATAACAAAGCCATTATAATATAAAGAGAAAAAAAGAGTTAATTATTCCAGAGAAAAATGTTTTTGCATGTTTTAAAAAATGACAGGAGAACATCTTTAAAATCAATCAATTTGACTGTCTGCCTCACTTGGTTTCCAGTTTCCTCCCACAGTCGAAGGACATGCAGGTATGTTAACTTGTGAATGGTTGTCTCTATTTGTGTCTCCCTCCTAACAAGGACACAGGCTGATGACCCTTCCCAGGTCGAAACAGACAATGTTGAGCCCCAACCAGAGAGGTACCAGAGAGGTGAACATCATTTCCCTTCTAACATGTTGGTGCTGAAGAATGTGATTACCATCGTACTCAACATTATTATCATTCAGTGTCAGTTTGAACAAACAGCTCTTGTTAGCCTTGAAGCGCTATTGATTTGCAAAACGCCCTTAAATCCCAGGAGACAAAACGCTGCCAAACTATGCAGAAAAATGTGAAGTTCTAACCTTTACTTTGTACCATTGCTGTCTGCGTGCACTCACCCACTCTTCAAGAATATGATGTGGAACAATGACTCATATGACTATATCACCTTCTTTCCACACCTCTGTAGACCGTACGGTTTTAGCACTTCTGATACGTCCATTTTGTAATGAACCCCTTAGATCTGCTGCTTTCTTTTATCTTAATCCAAATTTCTGGAAAGCTGGTTTGAGTAAACGTTTATTGACTCAAACGGTGAGTTGCCCTCCCCTTGACTCAGTTACTAGAAGAACCATTCTTGTCATCTTTTTTATTAGAAATCACTGTGAGTAATGCAGATTTTACTTTGCCGTATACTTCAAAGCAATAAACCTGAAACTTTCTCCCTCCTTGTTAGGAGTTGACTGTGGGAGACGTAGAATTAACATGCTTGACCAAGGTTTCAGATGAACGCGTCATTAACCAGGAATACACCAACATCACACTATTATACTAATTCACAGTATTTACCGGTCCCTCAGATTTCTCATTACATTATTCTTTTTAATTAAAGTAGTGGCAAGTACACTGTGCAGTCAACCCCCTACTCTTTCATTTGGTTAACAGGGGAAATTATGTCAGAATGCACTTTAACACACAGACACTCAACTTCTGCTTTAGTGGCTATTTCTAACCATACCATGGGAACATTGACGAGTGAATCGAAGTGATGTAACGCAATTTGTGCGCATACGTGCATATGTGTAAAGTTTGCACGTGTGGGTAGTAATAGAACATTTTGTGTTACCATGGTGTTGAAATGAGGTGGTCTAAATGAGATTGTAGTGGTTAACAGTTGTTGAACAAACAACTCACCTTCAAAAGAAACGTATGCACCTAACTTCTACAGTTAATAAGCTGCAAACGTGTTTTCAGTCACATGTTAGGAAACACATATGAAACATACTTTAAAGAGGCGGTTTCTGATTTGTGTTTTAATACGCTCATTTTGATTGCCCTGGCTAACTCATTCCAAATCCTTGACCCTAAACGGGACATTTTCTTCTGTGATATCTCTGTTACTTTAGCCTCTAAACAACTTTAAAGCAATCGTGTGATTTTAATGTTGTGTTGAGCAGGGGTCAGCATGAGAAACGTAATGCTGTCTGACAGACATTACAACACAGTGCACTGCACCGTGCTGCATATGTTGCCGTGTAGCTGTAGGGCGCTTAGCGTGCCCATGCAGACCCCTGTACACCACAACATTAACACAACCAGGTGGTTTTACTGTGGGTGATCAATGTTCAATCTGTAGCTGAAGACACGTTGAAAGTTGTGTGTTATATCACGTGAAATGTGATGTCCATGGGGGCCCCAGGTTTACCTAATTCTCATTATAAATTACGTGGCCTGGCATCAAAATGACTCTTGTCAATCACTGTTTGAATAAGCAGCACAGACCAGAGGTTAATTTCACTTTCTGAACTTTTTGAGTAATTAGACTCGAACAAAAGAGTTCAGTGTTGACTCGTGGCGTGCAGTCTTTGCTGCAACAGTGGTTGCTTTTGATGGTCGGGTTGCAAGACAGAGTGAAAGAGAGGCTGTTGTGTAAGCACTGTATTCATATTTGGATATAGATGACAAATGACAAAGTCACATCAACAGACTGAATTGGTTTTTTTTCTTCGTTTTTTTGCTTCAAAGTTTAAAAAAGGTAGAACCTTACATTAGGCCTGCAAAACCCATTACTGCGCACATATTATTATCTAATATGGTGTAAATTACACAGACATAAATCCATTAGTACCTGGTTTTCATGTTAATCCCAGCGAGAAAAAACTGGGAAGGACGGAGATTGGTTGCAAATCTATCACAAGATGGACATATTCTAACCTATGGGCATTTTAGAGTCTCTAATTAACCTAAATATATGTCTTTGAACTGTAGGGTGAAGCCAGAGTACACGTAGAAAAGCCATGCAGATACAGGGTAAACATGCATACAGGCACCTACATCCAGGTAATTTTGGCTTTGAATTCCACCCTATCAATAACATGGGAAAATAATTGTAAGAGAGTGATATAGAGTTAAATCATATTCTCCATGTTTATCAAACACCATATTACTTTACAGTGGCCTATCAAGTATTCAATTTAGTTTAATGATGATTTTAATGTAGGCATTGCTCTGGGCAATGTTGCCCATATCTGTCTGAGCTGAGGTGCCCAGACAGATATTGGCTCCCTGTTAAATCTAGAATATAGTTTAAAATTCATCTCCTTACCTCTACTGCACTAAATGTACTGTGTCTTCTCTCGCCCCCATATATAGTTCACTTCTGATCGTTGTTGCGTTCAGTGCTAGCGGAAGGTTACATCAGGGAAACACAGGGTGCTGGTCTTCCACCTGTTGAAACACCCCCCCCCCCCCCACCCCCGGTGTATGTGTGCATCGTCAGGTCCGTCCGCGGGAAAAACGACTTCATGAATGTCGTCCTCCTTTCTCAACCCAAGATGTTAACAGCAGTTCGTAAGCAATTGTTTTATTCAAAATGTCGATGCACCCTTGGACGTTGAAAGACCCACATGACCACACCTGTAAGTATACCCCAGTCAGTCTGGCGTAATGTAAGGTAACTAACGAAAACGTTTCCACGCAGCGTGAACTGTGGCTAACCTGACGAAATCATGCTAGCATCAAATTTCAAAACAAGACCTATCCTCATCATTTTTACCCAATAATTTTTTATTAAATTAAGGTAAAGGAAGGAAAAGATACGTTGAATGTAGATATACTTGTGTGTACTCGTGTAGTTCAGCTCAGTGTGGGGAAGTTGTACACTAACTAGCTAAACACTAACTAGCTAAACGTAAGAAAACCTAACTTGTTTACCTACATTCATGTAGTAAAATTACTTTTTGCACCTTTATTTTCACATAGATCACATTAGACACGTTTAGGTCTCGGGGGTGATTAAAGAAGCTGTGGAAAATGTTTGGTGTAGTGTTGATTCTGAATTATATTAGTCCTTGGTTTGTATTGGTCATTGCTATTCATAAACAAGTGTTCAGGGACGTTGTGCAGTCAGTGCTCTCACATTGAATCGAATGTCTGCAACTTAGTTATCTGACTGATCAACACTGTAGAGAAATATGCACTTTCCCAACAATAGCAGCCTATTATATGTTTCAGTTTGTAATGTATTTCTGTGCACAGTTTTTTTAAAAAGATACCAGACACACATTATTGCGATTTAAAATCTTAAAAAGTATTGCAATATGCTATATTGTGACTATCATGTTTTTAACTGCAAATTGAGTCCATAAAGGTAAACTTTGTCAAAATACATTTAATCTAATAAAAAGTCCTCAGTCTTTCATGTCTATTATTTGTTTTGCTGTCTGTATTACATTTTATTCCAACTTAATGGAATGCAAATATGTGGACTACTGTGCAATTACAATTTGGAGCACTGAAGTTTAATGTGTTTTTTTTTTATTTACAAAATGTTGATATTTGGTGTTCTCTATCAATACAATATTACCACACAAAAATGTTGCGATATTATGTTGTATCAATCCCCCCACCCCTACTAAGCTATGCACACCATCTTTGACAGCAACCTGTTTAATTTTTAATAACTTTTTATTTAATTTATTTTGCAAACATATATTTTTTCCTCATCCAAAGTGAGAAAATATTCTCAGAACTTGTAGATTTCTTAAAATTTCATTTCAGATCCTTTACTATGCCAGTCCACATTGTGGTCGGAGCAAACAGGATGCACCTGTCTAACTTAAGATGGGTTTAAAATTTGAGTCCACCACAGTTTAGAATGTGTGTGTGTGTGTGTGTGTGTGAATGCATATATATTTGTGTGTGTATACATATATTTGTATATACAGTCAAGCCCATAATTAATCATACCCCTGGCAAATGACATTACTTTAATTGGCAGATGCTTTTATCAAAAGCGACTTACAGGACGCTAGCACTGTGCGTCTGGCTCTGGGGACACACCTGGCAGGGGATGGACTAGGAGTCAGATGGGGTTTGAACCTGTGACCTTTTGCATCCCAGTCTGACGCTTAACCCACTGAGCTACCAGGCCAACATAGCTGGCTTGTGGACAGTCATGGCTAAGACAAAGGAGCTCAGTGAGGACCTGTGGCGGCGCATTGAGGCTGCTCACAAGTCAGGAAAGGGCTACAGGCCATATCTAAATGTTTTCAAGTTCCAGTAGCTACAGTGCAAAGTATTATTAAATTAGTATTAGTATTAGTATTATAGTGAGAGAGGTGAAAAAGAATGATCAAGGATCTCCACCAAGGCTGTCCTTGTGAACCTGGGCTCTGCTGGTGGCAATGTCTCAAGGCAGACAATCCAACGGTAGCTGCACACTGCTTGGTTCCACGGATGCAGACCAAGGAGGACACCACATCTCCAGATAACGCACACAAAAGCTTGCTTGGCCTTTGCAAATGCTCATCTGGACATAGAAGAAGACTTCTGGGTTTCTGTGTTGGTCCAATGAAACAAAGTAAGGGAGTGTTTTTCAGCCAATGAACCAGGAAACCTAATCACATTAAACAGCACCACGAAAAAAGAGCAATACATGATGATTCTCAATGACATCAGGCAGTAGGCAGAGAAACTTGGCCTTGGGCACCAGTGGACATTTCAGCACGACAATGACCCAAAACACAGCAAAAGTAGTGAAGAAATGGTTAGCAGGCAACAACATTAAAGTTTTGGAGTGGCCCAGCCAGAGTCCTGACTTGAATCCAATTGAGAATCTGTGGAGGGAGCTAAAGATCAGAGTGAGCCGAGAAGACCCTCCAACCTGAAAGATTGGAGCTTGTTGCTAGATGAATAGGCAAAAATACCTTTGGAGACATGCAGTCTCCAAATTTTGCTAGTCACCCTAGCAAAATATGTGAAAGGTTAAGGGATGAGAATCCTTTTAGTCTTCAAATTAATATGGATCCTAATGGGCACCTTTACCTGCGTATTGTTGGCCTGTTTTAACAATAATAACCACAGAAAAATGATAATGACAATATTTGAGAGTCATAGGTCTTTTGTGTTTTTAGTAACATTTTCAGATGTTTGAGGTGAGTTCAAAAGTGTCGCATTTCTATTTTTGTTCAAAAGTGGCCTGTTTTAACAATAATAACACACATCACACACACACACACACATGTCCAGTGAACCTCGTGTAGACCTAACAGTAACAGTTTGTCGCATTGAATAGATCAGGACAGAGGTACAAAAACCATTTGTAAAGTGTTAATAATTGTGAAATGAAACAGAGTTTGAAACAAACAGGACTCTCCATTGTGTTGACAGGAGATGACAGAGAATATTATGTCTTACAGAGCTTCAGATGTTTTCTGCAGAGATGGGATAGCCATCTCAATAACACCAGTCAATGAATATAGCAATAACTATAGTTATTGCAAAAGGGGCTATAGAAAGTATGAATTATAATTATACTAATTATATAATAATGAATTAAGCATGTGAATACTTTGCAAATGAGAGATTTCAGCTTTTGAATTTTTGAATACATATGTCATTGAGGGTTATGGCAAAAAAACACTAACAACTTTATTTACACCCTAGCAAAATATGTGAAAAAGTTAAGGGATGTGAATCCTTTTAGTCTTCAAATTAATATGGATCCTAATGGGCACCTTTAACTGAATACTGTTAACGGCTCTGTTGGCCTGTTTTAACAATAATAACCACAGAAGTTACATTTACCAATGTACAAAAACTGCATTATATTATAGTTCTGAGGTTTCTGAGCCAGCAGTACCGGCTGATTGCCTGGCTAGCAGCAATATTTGAACAGCCCTGTCGGGCGAAAAACCAGTAACTTGCAGCAGCCTGGGGTGCTGCTCCCTCCAAAATCACAGAAGAAAACCGCAAATGCAAAAGAAAGTCGTTAGCTACTGTTTCTATTACCTAATGCAGTCATTTCACTTTTGTTGTCAAGGTGTCAGGCCTACAGTGTTGTGGGATGTGACCTCTGAATTATAGGTTTTTGGGTTATGTCGAAGTTTGAAAAAACTGAATGATTTATCCACAATGCTGTTATGTAATGATTTTAATGTTTTTTTTGGCAAAATATGTTCAGCATCGTTCCTTATTGTACGGGAATTCTAGATTATTCAAACACACTACAGCCACAATGTGGAAGAAGATGACAATATCTGCCCACACAGAGAAACCAAAAATATCATCATGTTTCACTGTTTCCATTTGGAGGGAGGTCATAGTCTACGGCTTGTTATGCCCTAGCAGAAACATTGTCATGTATATTTAATAGTACAGAATTAAATGTATCTCTGCCCTGTTGAAAAAGATGACAGTCCCACTGATCACCTCACTAAGCACAAGCCAGATGGGGTGTTGTCTCACTGCAGAATGTTGTGGTAACCGTGCATCTTATGTGTTCTTTGAATTGTGAATAAAGTGTCACCAAACAGTGTCACCAACGAAACTCCCCAACGGCATCACACCTCCCCCTCTCTGCATCATGTGAACCACACATGCAGATACAATCCATTCACCTTATCTATGACTTACTAAGACATGGTGGTTAGAGGCAGAAAGCTTAAATTTTACTAGAAGTGTTAGAAGCTCCGACTGGCCTATTATCCATTGCTTATGTTCCAAACACTTGTCATTGTTTCATTGGTTTCCCTCAGTCATGGTTTCATTGCAGCAGTTTGATTATTAACAGTTGATGCTGGGATGTACCTGCTGTTTGAACTCTGACACGCATTTATGTGGGCTCTAATCTGAGGTACTGTTGATCTGTGATTTCTGAGACTAATAATGAACCTAACTTTTGCCGCTAAGGTAACTTTTGATCTTGCTTTCATGAGACAGCCCCCTTGAGACATGAGTATTTTTATTGACTATCATGTTTTAAAGTAATGATATTAATGAGTAAATAGAGCTACCCTATGTATAGCAACCTTAGCATAACACAATTGATGGCCTCCAACAAAGCAAGAAATTCCACCAATAAACTTATAACAAGGCAGGTGTGTTAACTGAAAACCACTGATTACTTGAAGCTGGTTAAGATATTACCAGTAGTGTGCAAAGTCTAACTTGCTGTTTTTAACACATTTGTGCTTACTTAATATTGTATTTGTGTTTGTGTTTTAATATATTCAGCGTAGAAAAGAACCAAATACAGGCATGGATGGGTAGATATACCACTATCTATTGGACAGTCAGTCAGATATGTATTGTCTTGGTGGAGAAACATTTTTGTCTCCTTTGGTGATGGTTTTGCGGGGCAGAGCAGAACAGGCCAGAGACAACACACCCGGGACCTGCTGCTCCTCCTCCTCATCTGAGATGCCTCTTGTAGGAATCGGCTTCAGTAGAGCAGCTGCAGGACAGGATGAATGAGTAGGCAGGAGATTCCCAGGCAAGACAAGGGGAGTGAGGAGGCTAGAGCTTGGACTGCCTGATGGGTTTAAGTATGAATAGCCTGTCATGGTACGGAGGGCATATGTAGGGATGAAAAGAGGTTGAGACGTTTGGTGGCTGGACATTACAGAAGAGTCTCTACCTCCCCAGTAGTAATCCCTTAGCTGGAACTGGTGGAGGGAGCTGGTGGCAGGAACAGGCTGTGTGCTGCTCCGCACATGCTGCTGCAGTCGGTTACTCTGAGCAGTGTATCCTGCAGGGTGGACCAGGCCAAAGTGGACTTTGATGGCTGTTAATTCAGCACTGAGTCTGGCATTTTCTTCTTTCAGGGCCATGAGATGAGTCTCCAGCACATAGTCATTCATCCTTCTCTTCTCCCGTGACCTTTTGGCTGCCTCGTTGTTCTTGCGTCGTTTCTCCCAGTACAGGGCATCCTTCTTCTCTTCAGGTATAAACTCTCTTTTACGACGTAGTCCCTTCCTTACAAGTTCATTTTCCACCTGTAAAACATGGCTGTCATGACTGTCATGGCTGTCTTGGCTGTCGTGAAAAGGTAGAGACGGGGACTCCATGGTAGATGAAAAATAAACAGCAAATGAAGACCTAAAATTAAGAAATAGAGGTAAGGAGTTAGTTTAGTGCCATGCAGTCATACAGGTACTTCTTTTTTATGTAATGATAACACTAATCTAATTTGTGTTTCACCCTAAATTACTGTGTGTTGGTTTGTGCTCTCTAAAAGCACTGTACTTTGTCTGAAAAAAATGGTTATTGGAGACTGTGAGATGCCTTCTGAGTCCTAATAATATGTAAGTCTGCTCAGTTCTGGGTAAAATATTGTCATTGAATGATGAATAACGGAAGAATACTCCTACTAGGACAACTATGTCTTTCAGTCAGCATTTCTGCTAAAGTAGTATTAAGTTACATTTCAGTAAAGGTTTCTCAAAGTACTCTTTAGCTCATGTGGCTATATTTATCACGATAGCTTGACAGTTTCTTAGGCAATTCTGATTGAAGCCCAAAGGTCCCAGACATTCACCAGCGGCTTCTACTCTTGTCCTTCAGCACGACAACACTTTAACAAACACCCTGATATCTGTTTGTAGGCTGAAGTCATAGAAATGAAGATGTAGGAGCAATTTAAAAATGCAGGTAATCGCTGACTTGGAGCAGACTTGTGAGAGAAAGTTTAACATGGAAGTGAA
>JAUMTR010000019.1:7521853-7596028 GCA_032270685.1 Microctenopoma stevenorrisi | reverse complement strand
CGAAAAACGTACGGAATAACCAGAATAATAAAGAAAAGGAAAACAATACTGTGAATGCTGAATGCATTCACAGTGATTATTTGACACATTTTTTTTATACCCAATCATGACTATCACCTATAACCAATTAAGTTGCTTTGAAAGCATGTTGAAATTTTTTTTTACCCTTTCAGTCTTATTTTGCCTCTGTCCCAACAACAATGTTATTGTGTTGCAGACCGACAACTTTAAATATGTGTATAAGGGGCGAATGTGGTGCAGTACGTAGGGCTATCAGCAATAGTCTAGAGTTGTTGATTTGCTTCATGATTTGATTTTCATGATGAACCCTTGATGCCTCAGTGGGCAGCCTGTTTACAAAGAATTTCCCCAAGTGCATTAATAAAGTATTAATTTTTATTATTGTTATTTTTGATACATTTATATAATGTGAATAACATGCTCAGTTTCATAGTAATGAATTTAATAGTTTGTAATATTGGGTGATGAGTAATTTTACAAATTAGTTGGTTATTTAAGTAATTTATGTTTATGTTTTATGACGTGTCGTGACAGCGAGCATAAAACGGTCAAATCTTCATTACCTCCTACATTTTGCCGTTTGAATGTTGTGGATAATATAGCTTGCGTGGCATCTTGTTTCACACTGGCAAACTCACAGAAAATGTTCTGTAATACCTGGCTGGGTGTGCCGATCATGTTACGCATGTTCATTCGACTCTTTACAGCGTTAGCAGTTGCATCACCTGACTGAGCCTTTAATATTATCAGGAGCGAAATCTATTGTACAAGCCTTATGTGATGAATCTTTTTGATCCTACATCCCTCATCTTGCATAGTCCATGTAGTTATGGTTTCTTATTTTTCCAAAGCGGTTTAGAGGCTGCTACACTCACATGAACCTCACCCTGTCTAGCGCCTACAACTCCCAACCCCCCCTTTCTGACTCAATATCACCTCCTAACTGTCTAGACCACATAAGACAACATGACAGGAAACTTTTAGTAGCTGATATATAGTAATATTTGAGAGTCTGCTGCTATTGCAACTGCTATTATATAAGTTTTATGTGACATTGAGTTAATACAGCACCAATCACATCTAGATCTACTTTTTTTCTATACACAATACATGCTATACTATACAGGTGAACTTGAACCCAGAACACAAACAAAATTCAGATAAATCATACAGTAAGCTTTTGGTCTTTACAAAGCAAATGAAAAATATCATATAAATATATTTCTGGGTTTCATTTTGCACAAGGTTATGTGTGGGCAGAAAGTAGCTGTATTTAGTTTGGTTTAGCGAAGAGGTGATGATTTGAGCCTGTCATGTGGGAAACTTTATTTATTTTTTAGCCCAGCACGGCCTCATTTCAGAAATATAAGTAGAGTTCATTCTGTGGTCAAGTTTGAAGGTAATCAGATTCTCACTTTATCACCTATCACCTACCTCTCCATCTACCTTTTTGATCGACGCGTCACATCTAGTCACAACATCCACCTCTATTCCTCTACATTGTGGGGACAAAAAAGTTAAGTGACGTGTTTGTCCATTTTGTTAAGGGCAGAAGGCACAAACAGGAAGATGTTTTGAATAACCATACTGAGAGGATTGCTGGCAGCTTTTAAGTTCTTTCATTCGCACGGGTTTGTGGGTGGTTTCTTGGGAAGCTGTGCAAGAAGGATGAACACTGTGTTGTAACCACAGCAGCCCTCTGTACGTGTGATCATATACAGACACACAATCACTCACACATTTAGCTTACACATGCTTTTTAAGTCATTAATGTTTCCCTTACACCACATGTCCTGCGAACAACACTATAGCAGACAAGTCAATTTCTAATGCTTGCTCAAGTGGGACTGTTGGGTTTTCTCAATGTTTCTGTAAATATTGATATAATGTGTAAGGTCTTAAACCTGGAGATAATGTATTTTGTGAATTGGTGCTGTATAAATAAAGTTGAATTGAATTGAAATAATTAAATGTCACAGAATAGTTTTCTCTTGCTCTTACATGTTACATGCAAATAACTGTCAATCGCCTACTTCACGCATGCAGAACTTAAGCACAAACCATAACTTCTTTGTCTATTACCTCAAAATTTATGATGCTGTGTCGCGTAACCTAGCTGTAAGTACTTTTATATCTGTCGTCCACTCTTAAAGCATCTCCTCTTATTCGCTCACTTTATAATGATGTATTGGTGTGCCAGCCAGATTGTGCCGGAGGCATCAAACTACAATTTCAAAGAGGCCATGCATCCTGTGTGTGGTAGTGAGAACACACATCGGGTTAAAAATATTCAGCCTGTGCCCAGGGTGAGCACAGACCCTAAGCTCATACGTGTTTGTATGTCTATGCGAGAACACCTGCTCAGTAGTGTGTGACACAAAGCGTTTTCTACTCAAAAAAGTAACAGCAGGAAGAGAGAGAACAACAATCATACAGGGAGTCAGTGAGAGAAAATAAAAGAGAGAGGCTTTCTGACTGAAATCTCTCTTGAGGCCAAGCCTGCTCAGTCCTCTGCTGCACATTTGCACCTGTTTCTTATTGACTAATTATAGCCGGCCTGCTTTTTAGTAAGGAGCTGAGTGAAACTTCTTCTTTTGGTGTCTATCCGTTTTCTCATACTTCACCATCTGCTGTGTTGCTGTGCAAGCTTCCAGACATTGTTAAAATAACTACCCATAAGAGAATAAACTGGTCAGTTCATATCGCGCTACTCTATGTACACTTCTTTTTTAAACTTTCATCAGGGAAATTAGAGTGCAGAAATGCCCTCTTGGGGAAATAAAAAGTTTACCACAATTCTTGGCAGGAATTTTCAGTTAATGCCTACATTCCTTGAAGGCAGTGCAAATATAGCGGCCCTCATAGTGGCCCAAGTGGACACTATTTTATTTAAATCTTCTGCATTCTGTATTTTTTACATCACAAAATACTGTGAATTAGTATTGAGAGTACATATAAATTATCAACATTACACGTGTTAACATAAAATTGATGTTAAATCATTGAAATTTTGCATAAATAAGCGTATATGTATGTGGCCACTACAGCCAGCACAATAAAAAAATCAGGTACACATAGTTTCTCGTCATATCCAGTGTTTTGAGTCCATCGCATACTTCATGTGTATTGTGCAATCAGAACTATATATAGGATATGTTACGTGTTACTGTGTTGTTTAGGAACATATTGGCATGATGTACAATAGCCAGGTAATCAACACCACCTCAATTATAATGTTTTGGTTACAGATTTCTATATATAGATAAATTCTGTCTACTGCACATATTTGTAGAATACAACAAACATTTGTATTTGGTTTCCTAAATATTAGGTGTGGTGTTTCGAAGTTGTTGAGAATCATGGGGATAAGCAGTCACTTCTGTAGCAGTTAGATGATCTGACGTCTTGTTTAGGGTGTCAAAACAGTCGTTAGACGCGTTGTACCATGATGTCATAGTGACTAATTCATGAATATGATTTTACTTTATAGATAAAGATAACTATTGTTCAGTTAAGTATATTCAGTTAATTGTTAATTCTCTTGAAACACACAATGTTGAAAACTGTTCTTTGAAGTAATGTTTCAAATTATTTACAAGGTGCTCTGCTAACACTTCCTCTTCCTCAACCAGTTGTCAGATACCAATCATATATTCAGGTATTACATTATTAATTAATTTATATGTTCTGATAATGTGAATAAAATTTGCATGTAGGCTGTACAGAAATGTGAATGTGGGTAAAGCAACAATTACAAATATTTATTGAGTCGATCGGTCTTTTACAGCAAACACCACTGTTATTATGCTGAGATAGCACAAGCTATTGATAGTACATCGGTAAAAAGTATCTATGCGCCGATTACAAACACTTTAACCATTGTCTCCCCAATCTACCCACGGTTTATATACGGTCCAATACCTTTTAAGTATAAAATTTAACTCAAGGCCTTACCTTCAACTATTGTGTGCAGAAAGTCCTGCCACCAAGCTGCCAACGACCTAATTCAGAGATACCGCTCAGCCAGCACTGTTTTACAGCTTAGAGCTCTGAACCCTCCTGTGAGACCACTAAGCGATTGATGCAGTTAAAAGCAGGGGCTCATAATGTGTTGTTGCTTTCAGACCTCTCCTTCTTTGCTTTCTCTCACCCTTAATGTGTTGTTTTCCTGTCTTTAACTCTGGCTGTCCACCTCTACAGTCACATGAAAACGAGCTGACTGCCCCCCTTGATCTTGATAGTGTTGTGGTGTTGGTGGCTTACCCACACATAGGTTTTCCCTGTATGACTGCTGTCTATTTTGTATATACATTTTGTATACTGCTAATATTGCACTAAAACATGCAGATCAAGGTCTAGAATACATAGGTGCCACTTCAGTAAACAAAGAATTAGTAAAACCCATGCAGCTTTGATTCTGCAGTGTTCGCTGACATGTTTGCAGCACTGTGTCATCAAGCATTGCATATAGATTTCAGTTACTTAAGCACATTTTACATTGCAAGAACTTACCTGGTGCCTTTTCCCAGAAAATGACTTAAATACAGCACTAGTTGTGGTAGTAAAAGCAGCAGTAATGAAACTAAGCGGGGCCAAAAGTTATCACTATAGTTGCTTTTCAGATATTGACAGTAAACTACAACTGATCCAATTCAGCTGAACTGACTAAAATGTTTCTATGCAAGTGTTAAATAAATCTTTGGCACCTTAGATTCACAGAAAAAAAGGAGAAGTGTTTGTCGCTTATCTGTGCTGCAGTTGCAAATACGTTTCTGCGTGTATTATTAATTTTCTTCGTGCAGCACAGTCTACCTGCACATTAGATTTTTAGGAACAAATTAACTTTCTGATCAAATTATAGTGCACGCTTTTGTCGTAATGGAAATTGTACATCATTGTACCGTCAATTTCTATGTATAGACACAGTAACATGAAAGTCACATGAAGACGAGTACAATTTTTACTTCCTGTTGTGATGAACTGAAGCGATTAATATTAAAATGATGCATGTCCAAGAAGATGCAGTCTAACCTGTATAAGGTTGAATTCTTAAGCTGTTATATTTGGGCCGGGCATCTATATGTTTAGATTTTTAGCTTTTTTTTTGTCTACATGCCAGTTGTGTTTGTGGAATGGGTTAAACAGTAATACATGTGAAAGTATATTTACGTAAACATTTAAAATGAACTTTGATGCCGAACAAAGTAGAAAATAATTGTGAGCTGTGTAACACAGTTAATCATTTCGAGGACTGATATTCTGACACTTTTGTGTGAACATATATTTCAGTCAGACTCAGCCTTCACGGTCCCTGCACTGCACTGCACTTTTTAGGAAACTCTGGCCTGCTGTCCCCCCTCTGTGCAGCCGCCATTTTCCACCTGCCACATGATTTGTGTTGTGGCGCCCTCTGCTGGTGTGAGCGCGAACGTTCGCTGCTGTGTAGTCTGTTACGGTGCCACCACAGAATATAAACCAAAATCAAATGAGAAGCCCTGCATTAAACTTATAATATTACACAAAACAACTGTAGCCCTGGGTTCACATAGAATGAATGTTGTTTGGTATAGCAAAAGACCAAATTAAACAAACTTTAGAGCAGCTGATCCAGATTGGATTGTAATATTTCATCATGCCGCCCTACTATTTATTTGGGTCTAACTGGTGATGAGAAAAGAGAAGGCGCTTTCAAGCACCTTTCTTTTACATCTTTACAACTGTTTGCAGCCTCATGCATGAACCTAAACTAACAGACTAATGAAAAATAAGAAAGTGAATTGATTTTTGTGGGGTCTAAATAACTTTATCAGTGATATTAATAAAACTATTTTCCATTGGCACTTGGTGTCCTACCAGGGCACCTTTCATTAATTCGTTTTCCTAACCGGCTTCCTCCCACCATCCAAAGACACGCATGTCAAGGTAATTGATGACACTAAATTGAGGTTCATGTGCATGGTTGTTTGTCTCCATGTGTGTCGGCCACGCGTTGGATCGACGACCTGTCCAGGGTGTACCCCGCCCGTTTTACCACAATATCAGAAGGTCTCTTATTTATGAATATTTAAAATATGATAACTTCATATTTGATTACAGGTAAAAAATAAATAAATCATCATATTTATTTGTATTTAATAGCTCTAGGACCATCTAGAATTAAGCTATTGTAACAGTAACACATAAGCAAAATCAGACGCAGTGGAAGATTATTTCTCACAGAGCTGCATGATAACGGTTCAACGTTTGGTTTTCCATTGTATCAAAGTCTGCTGGGAAATCACATGGTGGGGATAGAGGGGAAAACCAAGTCAGCCAGCACCAAGTTTCGTTGGCTCGGGTAGCCGATGTCTTTCACCGCAGATAAACGGTAAAAATCCACAAACAACCAATCTTAACCAAAGAAATCATATTAGAAAGTCAAACGATTGATGTCGATAGCTTAAAGAACGTCAAAGAAAAACAAGGTTTTGTATCTTCAGTCATTATATTTGTGACTTAATAATCAAAATATCATTGATAAAAGATTGGATTGAGCTTCGTTTGTCCTGCTGTTGAAAAGGTTGAGTGGATCTCTGACGGCATTGATCCGTGCGTGCAGTTTATTTCTAATGGAAACACTTCTGAAACCGCAGAAAGTCAAAAGCAATTACACTGTGGGATGGGAGCACTTTTTATTTTTACAATTACTATGTTTGTAATTGCTACTGTCAGAACAAAAGTATGTCCTTTCCACTATGGACAAGTAACGTGAAATTCAGATTTGTCTTCACATCCTGTTTTATTTTTATTAATAGTTTTTTACTGAATATAAATGCATCACCAATATGAGACCACAGCCTTTGTTTTTTCTCTTTCTTCTTGCACACTGAACCCCTCGACAGTCAAACTGTCCTGTCAGCGTCTCTCATGGCTGAGGCGCGTCCCGATATGGGACATCCCTGCCGGTGCGCTGCCGAACCGGCTCTTGACCCCCTTTTGTGTGTCAGCCTCCACACCGAGAACCTGGCCGTGTCTCTCCTGGATGTAGAGAGGCAGGCTTGGATAAACGGCCGGCGGTGGCAGGTAGGATGACCTCCAAGGCAGCAGCAGATTGTTACACACCGCCGAGTGATTCATATGTGGCACTAACCAATTCTGGGGAGGGTAAGACACGTTGGGCGCATTGTGAAGTGTGTCAGATGTGGACAGAAGTGCTCGGATAGAAGAGGCGGAATGGTAAAACTCGTCTGTGGAGTTGGGGATGTCATCACTGGAGGTGACTTGTCGCTGGGGGTCTATCTCTACCTCTGCTGACTTCCGGCCCTCCAGGGCTGCTCGGGGAAAGAGGACACGGGGAGATGGGAAGATGCTCTGCTGTGTGGCACAATTCTGGGGATTTACTGGATTAAAACCACCAGCACCTCTAGGGGAGCTAAAACTTGGGATCTTAGTGTCGAAGGGGTGGCTGGCGGTTTCTTGTGGCCTCAGACCCAGAATGGAGGCTGGGCTGCTCCTGCTGCTGCCCCAGAGTCCTGCCTGGAGGAGGGCAGGGGCGTGAGTCGGTCTAGGTGAGGACAAGGGAGATGGGACAGGTGCAGCGGCAGCCTTGCTCTTCTCTGCGCTCAGGCTGGAGTGGTACTGCAGGCTGAGCACATGAGCCCGCAGCCTGGCGTTCTCCTCACTCAGAGCCAGCAGCTGACCCTCCAACACCAGGTCATTCAGCCTCCTTTTCTCCCTGGACCGCTTGGCCGCGTCGTTGTTTTTGCGTCGCTTGTCCCAATAGCTGGAGTCTTTCTTGTCAGCGGGAATCATCTCCCTCTTGCGTCGCGTCGTGGGGCTCAAGTGGCTGCTGCAGGCCCGTAAGCGCAGGAGACGTCGAGCCAGGATGGATGAGCGCGTCACAGGGAACAAGTAACCATGGTCCGGATCAGGCTCCATGTAGTCGCTGCTTTCGAGTGAGGAAGAGGGTTCAGCACTGTCAGGGCTGTTTGGGGTGGACATGTCAGCAGACTGGGGTTGGAAATAAAAGTTGTAGTCAGGACGGCTTCTGTGTATATATCTAAAAGACACAGCGCTCGTGTATAAGACTGTGCGAACAGTCACGAACAGTAGCTGAAGACAGGCGTTTGGTTTGAAACAATCCAGTAATAAACACGACAAAATGCACTTTTCCGATTTAATATTATTATGATTATCATTTTGTCTTAAGATGAATTCTTGACTGGAATTGTTCTTTACTGCATCTGAATACTTCCGCCACAACCTCAACTCACCATACAAGATATTTTCGTTAACATCAAAGAACATGCGAAGAAGTGGGTGATCCCAAAGACGAACGATTAAAATATCCTCGGGTATTAATGTCTCCTAAATCTGACTTCTGATTCAAAATGTTGCACTGACCTGGATGAGATGATGACACATGTAGGATGATTTGAAAGACGGCATCAACTTTGAGAGATTATTTTTTGTAATCCTGCAACAGACAGCGACAGACGGCATCAGACGTTATATTCAGATGATTTACACACAAGTGCCTCTGCAGGCGGCGTGCGCGTTGTTTGTCCGCTTACCTGTCGATCGCAGTCAGCGGTGCTGAAGAGAGTTTGCAGAGTTGCCGGGGGCGCGAACATATAGTGTTTGCACGCAGCCAATCGCGTTGTGCCTCCGTACTGTCGGGCGACTTCACATGGAGAGCGGAAGTCCAAGACCACAGTGTGGTCACAAATAACCAACAGGTGATACTGAAATGAGTCACTTTGGATCAAGTGCCCTACTTATTGCTCTTTAACCCACTGTATGATCACAGCACAGCACCTGCGTGACGGTGAATCGATACAGTTCACGTGCAAGTAATGTAATGTGCAAACTTCACATTAACACGTGTTACCGCGCAAATAATGATTATTAAAACAGTTCAACAAATAGGCAACTTAAAACATTTAAACGTATATTGAACATTTAAAAAATGTATAAAAACGAAGTTCATTTAAATGTTTATTTACCAACAAGCATTTGTTTGAAGCTGAACTAAATCTTTCCCATACTCTTATGTCAGGTTTTCACAAGGATTTCACTGTGCTCCAGTCTAAACAGAAAGCACAGCTTGAACAGACAGTAACACATGCGCAATAATAATACATAAAAGAACGTTGCAGAGAAAGAGAGGTGACGTGGAATAGTTTGATTTTGTCTCGTGGGGGTGTGCATATTGGCATGATGAAAGTGCAAGTGCGCAGATCAGCAAGAGCGTGAACAGAAAGTACGCAGTGATATTAATTAACCAGCATGGAAATTTATGGCTCTTATTTCTCAAATAGAGTATGCGGAAATTATTAACAACACAAGTGGGTACCCACTTCCTTTCCATGCTTCCAAAACTTTGTTGAGCTTAATTTTCCTGCTGAACTGTGAAAGGTCAAGATACAAGTTTGTATGATGTTTTTGTTTGAAGTAAGACAAGTCAGAAGTAGTCTAGTACTACCTATCACAGAGAGGGTAGAGATGCAAAAAAAAAAGAAATCTATACGGACACAATGGTGCACGTTTTTAAACATGCTCACTATGTGTGAAAAGCATGAAGTGAAATATTTGTGTGAAGATTCATTGGCTTTCAAGACTTAATGAAATATTTGAACGCAGGCTCCTGATGGACTACGCTGCCATCTTATTGCTAACATGTTCTCCTAAATGTAAGTCTGATAGGTGTCCTCACAGCAGTCATTCAGATGATTAATGTCTTGGCCTGAAGCTTTAAAATGTATTTTCTCATCGGTTTCCGCTGCCCCAAAAATGCATCGCAGTAGTGCATCTCTAATATTATGTCAAGTTCCTGCAGTTCCTCTTCATTCACTAATCTAAATACTGGATGAATGGATGGATCGTATGTCAATCATCATTGCAATTGTTCTCTCTAATAAAGGCTACTACCAACATGTGTTGTTGAAATTCAGCCTAATGCACTGCAGAGATGCACAGTTGACTCCTTCCTCACCCCTCAGTTCAATATGAGAAGCACTGTTAGATCACCTTTGTCATCCTGGATGCTCCTGTTTCAAGATCAGTCACGGCTAGATTTGGCAAGACATACTCCCACCAAGTGGTGAAGACACCTGATCTGAACAACACCACCACGCTAAACAATGCAACCAAAATGGAAAGCCATGCTAGATTGTAAGATCGCTCTTGTGAAGTTTGTGTTTAAGATTTTACTGAGTGTGGGGGCAGTCCAGAGCAGTAGAGGGAATGTCCTCTGAGCTCTCAACTGTGTGTTTGTAGAAAACTCCAGTCGATTTTTCTTTCTGACTCACCGTGGCCACAGAGGCTACGTTGTTCTTTTAGCAAAAAGATAGTCTCCAGATTTTTAAAGTGACAGTAACGGCAGATTTCATTTATTTCTGGTAGTTAGTCTAACTTTTTTGATGAAAGGTAAACACACATATATGCACACAGGAAGTACACAGAGTTAACTCACTGTAGCAGCAACTTGTATACTATATCTGAATGTTATACCACTCCGTTCTAATGATACATAACATAGCTCAGGGTAACTTAATAAATGCAGAACTGATATGAGCTTATATATTCTAATATATATAATATTATCTAATATCAATTATTCAAATGTTATTGACTGTATTGCACAGTACGGACTGAATATGCTGTCTTTGAGGATGACTCACTGTCGCTGTACAAACAACATGCACAGAAACATCGTGGTACATGTAACGGTGGGCCTTCATAATTTCTACCACTGCCACCTTTGTCATTGTGTGGCAACACCCACATCCTGAATGCATGTTGCTCACATTTTCTCTGTGTGTAGATGATTTATCTTGAACAATAAATAAGTGGTTTGAAAGTCATAAACTTTGTTTCTTCTCTTTCTCTCCTCTCTTTACGGAACTTGTGGTCCCGGCCTCAGAGCTGCATGTGTTCTGTGTGCACCTACTGGCCCTAAGTATCTGCCCAGTGTTGTCTACTGCTTTCTGTTGTTCTCACTTTTCTGTTGTTGCCTTTTCTCTATTTTCCCTTTCGATCCACTCCTCCCAACTGATCGAGGCAAATGACCGCCCACCCTATAACCTGGTTCTGCATGAGGTTTCTTCTGTAAAAGGGAGTTTTTCTCTCTCAGGTGTTTTTTAGCAATTATATTCTGTAAGGTCTTAAAAGTTACACTGTGAATTGATTTAGTTGGGATTTGGTGCATATACACTAAACATTATTCAGAACTAAACTGAACTGAATTCAAACTGACACGTGAATGAGGGTCCAACTAAGTAAAAACTCTTTTCTCATGGAGAATAACATAACGGATTAATGCATGAGTAGCACTGGTTTTATCTCGATTTAAACAAAATAGTTACCCAGAATGTGGATTGGTCCAGTGGTGCACCAGCCTCCGCCTTTTTAAAGGCGGAGGCTGGTGTTAGTCTTTATATTTCTATTTACAAACGAATACAAAGACACACATTTTGTTATTCTGTAAATCTTTAGACTAAAGGTTTCATTTTGGTAAAAGGTTACATGCAGTAAATTCTTCAATTTAAAGACTTTTCTTCTTTAAATTAAGGAATTTCAATCAAATATATTTATTTAAAATGAAGTATTGCTTAAGTTCAGTTTTTAGTTACTGATTTAGTGAGTGAGTGGTTTGAGTCAGTATTGGTTTTGATGTCTCTTTCACCTGTGTGTGTCATGCTTTTCTTTGATGTCATGTGTTGCACCAAATAGTGGGGGATTGTAATGGGTTGAATATGTTACAGCATGATTATTGGTTTTTGTGTTTCTAAACTAATCAGTTTAGCACAGTCTTCCTGTTAAAGTGGTATAGAATATTTAAGTGCAGTGTGTAAGGATGGTGTTCACTGATACAAGTCAAAGGTTTTTCCCGGTCTATGGTTTTGCTCAGGTTGATTCTTAAGTAGGTTAAAGCGTGTCTTTGCGGCCACGAAGCATGTCAGTAACGGTCAGTTGAGCCAAATGAGCTATTTTGTTATTTTTAGTTTTCTTTGTTTGATTTGTGTCGCATGATCAGATTGTAGTGTGTAGCACTGTTTAGTGCTTGACAATGTGTCAAGGTGACAATGAGTGTGCCTGTCTTGTCACTCTGGCTGGGCCTAGTCACAGTGCTATAGTGACTATTTATGGCAGAAGGGCGTATGTAGACTCTACTCAAGATAAATATACCCATCTTTGTGAAGTGGTTTACAAACAGGCAAGGATACACCCACTAGTAGCTCATATATGGACATTTAGAGTAGCTTGCTGGAAACCTGTTAAATTGCTGTTTATAGATAGATCACTGCAGTATGGCACATATCATAGACATCACTGAAGTAAGACAAGCCAATGCTTAACAATGCTATACAAAAGTTGACTTCAGCAGTGGAGAGACTTGTGTTTCCAAAAACATAGACGATCGGCCTGGTAAAATTACCGTTAACAAAAAAACACACGAAACATTCTGTTTACTTACCTGCAAGAAGGGCTGCAGGTAGTGCTCTTTAAAAAAAACATAACCATGTTTTTCATTTTCTACACTCTGAGCAAATAGGCAGTCTTCCTGCTTGGGACAATTAACTGTCAGTTCATTTTTCAGTCATCACTTTTGTTATTTGTGGGGTTTTGGCCACAGTTCTTACTCATTTAGGATTGTTTTCTACCCCTCTCGGAAAGTCATTTAGCGTAACGTGTTAGCCAGCGTGACTCACTGGTGTGTTTTTGTTTTGGTCGACAGTAGGCAGTATTTCAGGTGTTACATAGGCTCTAGTTACTAGCAGGATCAGCTTATAATTGGTTTTCTTTGGGTTTGCTAAAAAAAAGCAAACTCCAATACAAACTGGGTGAAATTTATGTATCAGTGATGGTAAAGTTGCTACACAGAAACTGCTGCGTGTAGTGTTGCAAGAAAAGCAAACGCTCTTCAGCTTCCCTACATCATATTCTTCAGGTTTATCATGATCCACACCTATTAATATGCATTTGAGGTAGCTCTATTAGCAGGCTTTGCTGCCAACAGTACCTGATAGCAGATATCTTCTCCACAGGACCGCACTCACTTACCCATTCCCTCTAAACCACAGGCTTGTCATCACTGCCAGGCTTGAGTGCACCCACACTTGAAGAAAGTGATACCACCATGTGACTCATCATTGGGGGTTAGTCTGATCAGGTTGTTCCTGTAAAAATTGATGTTGTTATGTCACCCCCACACTTCGTACCCAAAACACACTCACACCAAACCTCACACCGTGCCCCACTTTCATCAAGCTGTTGTCTTCTGTGTTCTTAACTGGAAATACCTTTGCGTTCATCTTCACTTCTGTTTTTGTGTTATTTGAAACCTTACTTATGTTACATTGCCCTCCAGGAGGCTTGTTGGGTGAATGTTGGAGCCTTGTGTGATTGTTGGCCTGATTCCTGCTTCTGAACTCACGGCTGAGCTGCTAACCACTTTACAGGAAGTTGAGCCACAGAAAACGCGGAGGGTATCGCCTCCTCATTGTCAGCTACAGTGTGACTTTTGTACTGTCTCACGTGAAATTTTTGCCATAGTAGCAATGCAGGTCGCTGAGAACTTTCTCACACTCACTATATTCTAGACAGGAGTGGTCCGAGGGTCATATACTGCTTAGATCTTGCAAGATACAGAATACGATGAGAACAAACATACTCACATTTAATGTGTAGTGGAAACTTGGCCTGTATTTTTGACAATATGTTAATGACTGCATCTGTTTTTGGGTTGGTTCTCGTTGTGGCTGTAATCATCAGTGTATGGTTTAAATTAGGTGATGAAAAGACTGAAATCTTTCTGGCAGTTACTTCCTTGGCATAACCGCCAAGATTCATACAAAATACTGTCAGCTATTGTACATTTCATACAGTAGCATCCTGGTTAAAAGGGCGGGCAGTGTTTTTTTTTTAAGATGCTGCAGGTTTTACAGTTTCCATTTAGTATTGAACAAAATATAGGGAAGTCAAATTTGTCATCTTCACCGAGTGTTTTTTCTTCTCATGCTGTGGTAAGAATTTGAATCTTAGTAAGACATGACCTGGATAAGCCTTTTTATGATGAATGACATCTTTGTCTGTTGGTCAGTTCCAATTTAAAAGGTGTAGAAATAAATAAGATGTGTTAGAGGTCTTGGTTTCTTTTTCACAGCTGGACCATAAACCTGCATGAGTAATGATGGTTGTGCGAAGCTATGCACTATTTTTAATGTGTACTTTGTTTATTTTACATTTTCTATAAAGGACAAATAAGTAGCATCATTGCATAGTTCTTCCAGGATGGTGACTAAGACCTCATATATCTATATATAAGTTATTTCATTTTTAATAGTCAGAATGTTAGATTTGATTATGCATATATGCAATAAACTAATGTGTTACTTCTCATTGTTTGTTACATCCTGATGTAAACGAGCATTTTGTCTCTTTGTTGGCAAATAATTTGATGTTTGGCTTAAAATTAGTATAAGTTGAGTTTAAAATATTAAATTTTATTTTGAAACCCAGACTATAATTTGAAATATTGGAATGTAGTTCAATCTCTTGTGACAATATATACGGGAAACAGTTTTTATACGAATTGACAGGCTTGAAGATGCAGCTCTCCTTTGTGTTTATGCTTGTGGGGTTTGGCAGCCAAGATGGGCAACGGTTAAACTGTAGTGGAAAAGCCAGGTCTAATGACTGTCGTTTTTTTTTTGTGGAGGCCTGAGAGCACCTATGCCACACCACTGGCGCATCACCCTAACCACTCTGCTACACAGCCCAGCTGTAAAAATAGATAGGAAGATTGCACTAGATATGCACACGCACTCACATAAACACCCATATAGGACATAGGATACACACATCTTCAGGTGTTAATGTGTGGCCTTTGTGGGGACGACCTCACTTACATGGGGAAGAGAAATGAGACAAAGAGATATGAAACCACAAGCAGTAGTAACTGACACTGAGAATATTTTGAACATATAAATTCAGTCAACTGTCTTGTTCAAAGGTGCTATTGTTTGCAAAGTCACCCTTTTTGACCTCCATCTGTTGGTTAAGCTGTAGTAGGTGCTAGTCTCCACCAGGTGGCATTAAATACATGGAAGAGGAAGAACAGTGATGTTGGTAAGTCTTTCTATAAATTAGCCCTAAAACTGAAGATTATTTCAAGAAAGTCAGGCACATGAAAAAAAACGTATACATACAGTAGTGTTTACTTAACTAAGTGGTGTAAATGCTGGGGTTACCTTTAGATTAAAATATAGAGACTACTTGTTCCAGAGAATCTACTACTCTAATGGCCAAACTGGAGTCATTTAAAAAAATGTATTCAAGCTAAAGTAGAGATATTAAAGCATTTATTTTTACATGGACTTTTCTTTTTAAGAATTTACATATTTTGAGATGTGCTGTTTAATTTCTGTCAGGATGTTAAATGAACATAAGTAGGAACTAACAGAGATGCAGGTTCATATCATTTTTTACTCTGTGTGTCAGTATGTGTCCCGCTGTCAATCATCTCTGTCAATGTGCAAACTACATCTGAGCTGAAGCCCTCTGTATAAGAAGTTATTATTGTTATTATTATTATTTTTATGTCCTGGATTTACGTTTTTCTGTATATTCATGTTATGACCCTCTGTCAAGATGAGTTATTATTTTTGTGTTGATGTCTCTCTCTCCTCTGCAGCTGTTATGTGAGCGACTGTGTGTTTGTGTGTTTGGGTGGAGCCGCAGGTGGTGTCCCTTGGCTGCTGCATCAAGCTACTCAGTGTTCCGGCTGATTGGAGGAGACGGGGTCTCCACTTTCTTTCAGTGGACATCAGCGTCTCTGTCCCTCCCAACCAAACTAATGTGTGATGTGTGATACATGATGTGAGTTTGAAATGCTGAGAAATTATATTAGTGTTTATTGATAGACTGAAATATAGCTTTGGGAGGCAGTCGATTTTAGTTTGGTTTATTTTTGCTTAGTCTTTGTAATTAATTGACTGTAAATATTGAGCACCTAGTAACCAGTAGGAGTGAGGAGCCCTTTCTGTTCTCTCCTGTTAGTGGTTCAGGAGATTAGCTAAGAGAACCTGAATTTGTTTTAGTTTTATTTTTGTTTAGGTAAGCCAAGGGCTGTATCAGTTGTTTTGGGCATTGCTCAGCCGTGAAGCCATTAAAACCACTTTTTGAACATACAAGTGAATCTGCTGCCTTTTGCTTGGGAGTGGGAGGAGGAGGGAGGGCTCATCTCATGTCCAGCTCAGCCCTAGACTGGGCCGTAGCACGATGTTGGATTCATTACTTACAGGACATGTTAGAAAGAAGGATGTGAGAGGAGTTGTTTTGCTGTTAATTAAACAGGCGCCCTGAGACCTGCATCCTAACCCGGAGGAGCGCAGGTTACTGTGTCCTGCTGTAACACTGCGGAGCTGCTTTTGGAGGAGCGTTAGTAAAAGTACAAGTCTCACACAGCATCGGTCACAGACTTCATCTGTAGGCTTCATGGGTTGCAGAAAACATGTTATACTGGCTTACAGAGCAGCCAGTGTCAGGTTCGTCAGCTGGTAAACGTGGAGCGAATGAGAGACAATAGATCGCTGCATCCATGTTCTCATTATGTAAATCGCAGCATTTTTGCGTTCATGTAATCACACAGACTGATTTCGTGATTTCGTTTCGATTTCATATAGCTAGTATGTCCTAGTGTGTCCAGTAACCTGATATGTTGAAACTTCACTAGCCGTGGGACCCCTCCTCATTCCTCCTTCTCTCTTCAGATTGGTTGCCTGGGGAGCACAGTGTGTGCTTTCACCTGGGAGAAAGAGAGAGGCGAGGCGAGGCAAAGAGGGGGCTGGATGAAACAGGTGCGCTCCATGGAAAGCAGAGGAAGGCACATTATGAAAACCAACCATGTTGAAACTCTAGCTGTGGACCACAGGGCTTTAATGGCGCCACTATTTAACCTGACTGCAAGTGCTATGTGTTCAAGTGGTGCAGGTAAGCACACATTACTTTACTTAACAATAAGTTACCATTCAGAACAGTGTTGTTTAATGTCCTCATATGCTTCACTACGACACTAAGTGGGTTCCAACCTCTAATAAAAAGAGAAACTGGTACAATGTAGTGCAGCAATCGCTAATTACATTAGTTTGTGTGCTGATCCGTGTGACTTTGTGTTCCTCACAGGTGTGAGGCAGATGTTTGGGTTTTCTCTCACCAGGGTTGCTCATGCAGCTTCTAGCAGAGATTCAGTTAGAAGAGTTGGTACTAATCTTAGTTATTCACCATAAGAAGAATAAATCTTAGAGCGATTTAAAGTTCCTCCTAACAGTTTGTTTATGAAGTATGAAGATGGATAACGTCTGTGCAGTACTTACATTGTAACCGTTTGACTTTTTACTATGTCTAAGGTGTAACACGGTGTAATGAAAGGTCCTAAAGCCATGTTACTCTGACTCCCTCTTATAGGATAACAGCAATCTACAGACATTGGAGTGAACGTCATGGCCAAGGAGAGTGTAGAATCTGGTATGTCTCGTTTCGACTTTATTGTCCTTTTCCTTCACCTGCTGCATCTTTATCCCACTGTATTTACTCATAATTTACTATACATTCACGGGGAGGGAAATTCAGTGGTTTAAAAAAGCAATGCACTATATAATTTATATCTATTAACACAAAATGTCTGTGTCGCATCTCGCTTTTCTCCTGTAGCGAATCATGTGTCTTCAGCAGATGCCACTCGAATCAGTTCTGGCTTCTCACGGCTCTTAGTGGTCGGATATAAAAATCCCTTTGAGATATGATTAGCAGCAGTACATTACACACATTTGCATAGCAACACACCCCAACAAACACTCACATGCACCTGTTGTCTGCTGACAGAAACGAGAGATTAAATCCCTTTGTCCAACTAGACAGCAGGACCGGGAGTGTGACTAATGTTTTTATTCTGACAGGCCTCACATGGGAGGTGAGGGCAAACAGTCACCACTACCACAAACATAAACAGAAGAAATCTTTTCTTTGCTTCCACTGGGGGCGATATGCGGTGAGTCAGTCATCGTGCGTGCCTCCCACCACATGGGACCCTAACACCTGTTGGAACACTGATGCACTGAGACACAGGTGAATGTGTTGATACATATGTTTCCCCGGTGCTTCTCTCTCACTCCCTGTTACTCTTCTTGTCGGTTGTCAGGACAATGTGGCGCGCACCTACAAGTACTCTCCCCTGACTTTTCTGCCGCTGACGCTGTTCGAACAGTTCCAGCGAGCGGCCAACCTCTACTTCCTTCTCATGATGGTTTTGCAGGTTAGAAATCTTGAATACTTAGGTTAAGCTGCAGCCATTACTCTCACATGTTAAAGAGAGAAGAGAATATCTATTTTTTTTACTGTGCAAACAATCAGAAGTTGCAGAAAAATGCTGATTTTTCTTCTACATGTTTTGTTCTTTTAGGTTAAATACAAGATAAAATAAGTTACTTGTTCTTTGTGCCACAACCTGTAACAATAATTATGACATTTTTCAAGCAGAGTAAAAAAAATCTGTGCAAGAAGATGGTGCATCAAAACAACAAAATAAATACTGAGAAATACAAATCAAAGCATGGAACATGCTGATATGACAAGAAGGCAATGTCAGTTGAAGCCGGACCTGAAACATCTGAAAGATGAGACCGTGTCAGCAGACCGGTCACTAATGATCGGAAAATGTTTGTAGAGTAGAGAGGATTTGCATGCATTTTGCATTAAAAGGAGTTTAGACAAGCTGAACATACTCATCCACAACTTGTACAGGCTCACTCTGCCACAGTTACTGCCCTGGGGAATCTTCTTAATGAAGGATTTTTTTAACCTAAAAATAATTGTGGATATGCTACTTTGCCATAATCACTTAACCCCTGGACTCCTCTGCTAGCAGCTTACATTAGTCTATTTGAGCATGTTTTAAGATTTGTTTATTAAAGTTTGACATCTTGCTTTGTGTTTATCAGTCTTATCTTTCCAGCGCTTTCACATGTCTAGTTTGTTTATTGTATCAATAGTATCTGCATCGTCTATACCATGTGGCCTTCTTGTGTACACTGTATATACTCACATGTCCATGTGGTTACCAGTGTGTCCCTGTTATCTCATCCATACCCTGGTACATCACCATCATCCCACTGCTCACCGTTCTCTCTGTGAGAGGGCTGAAAGACCTCTCCAACGACATGGTGAGAGCACCACGCACTCCCTCATCCACCTTCTCTGAGCATGGAGGGGTGCTGTCGGGGAGAATATCCCTCAGCAATTAATGCACCTGCTCACACACACAAATGCGTGATCTTAAGCACAAATATACGACCGGCATGCTTTTATGCACCTGGCACTTAAGCATGTACACATGCCTTCCTCTCCTTCATTGTCCTCATTGACTCCTTGTCCTCTCCTCATTGACAAAACCAGTCATCCCAGTAGCATTAATTTTCTCTCCTAACATTAAAGCTTTTCCTTTTAAATGCAGGCGTGATGTTTTGCATGGAGAATTCTCTGGTTAAGTGCATCACTGAGTTACAGTCGTTAACAGCTCTGGGTGAAACGCTTGCTTGACCCCCTCTATTGACTAATCATTTAGTGGAGGATGTAAATCTCCCAGCTGGTGTCACTGTAGAGCCTCGTAATGGCGTTTCTCCTTTCTCCTGTTCAACCTTTCATGGCCACCCTCATTCCCTCTCACATGCATGTCCATCACTCTTTTCTTCCGTCCGTGTCACCCTTTGCAATCTATCTCGTTCTCTCTCTTTTCTCTTTTTTTTTTTTTGCTCAGTCTTTAATGTCTCCACCTCTTGTCCAGGCAAGGCGACGCAGTGACTCTAAGATTAATTCCCGAACCTGTGACATTCTGATCTCCCAGAGGTGAGGACAAAGGCAGTGGGTTATTCTCTCAGGAATCAGCGCTGTTCCAGTTTGAAACAACCCTCTAATGAAGCTCTAATGAAGTGTGAACAAGTGAATCCCTAGATGATCCCTTTGTGCATTAGAGCAGGGCAAAAACACTGTGTGTTCCAAACCTTTCAGAAGTACTATGACCATTTCCTTGATTGCATCTTCTACTCTTTCTGGAGACAGTTTGGTTTTCCAACCTAATGAGGAATACAGTCAAGAAAATGTATGGTACATTATTTTTTAGCATCATTTTAGTTAAATATACAAGCAGATGTTTGAATAATGTGTTTCTAGGAGTATAGCTGTACAATGGGTTGCTTAACTTAAAAAACTGAGTGTTTGCTCAATCTGTTTACATAAGAAAATTCTGCATCTGGTTGAACTAGGTTTGTTTTACCTTTAAATTACTTTTGAATATATATTGAATATAGTGTTATCTCTAGCATTACAGAAAGGTGTTCACTTTTATTGGTGTAAAATCACACAATATGTAGTAGTTTTGCAAATAGTAAATGTAAAACAATGTGATATTTTCTTCCATGGGCATACTTTTTGTCCGTTTCAGTTTCAGCACAGAACTGTGGAGAGACATATGTGTTGGACATGTAGTGCGGATCCACAAAGACCAAATCATCCCAGTAAGAATTTTCACTATATAACATAAAAGCATCTGAATAAGTTTTGTTAAGTAGAATAAACACACGTAGCTTAAACATGCACATTTAGCAGCTGACCTTTACTATGTACAGCTTTAGTAAAATAACATATTTACTGTATATGAAGGAATTTCATAAAATAGAACATTTTAGTATTGATTTATGCAGATCCTGAAGTTTGTACATTTTCACTTTGACCTTTCTCAGTATTATTTTTATATTTTCATTCCTATTTCTTCTCAGGCAGATCTTCTCCTCCTGTCTAGTTCCGAGTCTCACAGTCTGTGTTACGTGGAGACAGCGGACATCGATGGGTAAAGACCATCTATTCGTTCTGTTAAAAACATATGAAAACAATTTAGTGATTGATTAAATTTTTATAAACTTAATATAACATTAAAGTTGATATTTATTTTAGTGGCCTAAGTTCTTCAAGCTGTCCTGTACACATGGGGCCTGGACAACGAAAAGTTGGTCACATTTAAATGTCTAATGGTATTTATAGACACTCAACCAGCCAGGGCCCCCCCCTGTGTCATTTAGTGTCATATACCTGGAATCTGTATGTTGTCAAAACATCTGAACAAAAGTGCTGAACGTCAGTTTGTAAAATCTTTTATATTTTTGTTACCAGTTTAAATTCTGCTTTTCATTTAGAAACTGTCGCCCCCTGGCCACGTGACTCTGTATGAGAGTGTTTAGGTGTCCTGTCTTCATTTTGTTTCTTGCTCGAATGTTAAGTGTCGTCTGTGACTTGTAAATGCTTTTTTCATGCATTCAGAGAAACCAATCTTAAGTACCGTCAGGCACTCACTGCTACACACACTGAGCTGACCTCTTCCCCATCAGAGGAGGCCCTTGCTGCATTTGATGGTGAATACATTTTTTCTATTAACAATGCAGATATGCAAGTGAACATTTTACAAAGTGGCAATGAGTTATACTCTCATCATATAGGTGTTGTACTCTGTGAGGAGCCCAATAATCGGCTGTACACCTTCAGAGGCCAGCTGCACTGGCGAGGAGAGTGTCATCTGCTGGACAGCGACCACATCCTCCTGAGGGGAACGGTTCTGCGCAACACAGAGTTCGCTTACGGCTTAGTCATATATACTGGTACACGCAGAAGCACTTATTCAATTCAACTTAGTTTATTCAAAGGGAAAATTATAGAGAGCTCTCTGTGATAACATCTTTGCCTTTCAGACGTTGCAGTGTTAGACTTACACGATTTATGTTAATAAAAGAAGTACTGGCAACAGTTACTGGTTATCTGTTGAGCTTAAGACTAAGTATCTGTTGTTTGATATATACTGTATAGTGACAGAGATATAACTATAGTAGAATGTTTTGTTCCTAGGTCGCCTATCCTGATTTCACCTTCTAATACGGCCACCTCCAGCTTCAATGACAAATTTTATTATGCAGAATGCCCTTTTCTGCTAATTATGAACAGTACTTAACTCTTGCAGGAGTGGGTCTGTTAACGTCTGGCAGATTACAGGTTCCTCCTGTCTTTTAAGTGATCATTTATCGGATTTTACTGGAACAGGCGAAGGTGTCATGGATCTCACAGCTATGACCCTGGTAAAGCAGATCAATAGATCAAAACCTTCCAGAGATGGGTTTTTATACCATTCGTCAGAGACTAGCTACTGGTATGACCCCAATTCATCCTGACTATAACTCTCAACCCTCACCTGATAGAGCTTACTTTAAATCAAGTATAATAAAGGTTGATAAATCATTGTGCAACAAAGTTCAAATCCATTTTCTGTCCTTGAACAATCTGAAGATACAGTGAGGCACCCATTTTCAGTTTTGTCATTTTTACACATACAGTTCAGTGTCCTTCAGCAGTCTGTGTGAGACCGAGGCAACATCACTGGAAAACATAATGTGATATTTTATTGATCCCTGCGAGGGAAATTCTCTCTTCCCCCCTGACATCTCTGCACAGGGGTCAGATGCCCCCTGCAGCTGGTAGTGATTCTGCAACCAGCTCAAGGGCACGTCAGTAGAGGCCTGCTGACACGAGGGCTTGAACTCTCACCCTCTGGCTGCAGGATGGTCCTCCAACACCATCGTGCCTGCCGTTGCAGCGGTAGCAGCTAATAGTTGTCTGTTCTGTACCAGGCGCCGACACTAAGATCCTGAGGAACTCTGGAAAATTGAAAGTAAAGAGGACACGGACAGAAGAAGTTTTCAACAAAGTGGTGATCGGGGTGAGTGGGTAAAGGGCAGGTGGTGGTGAACATGAGGAATTGTGTAGACTTGTTGTTAACTGTGTGTGTTTGTACTCTGGATCTCCAGATAATCATTTCTGTGCTGGTGGCAGTGCTGTTTCTTGCTATTGGCAATGGAGTGTTTTCATATCGGGTCATGAGCCAGACGTTGGTTCTCTCTCCTCTGGTGGTTAATGGCAACCCAGTCTACAATGCGTTCCTGATCTTTTGGAGCTACATCATCCTGCTCAGCCCAGCGATGCCTATAGCCCTCTACATCTCGTTAGTCCCATCTACAATGCTGCGTACCAATACTTTTGCATGCATGCATACTTCTTGTGTGTGTCCAAACTTCTCACTGGTAGTGTGTATTGTCTTAGCGTGTCTTAAATGCCTTTCCATCCACAGGTTTGAGGTGATCCACACCATCCACAGCCTGTTTATTGGCTGGGATATAGAGATGTACTGGCAGCAGACAGACAAACCAGCCCAGGCCAGGAATACCTCATTGAGTGAGGAGCTCGGCCAAGTGGGATACCTGCTGAGTGACAAAACTGGGACACTAACGCAGAACCGTCTGCTCTTCAGACAGTGCTGTATAGCTGGGGAGGTCTATGGTAACAACAAATCGCTTTAGTCTATGATGAATAGTGGACATTTTATACTTTTACAACACAGTGCTGCCACTTCTATTTACCAGACAATTCAAAGTCTAATTAACCTCTTTTGATCCCCTGCCCAGTCCACCAAATGAAATCTGTGTCTCCTATTTTTCACAATGTTTGGATGCAAGATGAGCTCAACATTTATGTAGACATATAGGGGCAAACAACTAAGTAGATTAGTATCTCAAGCTGAAATTTCCTCCATGTAAAAATTAGAGGCCATCCACTGTGATTATAACAAAGGTTTGAAAGCGTTCAGTGGAGCGTGTTTGGCTTGTTTTTGGTCCAATATTCATCGAGACACATGCGTCCTGTCTAAGCAACGCAGCGGTATGCTTCCTTTATTATTAATTAATGAAACACAAGTTGTTAATGACTAGAGAGCACAGCGTTCTCAGTGGCTTACAGTGGAACAAATATCCGCCTGGAGAGCCATTCCTCGAGAGACAGTGCTGACAGTGTGAATGTACGTGGATTTGTTGCCTGTTTCCAACAGCAACAAATCCACTAAATGTTGATCTGCCTTTTTCATGTGAGTAAATCACTTTTCTGCCCTCACAGGTGATGCATCAGTCAGGGCAGAGGACATAGAGGTATTTTTAAATTACACTCAAATCTGTATCGTTGAACTTTTTTGGTCTATGTTCTTCTTTCACATACTCTTGTGTGCATGCAGCCCATGGATTTGAGCTGGAACCCGTACTCCTGTGGTGGTCTGTTCATGTCTGCTCCCAGCCTGGTGGAGAAGCTCAGGCGACAGCAGTGTGCACTCAGCAGGCGGTTTCTCACAGCACTGTCTTTGTGTCACACTGTCATGGCAGAGTGGAAAGAAGGTGAGCCTGAGCGTGTGTCTAAGGACACCTCAGACATTTGACCATAACAGTCCGGCCAGTTATTTTCACTGGTCTGAATATGAAACAGAAACATGCACTGATAAGTTTAATGACTCCTGGATGAGGGTACGTTCACTGCATTCCTTCAGAAGCTCCAGTTTACCAGGCTGCGTCCCCAGACGAGATGGCTCTCGTTGGTGCAGCCAGAGAGCTGGGCTGGGTCTTTCTTTCTAGGACAAGAGACTTCATTGTCGTCTCTGAGCTGGGTGTTACTCAGCAATATCAGCTGCTGGCACTGCTGGACTTCACCAGCAAGAGGAGACGTATGTCTGTACTGGGTGAGAGTAGCCGTCAAAACAAAAATGTCTCCAATCTAACAATCTCTTGTCATTTTATATAATTATAGTTTGTGCTTAGTTCTCCTATCCTTTCTCTGTGGATAAATGTATCCATGCTGGCCCTATTTTGTTTTCCAGTTCGGGAGCCCGATGGTGGAATAACGCTTTATTGTAAAGGGGCAGATATAGTTATCCTCGAGAGACTACAGAGGGACTTTTCATATCTGGATAACACTGAAAGAGCCCTTGAGGTAAACTAGAATTTCTACTGAACCAATACCATTTGTTTTATACTGAGCCTCATGTGAAAATGTAAAACTTTAGTCTTGCTGATTGTTGAGCATGACTAAGATCTGTAAGTTCCTGTGTGCAACCATGCGCTGGAAGGTTTCAAACCTTAGGCTATAATATGTTAACAAGCTTTTACAGTCACTGTTAGAACAGACATTTGCTATGCTAAGTGTTATATTAACATATTTACAAGAGCAGTAAAATAAAGAGGTGTGTAAAAACACGTGCAGTGTTAAATACTGCATGATAAATAACATTGGTTATTCTTTCTCATATGGGTCAAAGTGGATCTTCTGTTGTCTACAAACTGTCTGATCATCGTGCTAAAAAGTAGTGAAATGTAAATTAATAGTTCTTAATCAATAATCAATATGGTTTCCAAGAGAAGATTGCATTAGTCATCTCCTGTTTGGTTCTCCTGGGGTAGTTGAGCAATGCATGCCCAACTGAAAAGTTTATCTAATGTTTTCTGTGTCGATCCTTCAGTCGTGCCAGAAAGATCACTGAGCAATGTGCAGCCTATCAAGTAACGCGTCAACTTATCTTCTGTCAGCTGTTTGCCCAGGCCAGTCTGAGGACTTTGTGCATTGCGGTTCGATCTGTTCCTGAGGCATCATGGGAGCGATGGAGTAAAACTCTGGCCCAGTCTGTTGCCATGGTGACCTGTGACCGCGAGGCAGTGCTGGAAAAGCTTTATGATGAGATGGAGAGAGAGCTACAGGTGGGCTCCTCCGTGTGATTTTATACGTTTGTTGTCAATCATCCGCTTAGCATGAGCTGTACAGAAACATCTTAAAATCAAAAGTTATTTTTTTCCCAGCACGTTTAGTAAGTCCCAAAATCCCACCGTCTCTTTGACTTGTTTTGGTTTTTTTTTACAATGCAGTAAAGCCAATATCCTGTAAGATGTGCTAACTGTTTTTGTAGCTTGTGGGGGTGACGGCAATAGAGGACAGACTTCAAGAGGGTGTCCCTGAAACAATTTCTTTGCTTCAACTGGCTGGAATTAAAGTATGGGTCCTCACTGGGGACAAAAAAGGTATACAGGAGTGGCATTATTTGCAATGCTGTTCTGTAGCTACATTAAAACAAAGTCTCATTGTGATTTCTCTCTCTTTTTCTTGTTCTTTTTGTCTTTGCATTTGTAGAGACTGCAGTTAATATTGGATATTCTTGTAAACTACTGGACGAGGATACCAGATTACTGGAATGGCAAGAGCTGAGGTTAACGCTGAGAAAAATACACAAACACACACACACGAACACACCAGCACCATCTCATTGATCGTTGTGTGTTTGCCTGAGCAGAGAGATACTCCAGTCCCCAGACCCAGGGGTCAGTTTCTTCAAGGCCAGACAGTCAGAGCTGTGGGCTGTAGACAATAAGACGGCTAGAGAGAAGACTGCTGTGGTGCTCACTGGGCCGGAGTTGGTAAAAACTGCACATCTAGGAAATTAGTTTCTCTCATTTTGTTCGAATAGACAAGAAGCTGTCATCAAGTAGATTGTAAATTACTCCGTATGGTGCAAAACTATCTGAGAGTGGGAGAGTACGATGGAGCTGAAACAAGCCTTTACTATTTCTGCACTGTAACTGGCATATAGCCATGAAGCATATTTTTTATCCATTAATCTGTTTCTTTTCTAAAAATATTTGGTGAAAGATGCCTTAAAAAAACTCTGCTAAACACCCATTAAGGTGTTTACATTAACACGTACTATTTTCTTGTTGTACGCAGGCAGAGTTTAACCAGAGGCCAGAATGGGGCGCTGCATTCATGAGTGTGGCAGAGCACTGTCAGTCGGTTCTATGCTGTCGCGTAACACCTGGCCAAAAGGCTGAAATTGTGACACTGGTCAGAAAACATACCAGCTCAATCACTATGTCCATTGGGGACGGTGCCAATGATGTGAACATGATCAAAAGTAAGTGTGGGGACAAAAACATAACATAGAAAATGTGTATTTTTGAGCCAGTTTTACACAAAACACTGAGATCAGTGTATTCTTTGTCCATATTTTCGTGTTTCCCTTGATGTTGATCTAAGTCCATTCATGTGTTGTTATCCTCAAGCGGCTCATGTTGGTGTGGGGCTAGCAGGAGTAGAGGGCGGTCAGTCAGTGCAGAACGCAGATTTCGCATTGTCCCAGTTTAGATTCCTGCAAAGACTGCTCCTCGTCCACGGCCACTGGTCATACCACCGCATTTCGCTCTTCCTGCGCTACTTCCTGTTTAAGACCTGTGGTTTTGCTCTTGTGCACATATGGTTTGGTTTCTTTAATGGCTTCAGTTCTCAGGTTAGACACACAACAGATTTGACTCAAAACATTAAAGTTTGAAGAATTGAAGGTAAACAGAGAGAAAACTTTGTGCACCATTTGTTTTCTCTGTTGCAGCCTCTGTATGAGACATGGTTCATTGCCCTCTACACTGTCTGTTACACAGCAGCTCCAATTATGTGTCTAGCCGTCTTTGAACAGGTGCAGTACTGTTTTTCTTTATTTAATGAACTAATTATTCAGCTGAAGTCATAATACTGCAGCCTGCCCCTTCTTCTCATAGGATGTGAGTGCAGAAAGCAGCCTAAAACGGCCAGAGCTGTACAAGTGTGGACAGAGACAGGAGCTCTCCAGCCCTCAGATGCTGTGCTTGGCTCTTCTGTATGCGGTCTACTCATCACTTGTTCTGTTCTTCATCCCTGCTGGAGTTTTCTATGACACACCCTATGACTACCAGAGCATGGCGATCACTGTCGCCATGGCAGCCACATTTACTGCCACAGTTGAGGTCAGGATCACACTTAACACAAGTAAACTACAGAAACATCAAATAAAAATACCTTAGAAGGGTTATACTTAATAAGAAAAACATGTTATCATGTGTAACATTGTTAAAATATTACTGTATATAATAATAATAGTGCTTTGTGCTGTGAAAACATAACTGGACCAATATTAGGAATTATTCTCATTGCAACCTCTGCTGTTTCAATAATTCAAATGCAGAGCAAATTCATTCTAATTGTTCAGTCACATCTTTCATAATCACATTTTTACCATTTCTTCTCTGATAGCTGTTTTTGTATATATCCAGGTTCACCATCCTCTTCTAACTGCAGTGTTTCCTTTTGTCTGATTGTCAGATTATTATGCTGACCAATTACTGGACCAAGCACAATATTGCAGCTGTGTGTGTCTCTGTCGTGTTGATGTTCATCTGTTCCAGGGTCACTCACAACGCCCGTCTGTTTGAGAGATCGCCCGTTGACTATAATTTCATCGGTACACTAATGCTCATCTCAGCACAGCCTTCTATTTACTCACGCCTGTTTCTTTGATGTTAGATAATTTTCCACACGCGGCCATGTTTTCTGTTTATCTGATGAAGTGGGTCAACAGGTCTGGAAACAGCTTTGATTGTTTGCTTTTCATCAGGTGTGTCTGATCAGGCCTTCGTCGATCCAGTTGTGTGGCTCACATCTCTGCTCACTGCCTGGGTGGCTGTTTTGCCCTCGGTCACTGTCCGTGCCCTTACAGTCATCTTCGCCATTCATAACAAACACAAGGTGAGGCACTTGGATGTAAAAGTATGTTAAAATGATATGATAATTCTCCAAGGAAAAATATGCTTGCTGCTGTAGCGGGATCTAAACATAATTCTTTGACTTAATATATATATATTTTATAATATGACAAAGAGGTTAGTTACCATTTTATTTTGGAGGCATTTTCATTACATTTCATCTGAGATGGAAGGTGTCTTTGAGGCTGTTTTCTGAAGATTAAACTGATCACTTTCACCTGGGTGTGATGTAGATCCACAGTTTATCACGTCACCCAGTGGAGCTAAGGTCAAAGTTCAGAAGAGGGACGTCTCTCCGCCGTTCCTCTTACGCCGTCTCTCAGGGTCCTGGACCCGGACGTCTCATTACCTCAGCAACCTGCATTCCCAGCACAGTGCCATCAGTGGATGAGAAGGTGACTGAAAGTAATAATTTTACTGACTCACAAGACCAAAGACACAGGAAGGACAATATTTATGTACCGTCTAGCACATTAATAAGCACTCATTAACTTGGATAAAGTATCCAAAAACATCTGATCATATACTGTTTGTGCAGCATAGAATTGAAACAGTGATTTGTTATACAGTATGTTTTGTATGTTTTTTGCAGACACTTGTAAGCAGACACTATTGTATGGCTACTATTTTCCAATAAAGTAAATTATATATTATGAAAACTATATTGTCTACTATAAATATTGTTTATTCACAATGCAGAGAGATTTTTCCAATATATCTGTTGAGGATGTATTTGAAGATCCAACCAAACACAATAAGTCGACAGCTTCGCTTTGTTTTACAATTGTTTTATTTGTTAATTTATTTCAAAACACGCAATTTTACCCATATTATCCTTTTAAGTTTTTATTTTTCTGTAACAGTTATTACTCAGATTTTTTTCCTTCTCAAAAGTCTCAACTAGAGTGAAACTAAAAGATCTCCACAGGCTCTCCGGCTTCTGCAGTGGGAGGAGGGAAAAGAGGCTTTCTGACCAGACATCGTGAGTGGGTTTGTGTGTGTGGGGGTTTACATGAGTGTGTGTGTGTGTGTGTGTGTGTGTGTGCGCACGTGTGTTTAAGTGCAATAGGTGGAATGTCCAGATGGCCGGTAAATCATGGGACCCGTAGAACAGCCCAGAGGGCTGAACATTGTCTTCTAGGTTTGGTAGCCAGATTGTCATACCTCTGATTTCATCTTTGGTTTCAGCAAAACACTCTTAAAAGGCAGACTCACTTTCTGCAGCATGTGCCTGTATCTGTCTGTGTGTGTGTGTGTCTATCTGTCCAAGTGCAATATGAGCCACCATCTCCAGACAACTGTAAACTTAAGTAAGTACAATGTGAGTGTCTTTGCATTGATTGTGGCCCTTCCTTGGCACTGGAGACAAAGACGGTCAAACATTGTAGAAATGGAGCCATGATCGGGGAGGATCAGCAAACATCAACATGGACTCCATTTTGATGTCAGTGGCAGTTTGGGGCATTCATGTAAAGCAGTGTGATATCAGTGTAAGACAACTCGGGGTGCTGTAGTGCTCTTCTCTCCCCAGCCACTCCCTACTTGTACCCTGAATGACCGGGGTTGCTCCGCACTGTCTGAGCTCATGGAAAGGATGGGTGGGGCGGGGGGAAGAGTCCTAAAGATCAACATGTGAGTGTCTTGATGTCTGGGGAGGGATTGAGGGTTGTACACTCTGACCCAGCAGCAACGATTAAGATTGGGGGGGTCAGGTGTTTGCATAGTTCTCTGTGCAATAGCCACCAACCGGAGCCATTTTTTTAATTCCTCGCGGTTGGTCACATCATCATTGGAATAGCAGGAAATCATGGTGGGTGATGGGAAATATGATCTTTGCACTATAACTCTTTTTTCAACTCCTGCAGTGTCAGACGTGTAAAGACAGATGAGGAGGAAGTGAATTTACAATGAGTTTAATGAGATTTGATTTGGAGTGTGGTGCCGAGCTTTGCAGTCCGATTTGGCTGTGATAGGATGGACGATGGGTCTATGAGCGGAGGGGTGGCGGGTGGGGCAGTCACTTGGCAGTCGGGCACTACAGCTTGTCAAAATACAGAGAGCGTCTTTTCCCTTGATTTTATTCTTTCATCCTCCCCTTCCTCCTCTCCACTGGCCTGCCCCTCTCTACCTTTTTTCTTGTTTTGAAACTGATTGTCTTCTACCATCACAAAGACACTTGGTTCTGATTGATTAACAGGTAACAGAAGAGGGAGAGCACAGTGTGACTGGGGGTGTCTACATCGGTTCCACCGGCAACCTGTCCGATCCTTCAACGAAATGGCACACATATGCTGTTTGACAGTAAATGCTGACAACATTTCTGGTTGGACGGTCGGTTGCCAAATGGTACCGTGGTTGGTTTTTTGGTCAGTCAGTAAGAAATGGTTTCAAATATTTGCATGACAAATATTGCAACCCATAGTAAAGGAGAATAAAAAAAAAACACTTTGTCTTCCACATAAGTACAAATGAACACACACATACACAGTAAAGCATGTAGACAGACATTCAGGTGTACTGAAGGCCGCTCAGGCCTGTGTGTGTCCCTCTGATTAACTCCAAGTAAACAGCCCGTCTTTGGAAAAGCAAGACACACATTTCAGGACCCAAGTAGGAACCACAAGCTGAGGAATGACGACTGAATGCTTTTGATTGGAAGGAGGAATTTGACCTCCCCCAGCACACACTGCCCCCTACTGTCTGGATTTATATACATCAAAGAAACATGGGGAAAGAGGGGAAGGGTTGCAACAGCACATGCACACAACCAGTGAATCCAACAGTGACGGAAATTCTAAAAACAAGGACCCCTCCAATGCCTAAAACCCAAATCCTCCCACCCTTTTTTGTTTAAGAAACCAAAAATATCCCCCACCCATTCCCAAGTCTTTCCTTCCTCCTCTCTCTCCCCACAAAATCACAGGTCATTCCTGTTGGTTTCTATACAGTTATACAATATCCATGCACAAAAGAAAAAAGTGCACCATCTTTTCAATAAGAGGTGCTGGTCTTTAATATTCTAAGAACATCAGGAGCACTTGAACACACCCAGGAACTTTTAAAATAACAGTGTTTTTTTCAGAGTTAAGACAACTTAAAGGCAGAAGAAAGCTAATAATAAGTAAAATCGTATTCCTCCTTTGGTTTAACATCAGGTTTTTGGTTTAGAATTCAGCCCAAATCATGTTTTTGTCATTTTTTTTCTTGCTTTTTTCTTTGATTTTTTTCCCCCTTCAAATCTACCCGCCTGTGAGAGAGCTTTGAACTCTAAAGTGAACAGATCTTGCCCCTCTCTCTCTATTCTAGCCTTTTTTCTGTCTCTTCTTTTCTCATGTATCCCTTCACAGAAACATTCACAATGTCTTTTCCTTTATGAAAACAGTTAAGTACATGCCGTAGCAAAAACAAACAAGAGAACGTACGAGAAAAATGAGCAAACAAATAAAAGGAATTTAACAGTATAAAGCTTCAAGTCACAAGTTCCAAAACTAACTATCATAGTATCATAGTTTCATAATCATTGTTATCATTAGCAGTATTATTTTCAGTTTAAATTACATAAAGTTTACATGAAAGGTTTTGAGGTATTTCAGAATTAATTGTCAACACACGCCTACCGAGTCTTAGCACTAGCCAGGGGGAGAGGTCGACTGAACAGACAAGATGGAGGGAGGAGAGAATTGGTGTCTACAAACTGTCAGTGAGTCTTCCACACTTTGCCAGTGCAGCCTCTGTGCTTGCACGCCGTGGAAAGAGAGAGACATTAAGTGGTGAGGTTTTACAACTATAGCCCTCCGAGTGCTTGGAGCCTCTACCTTTTTACCCCCCTCTTTCTCTGTTACACAAAAATATCTCTGATGTGAGAGAGGTAATGCGGCTGAGAGTAAAAGCACACCGGGCAGAGAAAAAAATCCGAACGCAAAGGCTGTGAGCTACTAGAAGATCAACGGTACAGTAACAAAGACTCTGACAGATTAAGGAGTAACATATAATTTTGTTTCAAATAAATAGTGTATAGAAAATGTTTTATAGACTTTCTACATGATAAAGTGCTTGTATTCTAGTGTGTCAAGATGGAAAGTCAATATTGGAGAAAATGCTGACACAGCCCCCACTCTGTGTCCCTCTCTTTGGCCCCCATTTCTGTCCATCCAATTATGGGTGCATTGTCTGTGTGTGAGTGCATGTTTGAAAATGGGTCTGCAGCTATTTGCATGCACCCGCCTGGCTGTGTGTGTGTGTTTGTGTGCGTCCAGTGCAGTCCCACCCGTGGTTGAAGGGAAAAGGCACTCAACTCTGTCTGCAAGGCAGCCACGTCCTCCTTTGTGGTGCGATGCAGTCTGACTGCACTGTTGGTACAAGTGTGTGTGTGATTAATATGCTCAGTGTGTCTGTAACAGTTTTGGACGAAGGGGGGGGCAGGACTTTTGGGTTTTTTTTTTGGTTTGTGTCCCCCTAGGCAGTTTGGGACCGGTAGGCTGCAGTATCTTTGGTATCAGTGGCGGTTTCACAAACCACTCAGCTTAGTGAGGTAGCCACATTGGTTCTCACTACAAACAAATGTCATTATGTCAGCCTAACACCTAGAGCTGAATCTAGCAATTTACCTATGCTCACTGAACTGTATACCACAAATTGATTTTAGCTCATCATCCTTTGGCGACATTAACTCACTGCTTACAGCAACGTGAAGTTAGTCAGTGCCTCCCGATCAGCTCCTCTACAATGACCATCTCTTATCTACTCTGCACCGCTAATCTGACTACATTGTTGGAAATGCTACAGTTGCATCTTAAGACCATACAGATGACTACTGAGTCCAGAGCTTTGACCCCATCACCACCACCCTCCAATAAAACACACCGAAACAGCCAGGACATTTGGAGGTCGTTGTTTTGTCCCCCTACATTTACCCCATTATCGGGGCTCAGTTTAAAGGGGGCTGAGAGTGTCATAGTTCTGACATAAAATGCCAAAAAAGCGAAGGCGTCCATCCTTTATTCTTCTCTTCTGCAGCTCCCTGTTTTTCGTCTTTTCCTCTTTGTGGTAAATGTTTCCTCCGAGTCTGTTTTCACGTAGAATGCGCAAAAAAAATATGTCCGTCAGTGGCCTCGTTCCTTGCATCCCTCTTGTTTTTACTTTTAAAAAGTCCTTCCTTTATGTTTTTGATTTATCAACAAGGTGCCTTACTTATGCACAACAGACCACAATAGTAACAAGAAATAGAAACTTTGTGTCTATGGTACTAATTAAATACCCGCATCAATATAGAGAGAAAGAGAGAGGACCGTGGGGGTTAGAGGGACAGAGGAGGTAGAGAACCAAAGATAGAATGAGAGATTTTTCTTCCGCTTCAAAATATTTCCAGTTACGTGTTGGAGACATTTCCTTTTAGTTTTCACCACAAACTGTACATGTGGTATCTTTGTCGTTTGAGGTTTAGTTATTGTATGCCTTAATATCTGATTCTTTTTTCTTTATTTTACTAAAAAAGTATATTTTCCTTCAGGTAAAAGCTGATTGTTGGTTGCTATGGCACACATTGCCCCTCATCAGTGGGGCCCTCTGTAGCTGTGTGTGAACCCTAGTACCATATTCTGTGATTTGCATTAAGGCAGTAAGCATTGGCACTAATTATTGTAGCATTTTGACAGCTTGATGTGGTGGTTAGCTTTGGGGTTAGCTACTGATAACCATTTTGTGGGAATAACCAGGAGATTTGTTTCAAATCACAGTTGTTGAGCGCTTTTTTTTTTGCAAACAAAGGGGATGGAAATATGGAAGAATGATTTGATAAAATACGAACGCTCACAAAATAATGTAAATAACATAAACCTCCACTGCACCTAAGAAGTGTCTGTCTCAGGAAACCTTTCTGTTCAATCCCTCTCTTTGTACCTTTTTATCCCTCATTGTGTAATTTCGATGTTTGTATTTTGTAGATTTTTTTCTTAAAGATTTGGATTGGTTAAATAAATCCCTGCCTTTGCTAAATCCCTGTGTTTTCAGCATTCAGTTTAACCATCCCCCTCCTCCAGCTTCACCAGTGCTGGTTGGATGAGGAACAACAATAGGATAATGGTTAGCTATTGATCTGCCTTCAAAGAGCTGTGAGAGCCTGAATGTGTTGTGCCATGACTTCTCCTCAGCATCTAGTGGCTCTTCCCTCCGTCTTCTCCACTCCGAACCCCCTTGTTCTGCTGGATACAGGTCTCCGCTATCGACAGCAGGGGGCACTGTTGGTCTGTCCGCTCCGACAGGCCCAGGGAGGGAGAGGTGTGCTGCTGCTGTAGTAGCGAGGCCTTTGTGTCCCCATCTCCACTGAGTTCCATGTGCTCCTCTTACACTCTGCGTTTCGTATGCAGCTGTAATGTAGTTGGCTGGATGCCCGAGTGTGTTGTTGTCGCTTGGTTCTCAGTTATTGATCAGAGGAAAAGCTCCCAGCAGAACAAGGAGCATGTCCAGACATCTTACCCGCCTCTCCTGTTGGTCAGAGAAACACCGACTCTAGGCTCAGACTGGGGGTAACAATGACACGTCTCCCTACAGGCCTCCAACATCTGTGCAAAAAATATAGACCTGGGCCTGGAAGACCTGAGTGTCTGCTGCCAAGGGTCTTGAGTTTCACCTTCAGGAGGGGTCAAGGCACCGCTCTCTCTGTCTGCATCGATTCATTTTTCAATTCATTAGTTTGCTGTATGATCAGGCTGAGCTGCTCTCTGAAATGGCTAGCCATCAGGGAATACCTTTGGCTGAGGAATGAAGGAGACTACAGGAGGAGGGGGAGGTAGAGACAGAGAATTGGGGAGCCTTGTTGTTTTTTTCATAGGCTCCGTTGTTTTCTTTATGATGGCCTCGTGTGTGCAGGGTGGGGGCTTGGATAATAAGGCTATGTGCTGTTCCCTTGTCAGATTTATTGCCGTTTTTTTTCGCCCTTGTTGCTTCCATGTGCCGGCATAGAGGGGATGTGAGAGGGAGTAAAGAGGCAGACACAAAGGAGGTGAGTGGGGAGGAAAAGCTGAATCAGTGGCTACTTCATCGGTGAAGGAGGAGGCCGGCATAATTCAGATACCGTCCAACAAAAACATCTTATCTTTGGTGTCTCTTTACTTTTTCAGATGCCATAAAAATGATTTTCTTTCAAAAAAGAATCAATGATTGTCCTTGTGTGAGTGATGCAAAGTGGACCTGACTTCACAATTCACCTTTAGATTCTGCTTGTTTCAGGTGAGAGCTTGAAATTCTGACTGACAAAAATGATGATTGCATGGCACAAAGGATTTAGGGGCAGAGGACACATTCAGACGGTTCAGGCCAGGTAGGGTTGTTTTACAGCCAATTTCCCATGTTGCCTGTTGTTCCAACCTGGATCCCCAGCCTTCTGAAGGCCCTCTCCCCCTCTCAGGCCTTGGAGAAGGTGGTGGCCGAAGTGCCAGGCTGCCCGGGGCTGGTACCATGGTCATCGTGCCAGCGGTCCACACAGCGGCGGCGTGCATTCATGAAGAAGTTGCTGACGGTGCTGAGTTCCAGGCCGAGCTGCTGGGAGATGGTGATCTGCATTTCTTTTGATGGACGCTTGTTCTCCTTGAAGATGGCAATTAGTGTGCGGCGCTGCAGGTCAGTGAAGACTAGACGCTGTTTCTTGGGCGCCGTGTTGCGGTCCTTGTGTTGCTCCTGTTCTTTGCGCTTGCAGGCTTGGCGTGGATGGCAGCGGTGGGAGGGATTGGAATGAAAGTGGGAGGCAGAGAGGGGAAAGAAAACACAAATCAAGGTAAATATGCAAAAGTGAATATATTTGCAACTAAATAACAACAAAACCATAGGTGGAGGGAAGTAAGGTAAGTAAATATATCATTAGCCAGTACTTAAACACATAAGAACTAGTTTATACACCAGCAGAGATTCAACAGCTCCATCTCTATTGCCATATTAAAGTTGATTTAAAGCTAATCCATGCCTCCTGCCCAGTGGGAATATTCCTTCCATCCTGCAGAGTGCAGACAGGGAGTCAGCCTGCGGTGAGAGAAAGATGGGGTGAGGAGGGAGGGGGGGGGGGACTGGCTGTTGCCTGCTAGCTGGAGACACTGCTGTTTGATTCAATATTAATGCAGTTTGAGTCACAATGGGGGACTGAGTGACTGTTGCACAAAAGTAAGCATTTTGTGCGCGCGCGTCTGTGTGTGTGTCAAAATGAGAGATAGAGGAGGGGCCGATGCAGGGAGAGAAAAGATTGGAGGGAAAAGAAAAAAGGTGGAGGAGTAAGACAAAGTGTGCATTTGTGTGTGTGTATATAAGAACCAAAGAGAGGAGCTGCGAAGAGGAGGGAGGGGCAGTAAAGGAAGGAGAAAGAGCGATATTGACCGACTTTGCTGTAGGAATTGGGGGGTTCTCTGTAGGGACTGAGGTCAGAATCCCCCCCCCAGCAGGTCTACAGTCTGCTACTTCAAACAGAGCCCACTGGAGCCCACTCTATTGAGCTCTGAGAGGGTATTTATAACCCACTAGCCCCCTCCCCAAACGCAAACACTTGAGAGGTGCATGCACTGGCTGCTATAAGCCCCTTCCCATACACAGAGCAATTTTCAAAAAAAAACACACCAAGTGTAGTCTTGTGCTTTTGGGAGGGGGTGGTGGGGGCTGTAGGCAGCGAACACCGAAATTAATAGTTAATAGAATGTTGTATTGTGGGTAAGTTGTAACTCAAGGTATTTGTAGGAGATGGGCAGAAAGCAGCAGTCTAGAGCAGGGTGAAAGACTAAAGCGGCACCCGGAGATGGTGTAGGAGGAGATGTGTGCGCTTGTGTATGTGCGAGGACGGTTAAGGCACCACCTCTGCAGCCACATGTTCCCCTGCTGGCTGCCGATCGAATCCTGCCAGAGCGGACTGTGTGTCCCTCTAAGCTTCCCTACTGTCTCCATACAACGAGAGCAAATTGGGGGAAAGAAAGAGAGAGAAAGATGCCGTCCCTGTGGGGTCTCTGCCTGCTGCCGTTGGGATTGTCTGATACTTTCATACTCTCCTTCAATAATGTCTCACTCCCACACTGTGTGTGTGTCGTGATGCATTTAAGGACAGATTTTTCTCCCTCTTACATTCTGTGTGTTTGGGGGGGAGGTTGTGATTATGCTGAAGAGGCTGGGGCCAAGCAGTGGCGCTGTGTGTCTAATTACAGTGGAACAGGACCCATTGATCAGCCATTGCAGTCCAATCTGTTTACTACAGATGTCTAACCCGCACACAGGCCCATCCATCATATTCACATCAACACTGCGGCTATATATGTATCACACACTGCACACAGTAATATGCCACATGGAGAATTGTTGAAATGCGTACCTGTATGGACAGTGGATCGTATTTACTACTTTGAATTATTAGGGATATCACTAAAGGCAGTGGTAATGTTGAGCCAGATGAAGATGAAGAGAATGATGATGTCATTTTATGGTTTAGACTGTAGCTGAAATGAAACACAGTGCGTCGCTGCAGGTCAGATGCTACAGGACGGGTCGGACAGGCCATTAAAGCTGTAAGAAATCACATAAAGCTTGTGTGACACTGATGAGGCGTGTGTTCGTCCTCCATCTACTGCTGCCTTTTCATTTTATAAAGTTGCTCTAAATATAATGAGACACTCCTAAACCCTCAATATTTATGTGTTCTGGTGAACCTGTAACACCAAACCGAGCTAAATACCACCCATCAATTCCAGGGACAAACACTGGCAGGCCGACTCATACCATGGATTTATTAGTAAATTGATTTGTTTGTCATTCATCAATATGACAACAACCTCTTTGAAAACACATTCTGCTCTGAGTCCACTACCAAGAAATCTTTATAATTAGGTTTTTTCATTTGTTTGTTTGCTTGTTGTTTTTTTTTCTCTGGTTTATACGTCATGTTTAAGAAAACCCCAACTTTTAAGAAAAGCTCCTTTTAAAAATAACATTTTTTGGCAGTTTTCACCAAACATTACAAACAACGTGTGAAGTTTAGAAAAATAAATAAAACAAGTCAGGCTAAAATAACAGTCATAGGGAAGTTGTTGGTATATTACAGTGTTTAATCATTGATAAACATTTATGTTTGCTCTTTGCTACAAGAAATTAAATGTATTTTTAAATGTATTAAAAATTAAATGTATGCTTCTAGTAGCATCTTGTAACAAAAGAAGACTGACACTCTAGTTAGTCCACCGGTCACTTAAAGGAACTACAGTCAACCAGTCAGTTCAGATCGTGTCAGTGTTCAAACCCGGCTGAGCAGATAATGTTCTGGTTAGAAAACCAAAGCCAAAAAGTCTTAGAGAATTCTTCAGCAATAACAACAAAGTCAAACATTTAACAAGAAATACCAAACTTCAACGCAGGGGAAAACTCTGCTACAGAGTTTGAGCGTTGCTGTTTCAGTCAGACGCGATTTTGGAAAGTTTTAGTCGCTCTGGATAAGCTCCACACTGACCACAGAGAACTTACTCCTCAGAAAAGGCATGTCATCCCCTCTGGCTTTCGCTTGTGTGGAAAAGCAGGGCGGTGAGCCTAAACGTGTCAGAGCTCGACTGAAGTTTAGCAAAGTGAGGCTTCTCTTTTAATCTCCAGAACTCAGCATTACTGAACACGATAAGAAAACACAGCACTAAAAATAAAATGTAAATGAAATTCCACTAAATATGAGGAATTATTGTGGCACCGTTTCAAAAATACAAAATATTGTTGTTAGGCCCATGATTTGTGAGGTATATTTTGTTATATAATATAATTATTATTATGAATCTTTTTAATCCTCAAAAAGATCCCAGTTGGCCTGAATACATGGACCAAGTAGCTTTTGCCTTTTGTTCTTTGTCCAGATGTGTGGCCTTGTACGATTAAATGCACACAGCCTACAAACTTTGGCCCTAAACCTTCATTTATTTTATGTACTTTTATAACCTTGCTCATTTTTGTAATTTTGATAAAGATCCAAGTGAGCCTAAAAACTCCAGTACACCCCTTTTACCTACTTTCTTCTAAAACCTTACTTTTTATAGCTTCACAGTTTTAAGGCGTATTTGAAGTCAATTAAATCCACATGGATCTCTCTATACAGACGGAGGAAGCCTCCGAAATCCATTCCTGGATTTGTTCTTGAGAAGCCCACAGATCTTTGGTGGTGGCTGCTCCAGAGGCTACAGTAAACGCAGGTCAGTTTCTTATTCTCTTTATTCTCTTTAATATTAACGTTTAGGAATTTAAAGAGACAAACCACTGAATGTTCTTTTGGTGCAATCAGCGCAGACAAACCGAAGACAAGGGAGGAGTGTTTCTGTCTTAATGTTCCCAGCTCAGACAGTCCCACCGTCTCCCTCCACCTCTCTCTACCCGGAGAGTCACGTCCTGCCACCTTATCAACCGCCTGCTTTGTGCGGCTTCGGTCGGCAGGTGTCGCTCTCGCCGTGGCCCGGCTGCACGGGGCGCCATAGTGCGCTGCCTTTGCTACAGGCGCTGGATTTACTAATCAATATCGATCGATCGGTGAGGAAGGGGGCCCTGATTACTGAACCAAGCTCGGCGTAGAAAAGGAAAAAAAATCGATCATTGCAGCTTTTAGAGCTACAGTAGGCACCGAGCAGAGAGACGGACATAAACTCACTCACTCACAAAGAGGAACCGGACAAGAGCAGAAATCCTGGCGTGGCGCTGAGTGTTTTGTGAGGTGTACACCCCGCTGTACACGGGTACAGAGAGATGGGGTTTATACAGCGCACTATATGAGCTGACCTACTTTGAATAGATCCCTCAGGCTCCTCACACACACACACACACACACACGTACATACGCGAATATGTGGACATATCACCGTGGTATCATTTCCCATGAATAAAAGTAGAAGCCGTTAATCCTCGTGAAAGTCAGTCCGAGGAGCTCCTGGGTCGGACTCCACGCGGCCATGCATCTTCTCTTTTAATCTCTCAAAAATACTCAATGAGTGAACTTCTGCTTTATGCTCGGGTGGAAACGCTCTAACTTAAGCCTATTTCTTTTCCACTGATGACATTAATATTCTTTGCTTCACGACAAACCATGCGAGGTTAAGAGAAAGGCCCTGGGTGTTCAATATCGATCGATAGATTCGTGAATAATTCGTGTGTGAAATTCAGTTCGTCCAATTAATTATGCCTCTGAGGGGGAAGGGGTGGGCTGGGCAGGACATTCGTGTGTGTGTGTGTGTGTGTGTGTGTGTGTGTGTTTGTGTGTGTGTGTGTGTGTGTGTGGTGGAGACACGAACACACAGCATGAAAGACGGAAGTAAGGAATGTGATGATCCAGCTTTCTTTGCGCACTAAAGTCGGTGAGTTTGGAGAGAAAACGAAATGATCATCACCTGCTCTCATACCTGTGTTTCCTCTACGACCCAGCTGCCTTAGACCTCCACTCCCCCTGCAGATGTGAGTCCATCTTGAGCATTAATCATTTATTGATCATCACTGCCCTTCCTGCTCATAATGAGAAAGTCAAACCGCCTAATATTGCGCCTATGAAGCCATGATTACACATCTGCATTTAAATGTTCTCCTTCTACTCGTTTTTCAAAGGCTCCCCGGTTTGGAATTCAATCATGGAGCCCAGTTTGTGATCCCTGTAAAGCGGACGAGGTCAAAGTCGGTTGATTTAATTAATTTACCAATAAACATGTTTACCGGTTACGGTTCGGCGCCTCTATTCACAAACACACACACACACACTCACACACACCACATCCTGCTTGTTGAAATCCTTACTTTTTTCGCTGCCAACACTAATGCGGTGTGCTTGTAGTTGCGACCTGCTCCGTGTTGCAAGATGTTTAGGCTTTATTCTATTTATTAAGCAACGTTTCTGCTGTGGCCCTAAAGATTGATAGCCGCGCGCCTTTACGCACGAGCCTCTCTGCACACAGTGGCATCTACTCCATTCAGGCTGCAGGGCAGTGCCAAGCTCCCCCTCTCTCTCGCCCGGCCAAAACACTTCCAGCTCAATACTCCTTAATGTAATGAGTGAGAATTGGTGTTAATATACTGATAAAGCGACACAATTTGTTTGTTTACCTTCTCTCGCGACTCCGCTGCGAGGCATTTCTTCTTCGGCGCTTCAATAACACTCAACCTGAACTCAGTTACACCTTCGCCCACCTCAGACTCCACCTGCGACGTTTTATCTTCAGATTTGCTGGATTCAACATCACAGCCACGCACGGGGTTGAGTTTATATTCAGATTTTTTTACAAGTATTACAAAAACAAACCCCGCTGAGATGTATATGCAGCCTAATTTTATCCAGCTCTGTTTTCTAAACCGCATTGTGTTATTAGCAGGCCTGTGGTAAACATAAGAAATTGCACAGTGCTAACAAAAAAAAAATTCAATAATCAGTAAAGTCTGCTGCCTGTGATGATCACACTTCGTATTAGGTTTAAGGTCATTAAATGCACTCAGCCATTTAGGCGCATGATTGAGAGAAACACACGAGTGAATTTAACCTGCGTTATTATTTCTTTTTTACCAGTGCACACGCAGCCTTGGTCTGCATGTGCTTTTCATGTGTATGAGTGCGTCCATTGTTAGTGATCTTATCTGCGATTGTCATCGACTCTATTCATAATTGCTTTGACCAGTTATGCGTGATAGCGGTAATGATGCTGGTGCTTTATTTTGTAGAGTCAGACAGGAAGGCCGAGGTTTTCATGTCCCACAAACAGCAGGTGAGGGACCACCGTGTGTGCTTTCTGTGAGTTATGAATGCATTAGTGTGACAAATGTAGGCTCTTTATGGACGAATGTAATGCTGAGTCCGAAAACTGGCGACAGATCAGCGCAAGACGCGTTTTCCAACCACGAAGAAAGAAAAAAAGAAAGAAAAACTAACTTTTAAACTGCTTTGAATTTCACCTCGTAGGCAGCAGCAAATAACGAACATTTAAACAAGAACGCGCTGTCTCTGTGGGATTTAGTGAGCGGTGTATGGACAGGGTCTGTGACCGGGCAATGCAGCTGCATGTCGTGGATTCCTGCAGACCTGACACCGGTGCCAGCTCCTTTCCGTTTACTCAGTTCCATTTAGTTTTATTTCAAAGCTGTGTAAATCTGACCGGAGCTCATTTATACTGAAACACAAAGGGAATAGACAGTAGTGAGGAAAAAAGCAACAAAGATTTATTTACTAATTCGCTCGCTTCTAAATCTCGCGGGAGTACACAGAGGTCAGTTAGGTCAAAATATCTCCTGCTCTTCATTTACTTTATTTATGCTGGGATGCACTGCTTTTGAAAAAAAGCGAGGCTGCACCGGAGCATTTATCAGAACCGTACGTTCGTGTAAATATCACCTGTCACGTCTTTGCTAATTTCTTATTTGTCGCAGGAGAATCGTCAAACTGATCTGCAGTCAGGTTACAGGTTTATTCTCCACGGACAGACCGACAGGTTTTCAATATGCAGGAATTTTCGAGATTCAATCCAATACACTTCTCAGTCAATCACTGCGAGGAGAGAAATATTTCCACTACTGTGTTTATTGCACTGATCTAATTTCACTTGTAGTTTTTTTCTCCTGTGTAAAACTAAACATATCAATTCAAATAAATAAAGTGTTGTGTCTGAATTGTTCTGTAGCAAATTGCATCTTTAATATAAAGGTTTTATTTTTTATTTTTATTGGATTGCTGTTTACTCTATTACATTTATCTATATTTTTGTGTTTATTTATTTACATTTATTTCAGTGAAGACTTAAATTATCTTAATTATCAATAAACAACGTGAGGAAAAAATGCTGCTTCTTCCACTAATACTACTACAAATAATATTATTAATTATTTAATTTGTAATATTTTTTTAACTGGAGTTTCTTAATCTGAAAAGATAAACAAAAACACACAGTCTTACACACACACACACACACACACACACACACACACACACACACACACACACACACACACCTTTCAGCATTCTTGTAAATATTCAGAACCCTGATTAAAAGATTGTGGAAACAATTAATCTGCGTTTTCATAGCAAGTAAAAAAAATGGAACAAATTAATAATTTTAGAATAACCCATAGCTCGTTATATTTAATAACATGTAATACAAAGGCTGTATGGGTTGACATCGATTGATTCATCAATTGATTTCACAGTCGTTTTGCTCCTTTGTTGATCTGTGTGGGGTTGCCCAACCGGAGTTTCAGGTTACATCTGTGGGTACGATAAGCTGAGTGTGTGTCTCTCTATGTGTGTTTGCGGTTTTGTTGTGATCGACCGTGTAGGTAGACTCACAGAGGCTCCATGCAGACCGACAGTAGGCTCTCCTTTCAGAAAGGCCCGGTGAGATCCAGACACGATTTGTCAACAGGAGAATTACACATTTCTGCTTTTACCAGTGGTGATTGATCACTGAAGCATAAAAAAAGAGACTACCCGATTTAATACTTCAAACTGCATAGCAACGCCCAGAGAGAGGGTTTTTAGTGTGCACACATCACATGTTGTCACCTAAAACCAGTTCTTTTTAATGTCAAATCTAAGAACGTGGCAAAGTAAAGACAGGTTTTGATTTGATATTTACATTTTTTAACTGCTATTACGAGACTTGAGTCTCTCTCTATAAGTATATATTATCTATGTATATGCATACATACGTATGTATATATGTGTGTGTGTGTGTGTGGGTGTGTGTCTCCTAATATTAAAACCTTGCAGTATTCAACTGGATACCCGTCTCTCTCTTTAATTTCGTAGGAAACGTCCCTGCCTCGTATTCCGTGCATTGAACAAGCCATTATCGGGCCTTTGAGAAGCGATGAGCTGTCAGGACGTCGGATAAGCAGGAAGTGTGCGGACACTCTGCCAGCTCACTGGTGCTTCTGTGCCACTGGACAGAGATTTATAACCACTCGCCCCCCACATGTAACCCGTTACTTGTTGCAGACTCCACATGTGTTCGTGCGCGCAGGACGCGCAGAGGAGACCCGGCATTTGGGGGCATCCCGGCGTTACGTAACACTGCTCCATTGACACAATGCTGATATGCTCAGGTCAACATTTTAATTGCACAACAGCATGCTCTTTGGAGCAGTCGCTTGCTTTAGCTCTTGTGTAAACTACCACAGATTATAACGGGTCAAAAGCCGCAGAATGATTTGTTTTTCATCAGCTCTCTTCGGTGGAGACCCACACACAGCCATCATCCCCCCATCTTAAAGTCCTTCCTGTGCAATTTGACTCCAGAGCGCAAGGACGAATGATCAGATTTAATTATGATTATCTGAGGTTTAGGTACTTTGTATTTTTGACTAGAAAGGGGGGGGGGCACGCAGCGCCATTAACCCTTTGGTGCAAGCCGCGTGCTGTAGTCGACTCTGCCAGCAATTTGATTTAAAGGTCATTCTCTCCTATTGATCCGGTTTGGCGAGGGGGCGACGGAGTAGCGTAGGAATTGATCATCTAAAATAGAAGAGACGGTATTCGAGACTGTACAGAGTCCAGACCTCTACTGCATTTCAAATTGCTGAGAACGCCTCCCGCGTGGATCGTGTAAGTGCGCGCGCGCGTGAGACAGAGAGTGCAGACGTCTCTCGGAATAATGTGGTTTTTATTAAAATTACATTTCTTAGAATAATAAGGTCGACACGGCCGGAGCAGTGTGTGCAGGACGCGGGAGTGTGGGCGGGTTGAATAATGAGCAAAAAGAGGTTAAACCGCTGCGAACCTTAAGTCGTCTCGTGCTGCTGAAGCTGCGCTATCACAGTAGTGAGGGGGGGCTCCCTTTCTCACTGTAAACTCCACACTTGACTGTTCTGACCAGGGCATGCGGTGAGGTGAGCAACACGCCCGAGCCGGAGCATGGGTTTATTAGTCATTCTGTGGCGTGTTATGAAGGGCGAACTGTTAATGGGAGAAATGGTGTTGCATGGTGGAGATGGAGGGGGTTGCATGGCTGCATGGCGCAGCTCCAGAGATGGAAAGGAGAGGCCGGGGAATGGAAATCGATACAGATTCAGGGCTCGCCAGATCGGCCTTAACAATGTGGCGTAGACGCACTCTACACACACACACACACACACACACACAGGAGCAAAGAAGCGGGGAGGCGACACATATGCAGACTGTAGCTGCTGCTGGGATATTGTCCTGTGTTTTGCAGTCATGCCGGATGGTAGCAGGTGTTTCTGTTAAACGTCATTTCTACGATGAATTCCTTTATGAACTCGAATCATTTAAAGTTGCATTAACAGTCTGCCTCTCCTATTTGCAGATAATGATGCAAGGCGGGAGATGTCATTCCGTCTGGTCTGAGCTACACTGAACCCGGGGTTTAAACAAAATAGCCTCGAGGTATAACCTCAAGAAAATGGCTGTTGCTCTCCCACCAGAGGATTTCAAAGGCGATGCTTGTACATGCATGTCTCAGTACTTACAGCACACGTTGCTGTGCTTAACGAACAACGAGGCTCCGAAACCGCAGCTGCACTGTTTACTCCCCTATCTTCCCCTCACACATCAATTATTAAGGTACCGATCGATCATTTCGCAGGCTAACATCAAGCCATTTCTTCATGAGGAAAAAAAAACCCTGTTTTAGATTATTCCGCATCAGTCACGTCTTAATGCTCCATCCAATTAAACGCATTATCCCGGCTCAAATGTCCAGAAAAGAGCAACCGTCCTGGCTATTTTTTTCTTTTCAGGACGAGCAACACAGATCTATAGTTTGCATTGTGCGCCTCCCAAAAAGCTGGAGACGTGATGTAAGTGGAAGTCCCGGATTGCTTTGGTTCTGGACAGAAAAAAGCAGCATGGTGTGATTGACACGATTGTGGATTGTAATATTGATCGATGGGTGGAAGCTGTTGGATGAAAAAAATGGTGTTTAAGGCCTCTAAGATGCTATTAGCTATGTATTGGTCGAACTTCCACTCCGCCACATTGAACTGTCCTCCACACAGAGGCAAGGTCCTGCGGCTCTGGCTGGTTGGACGCACTGAGTTTCAGCACTCTGGACAGCGCCCAGAAAACGGACCTGCTGGGGAGTCACGCTCTGCCTCATCATACCTTCTTTGCACAGATCAATTCAAACCTTTGGGCTTCTCTGGGTAACATGGACAACAAGAAAAGCAGCTGGTATTATTTTGAAAATCATAGTTTGATTGATGAACCAAATAATATTTTAACCAAATATATTATTACTATATAATTCTGAAATTAATAAGCTCTGCCTAAAATGAACGGAATAGACTGAGGGCCAGGTAGCTGGTCAACTCAATAAAAAATGTTATGCTTTGCAGGGGGAAAGGGCGCCGCGTGTGTGTTGGGGGTGGGGGGTCTGGATGGGGATGGGGTGAGTATCGCTCCAGGATTAGGCCTGTGTAACTGCGTGTAGTCCATTGAAACGCGAATAAAGACCTCCCACCCTTATTCTCAACAATGTTTTTCTTCCGTGTCCGGTGGGTCTTGACCTGCAAACCCTGGCACGTGCTCTGGCCATTCACATGATAATCAACCGACTGCGCTTTTTTCCCTTTCGTTGGGGCAAGGACTTTGGCATGTCGTGGCATCTCGTCGCCATTAAGGGAAGAAAGAAAGCCTTGGAAGGAGCACCATGCAGTGTGTGCCTTCGCTGCCATTACTGAGCTTTTTGTTGTTCATTTTTGGTGATAGGATCTAGTCTCTGCGTTGCGATGCGTAGACGCCGCCCAGTGACCGTAGCAGCCAGACCTCAAGGCCAAATGAGTGACACACAACGCATCCAACGTGATTACAGAAAGGGGAATGGTGCGCCGTGGCGTTTTTCTTTCTTTCCTTTCATCACAGCTGTTCTCTTTCCCCCCTTACAGCTTCCGCCTCCCACTCGCTGCTCCAGGGGAGAGACCAATGGGAAAGAGTGCTGAGGCGGGATAATTGATAGATGCACTGGCTATCCTTATCGATCAGCTCTGTATTGACCCGACCAAATGCATTGAGATGGAGTGTGGAATTCAACACAGATGCAAAGACGAATTGTTTTCATCGTTAATGCGATCTTTAAATGTCTCCCAAACCTCCGTTTCGCCGGTGTCTTTCTTACTTGTGCCGCTTAGCAGCAAAGTTGCCTATTTATTTATGCAGTAGTCGGTTAATGAATGTGCCTAAAATGCTCAGAATATGCATAAAAGCTTCCACGTCCACTTGGACTCAGTGTTATCAGCGTGCGCAGGAAAAACACAATAGGTGGGAAAGCATGTGGGTATTTGCCCTCGTTGCATTAGGAGTTGCTAAGCGTGAAGGACACACTTTCCCCCCCAGACAGGCCTATCTCTACTCTGTTTTTCCTTTCAGGAGTGGATTGTCATGTGTGTGTGCAGACACTGGCATTTTCACATTAGCTAAGCAGGGCAGCTGCATTGATTTGTGTGCCTGTGATGAATTTGGAATAGTAATTTGAATTTATTGATTGATGTGGCTGAGCGAGTATGGCCCAGCCTCACTTTCAACATCACAACCCCCCAACTCCCACTTCCAACCCACATGCGCACCGAGGATAATGGTGATTTTAAATGCAATAAGTAAAATGTTGCGCCGTTCATTTACATACAAGTCATTTGTCATTTTGCTCATCTGGATTTTCCCTCGGACCTACAACGACAGCAGGCTTATGCACGTACGAATTGAAATCCGCTGTTCTTCAAGAGAAATATTTAATAGAAATAACAAAATGTATTTTAAAACAGAATCAAATCAGCGGTATGGAGACGCGTACGCGCGCACGTATCTGCTTCAGGCTGGCCTGAGCGTGCATGGCGACATTAAAATGCTATAGGTGTGCACTGAACAAGACTGTGCCACTCTGTGTCAATTGAATTGGGGGGGTTTTATCCTGATGCTGGGTGTAGAAGATATAAAACCCTACAGCCCAATTAGCTTTAACAGCAGTGGCACTTAAAGAGACAATTGTGGAGTGTTTAAATCTTTATTTACCAGAACCCCACTAAATGCGCAAAGGAACAATTTACATGTCATTAAGTGCTTTTCAATAGGGCATTGACTGGAACTAAAATATGCCACTATATCTGCTTAATTGAACTGTTCGCTGAAATACGACACAGAAGAACTGATTGACGTTTGGAAGCGCAGCAAATCTAAACGGGGCCTTTACACAAACATCGATGAGAGGGGGGACCTCTCACTCTCATCTCAGTTTGAACCCCATCGCGACTCTCCTTCTCATTTACGCCCTGATAATCTCATTGTAATTGTTAAAGGGCTTAGATAAGGAGGGGCGTGGCTTCAAATCACAGTGATTATTGTCTTTAATCTTTTCGCAGTAAAAATCTAAATCGGAACCATTCACAAAGGCAAATTGAAAGCTTGTGCCCTGGTTTGTCTCTCCCTGAGCAGAAGACATGCTCACAGTCCCCTATGTGTCCGTTTGAGCCAACACATATAATATCCCAAATCACAACAGTGTTTCTCAGCTGCAGATCGACTCAACAGGCCGTTAGACAACTTTGGGGACAAGACATCCCAGAGTGCGGTGGGGACAACAGCCAAGCCAGGAAAAGACGCATCTGTTTGTGTCTCTGTCTTTCAGATCCGAATCGATCATTTATCAGCGCGCTACTCTGAAAGGGGACACCTGGACCTGAAATATTGACCCACAGGAGGTCACGCTTCTCCCCTCTCTTAGGTCAGGCCTACGACACCTCTTGTTTGCAGCGACGCGCTTATTGGACAGGGGAACACTGTTTGGTTTGTTTGAAAAATAAGCGCACGTTTGAGTTGCGGTGGTCTCGACGCGTAGATTAGTTTTCCATGTAAAGTAGTCGCTACGAGATTTAATCAGTTCTATTTACGTTTCCTTTGTTTGGTCTGTGTGTGCGCGCGTGTGTTTGATTGTGTGTGTGTGTGTGTGTGTGTGTGTGTGTGTGTGAGTGAGTAAGAGCGTTACTGAAGAGACTGGAGATGAGACGGAGGATGAAGATGTATGTGTGCGTAATAATAAACGTGTCTGTGCAGACTGTTTGCACCAATTCTGCTGCCTTCTGTCTTTTGTTTATATCACCCCCGGTGTTGCACAGCGTCTGTTTATACTATCGCGGATTGTAGCATCAATCAAAATATAGATTTCCCCCAACATTTAACACCCCAACTGTCATGATGAAGTTTTACTCGATACAATCGACTAATAACTTCTAGTAATGTCTGTTTGAGCAGCTATTGACAGTCTCGCCACATTGACTTCTAATTGATCCCTCCACATCACTCAGATTGGGAACCGTCTCCTTACTCACCTGCAAGCCTGAGCGCTGACATCCGCTGGAACTCGGGCTCCTGGAGCCACTTCCACATCCTTCTGAACGTCTCCCGCCCAGACTTGAGTTTACTCCACGGTTTAGGATTCCGCAGCAGGTCAGACAGGGTTCCCTGGGACCGGCACAAGATCCTCTGAGCAAAGATGGCCTGTGGGATGCTGTAACGCTTGAGCTCTGCCGTTATTCGTTGTGCCACCTCCTTGGTGTTTATCTCCTCGACCTGCCCTGACCCAGATCCCTGTCCGCCTCCCACCACCGTCTGCCTATCCCGGTCTGACAACATGGACCCGTTTGCCTGAGAGTGCGGATGGCTGTGATGGTGTATGCCGTTCAAGGATGTCATGAGCCCGGCCCCGTGGCCCCCGAGACCCCGAGCTAGGTGCTCCTCGCCCCGGGACAGCATGGCTGCGTGGGACTCGAAGCCCCCCGAAGACAGCATCTTGTCATTGGAGAGGTGAGCTCCGGGGCCGTAGGCGCTGAGAGTCTGTTGGGAGCTGTGCAAAGACCCGAGGCCATTAGAGAGAGGGGAGAGAGGCTGCCCCATGCCGGACATGTCTTTGGGGTAGTGGCCGTAGAGGTTACTCATGGAGGCGAGGCTTCGGTCGTCCCTCATCAAGGTGAAGCTCCCGCTGACGTTCCCGGCTGCGAGTCGCTGGTGCGCTGGGTGATGGTGAGCATGCGGGTGCGGATGGTGAAATTTCTCCGAGACGGTGGATATGGGGGGCAGGTGCTGCAGCGGCGTCAGCGTTGTGTAGGTGCTGCTCAGGCTCATCCCGGAGTCGCACGACATGGTCATTGCCGGATGCAGGGGCCCAGACAAAGCGTGGTCCGTGCGGTAGTCCCCTGCTCCTTCCAGTATCGAGGCCATGCTGGACACCATGGCTGACCGTCCGTGCGACACCAAGTTCCGATGCGACGCCGACGACTGGCGCGCGTGTGGGGAGTTCATTAAGTCGCCCGGTTGGTGGGAGTGAGCTACACCGTGCAGATTTCCGATGTTTTCCATTGTAAGCTCCATCGTTGAAAGGATCTTTATTTCCACCCCTCTCGCCACTCACTCACTTCTCTCCCTCTCTCTCCCTCTCTCGCTGTCTCTCTATGTCGCACTCCTCTCCAATAAATTTTGAACGATTTCAAACCCAAGCCATTGATTGTAGTTGCCTCTCTGCAGTCAATCCAGCATGGTTTTAAAAGATCGGGTCCTGACCGCCACACAAACTGCGCCGCAAAAACCTCTCGCTCAGTGTGTGAAGGTATCTGCGCCTGCCTGGATTTCTTTCGCTGTAGAGCAACCTACTACTATACCCAAAGCGCTGCTCTGCTCTCTCTGTGTATATTGACGCGCCCGCGCTCATGTGAGGATGAGACCGAGGGCTGTGCGCATGTGCGCGCCCCCGTGGCGTATCCTCGCACTCGCGTACTCTGTCTGGGGCCAATCGGACGTCACTGCCCCCGTGTCATGGGTTGTTCATGTCGCAAACTGAGTCTGAAATCCCCGAAAAAGAAAAAAAAAAGATTGCATTAGACACCTGTCAAGATAAAAACACAGAACCTCTTTGCAGTGTGTGCAACGTTTGCACTCAGATGGATAAGAAGGACTCGCTCCTTGTTTTCTCTGATAAAACCGGTTGACGCGGCGCCGGCAACACGTGACGCCTCTTTTGAAGGTTAAATATTAATTGACATGTGTCACATCAGGCCACGAGTATAATAAGAAAATGCTCGCGTGGAAGAGGCGTTTTCTGTCTTTACTCACACACTCACAGACGTTCTTGGTGCCCACGGAAAAATACAAACTCTTTAAGAGTTAGACATGATTAGCACATCTTTAGGCTGCACGGGGGTGGCCTTTGACACGTTTGAATTTTATCCACTTTCCTAGATAAGCTTATTTTTTTCCCCAAAAATCAGAAAAGTAAAAGGTCAAATGTTTCTATTCAATATATTACCGTGAGACTTTCACTTAAAACTTTTTCTCACAAGTATTTTCTTTCTCCTTCAGCAAGTATTAGTGAATAAATATGTCTAGTTTCATTTCATCATAGCCTCTAGGCTTTGACCCCTTTTGCATTTTTGCTCCTCGGATTCGGGCCACGAAAATCAAACTCTCAAACACATCAACTCGCAAATACATTTTGAACGGCTTACAAACTTCTGCATACAACTTGCTGCTGGCTGACGTCAATCCGGGTCACCAATCCATCAATGTCAGAGTATGTATGGATCAGGAGATGCATCGACAGGTTGGCGTTCATTGCAGGAACCCGCAACATGGAGACGATCGAGGGACTGGATTCTGTAAAATGGCTAAAAAGATCATTCACGCATGTCTGGTGGAAACTGAGCATCGTCTAAAGCTTCACTATAGTTGGCAAAAAAAATACTTAAGACTGTAGAGGTTGTCTCCTGAACGAGTGGACGCGATATCACGAAGACCAGAACAATGTGGCGCACCCAGAGTTCCCATAGTGTGAACCCAGATGACACCACGACGTGTGATTCAGAGGATTGTGGTGCATGTAGGTGTCTTATAACATGTCACAGATGTCCCTTAATACCTGCCAGACGCAGTCCCACTACATCTGACTGTGATTTAGATGCGCCCAGACAACTTTAGCACCTCTGTGACGTGGATAGAAAGAAGGACACGTGGACAGATGATGCGTTATTGTCTGGATTTACGGTAAACTGTTGGAACAGTCCACTGTGATGTTGTTTGACGTTGGCGGTAGTCTGGTGTCGGCCTGTATGTACTCTGTAGGCCCGTAGTTGCTGTGTGAACTGCGTGAACACCGTTACAAAGTGGGGAGCCGTGGCATTTACACCGATGTTATGTAAAATGAGGCCATTAGGATTTCGACTCGCTGCTGGAAAAAAAAATAGTCCAACAATCCAGGAAGTGGCATCACTAATCATTTGCAAATTGCTTAAAATAATTTCCCTGATCAGTGTTTACCAACAGTTAGGTCACCGCCATCCATTATTTTCCTGATGAATTGTGATATCAGTGGCCTTGGCACACAGCTCCTCTCCCCCAAATAATGACCCTTAAAAACTGTGTCTTTGCCGGCTGCCAACGGGGGATGGTGGCTTTTTGGCTTGTGCCATCAGGAGAACAGCAGTGTCCGCTTGGGTTAATGTCCCTGTATTGATCCCAGCAAACCACTGCTATCGAAAATGAATTACTGAAGCCCGCACAGCAGCGAATCCGTCATCTGTGCTCAGCCAGCCGGCCACAGCAACTTATTGGTCGCGGTGGTGATGGATGTTAACTTTCATTGCTGGCTCTTTGCTCCTAATTCACCAGGGTTTACAACCCAAAACAACGTGCTTGAAACTTTAATGCTTTCACCAGGAACTTGTAAACTTCATATTAGAACCCCGTTTTTTTCTCTGTTGAAATATTCAGTTCATATTGAGCTCCAGGACGGTCTGCGAGCTCGTTTTGACTCTCCGACGATCAAAAAGAGCTGAAACAGCGGGGTCAGCGCGCGTACTTTACTCTGCAATCATTGTTGTTATCGTTTCTTTTATGCGTCTTGGTCAAGTTGTTCATAAACAAGCCAAAACAAAACTTGAATGAGAAGTAAACCAGTGTTTTTCTTCTCAAAAGCAAGATCCATGCATCCGCCTAGAGCTCAGTTTTAATTTGTATTTTAATGTACTGTTTTCGAATATTTTTATAAGCATGTCCTATGGCAAATACAATATGAAATATTAACTGTGTCGATATCTGCGGTGTGACTGGGGCGATGCCGCAGAGACCCGGTGATTTATTTCATATTAATAACAGTGGGCGAGGCGGTGGCCTGAGCTCCACGTTGGCATACACTTTACACACACACACACACACACACACACACACACGCACGCGCGCGCGGCAGTGATTGTGCAGCATTATTTTTGTGTTCTCTAATTCATTTATTAATAATATAGGATCTGTTTTTTTTCTAGCGGTTATTAATTGCTGCTTAAACAGGCTTTTAGTAGTATGCTCAGTAGTTTGTGCCTCAGCTCACCACTGAAGTCCTCCACGAGGCTCAGAGCGTTTTGTTTTTATCTTTAAGCACTGCTGTCATTCACTGATCAACTAATCAATCCTGAACCCGGAGCGTCGCTCGATGCATTTCTGAAGGATCAATGGGAGCAAAAATGCATTCTGCTAAAATGGTTTAAGTTATGTCTATCCTGTTATGTGTTTGACCTGTGTCAACAGACAGTTTCATTACAGGAAACGAGCACTCAAGTGAAAAGTTGAAGCTGAGCTTTTCATTTGGCTGAGTGCTGTTGACCGCAGGCTCTCATTACAGTCATTAGTATCATTATCATTATTTTACTAGTATTTACACAGTTACATTTGGCACTGCTAACATTTAAAAACTATTTACTGTGCTTCCTTTTTTTCACACGGGAGCATCTTTCCGAGGATCAGGCGCCCAAAATCCATTTTCAGCGTCCTTCTTCTTATTTGACCACATTTATATGAAACACTGTGTGTTAATGAGAGATGTTTCTACCGGGCCAGCTCTCCCACAAGGTTGTCTATTTTCCCAGGAATCACTCGATAGAGACAGACTAATCTTTTCATGGCTTCTTGAATGACTCCGTGGCTGATGCATCACACTTAATGTATTCTAAAGTATATTTACTTGAATCTGGCTATTGGCAAAAGTTAAGTAGCAGTGTTTAGTAATGTCGCATTGATCAGGCCTCTGAGCAATTCAGCGGGACGGGGCGGTGTTGCTCTCATGATAACCCCGCACCCCACCCGAACACACACGGACGTGGTCTACGTCTGTTTGCCCACGGCTCTACTTTAAGGAACTCTGTGCGTGAGAGCGAAATGTACCACCCATAACATCATATACTGAAAATTAGATGTGTAGAATATCTTTCACAATTCTAACAAAAAGTTGAAGTTATGAAGATTTAAGTTACACTTTAAGTAGTCTTGTTGCAAAGATTCAAATAGTTTTTCTGTTTTGAAAAGATGATCAAAATCCCTCTCTGCTTCTTTCACAGGACTTTAAACTTTGCGGTTTGCCTTCAAACATTTCCTCCAAAGTTTCAATAGGCTACAGGCCAAATCGATGGCAACTTGCATTTTGAATGGTATGTGTTTGTCCTGTTAAATCTTTAAACAGCAGCGTACTGTTAAACACTTTGTTTCATAAAGCCCGAGCTGTGTAGCCGAAATTAAAAGGCGCACAAAAAGCACACTGAATTGCTGTTTGTAAAGCGTTTGCATGAAGTTTGTTAAGGAATTAGTGTGTTGCCATAGATTATTATTTAGGTACATTTGCATTTGAAAGCGCCCAGCAATAGAGGACCCTAGTGATCAATAGCCCTGGTGCCATATCGATCTATCCGCAGTCTGATCGATTGGCAGAACGAATTGGGCTCACATCTCTTCTGTGCTCTTGGTTTCACCCAGAATGAAAGTGAACTTACTTATACACGCGTTAATACAGGAAGTCCGTGCGTGTATTAGCTGTAAAAATATTTAGAACAACAGGTGCTGAAGGAGGCCTGACATGCCCTGCAGCAGGCCAATTCACTGTCAAGACCACAAGAGAGGAGATTGTCTGAGTGGTGTATTTTACATGTTGCATATTATAAGAACAAAAAAGAATCAAAAGGAGAATGTATTTGTTGCTGAAAGAAAAAAAAGGAAAATAGAGATGGGGGTGTTTTTGTTACCATTTAATAAGTGTGTTTAACAGATCCCGTTTTCTTCTGTCAGTGTTTTCCATCAAGAAAATATTTAAAACAATAAGAATTTAAAAAATGTAATTTTGTCATAAAGGTCATTGTGACCACGCAGATTTATTTGGATTCTGACAATCTGTTGGTGAAATAACCATCACTCAGGTGTGTTCCCATGATCGTCACTGCAATCAATAGAGCTACTAATCACAAACACACCCAATAGACGATCGATCCGATCGGGCTGGATTACTAAATGTTACACGGATTAACTTTGCTTTTTGCGGTTCCTCTCGGACACTTTTCAGCTGGAAAGGCCTAATGACACTGCTGCATGTGTGTGTTGTGCTTTAGAAGCACAAGACAAATAGAAACAACACGAATAATACCTGAGAACGAGGTCTGTATAGTTTTTTTTATTATTATTTTAGTCTCTGCACTTGTCAGCATTAAAACACAAATATTACAATAATATAATCTACAGTCAGTTTAAGTCGTTTTCTGGATATTTTAATGACTACAATAAAATATACAAAATAAACACACACACACACACACACACACACACAGTCCTTATCGCACTGTACTAATCTACCAACACAAACCAAAATTATTTTGGAGGCTTTTAATAATGCTAGAGTGTATGTATGTTCCTTTTGTGTGTCTTTTTTCTTATTTAAACCACAATTAGTATATTTAGATATCTCGAGCTTTATAGTCACTATTGCTGGAACAATATATTTTAATTTATTGCAGACAGAAGTTGTTTCAGAACAATGTGTAAATATATACATATATATATGTATGTAGATACTACGAGAGAGACACATAACGTACATGTTTGACAGAACCTCGCTTTTTAAAATCAATACTATAACTGTCTTAATTTATTTTTTAATGTTTTATCTTCTGTTTACAATCTCAGTGTTTGACTGACGGCATAAGTTCAGTGGAACATAACTGCTGCTGCTGTGTGTGTGTGTGTGTGTGTGTGTGGGAGAGAGAGAGAGAGGGAATGTTTTCACATACAATCATAACTCCCAGTATACATGCTACAAATGTGTACATAAAATTATCTTGGATTCTGTACACACACACACACACACACACACACACACACACACACACGCACTCATACGCCTCGGATTGGATTAAACTGATCATAGATTATTACTCTACATCCTACAAAGCTGAATGAAATATCTATACATTAATTCAGTTTTATAGATTTCAGATTAGAATGATTATAGATTGTAATGTGTATGTATTATCTCACAAGCTAGTTAAGAGCATTATTCATTGTTCTTCTCCCCCTGCCCTCCTGTTTTTAAACCGCGGAGCTTTTTTCCCTCTTAAGCACTGCTTGCTCTGGATTTATTAGGCTTAAAGAATAGCCAACACATCTTTCTCAAAGGGGATCAGACATTAAGTGTAGATCAAAAGGATAAGTTGCTAAAAACAGAACAATGCTTCTCGCACAACACTTATTCCCTTATGTATGTTAATTCAGGGATCATACACAGACTACTTGATATAGATTTTTGTTTCAAATTATGGTCTTGCATTTGTGCGAAGCAATAATTCTCAGGGCTAGAGATGCTCATATTCCTCTATATTTTCATGTATCATGTTTAAATAAAAAAAGAAGTTTTGATTTAGTAAAAGTGAAAAGTTGTCTTTATAGTTCTGCTTCTCCTGCAAATGACGAGTGTAATAATCAGCAGATGTGGAGAGTTTAAAAAAGCAGGAGAGTGTCTGTGTTTATGAACCAAAATATCCTTGAATTATTTTTGTTACTTCTCCTTTGTTTTTGTCTCTGTTGTGGAGACAGAAAGAAAGAGGCGTGGATAAATTTAAAGTGCAGGTTCACACCAGTCTGCCTTTTTTTATTTTCACAGAAATGGCTCAACAGTGACACAGCTTTAGGGAAAGTGATGTACTGGCCAAAGCGGACCAAGTGACCTACTGCTCGTCACCCTGACTCTAATATCTAACAGAGAGTTTTTCTTTTGTTTTTAAACAGCAGAAACGATCAATCCTTTTTTCGACTCGTCGGACAAGCACTGAATACTCACACGTACTGTATGAAATGGAAACATGTATCAGTCAGAATAAATGTGGAATCAAGTACAATTGGCTTTTGCTTAACCCCCTCCACCACCCATACAAGCCCCCCAACACTACCCCCTTCCACCGGCCCACCTCATCCCTCCCCTGGTGAAACTCCCACCCTCCACACCCGATAGAGCACCCGTTGCTAAGCGACAGAGGGAGAGATGGATTGAAGAGACATAGTCGATCAATTCTTCAGAGAGGGAGGAAAGGAGGCAGTGGGGAGAGAGAGAGAGAAAAGAGAGGGAGAAAGTAAAAGAGGGAGAGAAGAAGAGAGGAGAGGAGGGGAGGACAGAATGCAGAGTGATTGCAGTCGTAGTGAGGCTGCAGTTCGGGCTGAAGACGCTCTTTTGAAACATCTATCTTTGTTAACTGTATCTTGCCTCTGGAAATAAATCCATCTCTGCAGCTGTCCACCCTTCCCTCTTTGTCCAAGTGCTTTACTTTAATGCTTTTATCACTACAAATTACAGTCCGCACAAGCAGCCTGTGTTTAATATTCCCTCACTCAAAAGAGAGTTAATTGTACATTGTATGCACTCTTTCTCCCCGACTCTCTCACTTTCTCCATTAGTCACTGCTGCACACACTCACACAAACATGCATATGCCCAGCAATACAACATGCCCCTCCATGTGTGCATACGTGTGTGTGAGTGAGTGTGTGTGTGTGTGTGTGCGTGCAGAGCTGGGTGTTGAGCGCATCGACTGAGTATCGATCCCACCACTCACCTCCCTGCAGTCAGCTCTTGTCCTACATAGCATGCCCTGTCTGATTTCTCCCTTAATGGCTTTTATCCAGCTCCAATCTTTATTTAAACTGAAAAGTAGGAATTAGCACCCACTTCTATCCTAGTCTCTCTTACCTTTTCTTTTCACTGTCATCTCAGAGTGAGTATCGGCAAGTATTGGTCCATTGACCCCTCTCTCTTCTGCTCCTGGCTATGATTTCTTTCCCACTCAGAAATGTGCCAAACAAAATGTTACGTGTATTTCTCCTGTTTTATACTGTACAATGCTTTTTATATGCATACACTGCATGGCACAAGTAACAGCTTCCATTATCAAATAAGGATGACAAATACAATCACTGATTATTGTGACATTTACTTTGTTCGCTTATTGATTAATAGTTTGGTCAATAAAATATCTGAAAATTCCCATCACAAGCTCATAGTGACGTCTTCTAATGCCTTGTTCTCCAGCATCCAGTGAGGTTTTATTCTCTGGGTTGAGAAACTGATTACAGGACATGTTCACATGTCATTTAGATATATTTTAAACCCTCTCAGTTATACTGAATGTGAAGAAAGAACTAACATGAGGCTCGGCTGTCTGTTTTAGTGCATTTATAGCAGAATTCCCAAATGTACATATGACTGTAGGAGGAAGCAAACCCATCCTTAAAATTCTAGTTGTATTTCTGAGTTATTTTTAATTAGTTCATCATAGATGGGTTCATTAGACAATGCAAGTTATTCAGGATGTTTATTTCCCCATTTTAGATCGTCATGGCAACAGGGCAGAAATCTCAGCCCTCAAATGAGTGACATTTATTCTGCACAAGCTACTTTTCATATTGATGGCCTTTCCTTATTGTGATCAGCCAGCCACAGCCTAGGGAGGAACCCTCGGCGTGCCGTCATCCCTTTCGATTTGATTTGATTTGCTGCTCATAGAGGGAAGTGATGGGAGAGACTCTTATCTTGGCTGAGCAGAAACAAGCCATACCAAATAAGACACATTGGACTATCTGTGCTGGCACACACAATGGGGATTAATTGATCCCCTAATACCACAGATAAATCAATTCCTTCCTTCCCCCTGAACTCTCAGCCAACTGGAAGGCCCCACCATTTGATCAACAGAGCATCACTGACCAATAGGAGTAGAACTCCAGGTTGACTGACAGTGGCGTAGAGGTGTTGCTGAAAGGAGGTTAGGGATAGGGAGTCCATCAGAAAGCCATTGGCAGCAGGATTGAAAGTGAAGCCTGTGGTGAGGTCAGTGTACACAGAAATCCACCAAGGAGAAGCATAAGCAGTGATAGCATGTAATGTACTTTAACCAGTAAGTGTAATTTCTAGCTACACAGAGAGAAGACACGCTCTATTAACCTACGAACCATCGCATAAATACACATACGTGAAATGTGATGTAATGAAATATTAAAATGAGAGTTTAGATAACATACTTTCACTCTTAATTTCTACAAATTCAACTTCATTAAATACCTCAGCAACACATCTTATTGCAGCCGTCCTCACAGAGCTATATCTCTGGTCAAGACATCAGCCATTTTCTCACAGTTGCCCCATCTTATCTCCACCTTGGTTTGATCCATCTCCATTAGACTCTCCCTTTATACGGCCCACCATCATTCTCACTCTTTCACTTCTTTTGTATCTCTCCCACCCAATCTTTTTCTTATCAGCACCTTGGCATTTCTGTCTTTCCCACAAACACTGTTTTCCTCATACAGCTCATATAATAACAGACTAAAAATATGCCTTCTTTTTTCTTTCCAGTATTGATTTTGCCCGTAGCATTGTCTATGGAGAGAGAGAGTAAGAGAGAGAGAGAGAGAGGAGAAAGACAGAAGGCGGAGGAGAGAAATGAAGTAGAAACAACTGGAAAAAAGAATTACTTTTTGTGGTAATGCTCTCACCTTTCTATTTTACTTAAGTGGAGAACCATTCTCTGCTTTGCATCAGTACAATACATTTCAATTAAAAGGCAACTGCATTTACTGTGGATCCAGCTGTTCTCACCACTCAGCATCACAAAGCACTGAAACACTCACACTGTACACATTTAATAACAACCTGCTGAAATGAGAGAAACCTTACCATTGCAAATATGTTCCAGATCAGCTTTTCGGGGAAAATGGTTGGCTCTTTTGGCACTGGTGTGTAATGGGAATGGAGAGAGCTGATCAATAGGCTATTGATCTCAGCTGGCCAGAGTCTAGGGAATTGAGAGTGAGAATAGAGGGGAGTTAGGGTGGGGGTTGGCTCCAGGTTGAATTTTTAAAATGCTCTATTTCAGAGATGACAAATAGTATATTTGAAAAGAAAAAAAAAACAAAAACAGAGGGAGAGAGCATCATAAAGAGAGGGAGAAAAAGACCGCGCTTGTTGTGCTTTCTGAGCAGAGAACTGAGACCTCCCTGTTTCCCAGAAGTTACAGTATTTTGGACGGGAGCCGTTGAACTACAAAGACAAAGGGAGCAGGGACTTCTCAGGCTACAGTAGTATGTGCCTAGTTCTGACTGGAAGAGCAGGAGGAGGGGAGCTTAATATAAAAGAATCCTTCAAATCTAAAAGGCAGTGTTGTACAGCAAACAGAAATAATTTTTACTAGATTCCTGCATCTGACATTACATTTACCCTCAACATATCTAAGCTCAAGCTACATTTTATGTATATTCTGAAGTCTACACTTCTGAATTTTTGTCAATATCTGACTTGGCTTTTTTTAAGTGAGCCATATCCAACTCCTGAATTTCACACTTAAAATCACCCACATAAACTTCACATATAACCCTAACCTACAACACAACTGTGTATGTCACAAATGAGAAATAAACCCATATGTTGCAGGGTAAGCTTCGCATAGACACAGTTCTGCAACCCACAGCAAGGCACTAATAGCAATTTATTTCCCTCTCTGAACACCAAATATGGTGAAAGAATTTCCAGACCTCAGTAGGTAAATCTTGAAACCATCAATCAATTTGGTACATGCAGTGGCACACAACCCCCACATCGAATGATACATTCTAACAATTTCTCTTCACGAGTTGATGTTGTCGGGAGCTTTATGCTTCTGGTAGGGTCTCCCAAGGCAAACGGGTCTGAGGTAAGGATCCAGACTAACTCGATCCAAATGACCCTTATGCATATAAATCAAAAATCAGTGTTTCCCTTGCCCAGGAATGGGTACCCGAGGCTCTATCCTGGAGCCAGGCTCATGGTAGGAGCTTGCTGGCGAGCGCCTGGTGGCTGGACCATTGACCTCAGGGTCCAGCCGGGTTCAGCCCAAAGGAGCGACATGTCTACGCTCTCTTGTGGGTCCACCACCTGCAAGAGGGGCCATAGGGGTCGGATGCGTAGTGCCATGGGTGGTGGCCGAGGACTTCTGTGCACTTGCGTTCCGACACTTGGTTGCAGAAACTGGCTCTTGAGACATGGAATGTCCCCCTCTGAGGGAGAAGGAGCCTGAACTGGTGCAGGAGGTAGATAGGTACCGACTAGATATAGTCGGGCTTACCTTCATGCACAGTGTGAGCTCTGTAACCTTTCGTCTTGAGAGGGGCCGGTATTTGTTCCACTCTAGACTCGTTTTCGTGAGATGCACTGGGCAGGGGTGGCCTTGTTTTTGGCCCCCAGTGCTTGTACGTTAGGGTTCTCCCCATTGGACGATAGGGTTGCTTCCTTGCAACTTCAGGTTGGAGGGAAGACTAACTGTCAGAATCAGAATCTCATCGTTGCTTTTTGCAGATGTGGTTTTGTTGGCTTCATCTAGCAGTGAACATGAGCTCTTACTGGAGCAGTACGCAGCCAAGTGCAAAGCAACAGAAATGAGAATCAACACCTCTAAATCCTCTGGGCTTCCCTGCTTAGGCTGCTGCCCCCACGGCCCGACTCCGAATAAGCAGTTGATAATGGATTGATGGATAGATAGATGGATGGATAGAGATGATAAAACATATCTGGTTTATGCTACATAACGTGACAAGCATTGGAATATCACATATTTTCCTTTTACCAGAGACAGTAAATATGACCCAGAACCATACATACATTCATTATATTTGGTTACAGCACAGTCTGCACAGAACATCTGTTTCTTAGTTGTCTTATTTTGTCATAGTTAACCCCAGAGTTGTCTCTCACAGCAAAATGTGATCATAGCACAGTCAGCAGTAGTAATAAGTTATTTTTTGTGCCACTTATAGGCTTGATGAGAGTGTTAAACATATCTGGGGAGCAAAAAGTCCAGCAGCACTGTTTATGCATGGAAGCATGGAAGCATTTTTTGGTAGGTTACTCAACTCAACTACAGGCAATGGAAAACAGTTAGAACACTAGTCTGTAAACACCCCTGAGAGGAAGGAACCTATACCTCAGTAAAAATCCAGCTGTAAATAATGTATTGAATGCAAACTTAAGGTCCATTGGGAGATTTGGATGGCCTCATTACTCTTTTAGTTAGCTGGTCTTTTACATAGTCCACATGGCTCTCAACAATCGACTCCAGATGCTCCCTTTCTCACTTTTGATTTAAAGATGCTTTTACCTGCGGCTCTTGTTATGGATATACTGTGGGTATTGTTTTTTATTTTCTGCATATGGCCCTAAGGTTTGCAGGCTCTTAACTCATGCACCCACCCACATGCTCTGTGCCCGGTAAGGTTAGTATGTGCATATGTGTTTGTGTGTTATCTGTGCCTGTAGTTGAGGTGAATATGTGGCGTAGGCCCTGTCCTGGATGCATTGATCGAAGCAGGATGTCAAACATTTTAACGCCGATGTTGCCCTTGTTATTGCCTCGTGCAGCCAGGTTGTTAATGCATTAAAAATCGTTTGCGGCTATCTTTCCAAACTTATCTCACCCTACTGCCCTGAGCAACACAAGAATACCCCTCTATTGTAACATACACACCACCCCTGCCCCCCTTCCTCCACTCTCTGTTTCTAACCATGTCCTTCCATCCTCTGTCTCAATCAATCTTTACGACACCCGGTTGCATCTCTCTAATGTTTCCGGACTTGACTGTATCCCCGTTCAAAAATTCTTAATTAAGCCTGTTCTGTATGTTTACCGTTGGGCAAATTACAATCTGACGGGGCTAATAAAATAACATTGGCTGGAGAAGGCCAAGAGGAGCATGTGCTATGACCCTTACCTCTTTCACCTGTCTCTATATCCACCTCAGCTTATCTCCCTCCATCCCCACCTCTTCGTATCTGCCTATTTTCTACTTCACATGTTTTGAGGATGAAAGGGAGGGGATGGGTGAGAGAAGCAGTGGTTTTGGCACCAGTTGGTGAGGGTCTTTAATCCATCGCTGTCAACCTTACTACAATCTGTTTTAAATACTCACATGTCATTATGCTGACATATCTTGGTAATACCATTCAACCTACTTCTTGCTTCTCACCTCTGATTATTAAGATTCATGAACCCGCCTGCCGGCATGTCAACTCTTACAGATATGAGTTATATATCTATGTTCACATCAGCATCTTTCTTCATTTAGGTATTGACTCAGACACTGTTCTCACATTCTGCAATCTATAGCCCACACACCATGTGTATTATGTCTCTATTTCTGTACAGTTTTGTCTGGCCCCTTGAGAACTGCCATTTGCTTTATGCTAAAGCATGATGGAGAGAGAGGCCATGTCATCAGAATCTGTTCAGCTGCTTGTCTTACTGTTGAACACTAGGTAGCAAGAAAAAAACATCTAAACCCAACAGTGCCCAAAAAAATGACCTTAGTTTTTGTAATATGCACTCGTACAGTATGTAGAAGCACATGAGTGATGCAGGAAACTTAAATGTTGCGAGACGCAGGGAAAGGCAAAGACTGATTCCCTGAAGTGTCATGCTCCAGGTAGCTATTCAATCAGTTGAATTTCGTAGCTTTGATCTCGTAGAAAAAGCTTTTCTGATCCAGTTCCACCAGTTTATGCATCGATCTTTTGCCATTATTTAAAGGAAGAAACTGTTTTACAAGATGTTAACTGTGAAATTGTGAAACGACGAAGAATTACTGTTGTGCACACCTTCAACAAAATGAGGATTATAGACTGTGACACACATCGTGCTCAGTCAGTGAGTGCGCCTCCATTGGAAACTGCTAAATTGTTCACAATATACACACAAGTGTCGTGTTCATGTTGACAGTTGCATGGCTAGAAACCCTGACAGAAGCACTATTTTAGTGCATGTGCAATGTATGTCAGTGTGTGCATCCTGCTGTTTGTATGTTGTGCTACACCACCTGACAGGCACAAAGCCCTGTGGGATGGCACTGTTGTATCTTACACTTGGCTGAACATATACAGCACATCAGAGGTGTAACAAATCCATTCCTGACTGCCAGAACCTTTCAGAGAGTTTCTGTGCCTGTGAACAACATCTTCAGGTTTCCACACCTCAGAGCTGATGTGTGCCTAAAACACAGACACACACAGATTAAAAGTAGCCTCACACAGAAGTGTGTGGCTATGACAAAGAGACCGGGATTCGAAGAATCAGCACGGTGTACCTGTGTCTGCAAGGAGTGCGTGTTTCTGTGTGATGCGTCTTTGTCTCAGTGGCGTCTTTAGAGTGGTTAATGAGAGAAGAGGTTGAGGAGAGTGTCAGAGTGTAAGGCTGGCTTCGGTGAAGAGTCTTCAAGCCCTCTCTCTTTCTGTGTTGACACCTCTTAACCTCAGTCTATCATCTCTCTCACTCACACACTCCACTTCTATTGACACTTGCTACCCTGCAGCTCTCCAAAGACTTGAGGAGAATCCACTACTGTGATTGTCCATGTAAGGGGAGCCTTGGAGTCTGCAGAGAAGAAAGGATTATATAATGCACTGACATACATAACAAGAAGTGATTGGATTTAGAGATTGTTTGGTTTCTGTTCTTGACATTTCTGGATGGATAAAAGGGAAGAATTACAGAGAGAATGATAGATCGACAAATTGAACCAGTCTGACAGCCCTTGACAGAAAATGCGGAATCCTCACATGTTTCACTTTGTAAATTAATCTCTTTGTCTCCTCACACCACAAAGTTTACAGGATCTTTGTTCACCACTGTCACTGGCTAGCGTAAGTGGGGTCAGGAGCTCAGGGTCAACTGTGAAGAGGTCAGAGGCCATAGAGCAGGGGGTCTTGTTAAAATACCTTTTAGCCTCCTTCAGGGATATTACGTAATGGCTCTGGGAATAGGTCAGGCTGCAGGTTGACTGTTTTGTGGTGGAGAATGGATGATATATGTGTTTTATACCAGATGTATATTCATTACCCTTTTTAAAAAATCAGGATTCAAAGTAAGTTCTGAGAGGTCAAGAGGGGTCACACAAGAGGTCACTATGTGTTTTTCTGATGTATCATTGTTATGGAGGATGCATCTTTCAGGAAACAACCATCTTATGTAACACCTCTGAGGGCTTTTCTTTGAGTTAGTAATTAAAATCTTCAAAAGCATAGCATGTGCTTTCCTCTCGGATCGTAGCAAAGGCTAACTTGGAGTGGTTAGGGGAAAACTAGGTTGGGCTAATCAATATATTGGAGACATTTGAGTATCAATACAATGAGGGCACTGTCTTCAATCTTAATTTTTAATATGGTGATAATAAGTATATTAATTTTCATAACTTCCATTCGATAATCTTGAAATATGAGCGATGGTGGCCCATTTTTGTGCAGTGAATGTGCATCTCTCATCTCTGCTTTGCCATTGTTCACTCCTGAGCCATTTCTCTAATTCCTCATTTTGTCTCTCCCTCATTTCTTCCCTTCACACTATTTTACTGTAAAATTCGTCTTTATTCCTCGCTTCAGCAACTGTGTGCGCTACCTTTTTTCAGTCCAGAACTGTTGAATTAATACATTGATATTGATGAGCTATCAGCTGGGGGATAAATTATTTGGGAACAGAAGGCTAGGGTCACAGGACATTTTACAGCCACGATTCGGTAATTATTCCTCAAAAGAAGAAGTATGGTGTGGTGCCTTGCTCTCCCCTCCGCAGATATGAGCAAACATGCACACACACACTTCACATGAAGACCTGTAAATATCTTCATACACAGTGTATTGCTTGGGCCATAGGAAAACTGATGACTACTGATGATATCATAACCATACCTATCATGATACGGGATGTTAGCCTGTTGGAAATGATCACTTAATTTTACACCAAACTTGGGGAAACAGCTGTGTGTTGAATTTAGATTTTACAGTACTGAGTCTTGCTTTGCCCTGAATGCAGAATAGGCAACCTGCAAACGTTGTGTAAAACGGTACGATTAACCACCTGCAGCTGAGGTTCCTCCCTCTGTATCAAATGTTACAGAGAGGTGCAAACTAGGAGAGGGGTGGTGAGCACTGCAGATGAAGGGGGCAGCAGGCATGTCAGTGCCAGTCGTGGAAGTGCTCTTGTTGCCCCCCGGCCAACACTGACCTTTTGACCCTGGCCACGGCCTAAATGTCAGAGGTCACCAACCAGGGTCAGTGGGGGTCACTGCAAGATCGCGGCCAGGGATGGATCACCATGGCAACACTGCAGAGTAAAGGAGAAGGAGAAGGAAAGGGGGATGCTTTGCATTCTGTATAGTAAAATCGTGCACACAGAATCACTGGGGTGAGCATCGCATGTGCACTTTCTCACTGGGAGTCAAGTTCCCCCCAGTTGGTTTCTCCTGAAGGAACACACAGCTGGGCAAAACCCTAGGAAGGTTGGCATGAACACTGAGCCACACACTGCACACACTGCTTCCACATCCCGCTACAGAGGTGGACATATTATACCTACAACTCTGGGCCTCTCAAAACACTGTCAAAATGTCAATGTGGATCACAAAGACTAACATAATTAAATGTGATTGATGCTTCTAACTCACAGGGTGGATCCCGTCTTACTTAACAAGAATAACTGAAAAGGCGGTATTGGTTAAATAAAAAAAGAAGAAAATGCGCATGAACATATGCGCTGGAAATATTTGTTTGCACCTGGCGTCATCTAGTGGTGGAATCAGACCTCTTATTGGGTGATCCTTCCTCAGTGGCAAAAGAGGGGGAAAAAAACCCACTAGTCTGCTTTTGTCTCCGGGGATCTCCGGTCGATGCCTCGTCCCACCATATGTCTGATCGCAGCTGCCAATCAACAGGTCAACGCGACCCCGGGGAGGCAGACACTGGTGGGGAGAGATCAAACAGCGGACCTCGGGGATGACAGATGCAGATGAAAAAAAGGCAATAAAACATTGCTTCAAAGATGGCAACGGTGCACTGGGAGGCAAATTATTGTTAACAGTAATCTGCAGGATAGCGCCTCGTATTCTGATCGATTGACTATTATGGAGCCTTTGAAGCCGAGGTAACGCCAGGCTATTGTTCATAGTGGGACACGACCAGAAAATAGCAGCTGGTTTTGGTTTAACTATAGCGCTTCCTAAGCCTTAAATGCTGCTTACTTCTATGCAATCACGCTTTCTAATAGACTCGCAATTTGAACTCCTCCAGGCTTTGTGGGACTGCGGAGACCTTTTTAACATTCTGCTGCAGTCACACCACGACGACATGTATATAAGACAAGAAAGAAATAGGTGAATACAGTCAAACAAGTAGCAAATATGTAGTCTGGTAAAAAACTTTTCACTTTACACGTATGTCATTCGTGGATGTCTATTTCTCAGTTAAAGACAAGTGAATAAAGATAAAGATAAAATTTGTTATTCCCAAGCCAGTCTATTATAAAATACAATTCAGCAGCTCTGGTCTGAAGTCAGGTAGATCAGCTAAACACCAAATACAACACCAGTAAACTGGAAAGAAATTGGAAGGCATGAAAAAGAAATTCCTTTCCTTATTTATACCAGATTTAAAAAAATGTCTCATATCTCCCATTTAAATTAGTCTGTAATTATAATGTTATTGTTTTTTTCTCATGAAAAAGGCAATTTCAATTTTCTATATATATCCGTAATATAGATTTATAGTGTGCCTGTGTAACTTTTTGCCGAACAGTAGTAACAGGTTAGAGTTTCATGATTACTTTTTTCTATATTGTACTTTGATTGCAGTTAAGATGTACAATAACTTAACTTACTAAAAGCAAGTGGGATAAGAGCAGGAGACAATACAAATATCACTTATTACTGTTCCATTGAGGTAAAGCAGCTGAAACTACGACTGTAACACAATAAAACATAGTTTAACAATATCCATCCATCCTTTATCTTCTGCATATCCACAGTCGGGTCACTGTGTTTACTGTACAAAATAATTTTAAACAAAGTAAACAATGCCGCTACGGTATAACTTAACACTGCAAATAGCCATCCTGAGCTACTGGTCATACCAGACCAGCTGAAGAAATACCAGAAATAACAAAGTATTATGTGATACTGTGTGTTCTTATAGAAAACATTACATCTTTCAAATGTTATATAGTTTTCCTTAAACGTTTTTTTTAATATATATAATTATAAAGGTTTTTATTTCAAGTCATTACTGCAATGTGTGTAGGTGTACTGTAGCCATACCAGTGTCGCTGAGGAAATGAAGACAGAGATACTATAGATTATCACAATACGGTAATAAATGAACAACATTTCATTTTTCAAACATTCTGTTCATTTAAAACATCTCCACTGTGCTACTAATGTACAGACGCCACAACCTGTGCTAAATGAATGAAAAAAGCTTTTTTTTCTCGCTGTGTATCTGTTTGATCAATTTACACAAACAGGTTCCGGCTTCTTCCTACATGTGGTGTGGACAGTTGTATGTCCAATCTATTGTCAAATCAATGAGATACATGTAAGCTAACGGGAATCAGCTTTGGAATGCTGCTGTAAATGCATTGTATTAAAACACGGCCATAATGTTTCATCGCCCATCTCAGCAGGACTGATCTTCTTACCTCACTCTCTGCTAATCAGGAGCAAATCTTTTTGCCTTAATCTACGGCCCCCCTGCACCCCCCTGTACTCATTAGAGCCATCTCATTAGATTAACAAAATGACATGCACAAATGAGCACACACACACACACACACACACACACACACACACACACACACACACACACAAACATACACACAGCTCATGACCTCAATCTCATTCTCCCAAAAAGATAGTTAATTAAAAACATCAAAATATGTTAATTATCTCAACTTTTTAAAAAACAGCACAAATACTAGATGTTTAAAAAAAGCTTCACTGTTTTTTTTTTTTTTATAAATGTGTTTCCTGTACGCACAGTGTGTTCGTTTCTAAATGTTTCAGGAGTTTCACATGTATTTGTATGCCCGTGTGTACAGCAAACATATGCAACCAAATTAAAGCTCTAAAGCTGGTGAATTGAAGAGGATTTGATACAGAAAGCAATTCATGGGAATTAAGCAAATTAGGTCTCCAATTAGCTGCTGACATTGAATTGGAAGACTCACAAACAAAAATTAATTAGACGGATTTGTCATTGTTCTAACGAGCATCGCCCAAAAACTCAGTTGTTTTTTTGTTTTTTTTAAGCTTTGTCCCCTTGACATATTGTTTGTCTACTCAGAATCTAATTTCACATCAAATATTGCCTTATTCAAATATTCAATTATTTGCAAATAAGAAGCTGAGGAGACCTGAGACAAAACAAACTTCACAAAAGTCAATGTATGACCTAATCCTCTTAGGCCGGAGCACTGGAAATGTAAATGCCAACCTTTGCAAGTCAGAGAGGAATTTCACTATTGATGTGAGAGTCGGAGAGGTAAAATTGACTTGATTCTTACTATACTAAACTATTACTCATCTTATAGCTGAAGTGCTCCTGTTATAAAGACAGATTCACTGTTCTTCAGGGGTCCCCTTAAAATATTATGTTAGTTCATCTATATTGTATTAATTTATACCATAACTTTGTATTAAATGTAAACTTAGGTCTGTAATTTTTTACCTGCCTTAGATTTCTACCCTGACGGCTTTATTGATACAAACCGGAGAATACGCAGCACCGAGAAAGCCCCCTGTGCACCTCTACCCACCCACCTCTCTCCAATAAATCTGCATCCCCTCCCTCTCTCCGTGCCTCCTTCCCTTTCCTCTGCTTCCTTCATCCCTGACCTCCCATGGTCCCCATCTTTTTGCAGCAGCGGTTACGGATTACAGTGTGTGATAAGCTTCCTATTTCTTGAAACTATTTGGGATTGCACAGATTATCTGGACTCACATCCTTGGGAGTCGGCTTTGGAAAGCCCAATTTTAGTCTCTTAAGGCCGAAGATTTTGCATCCCGACAGCTTTGACTAATTAGCATCTAACACCGGGTGGTATTTTAGCAATGGGCTCACTTTTAGCAAAATCTGCACACACAGAGAAGTGCACACACACACACACACACACACACACAAGTGAAGCTGATAAAAGCACCACAATATGTTAAATTCAATGATTTAATGGAATTATAACAAAACACTGTTTTTGTCATTCTAAAAACAGTCAGAATACAAATAAAAAGAGTGCAGTCATTTTGAATGTCCTACTTTAACAAAGCTGAGTACAATGTAATATTGTCCAACTTCATGTTAACATTACCTAATGACATTATAAAATATGGCTCTAAAATGTCTCTTTTACAAAAAAGATAAATATCTCAAAAATACAAACTATTCCCTCTCAGGGTACAGAGGCATGTAGGCCCAGGTGGAGCCCCATTTGTGGGTGCACACTGGACCATGGCCAGTACAGTCTCGGTGTCAGGCAGGACAGAGGGAATGGTGGGGTCTGTGGACAGCACCAACAGGACGTTCTGTGGGGGCCAGCGAGAGGAGGGTGATAGGGGGAACTCAGAGAGGAAAGGGGGAGCTGCCCTGCCACCCTGCGGATCCTCCGTCGTGCCCTTCTACAGTGGTAGTCTCCATTAGAAAAGTCCTGATAGTTTGATGGGTGAATTGCCCAGAAGTGGCCTTTACCGTTGTCACTGCGGCCGGCTTTGACGAAACAATCGTTGAGGGACAAGTTGTGGCGTACACTGTTCCTCCAGTTTTTATCCTGAGGGAGCAAGAAAAGAATAGATGTTCATGTTTATGCCCAAAACATAACCTGAAGCAAACAAGAGTTAAAACGACTGGTGCCCCTAATCGGAAATGAACATAGGTTGCTGGTAAGTATTACTGATCCTCCTTAGGATGTCACCTTGTTCTGCTGGCAGGGTGTGAGATGGCGTGTCAAGACTGTATATGATCGCAGTAAGACACAACACCCTCAGTTACCTTTTCAGCACATCAAACCAGTGATCAACTTTAATCCACTAGGCTTCGTCCAATCTGTTGTTGCACCTGGTAAAGGCAGAGGCAGTTTGCAACCTAGCAACAGGATTACTTTATTTACGAATTCGCCAACAAGAAGATCATCTAATGTCCCCTTTGAGCACCTAATTGCCTGACGACTCAGACAGATTACCTGTGCCAAGTAGGTCGCCTCACTTGTGAAAATGGCTGCCACGTTATTCGTCAGCTAAACGAAACACAGTGGGAACTTTGCGCGAACGCGCTTTCTCGTTGTGTGCCTCATCACTGTTTTCCTGCCACAGATAATTATCACCTGTACTGTAGTTTTTACAGCACAGAATCGCCTATTTGCTAAATTCCTCTGTTACTACGACAGTTGAATTCTGCTTGTTGGGTAAATGTGAAGACACAAACAACAGACACGAACATACCTGACGCTTGAAGTATGGGTAGTTATCCATGATCCACTGGTAGATGTCACATAACAGCAGCTTCTTCTGCTCAGACGCCAGAATTGCCTTAGATATAAGTGCAATGTATGACTGGTTGGGTTTGTCCGCCGACTTCTCTGGACTACTGCTGGAGGACATGGTGGTGGTCACTTCCCCGTCCCTCTCATCTCGTTGCTCTTCATCCCCCTCCTCTTCTTTGACTTTCTTTTCTTTAGTATCTATCTCTGACCTGTGTCGCTGCTTCTCCTGTGTCTCAGAGCAAATTCTCACCTCTTCAGGTTTAGGTTTCTGATGATTTAACGTGTTGTTCAATGTCTCCTCTGCTGTTTGGCTTCCAGTTTCTTCTCCTTTAAGACCTCTGTCTCCTTTATTGAACAGAAGGTAGTCAATAGTAAAGCTTAGTCCCAGTCTTTCTCTTGTGCTAGAGCGGCTGCTTCTATCCTCCATTGTCATCTCTAAATTAAGATTTCTTACACTCATTACAGGCATTTGAGTCACCTGACTAATTTAAAAGTGCTTTTCCCAAAAGTCCTCTCAGAATTGTATTTTACAGCATGTCTATTTCCCTGCAGAATTAGGACCTTCATAACATCTTCAGAAACATGAACGCAGTAGTGCTCCTCGTGTCTATCGGTAAAGTCTTACTGTTGACAAGCTTGCAGATAAAGATGAGCCTCTCAACTGTTGTTAACCTTGACGCGCTCACGAGTGACACAATCTCAACCCGTGGAAATGACGTCAGTCCATAAGACTAAATGCGGATACTTTGGCAATTACGTTTTATTAAGCAATTTTGCCTCTCTGATCAAGCTGAAAATCAAACCCTCCCTGTGAATATCGAACAGCCTTTTTCTCCTCGATCAAAGAGCTGCACTACACAGTGGTGAGGGTGTCTCTATTTATACGACGGTGAATTTATCCCTCACAGAAAGGGGCAAAGAAGGCACAGAGGAGGTCCAAGTAGGGGGTCTCAATTCCGGCGGATTATTTTTATTAACCTAAGCAAATCTTTGTAATTATGGGAGATTAAACACTCAAGATTTAGTAAGACATGGTGTGCAGGATGCTGTAGAATCATAGGCCTTTTAGATGCCAGTGTTATCCTGTTAAAGTTGTTTTGTCCATGGGGATGCTGTCCAAAGAATTACTTTAGTTGCCGTAGAGGAGTAATTAATGGGTCAAGATCAGCGTTCAGCGATAAAAAATATTTAGCTGAATCTCAATTTTTAGAAATAACATTCATTGTCACAAGGCAACAGAAAAAAGATTAATTTGATGAATTACCTGCTAACATATTTTTTTACAGTTGTGTCCTTGCAGAATTGCAAAAATACATTAAATCTATCTCAGAAATAAAAAATCTGTACTACCGCATAATACATATTGTGTATGAACATTGTACTACTTATTGCATGGTACTCTTTAACAATGGAACAATTACTTTATTTCTTTTACTGTGTGAATTTTACTTATTCTAGTGATGTTTTAATCTCCATGATGAATAACATTTGTTTCTCTGATGACATACAGCAGTCATGTTTACGGTGTTTTTATTATCATAAAAAAGTCAAAATTGAACATCTTGAAAATTACACAGATTTTATTTTTACATGTGGGTAACATAATTTTTTATGATAAAGAAAAACTTAGGGCCTTAAAGTGATTTTGTGAAGCTGGATCACACTTACAGTCAAATTACAGTTTAATCCAAAATGCTATTATCATGACTCAAGTGTTACATTAAACAGAAACATTATAAAGGCCAATAAATTCATATTAAATTCTTACAATGTCTGTTCTCTGAAATTGAAATTCAGAAATTAATAAAAATCTATTTTTGTAGCATCTATGTGCAAATATTTAGATTAAGTTGTTGTAGTAACTGGAGTGAAAAAATTAAATAAAGTGATACATTTATCTGCCCATTTTTTAATAGAAATGAACCTAAATCATTCCATATGAAACAATTTAGATAGCCCTGTTTGTAAATGACCTCACAATCTTGTGTAACATGTTTAGGTTTATTTCTTCGCTAACTTTATTTATGTGCTTTTATTTT
>JAUMTR010000019.1:7377297-7516100 GCA_032270685.1 Microctenopoma stevenorrisi | reverse complement strand
AATGTTTATCAGTAAATTACAGAAAATAATGAACTTTATCACAATATGCTAATTTTTTGAGAAGGACCTGTAGATGTATGTATAGATACTTAATTAATCCCAATGGTAAATTCTGCTGTTGTTGTAGACAATTACTCAGAAAACACATATACATACACACACATACAGATACTGAAAATACAGATTAACACTGAAAAACAATACAGCAGAGATCTCTACTGTCATCACGTGGTCATAGTACAGGGTGGTGACTGTTTGCAGGACTTTCTGTACCTTGTAACACAGCAGAGATGTCTTTAGGCTTGTTTGAGGTTTCTGTGCAGAGTTGATCACCTGTGAGTGGCACACAGTACGTGCCTGTTAGTGTTTCCATCCGCCTTGATGCCGACTTGCTCTCACATTATCCATATATGAGATCACGGTGGCTGCAGATTGGAGCATGGCACTGCGGTTGCAGGGTTATGGTTTGGTTTTACTGTGTAGGTCGATTGTTTTACAGAATAAATGCTGTGACAACTTTTTATTCCAAAAATGAAATGATAACATTTGATTCGTGAGCATGGAGTACTAAATATCTCTCTGGCTGTGAACTAAACTGATAAAGAGACGGATTACTTTCAGATTACTAAAATATGATCTGCACAGATGTTTCCATCCTGACAGTCTAAATATGCGACTGCCTTGAGTTTATTTTGGCTGATTACTGTTTGCGTTTATAAATTTAATCAGCAAACTGATCTTCGTGACAAGTTTACACCGTAAACACACAATACTCTGTGGAGCTTTTTACCAACAAACTGAGAACAAATCACATTTGATTTACCCTGCATGTGGCATCACAGCATGTGAGATGTGCTTCCAGTACAAACAGTAGCTAAAGGTTAGAAACTCTCTGACTTCATTGTCGACTTTCAGCCGCTATCCCTGCTGCGGCTGCCTGCTCTTCTTCTCACTTTACCGGGCGAGGTTGCAGCTGGCCTAGGAAAGGCCTTTTGACTAACGTTGCTCCGCTGTTGACCAACAGTCTGTGAAAAGGATATGAGCTGTTCTCCATACTGTTTAACAGCCTGCTCCTAGTTTCCAGTGAAGTCCCCAGTACAGAGCCAGCATTACTGGTCACTTTTAGTTTGTCACTGGCACTGATGCTGAGGAGTATTGCGCCTGCTAAAACAGACTGGTAAAAGATTTACCAGATCTTGTTGCATACATTAAAGGACTTTCTTCCTTTGGGAGTAGATCTGTTTTAGATGAATAGCCTATTGAAAGAAACTCACATGCTCACATGCCTGAATCTGTCTTTTCAGAGGTACTCGGTGGCAGTGTATTTAGTTAGGGTCTTCACTGCAGCAGACCTCTTCAGTCAGCTCAAACTCTGCTCTGTTGAAAGTGCAGAACGTTGTCGTGAACGCAGTAAGTTTTACTTTTATTATCTGCCCAATTTCTTTGTAAGTCAAAATAAACTGTTTTGTGTTTATAAATCTTCTTTGTACAGTGTGGTGAATATGTTCGCATGATTGTCACACTTAAATGATTCACATCAAGAAAGTGATTTTAACGTCTGTGTAAATAAAATGAGTTTGAACTGAATCATTTAAGCGTGATAACTACGCAATCGAAAAATAAAGGGGGGGAAATGTTTTCACAATACTGTACATTACAACAACTTATCAGATAATCTCTCTTTTATCTCCAGTCCAAGACAAACTACGTTTTGACCCAGAAAGTGAAATTGCGACCACAGGCCTCCGCGTTTCTCTCATCTGTCCAGTAAGTATTATAAGCAAAGAAAAATGTATTTACTGTTCCGAGATGAGGTTTGAGATCCTTGACACACTTTGTCCTCTTCCATTTCCCAGTTGGTGAAGATGCGTCTGGGCGTGCCGTGTCGAGTTTTAACATGTGCCCACCTTCAGTGTTTCGACGCCGTCTTTTTTCTGCAGATGAATGAGAAGAAGCCCACATGGACCTGCCCAGTCTGTGACAAACCAGCTCCCTTTGAGCTGCTCACTATTGATGGGTATGTAGTCAGAAACAGGTTCTCACATGCTGTCTCACCATCTCAGTACCACCTTTTTAATTCTTTAATAGATTTGGAAAATGTACAGTTCAAACTAAAACATTTGTTCTTCTGCAATTCAGTATTCTTTCTGTTCCTCTGAGGCAACCCTAACCAGAAGTATGTATTCCAGGCTGCTGTCTGAAATTCTGAAAGAGACAAGTGAGGACATTGAAGAGATCGAATACTTAACTGACGGTTCCTGGCGACCCATCAGAGATGAGAAGGAAAGGGACAGGGACAGAGAAAGAGAACGCAGCAACACCCCAGAGTACCCTGTTGTTGATATATGTAAGTGCAACACCTTGTGTATTTAGTGTTATGCATTTGTATTTCCATTATTTTCCAGAGTCATTTTTTATGTATTTTAAAAACGAGGTTCTTCTGTCTGTAGGCATTCCTGAGGCAAACGGTCACTCACCAGCCCACAGCAGCACCAGTCTGACGGGCAAATCTGGAAGTAGTTCTGCTGGGACTGCAGGAGTCACAGGAGGAGCAGCTGTGGCGCCGGGAGGAGGTGCGGTGGTAGATCTGACTCTTGACACCTCATCGGAGGAGGAAGGTGGCGGGGCAGGAGGAGACAGCGAGGACACTGAGGACAGCGCTGACAGTCCTGCCCCAAAGAGGGGCCGATACAACTACGACAAGGACCTGGTCACTGCCTACTGACCCCGCAGCTCTGTCCCCTCTTAGACTGACACACACAAACAGAGAGGCAGGGGGCTAAAACGTGAGGACAGGAACACCGTAATCCACTAGATGCAACAACCCTTCCTTATACCCAGAAATCAGAGCCTTTTAGCAGCTCTGGTTTATACCCAGACAAAACCAACACACACTCAAACATGCACTGTTAATGAATCTTCAATCTAGAGTGATTAGGATTCCTCTTTGTACTGTACACCACTGGAAGCAACTCGTAAGTCTTTGGCCAACCATCACCTTGCAGTGAATATCTCTACCGTCCTGCCTCTACTAAAGAAAATGAATGGATCGAGCACCCCACCACACCCTTTCTCTCGCCAGAAAGTTCCCTCTCTACCATCCCATCTCTATTTGTAATTGACTTGGAATTACAGGCTCTTTTAGCCGTAGGCGTTCAATGTTTGCGTCTCTGATTTTTGTCACATTTGTGATGAACAGGCAAGTGGAAATTGGAGGCTCCTCATCCTCAGTAGTTTTTGGTAAAGGGTCAAAAATAACTAAAACTCGACGTATCAGGAGTGGGATGCAAATTGAAACCGCTCCTATTGTGTTATTATTTCTTTGTTCAGAGAATGAAATCAAAGCTTGAAAAGGTTTTTTCAGGAATTTATTATTTTTAAATATGAACGGGCAGAACACAATACAGGCCTCAGTGTGTGATGCTTTCCATTTTTATTTAGTCCTTTAGATAAGAGAACCTACCTCAGTCATAAAAACTTAGCAGACTGAACAGAGAGTAGCTCAAGAAGAAGCAAAGAGTAGAAGAATTTATGAGTCTTTCTGAAGCCAATTTTACACTGGAGATTTTGTTTTCCTGGATTTTTGTGTGTTATTTTTGAAGTCCATCTTTCCATGCAGCGCTGTTCCCTCTGCAGCAACATCTTTGTTGAGGACAGTTTAGTTTGAGGTTAACCAGGCAGGGAATCGTGCCACTCTGTAGAAATACTGCGTTTATCTTGCTGTTACAGGATTCATCAGGGTTGAGAGAGCAGCATTGTGAATCGACATAACTCCTCACGGTTAATGTACGGCAGCTGTGCCAAAGCAGAGATACTTTAAGAATTCACTGGCAGGAAATGGTTATGAGATATAGGTGCCTTTTTTGTTCAGTGGCAAGGATGGGAGCTTGTTGCTTTAAGTGTAGCTGAACTGGCCAGCAGAGCAGACCCCAGTAAAAGTGGTGTTTTATTTCATTCACAGTGGACAGAGTAGCAGGAAAACTGCATTAAAGAGCAGTCACAGAAAGGGATGCACAAGTGCTATGCCCCTACTTTCCCCATATTTCGCCTTCTCTGACATTGTCATACATTTAATTGCTTCACATTCTCTTAAGTTATTTGCAATAAACCAACATATTATTTGACTGCAGTTCTGTACGGGCAGGAGGAGGATTCTATTGGTCCAGACCACCGGCCCCCGGCTGTGCTGTTGATAAACACTCAGTTTATTTTCCTCTGAATGCATCTGACCTGGCTTTAATTCACAGATCTCTGCTGAAGTTGGTTCAAGAGTGTCAAGTGTCAAAAGATGCAGCCCCACTAAGCTCAAAGTCACTGGCTGAATTACAGCTTGTCCTTTATGGAATAGGTGTAGCAGCTTCAACCAAGAAACCCCCTCCGCCTTTTTTTTCAATGTAGAAAAGGTCATATCTATTTGCTGGAATAGAATAGGACTCTTAATTGCTACATGTTGTAGGCTTTTGACTAATATTTCTCAGCACCTGCACTAGTATTTCCAGTATGTGATGGCTGCTCCTCGAACAGGGATGCTCAGGCTGCATGTGCGGGTGTTGGGTTTGTCTGCAGCAAGGTCTTCAGCGTTTGATTAGAAAACGAGAAAAGGTGTTGCTAGAGCTGTTTGCACTTTCATCTGACACTTCATCCCAATTTCATGGCGTATTTATTTTAAGGCCATCGTGTAGTGAGTATTACGCAACGATCCCTGGCCATTGTGACCAGTTCTCCTCTACCATCTCATGCACGAGAACAGAAAATGTGCAACTAGAAAAGAGGCGGTTCTACTCCACTGTGAGACATTTAGAGGGAAATGTAGTGACTCAGTTGAGTTCTGCATGTTGTTTCCTTTCGCATCACCCCTTTGTTGCGGTTTTACCAGCTGAGATTTTCTTTTGCCTTGCTCAAAAGCACAGAGACATGACATTTACACATTGATCCAGGGCCTCACTGTTGCAAGTGCATTGTCTGATAGGGTTTATGATTGAAAATGTAGGGATACTAGATCTGGTCTTCCCTTTTTTTCCTTCTTCTGTGACACTTTGACATAGCTTACAGAATCCATGTAGTGACGACAACTGTTGGAAAAACCCACACAACTGATTGATGGCACTTTGCCTGTGATGTATCAGAGCCTGTCCTGAAAAGGATGTTCTGTGTAAGGCGTTTGAAGCAAAAACAATGTGAAGAACTCTAATACGCATTTTTAGCTAGGCAGTTTGTACTTGTAACTGCTCTACATATAAAAATCACATTGTTTATTTGTTGCTAGGTATAAAAGGTCATTATTTGAACAGATCTCCTGAACATCTCTTTCCTCAGGCTTAAACATTGGTGAGAGATGGTGCAGGTTGTTTCTGTGCGTCTGAGCCGGATACTTTCGGCACCAGAGAGAGCTGACGGTCTCTTTTTTTTTTTTTTTTAGTGGTATCTTTTTTTTCTTCTAATAATGCATAAGGTAGCATGGGGAGAGGCTTACAATCCATGATGTACATGTTTTCTTTGTTGTGTTTTTTATATGTTCATATTAAAATACAATAAAATTTAAATAATATTTTATTATGCCCTGAATTGCCTCCAGTTGTTCCTATAGGCAAACAGACAATAAGAAGCTGTTGAGGGCAGCAGCACTTGAAGCTGATGCCGCTGAGTACTGGGAGGGCTGGTCAAGGTGTGGATTGTTATGTCCTTTACCAAATGCTGAGATCTGGGGATACATTTGATGCCTGTTGAGGATAAAACTGTAAAATTTAAAATGATCGTATTCTAACAGCTGTTATTGACGTGTGGAATTAATTAAAATTTGTTCTTAAAACCCTGTCTGACCTGTTTTCTTTTGAAAATGGACGGTATTCAGCCAGACGGCCACTATTGATGACAGGATCCCGAGATACGGTACACATGGCTTTAGTGGGGAGATGAGTAGCGGGCAGTGAATCTCAGGGATCAGTGGAGCTATTTTTTCTGTGACTGACTGGACAGCTAGTAGCCCCTTAACTAGTTTTTCTTGTCAAGAGGGCGAAACATTTAAACGTGTAGCTGTAATCTCTCTTTTTTTTAAAGTAAGTTCTGTTATTTGGGTAAATTCAGACATAGTTTTGCTTTGATCCAATCGGTATGTATGAAGTCACTGATTCATTAAAATATTCTCTGATCTACTGAGAGTTTGACTTTGTGGGGGTTCCCAAGCTACCATTTATATTATTAGTATTACATGTAATACAAAAATATCCCCCACTTTAACTATCTCAAAAGATTGAGAATGAACTGACTTATTCAACACTATTATGTCATTTCGTGTCTGGTCGCACTGTCACTTTTATTGCTCTTTGCACATTGCAAGTGTGACCCAGAAACGGCCCTGCGTCTGTGTTAGTTAGTTCTGGAAGCAGTTTATCGATTCAAAACAGGGGCCCCCTAAAATCATCTGGCATAGGGCCCCCACAGACCCAGAAACGGCTCTGCACGGAACAGATTTGAATAAAGAGAAATACTTTTATATATACTATTCATTTAATAGGGAGTTGTAGACTGAAAAAGATATAAAACCACAAATGAGGCCTTTTGGCCATTTTGTTTGTAGTTATTGTTTAACTATTTTTTGTTTTGTGTCTTGTTCAATGTAGTTTTGGTACTTACATGTCTCCTTTTGGCCACTTTTCAACATTTGGGTGAATTTTTATGTCTCTATCTGATTGTCATATGTAATACTTTTGTCATTTGTGTCTTGTGTCTTTTAAACAAGAAATATAGGGTGATTTTAAGTTTTAGTCTGTTTAATGACGAGAGGTAAGACCTTTTAACACCAATGGGTGGCAGTAATGTGCTTCACGGCTTATTGAACAGCCATCAAACACATGAGAAAACCACAGAGGGTAAATGAGGTGTAGTCAAATTATTCTTTTCCGTCATTAAAACGATATACCGACCAGCCGTCACCAGCCGTTTTGATGTTGTTCAAAACGGCTGGTGTCGTACATCCCTCATGAAACAAGGCGCATTTCTCCTTTTGGCTTGTCGTCGGTTCTAAGTCTCGCGTTATTTATGAAGAGCGGTCTCTGCCTGTGGGTGTCACACAGGTCCGATGTTGCTGCAGCTTCCTGGTCTGAAGCACCACCAGCACCAGCAGCAGCAGCAGCAGCAGCAGCAGAAAGAGCCCCCCACACCCTGAACTGATACACGCAGGGGTTTGTGCCTGGAAATTTGCCGTCCTCACTCGGTTTCCCCGTCGTAGCTGCCGGTAAAAACCGTGTTGGCCTCTTGCCTTGGGAATGCCGAGAAGCGAAGGGCAGCACGACAGAGCTGAGAGCACGATTATTCCCGGAGCTGGTGCTAGCTAGTAGCAGCTAGGTGGCTAATGGCTAGTAGCAGCAGGTAGACCCCGTGGAAGGAGTGGAATCGTAAAAATGTGTTTACTCCAGATGCTATAGATGCACCGGAAAACGACTTGGCTTTTAAGGAGACCCTCGGCGTGATACATTTTTACCAATTTAGCTAAATGACATGCTATCGAAAGTATTCTAACTTCGCTAACGTTAGCTAGCTGAGTTACTAGCCATCTACAGCAGATCCTGTTGCTTTTTCACACTGAGTTTCGTGCAAGGAAAGGGTAGGTTTGCAGCTGTTCGGCACACTGCAGGTTGAGAAAGTCGTTTGGGATTATTTATTCAAATGGCTCCTAAAAGAAGACCCGTTCCTCTCAACATAACTCCCATTGGGGAGGGACAGGCCACCTCTAACACCATTGATGCTGCATCTGAGTGAGTAGCTGTACAGTGATTTAGAATAAATTTGTACTCGTGTCTACGGTTTAATATTTCTAATCTCCTACAAATAGTATATTTAACTTCTCACGAATCCTTAGAACTGCAGCATTAGTCCAATTTGCCACCATTACAGTAGAGCTGTCAAATGTGAGAGTTTAACCCTGCTGAACTACCTCCTACCTCCTCTCAGAGCCAACCTCGAGGCCTTACAAAAGAAGCTGGGCGAGTTGGACTTGGACGAGCAACAGAGGAAACGACTGGAAGCCTTTCTCACCCAGAAAGCTCAGGTCGGGGAGCTGAAGGATGAGGATTTTGACCCCATATGTGAGTTGGGTGCAGGAAATGGAGGAGTGGTCAACAAGGTCCGCCACAAACCCTCGGGCTTAGTCATGGCCCGGAAGGTGACATTGTATTTCTTTTTCTCTCAAACGTTTTGTTGTATGTAAAGTGTGGCAGAAAATGTGGTTCATATTAGGTTTTATCATTGCTCCGTAGCACTGATGCTCTCTTTATTCAGTGCACCAACGTCTGCCTGGAGCATCGCTGACATACTGTCTGCGTCATTATTTTAATGCTGCATATGTCTAGATTAAATGTCAATGGAGAAGTTATTTTTAACATAACAATTTAGTAGGGTTCTGATGTTTATCACCACCTATACTTGAAAAATGTAAATATGCTCATTGTGATGTTGATGATGTGCAGTTCACTGGGAGCTGCAAATGACACCATGGAGAGTGAAAGTGGAAAGACTGTCTGAATACTAGATTAATCATTTGGGGTCAGAATATAAACCTATACGAGCTAACAAAAATGCAATGAATACATTCCAAAGATTTAGAAGCTATGAGTCCGACACAGAGTTGATCCTATTGGAGAGAATGGTTTATTTTTTCCAATACAGTCAGTGAGCGGAACTGCATCTGTTGCTTGTGCCTTGGCCAAAACAGTGGTTTATGGTTTTATTCTTTTCCTTCTCAGCTGATCCACCTGGAAATCAAGCCTGCCATCAGAAACCAGATTATCAGAGAGCTGCAGGTGCTGCATGAATGCAACTCTCCCTATATTGTTGGCTTCTATGGGGCCTTTTACAGCGATGGGGAGATCAGCATCTGTATGGAACACATGGTGAGAGACAAAGGCTTTTACTGGTACCTATACCAATAGACACTGACTCATTGTGGTTGGATACTAGAGGTGGGAATCACCAGAGACCTCAGACATTACGTTGTTATTGCAATACTTAAGTCACAATTATGATATTATTGCGATTTTGTTCTGCAATATGCTAAGTATTGTGATATGATATATTGTGATTATCATGTTTGTTTTAACTGCAAATTATGTTTATAAATTCAGCTTTGTTAAAATACATTTAATCTAATAAGAAAGTCTTTCTAAAGTATTTCACGTTCATCATTTGTATTGCTGTTTGTATTACAGACAACTTAACTGAATGCAAATATGGGGACAACTGTGCAAAAGTTATTTTGAACATGTTGATGTGGTTTGTGTTTTTAAAATTTTATACAAAATATCAATCTTTTGTGTCCCTGTGCTGATACAATATCACCACTCAAAAATATCGCAATACTATGCTGTATCGATTTTTTTTTCCCCACCTCTGTTGGATATCACTGTTTCATTGTGTGACAGTTTTTAATGACACAGTTTGTGTCTACAGGATGGTGGATCCCTGGACCAGGTCCTGAAGGAAGCCAGAAGAATCCCAGAAGAAATCTTGGGAAAAGTTAGCATAGCTGTATGTAATCATTAATAAATCTGTCATCATTTCAAATATATTTGCAAACAGCAGTGCGTACTCCTTTTCTTACTCAACTCCTGCATGATGTCCACAAAACCTAGTTTAGAATAATGTGTTTATTTGGCCCCTTGTATATCTGTGAGAAATGGTAAATATTGTTCTTTCTTGGTCAAAGGTATTGAGGGGATTAGCCTACCTCCGAGAGAAGCACCAGATCATGCACAGAGGTAAGTGTGTTGCACTGCCACATTTTAGAAACATTACAGGAGCATTAGCTTCATTTAACATTTCAGTGTAGATGTTGTGTGTAATAAAATTATCTGTGTTTTGTAAGTATTAATGAAGGATAACATTTGCCTCCAAACCTTATCTTATCTTGTCTTATCTTTAGTAGTTGCATTATGCTTTAATTTTCCACTGCCATTATCATTATAGCTCAGAAACGGCCTCAAGTACACTTACAGCATTAAGGTATGATCGCTATTTCTAAGCATCCGTTAACATTTTTGTTAGTGAAACCACATTAACTAGATCAGTCCTCAACACTGCCTGCTTCGCACACTCATTACCAGACACGATCCTGATAAGGATTTCTGATCATAGAAATTAGTAGAAAAATACATTATTTTTCCATCAGAACAAAATTGAAAGCCAAACCATATCACAGTCTGATGCACAAACGTTTCCCATGACACACCAGTGAGAAGCCGTGGTTGTGCTGTTATGAAAAGTATTGGTGAAAGGAGCCGACCTGAATAGCAGTAAAGTCTCACAGTGCTCAAGGGTTGGTGGTACTCTGACAGTTGTCTGAGTTCAAGCGGTAATTACAGCCTCTCAGATGTGATTATACAGCAGCCGCACCCAGTTGACCCCACCCTCCGTGTCTCCCTCTGTCGTTCTCCCACTCCTCACATGTCCTTGGTCCATCGGGGGGGGGGTCACATGCCACAGAGAACAGATTGCAGTACTGAATCTTACCCCATTATTTTGCAGGTTGTTTTTCAGTGATTAGCAGGAAGTGTTGAGGACCAGGTTTGTTAAGAAGCCTCAGCAACAGTTGTAGTTATATTTTTTCCTTTATAACACTGCACTGCAGACACATGCTAAACACCAACTGTGCCACTTATGGCAAATGGTAGCCTTGATACGTGAGGCATGCTATATGTCTGCAAGCGTCTAATAGTCTTCGTCCTATGAAGGAAATGTGTAGATGTGTGCATAGATTCCCATGTTGGACATGGCCATACATAACCACACATACCCTGCATACATCCCCACATAAAAAACTACGTCAAAGAGGAGTCCTCAGTCAGTTCAGTGGGCACGTGGGTTAATTCTTATGACTGGTAGCATACACTTGACTAGACATGGTTATACAACAGTATTATTTCACCAGTGTTGCTGTGTGTTATTTGTTGTTGTAACCCGTTCCTTCTCATCCTGATCCCTACAAAAACATGGTGCTGGGTCAGGTCACGGATACCTTAACGTACACTTTTTTATTTGTTCACCTTCCCTCTGCCACATAGATGTCAAGCCCTCCAACATCCTGGTCAACTCTCGCGGGGAAATCAAGCTGTGCGATTTTGGCGTGAGCGGCCAGCTCATAGATTCCATGGCCAACTCCTTTGTTGGAACGCGCTCCTACATGTCGGTGAGTCAGCTCTGCACGCCTGCGCCCCCACCTCTTTTTCCTCTGGCCCTAACCCCACTTTCCTTCTCCTCTTTTCTCACATCGCTCTTGTTCACTGGCCCTGCCTTCTGCCTTCCCTTAGTCTGGCCCTCCATGACTCCACTGCCAAGAACTGAGGGCTGTACCCAGGAAAGGGCTCTTTGGCAGACATCTAGGCAACAGTGCTCGCTCTTTCTTGTCCTTCTTTCTCCTTACTCTTACACACCTGGTGGGTGCTGTGCCGAAAGCTGCTTTTCTATCTCTTCCCCTGTCTATTTACATGCGTACCCACAAAACCCAGTGGTGTTGAGACACTTGCCCTTAAATGATAATTCACATAACCTAACCCCCACACACACACACACACCTGTCGTTGCTCACACGTCTAACTAAAACTGCTCCTTACTTCCTGCCAAACCCTCCCATCCTCTGTCCTCTTGTTATAACCACACCCCACTACTTCTTGCCATATCACCCCTCCCATTTTCCTCTCTCCCACTTCCTGTGCCTTCTCCTCTAGCCCTCTAGCCAACCTTCTCTCCTGCTTGGCGTCTTGGCCGTACCTGATCCCTCTGACGTACTTTGTGTGTTTCTCAACAGCCGGAGAGACTGCAGGGCACTCACTACTCTGTTCAGTCTGATGTGTGGAGCATGGGTCTGTCCCTGGTGGAGCTGGCAATTGGCCGCTACCCCATCCCCCCTCCAGACGCAAAAGAGTTGGAGGCCATCTTCGGAAGGGCTGTTATGGATGGGGCAGAGGGAGAACCACACACCAACATGCAGAGACCCAGACCGCCAGGCAGACCCATGAGTGGTATGAAACACAAAAACAAGCAGGATATTATATAACATTTGAATCAAATTCATGTTTGCACAAGATTTAAAATATCATTTTATTATAATAATAAGTTGCCTAATGTGATGTAAATGAATGTGTTTAGGAAAAGAGTGTAAATGTGTCCGTGACATGCCGTTTGTTCTCAGGACATGGGATGGACAGTAGACCTGCCATGGCCATCTTTGAACTTTTGGACTACATTGTGAATGAGGTGTGAGAGATATTGGTTTTATTCTGCATATATAACACTCGGACCTTTCTGTCTATTAAACCTATATACCGTTGGCACACCCACCTCCCGTCTCTTAATAGTTGTGTTTATTAAAATGTCTTCCTCTTTTCTCCTCAGCCACCTCCTAAACTGCCACATGGTGTGTTCACTAATGACTTCCAGGACTTTGTGACAAAATGGTGAGCACAGAACATTTTATGTTTGGACAGAGCTGCCAAATGCTCTGCTCTTATCTGCCCACAGTTAATTAATCATGTAGGTCATTTGAAAAATGTTCTACATGATTAGGACTACGTGTTGGACCGAAAGGCTGAAGTTAAAGAAATAATCAAGTCCCATTTTAGGATTCTCTAGACCTCTTTGGCTACTGCTAATCAGTACATTTCATATAATTTATCCACCTGCTGTTTAAAACTTCTAAGTAATTATTATCTGAATCTAAATAATTACAGAATCTGTAAGTTTGACTCCTGTGTCACTGAAATCGTATTCATTTCTTATTATTCACGAATGCTTTTTGTGGGTTTTTAAATGGCAACTAACTTTCTTGGTGTCATGTGCATCTGCAGTTTGATCAAAAACCCAGCCGAGAGGGCAGATCTCAAGAAGCTGATGGTACGAACCTGTACATCGCTATGATTCGTCTCATTACGTGGTTATTTGTTACTTCTGCTGGCAGCACGAGTAACTGTTGGTGTCTTTCTGGTTTTCTTTTAGAGCCACACGTTCATCAAACGGTCTGAGGTGGAAGAAGTCGATTTTGCTGGTTGGTTGTGCAAAACCATGGGGCTCAACCAGCCCAGTACTCCCACACGCAGCACTGAGTAAACAGGCCTGAGTCTCCCTGATGCATTTCTGGCTCCTGCTTGGATACACATGCACATGCACATGCACATACACATAATGTACATACACAAGCAATCACACATACGGGCACCTTTTCATTCTCCTCTTGGGTAAAACTGTTTTGGTTACTTCTTCAGCATCAGCGGGGCCGAGTCGTTGTACTGTAAAACTACAGCTTCACCATGCCAGTGTCAAGAGTAGCCACACGGTTTTTCACACCGCTGCAAAAGATATGAAGTACTGAAGGGCTGCAAGTGTCAGCTGGATTTGCATTGATTGACGGACCTTTTTGTATTGTTGAATATTCTGTATTAATAATTCCAATGGCAACGGTTGATGGCTTTGGAAGCAGTGTTTTAATATAGATATTTGTTTGACTGAAGGTGATAAGAAATCCAAACAAATTATCTACTTGCAAATTTAAAATTGGTTTTATTGAAGGTTAATGCAGATATTTAGATGGTCAAATGTATTAATGGTGGTCTCAGCAAAGACCTTGCAGTCACCTCCAATTTAAGAACGAAGTTTGAGAGTGGACATGAGGAGTCATCATCACTTTTTGGTGAGCGAGCGACCATTCTAAGGATTCTATGTGAACGATGTCACAAACCAAAGAGGGTACTCGTAACTAGTAAAATATTTCAATGCCTGATGAGTTTTTGTGTGCACATTCATAAACGGTATATCAGTGTAGTTTGAATGTTTTGTTTTTTTTGTCTCAGTGATCTACACTCTTGTGTTGACATTGTTTATTTCAGTTCACATCCCACGCTGTGTCTCAGATGGGAGGGGGCATATGCTGTGGAAGCCTGATGTATGCCAGAATGTTTTTATTTGACGTTGAGAAAGCGGTGATCAAAATGTATTCATGGGATAATATAGCATGGTTTATAATCTTTCTTCTACTGTATGTGAGTTTTATTTCCCGTGATCATGATGGGGATGATTCTCTGGTGTTTTTATCAAGAGCCTGAATCTTTGCATTGTCAATGTGTTATTTCAATCATGTTGACTAATTTAACTTCTTTTTTTTTTGATCTGTGCTTTCTCCCAAAGTGTTTGTGGTTGTTTTCACTTTACTGCTTCATGTGGCAATCCAAGCTTCTTGGGACACAACCAGCCTGAAGGTTTGTGCTTTTGGGAAAGACTTGGGTTGAAATACTGTTGAAAATGATTTCCTCCTTATTTAACCCAGTTTATTGTGGCAAAAGTACAGACGAACTTCAAGTGGCATTTCAGGCATTTTAATAGTACGAAAGGTTTGTCTACAACGTTTTAACCCAGGTCACTCTTGGTCACATGGTGGTGGTTTTGGTGGTGTTACTTGCTAGCTTGCCGTCTTGCTAGAGTGCTTGTATTCTCTTTGCTTATGGCTGCTCTTTCTTATTACCCCCCCAAACTGCATTTGTTCAGAGAAATGGGTGCATCATCACTTTTATGTGTACAAAGCTATATACAAAAATGACAGGAGTACTATTTTGCAGTCTTAATATACAAAATTTTGGTTTATGTAAATGACAAGGGAGAAGAGTCATTTTATTATAATATAAAAATGTGTTGGATATGGTTAAAATGTATAAAGATAAGAATAAAACTTATTTGTGAATGTATTCTAAGATGTTTTTCATTTGACAGCTGCTGATATTCATTATCATGCATGCCACTAAGTGCACATACATATTATGTTGCACTGATGTGATTATTGTGAGGACACCGTTTTCTGTCCCCAGTGGAAATACTGCAGGACATTGAGAACACTGTCATACATATGTATGTCCAGGAAACATGGTGGTTTTAGTCATTTGTTATATCACAGTTAAATTATATTTTGCAGGATAATTCCAGTTTTTAAACATTTTTAAGATGGACTACTTTTGAGTTAATACAGTAAGACAAAAATGAAAACATTCAGTATTTTCACACCAAAATGTATTTAATAATTAACCCATTAACAGGATAAATCAAATGTTAATTACTGAGGTTATAATCCAGATGAACTTCCCACTTTGTTCCAGTGAAACACTGTTGGACGACTTGTTTTTCTAGCTGTTATATGTTACTTATGAAAAGAGTTAATGTTTCCCCCCATCAAGACAACATTTTATGCAGTTCAGCAAAGGTAGACGTGGTTATCAAACTGATTTCAGTAATGGGTTATTACAGTTTCTTTTTCCATCTATACCACGCTGGATTCTCTCTTGATCTAACATTTGTCCCACAGAAGCTAAAGATACTGTCATATATCAAATCATACTAGGTCCAGCTTAAACACAGCAACTCTGCTGCCTCTTTGCCTCAAACAACACGAACTTCATGTGGCTTCAGATTCATCAAAATAATCCTCTTTTGTTTGTATAAGGTGTAACATGGTTTATTCACTCTCCTAATTCACCTTCCAAGTAAAGATGGCAGTTGTCTTCCTTACCTCCTTCCAACTGAACATGCATGTTCAACCTCAAGGTGATTTACTACATGCAACGTCATTTATGTATCCTGACATATAAACATATTTTAGAACTTTGATTTTAGAAATTCGTTTTTAGAAATAATTTAATTCATTCATATCTTTCCATTCACATCTAACATGATTTCAAACCCCGTTTGTCATAACTGACCTCTTAGCTGGTGTAATACATGTTGTAATTATCTGCTTTGTGTTTTAGTTTTTCTAGGACAGAGCACTCCAGAAATAATGTCTTAACTTGTTCGGTAGGGATATGTTAGTGGTTTCACTTTTTGAGTTTTCACAGATGGATAAACTTAAATTGTTACTGACAGATACTTGTAAATCATGTCCAGGTTTGTTGAGCTTAAATGTATGTATAGTGGGAACAACCGACCATTTCAATTTGTACTTGGAGGTTTCACATCTCTGAATCACATCTAACACTCTTTCACAACAATATGTGGGGCAATAAATGGAGGATAGGTCGCTCTGTATTTCAACCTAACTTTTCCCTTTAGTTTCACCTTAACTACTGAATCTGAATCTATGAATAGTAACGTAGCGATATTCTTATCCAAAGAAATGCTCTTAAATGTAGAACTGTTGTAGAGCAGCGTAGTAACTGATATTTTATAGTAACCAATAACATAAGCACAATTTTAGTTTAACTATAATTCATACAATCTGCATTTCCTGTAGCCCAGCTATTCTTTTTTTATTGTGTTATGTTTATTTATTTTATTAATTGATTTATTTATTTCAGTTACAGACAGGACCTGGGGATATTAAAGAAAAAGAGAGAGAGAGAGAGGAAAAGAACAATCTGATCAGTCAGATTGAAAAAGTTCTGTGGATGCAGAACGAAACGTCTCTACCGACAGAAAGAAGTCCAGTTGCCATGACTAAACGTTCTGACAGCCTCACCTGGATGAATGAGAATCTTCACAGGCACGTATCCAGGGACTGTTAATTGCATCCTTTTTAATCTAAACTGTCATTCAGACAACAATGGCAAACACAAATTTGATGCAGGGAGTGGGACAGGAGTGGCTTAGTTTGGACAGGATGGTGACATTGCCATAAAGATGTGTGACATCATCTCAGGCTGCCATGGGCTGAGAACAACAAAATCTGAGTAAATCTGTGTAATTAGGGCAAAACTGAAAAGAAGGAATCTCTGTTTACATTTCACTGAGGCTACAACTTATCCATGTGCATCCTCTTCACTTAGCATTGCAAATTATAGCAGGTACTGACACTAAATGTCCAAAAGCTGCAATTGGTGACGTTCAAGAGCTTCAACCTCTATATGCTGATCAGAGACAGAGCTAAACAGCACCATCTAGGCAGAGGGTGTGTCGCTGACTCTACCTGCCAAAAAGCCCCTTGATCCCCCTGCGTGGTTGTTTATACGGTGCCAAGCAAGTGTCAAAAGCCTGCTGCACTGGGAGACATGTCTCACGTGAGAGTGGAACCCAAAAAGCAGATGTTTACTAGCCGTAATGTAGTTTATTAAAAGTATACTTTCTCTGTGGTTCAGTATTTTATTTTAATATATATTTTAAATATTTTTCAATAAAAAACATTAATACACAACTTATTACAATATCCTTTTTAGTCTTCTAAATACTATTTTCCATTTAGCAAATGCCATTGTTGTTTTCACCCTGTGCTGTATGTAAATTAGGAGGCCTGACCTGAACCAGGGCTGTGTGCTGATTGGTCCTGCAGTAGCAGAGAAGACGGACCAGCAGCAGGGTTTAAATGTTGCTGTGGCTCCCTCAGACTTGCTGAGCCTGCCAGTTAACTAAGTACAGCTCTTTCTCCCCATGAAATCACACCACCAACTACAGGTAATATTCCATAGCTACCACCAATCAGTTACAATAATATATGTTCTGTATTCTTGTCCCAAGCCAACCCGTCACTTACATTAGTTAACAGGCTTTATTTTAGGAAAGTAACACAGAAAGCACAGCATTAGCAGCCTGTCACCACCAGCTACAGAAATACAGCCGCTATGTGTGTGTACAGAGGTCGCTTAACTCCGTCTATTATATGTTTTCTGATCTCAATCTGTGTGATAAATATGCAAAAACGTAAAACTCAGGAAGGGGACGAATACTTTTCAACAGCTCTGTTCTTTAAAAAATTACTTGGTTATTGGGGTGAAGTTTCTACAACTGCGTTTCCCATGAAGAATACAAAACAACCAACTTGCTGGCATCCGCTGGAACCAGCTGTTTCAGCTGGGCTTTTATGTTACTTTCTTAAGTTATTGTTCTGCTTATGGCAAAATATAACGTGTGGTATCTATTTTAATATGTGGCTTTATGGTGCAAAATAGTTTATTTGGGTAGCTAGCAGCCTTAGCAGGTCCAAGGGTGCCACAATTATCCCCATACCTCTGCAGGACCAATCAGCAGGCTGCCCTAGTTCAGGTCACACCTCATCATTTACATATGGTGCAGAGTCAAAATGAAATTAACATGACATTTGTTTATCTTTGTAACTTTCTTTTTATAAAATATTGCACATTTTTTTAATTCCATCCATCATCCTAACTGCTTTTCCTGTCAAGGGTTGCCGGGGCACTGGAGCCAATACCCAGTACCACCGGGTGAGTTATTACTCGTGTGTGCATGAAATATACGACTTAAAAGCGTGTCCAGGAGTTTGTTGGGGTGGTTTATGGTGCTACAAGATTATCAAATACATAATTCCATCCCACTCGGTGGCACAATGGCTGGCTTGCGCTCGCTGAGGGGGCGTGTGGTGGGTGGTTGGAAGTGACGCAACATCGTGAGCTGTAAATTTACACATGGGAACTTGCCATTCCCAACTGTGGATAAAACACTTTACTACCCAGCCATGTCTTTTCCAATGCCTCACCTGGCAGGTATTATCTACACAGACTGGGCCAAGCCAAAGAGTGTATCAAGGGGGTTGCTGGCAGCCCCTGCTGTGTGTGCTGGAATGTGCCAAGGCTTGCATTTGGGGTGGGACACTATGACCTCAGGCAATAGGATGGGTGGGTGCGACTCAACGCACATAGAAAGGGAAAGGAGCACAGAGAGATGACGCGGGTGAGAAAAGACACGAGTTATAACTCAGTCTAACCTTAGACCACACGTTCGAGTGCTCTCAGAGGGGAACACTGGCATTGACTGTTTCACCACAGAGCTGGGTTACTGACGTGTGTCACTTCTGATTCAGTTACGGACTTTGACAACTGTCCACTTTTGAGTGGACAGAAATTTCCGATTTAATTTTGCTTTACAGGGGGAGGAGGGCGAAGAGACAGGAGTGGAATGCTGTTTCTTTAAAAGAGAGGGAGAGAGAGTGAATGTGAGAGAGAGAAAGGGAGGGACCTCTTTGCCCTCCAGAAACCAGGAAGGGAATTGAGTTGATCTGCTGCTGCTTGGTTAGCGCATACGGGGCTTTAAGCTGCACAACAGTAAGAGGGAGAGAGAGAGCTCCGGAGAGGAGGAGAGGAGAGGGCTGAGCTAACCCACAACAAGCACCACCACGGCCATCGCAGGTGAGCTAAAGGCAAGCTGTCATCCCCCCGCTGGCTGCCCTGGGCCTATCTAGCACAGGGGAGCAGGGCAGAGGAGGAGAGGAGAGAGGGAGGAATGAGGGAGGGGGACAGAAAGGAGAGCAGGGTGGGGGGGTTGGCCAGAGAGGAGAGGTGGGTCGCAGCAGTAGTCCCTAGTTAAGGTTCCTCTTTTTTCATCCCTCCAAAGTACTTCCTCTGTACTGCTCTTTACCTCTGGGGAATCTTGAGATAAAGTTTATAGGATGTGTTCAAGGCATTAACTTTCCAGGCAGGTGGAAGCACTTACAGCAGGAGGAGGAGGGGAAGGGGGGCTCTCAGGGGAGGGTGGGGGGGTATTAAACTAGAGGAAGGAGGAACCAAAAATAATTCTATTGGACAAGGTACAATAGCAACAACTTTTGGGGACAGCGGTGATTGAAACAGTCAGTGCAGGGTGAGTTGTGTGCGGGGCATGTTGTGGTGGCATTAGACTGTGTGGAATAGGAATAAGTCATAATTTAGGTCAAGAGTTTTAAGGGTGCCTGAACTGTCACTGTGTTGTGAGCTGATTAAAGAATCCACCTCGGAGGTTTGGTTGCTGCTCTGACAGTGGAGGCTGAAGTGTTTTTTTTCTTTTCATTCGAAGCTCGGCCCTGTTTGATGGCTGGTCTGTACTTTAATACCTGGCAGCCTGCTAGCAACATACTGTAGTGTATAATTCAGCCCTGAGTGCTTACGTTAGAGCAGGCTTGGAGAGAGTGGGGGTGGTAGGGGAAGAGAGAGGTGGGACTTGTAGTCCACGCGAGGGGCTGTAAAGCAGGTCAGATAGGGTTTCAGAACTCTATGTCCCAGAGTGCCTTGCCCTTGGCCAGCCAGGAAAGGAAACAGCCGCCAGCCTATCCCAATGAGGAGGTGTGGTGAGTGAGCAGCTGTCAAGCCAATGAGAGCAGGGGATGCAGATCTGAGTTGTGGGCTGAAAATAGAGGGGGGTGGGGTGGTAGTGGCAGTGGTTGCGTGTGTGTGCGTGTGTGTGCGTGCGTGTGGGTGTGTGTGTGTGTGGGGGGTGTTAGGCGTCTGTTTGTGTGGGATCAGGCAAGGGCTTGCCTGTATGACTAGTGCCACTCGCAAGTTTCCTGTCTGGTAAAGCTCTAACCCTGCCCAGAGACGGAGGCATCAGAGCGGGCAGGGGAGGCACATAGGGCCCGGGAAACATTTTCTGCCTATTTGGTAAGCACTCCAGAGACACTCACATACACACACACTGTGTCTTTAGACTGTGGCTGTGAGGAGAGGAGAGGGGAGCAGAGGAAATAAATACCATAGTGTGTTGTGTGTGTGTGTGTGTGTGTGAAGGAGAGTGAGAGAGACAGGGCTGGATGGTTCAGAGTTCTTGACCCACTTGCAGATAAAGGAGAGGATGGCAAATAGGTCAATGCTGAGTGTAAGGTGCTGCACAGAACTTTTCATTCCAACGGGACTAAGTTCTTAACCCCGGTCATGAAAGCCTGTTGTACACTGATGTCACAGTACAGCACAGTAACATTTCTCTTCTTCTGTGAATAAATGACACTGCTGCTATTATTAGAGTAAAAAAAGATGAACAAAGTTGCACGTCCTGTACTGCTGCTTCTTGATGAGTGTTGAAGTAATTCCAGAGAAAACACTGAATCAAATGTTTGCTAGCCCGTGGCGGGGCGGCTGATCGCTGACAGGGTACAGGTGGGCTGTTGAGTAATAGTTTATTCGAGAAACCTTAGTACGTGACATCCCTCTTGCTGAACAGGAGAATTTGTGACACATCTTGTGACAACTGGATTTCACCGCTGTGGTACAGGGAGCTTCCCCGGCTACGTTAAGACATCTTAAGCTCTAGTAACTTTGTGCACTGTGTTGGATAACCTGCTGACTGATTTCCGTTTTTCTCAGCTGCTCGCTCACTACGATCAGTTTACTCGCCCCCTTTCGTCCCCAACATCATTTTGAACACGAGATTCTGATCTCGCCTGTCATGTCTTGCTTGCTTGTGGCTCGTGGTTGAAAGACTTCACAGGAACCCGGGCTGCCTTGCTCGATAACCAGATGCATATTTTTGGGCTTTGCATACTTGTTGAACTTGTTTTCTAAACGTGTGGGCATGGAGAGGGGACGAGGCGAGCACAGCACATGAAGACGCCCAAATGCTGGGAAAGCGTTCAGAGCTTCCTTGCAGGCAGCAGCAGACAGGGTTGATGACATTTTTTCAATCAGTACAGTGTCAGAAATGATTAGTTACGGTAAATATTGTCCTGATGCTACCCTCCATGCCACTTGCTAGGTACCTTCATGGAATAGAGCTATAGCTAGTTTAAGTAAGTACCAGCAAGAGGTTAAACTGGGACGCCATGTGTGTTTGTGTGTGAGTACGCTTGTGTGCATGCATGCATGCGTGTGCGTCTGTGTTACCAACAATAGACTTCAGGGGAATTGCAGGGGACTTCGGTGGCTGTGGGCAGGTCCAAGACACCACCCATCAATTTGGCGGTGAGGCTGAATACAGTTTGATATTCCTGTATGTTTGTGCCTACACCACTATGGCCTGAAACTAGCAGGTTCAGGCAGACTGAGAAGACAGGTTGCGTGATGTCGCCGTGGCAGTTTGAGGCTTTATTTTCAAGTGAACTGTTTGCTGTATACAATACACTACATGTAGCAGTCATTGTGTCTGCTCCAAGTTTTGTTTGTGTGGTCAGAGGATGTACTGTGGCCTATAGGTTGGAAGAAAAAACCGAGCTGCCAAATGATATCGTTCCCGCGCTGCTCCTCTATCCGTCTATGTTTTTCTGTGTACATTGGAACATTTAGCTACAGTTGAAGTCTTTCGTCATCGCCCGTCTTGGTGAATACAGCTTCACTTCCCCCTAATGTTTGGTTCCCCTGGTCAGCTGCGCACTATACCACAGCAGACAGACAGACCCCTCTCTGTTGTTTTTCTGTTGTTGTGCTGAAGTCTAAGGGAAGTAAAGGGGCTTCTTCTGTTCTCTCGTGGGACATTTATTATGGAGAGACCGATACCTGATCAAATTAAAGTGTGAGAGGAAGAGAGTGGGATGTTTTTAGAGTTAGATTTCTCTCCTGATATGTTAACTGCTTGTTTTTACATATTTAATATACTGTAAAAACCTTAACGTAATTTATAGTTATATTGATAAAAATGAGTAAAGAGAACAGAAGCTCCTTTTAATTAAGCAGATAAGGCTAAGATAAACTGGTCAAGTGGGGGCTATGTGACCAATACGACACTGTCCAAGACAGGAGAGAAGATGGGTGGGTGGCATTAAAAGACGGCCAGACACAGGAGGGTGGGTGGGTCTGTTCTGCTTCTCCTCTTCAGCATTGGAAAGGGGAAGTGGGTGGTGTGGTGGGTACTGTGCAGAGTCTGAGACAGCGATGGAGCAATGATGAGATGAGAGCGACAGATGAGAGGAAAAGAGAGAGAGAGAAAGGGTCAGACAGTAGGAACAGAGAGAGCAAGCAAGCAGAGAGCTGGTCATCTGATAACAGAGCGGGTTCTGTTACACGCCTGCCACAGACTCACAGGAAGTCCTCTTTCCCTGTCGGGCTACGCATGCACAGAGTGGCGCAGCCAGGGCACGTTGGGCCTGTGGACTCACCAACTGGCAGAGTTAGGTTCTGCTGCTGGACAGTGCTGTGCTGGGTGTAGTGCTGTTTGTGAAGCCATGTGTTAGATTTCGTTACACTTCCTGGTTGGCAGCGTGGCAGTGTCAGGGCATGTTACTCAAACCAAAGGGAACTCGGACTGTGGATGTGGTTTTATTACAGTGGAGCTTGAGTAGGGCCACAGTCTCACAACATGTGTTATAAGACTCATGACTTGACAAAGAAATATTCACCAAAACACAAAACTGGTCACTTTGTCCAGTCTGTTGTCTGAGACGGAAACTTACAAAGTGGAATCAAACACTGTTCAATCTTCTTCTTATCATTATTTATCTTTTGGTTGTTTTACTGTGGATCAGTTGGTTGGCCAGTTGTCCTAAGAACTCATGTATCCCCCATTCCTAGCCACAAGTGTCCCTGGACAGGAGACATAGATACTTTATTAATCGTCATTAGGAAATTCTGCCCCTTAAGGCGCTAAGAGTAATGTGTTTATCATTATTACTGTCATTGTTGAGATTGTATTGAATGTTTTGTCTACGCATGGAGGAGAATATATTAGTAAGTACTATGATGCAATCTACTACAATAATACTACCTCATAGATAAATCACCTTACCTGTGGTTTTGCTTCAAAAATAATGAAAATACTGTAGGTTTCAGTAATGCACAGCTCTCATACGGATTTAATTGCTTTGTTTTTTTATGCTTCTGAACACTCTTTGTATTTGCTATTGTACTCATACAGATCAAAATATTATATATAAAAAGTAGTACAGTGTGAGAGTGTAGTTGAATTGAAAAGCAAGTAGCTTCCACGCATTTCACTTTCCCAGTTTCTTTTCTGTCCTGCAACGCAAGACCTTTTATGGGATATCATAAAACCCCCTGCTAACTTCCTCACATTAAACTTTGCCCCACATGCAAGCAGTTGCTGTTCCTCTTTTGAAGCAGGTTACACCAGGTAGGTAAATGACATCTCTTGAGTTTATCATTGACATCTGAGCTGGATTCCTTGGCCACCATACACTCAAGAGCTATGAGCGAGCTCGGGAGTTTAACACCCTGCCTCACCCACTAGCTTTTCATTGGCTTTGTGTTTTGGCAGCTCTTCCTGGTTAGTTTCTAGTGAAAGCTGCCAGGCCTAGACCAGTCCTTGCAACTTCAGCTTTATCAGTCACTTGTCCTCTTCCTGCTTCACTCCCAATATGACCAATCAGGTTTCTTTTCACTAGCAGCAGCAGTGAGTCACTTAGTCATTGTAGTTGAAATCTATTTTCTCTGCAACTGCCACCCCCTCCCCATTCGGGTTATCTGGCCATATTCTCTTGGTTCAACCTTGAACCTTCTTGATTTGAATGAAGTAGTTACCTTGAAGCAGAGCTCAGTAGGTAGTTTTGTTGCCATGAAGACCAGCTGAGATAGTCAGTGAAATGAGAACAGGGGAGAAAAGAGTAATGATAAAAGAAGGCTCAGGAAAGCATAGACCAGCCAACCAGATTCTTCCACTTGTTGTCTATAAGCCAGGCCTTTCAATTTGTTTCTGGACTTCTGTTGCACTGTAATCTTAATACAAATATGTGTGTCTGACAGATAAGTATTCTCAAAGAAAGTTCAACTGAACGCAAAGCGTCTTCAACTGAGTTTATCTGAGAATAACCTCAAAGAATTGTTCACTTGTTTAAGCAATAAACCAATAACACTTAACATGTCTGATATAAAATGAACTATAACTCTGTATTTTAGTTCTGAAAGGTCTGCCATGACTGCTCGCTGCTAAAGTTGGGTTACTCAGGAGTTTCCAATCAGAATTTGTTAACCATAGAAAGTAAAAGTTCAGAAATAAAAGGAGAATATTTTCTGGAAATATTAAGTGCAGGACACACTGATAACACTGTCAGTTGTTTGATATCTTAAAAGTAATTGTCTTTGTTTTGTCTTTTTTTACAGGTTGGTAAAATAGTGTCAGTAAGCTGTTTATTTAATTGTCTATCTACGAAACATCTGAGGTTGCACAGGGTTAACAGTTTGCTCCTTTGTGTTTAGGAATGACTGGTATGTGTCAGCCAAAGAGAGGGAGATACTTTGAGTGGAAATTCAGCAGTCCTTCAACAGATGATGCATATCATGAAAAATAAAACCTCTTTTACTAACTGCAACCACAGCACGATGTCAACATGTTTGTCTGTGAATGACAAGCAAATTGGGCGTGACTGTCCTGGCATAGATATTAAGAACACACACACACAGCACTGTCAACTGAAGAAAGAGCAAGACGGAAGATCGCTGCCGGTTGTCTCGTCTCTGAAGTATAATTTTGATATCTGCCCTTGCTGTTGGTGGATATATGGAAAGGGGTAAAGGGACGTTGCAGTGATGAGGGCTGGGATGGCATGGGTGCGTCCTGCATTGAAGTGGTTGTTTGACTTGCAAAGCAGGCCTTGGTGCTCAGGAACTGGGCACTGAGAGAAGGCCTTTCCCTGGAAGTGGAGCGCCAGGGATACGGACAGCTGCTGCGCTGCTTTGTGCTGGGCTGCGGGCTTTGTCACCAACAGGCATGAATTAGTGATGAGGAATGTTTCAAGCCATGAGGAGGTGTCAGGATCAGGTTTGTTGTGCTGTGTTTCCTCTTTCTTAGTGCTCTTTGCAGGTTATTTAGGGACAGGTGGCTCCTGCATGCAGAGTAGTTCCTCCATGCTTTGTTGGCACTGAGTGTGTGTGTGTGTGTGTGTGTGTTTTATCTTCCCTCGGCTCATCGTCTTTACCCCTACAAAGCCGTGACCCAGGGTCAGCGGTGTATGTATGGAGGATAACGTGCTACACAAGCTTGTGGTCTATTGCAGGTGCTGTGTGTCTGCATTAAGCAGGTTGGCTCGGGACTGGATGGGCTCACCGAGATCTATTTCCACCTGTGAAGGACGTGACTGCTGTCCATGTGGTTTCCTTTTCTCCAGCTCTTTCTCTCGTCTCACTTGGCCCTCTCTCCCTCCTGTGCCATCATCCCTGAGCATATTCAGAGGAGGGATAGGATAATAAAATTTGCTCGGGCCATGTCGAACAGTCTGTTTTCATCAGAGCTTTGTGAAAGACATTGGCTGTCGCTGCAGAGGCTTTGTTGTCAGCTGTTAGTCAGAATTGAGCAGAGTTAATTGTAGGAACAGTAGGAATAAAAAAAAAAGTGGAACAATTAAACATTTTATTTAAACAACACACTACTCTATTGTCTCTCTACAATGACAATGCCTAAATGAAAATGAATATTGACCCATTTAAATGATCCTGATAAGTTGTAACAAACATCTGGCCCCAAACATCTGTTCTCTGTCTGTTTTCCTGCTTGTCTTTTCGAAAGGACTTACCTAACACTGACTTGTTGGCGGATCTGATACGTTGCCAGATTTCAAGGTGGAGACGGATAGGCGTTGCTTTTCACAGGTGCAGGCAGATCATATCAGGGGAGAGAGAGGGAGAGGTGAACACAGGTGAGCAGGTATGATAAAGGAGAGGCTGCCAGGTTAGGCAGGTTTAGTAGCGGGGTGTAGCATAGAAACGCACCAGGAGGACCGATCTGAAGGAATGTCATGTGAATGATTCGCTTTTTTGAGAGCGTCACACTCAATACATTCTCCAACCTCCAACTCACCCTTGCCTGGCCTCACCCCCTGCTGTGTCTCCCTGGCAGATGGAGGATTGGAGAGGGGTGGATTTCCTATATGTGTGTGTGTGTGTGTGTGTGTGTGTGTGTGTGTATGTCATGCTTTATTGATGCCTCTGTGATGTTACAGTATGTACTACTGTGCGTGTATGTGAGTGTGAGTATGTTAATAGAGAAATCGAAGATGGTTTGTTCTGCCGACCCCCCCCCTCCCACACACACACGCGCACACACTGCACAGACTTCAGTCGATCATGTTAATCTCCCCCCACACGTGAGCGAGGGGACAGCCTTTTCTGAAACTTGGCACACAGTACAGGGAGGGGTAACCAGCTCAGACCGGATTGACAGCCTCCCTTTTTAATACTGTTCCCTCGCAGCTTGTTGCGTGTCCTCTTCCTACTCCTGTGGAGTTTTTCCACAGGGTCTGCTCTGGCAGCCCCTCACCACCCCCCCCCCCATTTTCCTCCACCTCCCTCTCTTCAGCTTTCAATTGAGACAGAGTGCAAAATCTGCACAGCCTAGCTCCCAGCATGCACTCTGATCCCTACTGCCCTATCTGTCCTCCATGACCCCTTACTTGGTTTCTTGAACTAGTGCATGCACACCTGTATATGTAGGTGTGTTTATCTCTAGTAGACATGGAGCCTGGCCAAATGCATTCAGAGAGAATTGGGAGACACTGTCCATTCTTTGCCATCAGAAACAAAATTATTGTAAATTGCCAGTTGTAGTAAATCTATAAATACACCTGTTGAGCAGATTTGCTGTAAACAAAGTTGGAAGTAGTGGCGATATGCAGCTCTGTGTGTGTGTGTGTGTGTGTGTGTTACTTTTTCCAGTTATTGTTTTTTGTACATATTTTGGTAAGATAGCTTAGAAAATCCAATATTTACAGCATTCAACATATGTCAGAAACGTAAAACACGTAAACGTAAAGCATTCGTTGTGAAGCGTGCAGAATCAGATCAGGTAAACATACTAAATGACTTCCTGTTTGGGTAAAAGAAACACATCACAGTGAAGGATTTTGATCTTGATGCACTGGATAGAAAAAAACTGTTTAGAAATAGACAGTGTGTTGGTGGGAAAAATCAGTGGAGGAGTTATCACATTGCCAAGATATTAATGAATAAATATGACTTGTTGAGTGAATCATTTTACAGTAGATTTCATGTAGAGACTGAAAAATCCGTACACAGTGTATTTGGGTGAAGGTCGTAAACATATAGGTGGTGTTACAGTATTGGTGTTACAGTTATTTGTAAACTTGATCTTTGATCGATGAAATTGTTTCTTTTTCATATAGACAGATGGCAAAATCAAAACAGCTGATATTGCTACTCTCTATATTTTGCAAAGATTTTTTTATGTGTGACCTTTTCATATATATCCTGTATATGATGAACTTCACTCATCATATACTTATAATAAGCATCGTATACTTCTTTCTGTTTCCTCATAAAGAATGCCATGAACTGATGTATTCATTTCTGTATCTCTCTGCGCTTGTTCTCCAGACAGGCAGACGGACAGACGGCAGGACGGATACGCGGGTGGGGGCTGTGCTAGGCGGCTCGGCGGCAGGCTGGTGGAAGATGTCGTCAGGAGCCGGTGGGAGAGGTGGAAGGCGGCTCAGGGGGACAGCAAGCAGCGGGGGTGGTGGATGGAGAGGAGGAGCAGGAGAGGCAGAGGAAGGTCCTTTGGGAATCCCTTTTCCTGAGCACAGTGCAGACATCCTGGGCAGCCTGAACAAGCAGCGGCTCAGTGGCCTGTTGTGTGATGTGCTCCTGGTTACGCAGGATCGCGAATTTCCAGCTCACCGCTCCATCCTGGCATCCTGCAGCTCCTACTTCCACAAGCTCTTCACTTCAGGGGCCGCTGCTGACCAGCAGAACATGTACAACATCGACTTTGTGGCAGCAGAAGCTCTGGGAGCATTGCTGGACTTTGCCTACACAGCCACATTGACAGTCAGTCACAGCAGTGTAGCTGAAATCCTTGCCGCTGCACGCCTCCTGGAAATCCTACCTGTCCAGGACATTTGTACACACCTGCTAGACACCAAAGTGCTCTCCCCGCCGGTACACGACCATTATAGAACTATGAGTGTTTTTAAAGCTTTAATTTGATCTGCCTTGTCTTTATGAGTTAGTGACACTGTAATCAACAAACGCTGAGTGTAAGATGCAGTTTGTGTCGTGGAACAGGAGTAACTCATTCTGAATCTGTATTTCCAGGTTCAGCCATTTAGGGAATAAGGTGTCTTGCCATAATATAATCCCTCCCATTAAACAGTCAGCACAGTCAAGCTTACACCATGGCCTTTACGAGTCTCTGTCACTATACCCATCCCGCAGCCACAGCTTAGTTTAACACTTATTCTAAGGTCTGTGTGGGATGCAACACGCAGACTACAGCCACAGCATATCACAGTTACGCTTCAACACAACTATTCTGTCTCTGATTACATAATGCTATATATCACGAGATTATCACTACTGTTTCACTGCAGTCACTGTGATCACATCATGCCATAGACCTTCATAGGATCCTGGGTGTTTCTTGTCAAAGGCGGGTGTCCTCATAGTTCCACCCAGATATTTAACACATACTGTAATACGCTCCATGCAAACATACGCTGACTTTAATATTGTCCTTCTCTTGCTTGTTCCCCATCATGTTTCACTAGGCGGGCAGTGAGCAACGAGATGAAGATGAAGACGAAGAGGGAAAGGGCAGGGGGGGCAGGGAGCAGGGGAACCGGGTGCGGGCCCGGGAGTACCTGGAGTACTTCCAGAGAGGGGCACACTGGAGCAGCAGCTGCAGCACGCCAGAGCTCAGGGACCTGCCTACACACCTGCACTTTAACCATGGTAATGGCCCCAGCAATGGGGCTCCTGGTGGCCCCGGAGACTACTACTCCCCCTTAGCCCTTGCCTTGGCCCAGGCCCCCACACATGAGCCCGAGGAAGAAGATGACGATGAAGAGGAGGAGGAGGACGGTGATGCAGTGCAGGGAAATGGAGCTACCCTGGGGTCATCTTATTACCCTCCATCTCAAAATGGGCACTTCTTCCTACCCCCTGATTCTAGGCTGGGGCAGGAGACAGAGGCGGAGGATGGAAGTAGGGAGGTGATAGCAAGAGAGAGGGGTTCCGCCAGTGCTCTCCTGCAGCAGATGATGGACTCCATTGAAAGACAAAAGGAGCATGCAACGACTGGGGAGGAACCAGGAGATGGGGACAGCCCCGACATGGAATTTTACTTGAATTATTTCAACAGCACACAGCACGAGGATACAGCTTCTGCTGCTGTAGCACAGGGAGTGCCGCCGCTCTGGTTATCACGGGGCAGCATAGGCCAAGACAGAGGAGGAGGGAGAGGAGACAGGGGGGTTGCAGAGAGAGGTGGCGGGGGTGGAGGAGGAGGAGGAGGAGGAGGAGGAGGAGGAGGTGGAGGAGGAGAGAGAAAAATGCGCTCTAAGGCCTTCCAGAAGTGCCCCATATGCTCCAAGGTCATTCAAGGAGCAGGCAAGCTACCCCGCCACATTCGAACGCACACAGGAGAGAAACCCTATGAATGCGCCATCTGCAAAGTGCGCTTTACCAGGTAAGCCCAATTAATAAAGTAACTACCCCATGTCACATGTACTAACAGTCTTGGACTTGATACCGTGGACAAATCAGCCAGCTATGAGCAGCAGTATTAGCACTAAACAACTTAGCTTTGCATTAGGAGGACGGCAGAATGGTTTGTGAATCTAAATGTTTACCTTGACCATGGGTTGCCTGATCCCCCAACCTTAGTTTTTAGTTTCAGTGTCACATTGTAGTCAATGATAATCATAATGGCATGTAAAGTATTCCAGCTCTGAGCGAGGGGGTCAGATAGTTATAAAGGTCTGTTTTATTATGATAGCCTTCATAGCAAAGTCCTGGAATTTTAACATAGGGGTCCTATAAAAGAAGGCTGTGCCATGGCAGTGTTATCTAGTGGAGGGCTGTTATAAAGTGTTCTGTTCTGATACAGAGGGGGATTACAGGCCCTGGTTGGTGCTCTATGTGTTCCAGTGTAGTAAATTGAACTTTTGATCTCTGGCTATGTTGATTATTGCCCAAGGCAGAGTAGTCACACCACCCCCTCCTCTCTCCCTGTCACTCCTCCTTTACCTCGCTAATGAAATCTGCCATGTGCCACTCAGATAAAGGTGGCTGGTCTACAGCATGAGACTCGAGTGCACAGGGTTTCCTCGTATTGAGGAGTCCTGTCTTTTCCTTGAAATAATTCCTTTAATTAATTAATCAGTGGACCTGTGCTAGAAATAGATTCAGTAGGCTAGAAATACCCAGAACCTCTGCTGGCATGACAGGTAGGGAAGGCACATTTGAATTTGCCTTCTAGCTGAATTTGACCAGCAGAGGGAAGGGGGTATTGTAATCTTAATCCTGTTTGATCAGGGTTAAGAGTGTGCCTCGCACGGTAATAAATCACTCCTGTCCTTTAAATAATTCACCTGTCAGCGTGCCACTTTGTTCCAAAAGCTTTGGCCTGCATGTGAGTGCGTCTACGTTGCTCCTCTCCAGTGTTTCTTTGTTCGTTTCTATAATTGAAACACAATTCGTACAGACCTGAAGTGGATTTATTTACTTGTATGACAACTAATCCACTTACATGGCATGTGCGTGTGCGTGTGCATGTGTATGTGCGTTGAAAAGAACTTCCTTGTTTAGGAGCCCTCTGCTCCAGGTTACAGAAAATTAGATGACTAGAGAAAGTAAGGTCTAAAGGAGGAGGGGGATGAAGGTCAAGGCAGACTGATAAAATTTAGTGGGCAATATATCATCACAGCATTTAAAAAGCTATAGATATTATTTGATGACGTTAGATTTTGAGTCCAGTCATAGTTTGGTGTTGTTTTAAGCGCTGTGTAATTGTTGTAGAGCTCATTAACTATTGACAGGATTCAGGTATTTGATTTTTTTACAGGGGAAACCTACTGTTCTTATTACGTGTTGATAGAACTATAATCCCTCAAATTCACAATATTCAACAGGGATTGTATTTAATTTCTTCATTTTCTGGTCACCATAAACAGACATTCAAGGAGTTTGTTATTATGATGTCATCCTTAAGTTAGCAAATCATAAAAATGCCAACTGACACAATGAACATTGAGCTTTAATGTCACTCCACAGTGCTCGCGTGCGCCGCCACACAGATGAAGATGTTTATGGCTTTACCTCAGTTGCAGACAGTGGCTGTTTAATAGGAAATAAAGTGAACTGCAGCATAGTTAGTGGGCCAGTGTGCATGTGAGAATGAATAATATAAGTCTGTATATATGACAATAAATAACCTGATTAGTTGCCTCAGTGCCTCATTTGTTATAGTCTGTGTATTCTGACGTAATCTTCTTTATTTTTCCTCCTTCCCAGACAGGACAAGCTCAAGGTTCATATGCGGAAGCATACAGGAGAGAAGCCTTATCTGTGTACGCAATGTGGAGCCGCCTTTGCTCACAACTATGACCTGAAGAACCACATGCGTGTACACACCGGCCTGCGCCCCTATCAGTGCTCAAGCTGCTTTAAGACTTTTGTGCGCTCGGATCACCTGCACCGACACCTTAAGAAGGACGGCTGCAATGGTGTTCCCTCTCGTCGAGGCCGAAAGCCTCGGGTACGAGAGCCAGGGCTCCTTGAGGCCCCCCTGAGCCTGCTCAGCCCGATCTCCGACACAGGTTCTGGGCCTCGTACCGCCAGGGGACGGCGGCGGTCTGAGGCAACCTCAGCGGTGGAGGTAGAGGGAGTAGCTGGAGCCCATGCACACAGTCCTGAGCTGCAAGCATTGGCAGGAGAGGCAGGGCCCTAAGACTGCAGGGGCAACAAGGACACTGCTGAACACTATAGTCACTCTGCACTGCCTGTGAGACAGGCTAGTGAACAGGGAGGAGAAAACACATGCAAAGGCAAACTTTAAAAAAAAAAACACAACTAACTATTCCTCTATAAACCAAATCAGGGTGTCACAAAAATCGAATCTTTTTATTTCCTTCTCCTTTACTTTAGGGAACAGAGTAGACTTACAAGCACTTGAGTCTGTTAAAGAGCAAAGAACGCTTCAAATCATGCACCCATGGCGTCCACTTTCTGGGCCATTTTTCTTTATAATATTAGGGATTTTGTACGTTGGCATATGTGCTTAGGCAAATGTATGATAGATGTAAAGAATCTCTGAGCAACTATGCAGTTGATTTAGATTTTTATTGGTTTTGTCCTCACAGCCTTCAAGCTCTAGGCAAGGTGTCTGTCAAGCACCTTCTGGCTGCTGTACGGGTGAAGCGAGGACAAATCCTCACAGTGAAAACAACTCTTTTTCTATTCTTTTGCAGGTCTGAAATGTACAGTTCAGTTACCATAGAAACAGCATTTCCACAATATGGCATATGCAAGAAAAACTCACCACAGTTTTGATGCAACAATTTTTCTCTCTAAATGTTCCAGAAAGAATCAGACAAGGGTTTGATTGAAGTGTTACTTACTCTACAAAATGTTTTTGTCTTATTGAAAAAACAAATTCATGTTGAGTCAAATCCACGTTTTTGGGGGCTCGTCAGTTGCAGGACTAAGGAAAACAAGGGGTGGAGAGTTTGTGTTTTTGAAGCACTACCATTGTCAATGTATCTGTTTGACTATGCTTGACTATGTTGCCTCTTATCCTCTCCCAACCTTGCAATTTCAGCATTTCTGTTTTGATTTTGTCTTAATTTGTATGTTGTCGTTCCTTTTTGTTGACTGCTTTGGGTACTTGACACTTTATAATTGTATACATGTATATACGGCAGGTGGTGATTTGACATGGGTCCCCTCTTAATGCTGAGGTGTACCTACCAATTGGGTTTCTCCTTTTAGGCTTGATGTCATATTCACAGATTGAAGCTTGTGGATGATCGGGAAAAAAGTATGAATGTTTGAAGAAACAAAAACCATCACCCAGTCACACATTTGTCCTAAACTTAACACTTGACATGTATAGTTCCTGCCCAAAGGATGAGGAGGTGGATTGAATGAATGTGCTTAATTTGTGCAGTTTTTCGGAATCTGTCCTTGTGTTACAAGGCGCGGGTAGCATTTAACCATCCGCAGGTTAAAGGAATGGCAGGGAGCCTGAGTGAGATCATGACAAAGAGTACGAATAAGAGATAGATGAGCACCTTTTTATAATTTTTTTCTATGTTTGCACAGCTTTACTAAAGATATCAAACAGAGTGAGAGAGAGGTATATTTAAAGGATGAGGGCTGACGTAGAGAGGGAGTGGGATGAGGTTTATGTATCATGCTTATTCCATTCTTTTTGCCCTAGGGACCACACAACCATGAGGCAACCTGTGTGATGAAGAGAGCAATAAATACCTGTCCAAGTTGTGAGGCCAATAGGAGCACAGCTGCAGCTGGTTGATGGGGGAGGGGAACAAGGGAAGGGGAGAGGGATCTCACAATGTCTGTTGCATTCCAAAAAATAATCTCCCCCAGCTCAGCCACATTTCCAGGCAGGAGGGGATCAAATCAGGCCCTTTCTCTCCCTCTCTCTCCCTCTGTAGTCCTCTAATGCCCGCAGACCAGCCTGTAGGGAAAATTATTATATTAGAACCTGGTGTAACTGTGGGGAGGATGCCTGGTGCTGACAGTTTAGTGTTTTTACATGTACGTGTGTTTGTGTGCATGTATGTGTGTGTGTGTGTGGCAGCCAGGGTCCCTCTGGCCACATCATCATCGTGTGAATCAGCCACAGCCTGTTCAAACATGCACCCTGAGCTGCCAGCCTCAATGCGCTTTCTGTGTTGCTCATACACATTCACACGCACAGAGTCCAGGTATCCCGTAGAGCAGGGGAAAACACCGGATCGAACATATCTGTGTCCTCATTGTCAGTGACTCCATACATGTGGATTTGTTACTCTTAAAACATCCAAGTTGTGTTTTTGTATTCCATATGCATTATTACTTTCCAAACTACAAGCACAGTTGACTCATGGTGAGAAGATGCGTGATGTTTAGAGATCCCCGCCCCCACACTTTCTGGAGTAGTGCTGTGGTTCAGCTATCTTTTTGCACCTTCATTGGAAAAGCAGGTTATGAATGCACTTTGTTACTGAAGAGGTCACTTTTGTCAACGAAACGGGTACTGTGAAACAAACCAGGTGCAAATGAGATCAGTACCATCACAGCGGTGAAGAGAGTTCATTCGCTGGTTTTGTTCAAGTTCAACTGCCATAAAAATAAATAAATAAAACCAGAAATGTATCAGGTTATATACGGGAGAAGCAAGCCAGGTTCATCCACCAAGGTGTCAAATGTTGTGACATTAACAAAAGATTAAAAGAATCCATGTAACCGATTGCACTTGAATTTAGTTGGTAAAAGAAATCTAATAATTTGTCTTAATGTCAACTAAGGGGATAGAAGTAAGAGGCAAACGAGGAAGGAAGGTCCCTGTGTGTGTGTGTGTGTGTGTGTGTGTGTGTGTGTGTGTGTGTGTGTGTGTGTGTGTGGGGCGTGCATGTGCACATGTATGCATTGCTGGTTGGCAGGCTGGAGGGTCTCAGGACAGGCTTGGATAAACAAACTTTGTGTCTACCCCATCTGTTCACCAGCTCCTCTCATAACTACACGTGTTCTCTGAGGAACCGCAGTGATAATAGGCCTACGGTACCACAGAAGCAAAAAGACCATATTGTAAAACAACAATGGGCAGTTGCTTATTTACTTTACAGCTCTGTTGGTGCACACTCCCATAACTTCCTGTTCACCCTTGTTGGTCGTTGTCAGGAGTTCGCTTGGTCTTAGAAGTTTTGGATTCTATTTTTGCTTCTCCTTTATGATAAAGATGGGGTTTATTAACGCACAATTTTAGTCCCATTGGCAGACCAATGCAAGCTGGGTATGTCTACCCGGTTTATGACCTTTATGTGTAGTGGTACTTGATATGGATGTCTTAAACCCGTTTTGTCTTGATGTTGCAGAATCTTTACCTGCCATTCACCCTAAACATATGTTTTGTTGGACCTTAATATTTACCCTAAAGTCTTATGTTGTTTGTTGATGAACCAAAGCTTTTTGCCCTCCCTCATAGTCTGTACAGGTTGAAAGTATGTCTCTAATTTATACAGACGGGGCCTCCCTGACTAAGCTACACACAGATGCCCTCCTCTTGAATATATATGCAGAAACGGAACCATACACATATTTACTTGAGTTGGCTTTCTCTCACTCTTCGTATCCTTGTGGACAATAGAATCAGAGGTTTATAGCATGTACAGTTTTTTTCTGTCTACACTCATTTTTCTTAAAAAAAAAACACACATTGTGCAACAGCTATTTTTTCTAACAACTTTACATGGCTGTGAGTGTATGTGCGGGTGTGTGCATGGGTTGGGGGTCAAGGTTTTGGGTTGCTGTGCCAGGTGGGTGGGGTAAATGGGTGCTCGGGTGGGGGTAATGGATATAAAGCCTGATAGCACTGGAAATGGTGCTTTAGCTGCGAGAGCAAAAGTTTGCACTAATGTTAAATGTCCTTGTCCTGCTTATGGGAGAATTGCAGGTGACCTCAGAATGGCCTGCGAGTTTCCATGAGCTCGGAGCAGTGTAGTTATAACTCAGTGGTCTTATAAAGAGTCCATCCAACCCCTCCGTAGAAATAATCATGTACAGTGTATTAAGAAATATACAGACGTCCAACAGCAACAAATACCAAAGGAGAAAATGGCTTGCATTCGAGTCATTGGACATTTTAAGCTATCAATATGATGTTGGATTAATAGAGTTTTATTGTAAAATCTGAAAGAGATTGTGGATTCAGCTTTTGGTGGTAAATAGAAATGGTAATAACAGCTAATTATATTTGCTTTTCATATTAAGACATGTTTAGGCTCCTAGAAAGTAGCAAAGCCTGTCCAAAAACCGTGGAGCTGGTCCTGCTCTGATGGCTGAGATATATCGTGTGCAGGTGCCAGAGATTCAAATGATTTGGATTTTATGTACATTTGTTTCATGCTCAGTCTACTGATCATGAATAATTTTGTGAAATGATAGTGAAAATAATGTTATTGGTAAACACTGTTATTGTGGTCATCACTGATTTGGATTTTCTTTTTTAATTGGACTGAATTTAAATGTTCTCTACATGAAGCAGACTGGGACTTTGTGGCCTTTTCTGAGCAGCACTAAGCTTGTTGTTTTTATATTCTAGACAGTCATATTGTGCAGTGTGGGGCTGAGGCTCACTCCCACCAGGTGGGCAATGCAACATCATGGGCCACAGTGTGCCTTAAGCGGACTGGGATTGACAAAACCTTCTGTTTTTTTTTTTTTTATTCTTGTTTACTGGCCATATCTCAAGAACAAATTGTAAAATCTGATTGGTGTGCTACTGAAATTGATCAACAACCATTTTAACTTTACTTGAATTAATGTCTATAATAATGTCTCTCTGTTATCCATCACATTAGAGCTGTGTCTCTGTCAGCTTCTGTGGCTCCACAACTGGTGTGTCCCCAGCCTCAGCCCCAGACCAAGGTTACGCTGACATAGTCTACACCAGGAGAGTCTCAGAATTTCATAGCAAGTGTTTTCAAAAACTGACCTTGATGTGTATTTTTTTCTTTACTGAAGATTTTTGATGCATCTATCTGAAAAGGCCATAAAACAAAGATGACCAACACCTATGATGATAATGATAACTGTAAATAATCAGACAAAGCAGGACGGGCTGACTGTTATATGGTGATTTGTGGCAGCAGAAGTGCGACTGTTCTTTGCTTTGTCATTTCGCTGCACACCTGATTTTTTTTTTCCATCAGGCTCATGACGAACAGCAAGCTGAGTGCAGCATATGCAGTACGGCACTATGCGCAGCATGGCTCTGGCACCTACGCAGACAGCCCTGGGTCCTTTAGAGAGAGGTTGCTGTCTGTTGCCTGCTCTCAGCCATGTGGGGACAGTTTGCACTTGGAGTCTTTCTCAGTCTCTAGGGGAAGAGAGGTTGGCATACAGGGAGGAGGATTAAATATGAGTGGAAGGGTAGGGTGGATGTTGTTTTCAGGGATGTGGTTAGAAAGCCCAGGTGACAGACTGTTTGCTGCGCCATGGTTCAGTGTCGGTCTTCTAAGCTGTTAGAATTTGCATTGCCACGATATGACAAGAATTGTAATACAAAGGAGGTCACCTCAGATTTCACATTGGGAAAGTGCAACGAGGATAACGTTGCTGATCTCTTTTGTCTCTATGTAAGTAAGTACTACTCAGGTGGAAAATACACTGCTATGCATTGGTTTCAGTGTCCGCTCAGTTTGTGGTATGTCTCATCACCCTCCAAGTTACTTCTGTTTTTTTTTTCTGTCCTTGTTCATTCCAATATTTAATAACATAAAAATCCCCGGAGGATTGAAAGCAGGAACAGTTTCCTCATTGTTACTGCTGTGACTAGTGTATTTCTCCATCTAATATTGATCGAATTGTTAGTTGGGAGGAGGGAAGCCACTGGAGATTCAGTCTTAATAGTCAGACTGTAACACTTTTGAAAGGAGATGGGGTTGGGATGGAGGAGGGATGTACGTATGTATCATCTCCCAGTGCTCTTCCTTCTCTCCAGTCTCAGTCTATATCTTTGCTGCTGACCGGCCTTTGATCGAAGATCACACACCCTCAGCAGGGGTTTCGACAGGAAAGATGAGAGGGAAAAGAGACTGGATGAGGTCTGGATGAGGAGGAAGAGAAAGTTTCAGTCACTTATACCAATTTAGGATGCATTCCATAACTTCATACTGTGATTCCCACTTTGGAGTTTTTGGCAGACGTAAAGCATGAGAGTAGGAGACAACAGAAAGAAATGGTCAATATTCTGCAGTTGACTGTTTCAGTCAGTCAGTCTAGCTTCACAACCCTCCACTGTGTGACAGACGGATCAAAAGGCCCCTGGTGTACTGCTATCCAACTGCCTTTTTTCAGCTTCTGCGATTGTAACAAAAGCACTTTGCGAAAGGCCATCCTGATTTTTGTGTGCTTTTATTTTAAAGTTATCACTATTGTTAATATTTTATTGTTCCTGTTGATGTTTTTTGTTTGTTTTGTCAGTGCTGATGATTATTTAAATGCAAAAAAAACAACAATATTATGAAAATGGAAAAAAAAGAAAAAAAAACTTGAATATTTTTCGGTATGTGGATTGAAGGTGGTTTAAACTGCCACCTTATCTGGACATAAACAAACACATCTCCTTGTTATGCTACCACCTGTTATATGCAGCTTATTGCATAGTCACACAATGGTGTGTGGAGAGGGGTGTACAGGACAGATTTCCCCCTACCTGCTCTCCGCTTACTGTCTCAGATCTTGTTGGGAGAAAGGCCATTTGAGCTCATTTTAGGAGACTCCTTTTCTTTAAAAAGAAATCTGTAACAATTGCAAAGCTTTCTGAGAAGGCTAGCTGTGCTGAATGTTAAACACGCAGTGTTGTATCCACTGCAGAATCTCTTTGTCTACAGTAACGCCCTTTCTGTGTAGTTAAAGGTTGGATCTGGTATCCATATAGAGCCTAAATGATTAACAAAAACAGATGAAATGGCCAAATGACCATCAAGCACTTTTGCAAATCAGTACAGAATTTTTTTTTTTGGGGATTAACATCTATGTCAAATCAAGATTACTGCATTAGAGCGGAAAGAATAATATCGATCATAACAAACATTCAGTAAATTTGTAGTTCTGTAAATGGTTTAACTTGGGAGAAACAAATGTATTTATAATAGATTGATTTGTAACTGTGATTATTAGGAAGCTTTTTTTTTCCTAATGTATACTTTCAGATGGCAAAAATGTGCACAATGAGTCGCTTTTCACAGAAAACTGTTGCATCACTGCTCTCTGAGTTTAAACTTTTGTCCCAGTTACATCCCACCACGACCCACTCTGTGCACATGTATTTCAAAGGCAGAGTGCCTGCTGTGACGTCACTAATTGAACGGACTGTGGCCAGAATGTGCAGCGTCATCAAACGTTTCAGCCCACAGCGTGCAGCAGCCGTTCTCTTGCCCACGCGACTCAATGTGTATTTATTTTTAAAATAACCTCTTTCTCTAAAAACAGATTTTTTTTCTTAGCATTGCGCTCTGTCGGTTCATATCTGTTAGAAGCTGCAGGGGGGAGAATGGGGTGAGGGTGATCCTTGTGAAGAATTTGCACTTTTTGGCGACGAAAAATAAATTGTATTGTATATGAGACCACTAAATCCACACAATCTAAACCATATAATTCCATTTTTGTGTCATTTTTTTTTGTTCTGTTCATTTTTTTAATATATCCAAAAATGTCTGGCATCTGGTTGTCTGGTTTAAAGAATATAAAATCTTTCTATTAAAAATAATGGTTACAATGTTTTGCGTGAATATTTTTGTCTCTTACTCTAATATATTAAATTATAAAACTTCATCCCAGATGAATAATTATTCAGATGTACAATATAATATTAGTGTTTTCCGATAATCAGAATACTAGTGACTGGTTCTATTAGCAGTAGCACCTTTGTAAGGAAAGCATATTTACTTGACCTTATGAAATAACATTTTCAATTGTAATTATCAGGAAGTGGACAAAGAAACACCTTTTTAGTGGAGAGAAGTCATTATTTATTTAATTCAATTACATAAAAAACAAAAACACATGAAGCTGAAGTGTGGAATCGTGTGTCACAGCACAATTATTGTATGGCATTACTTAAAGTTAACGTGTTTGTGTTAAATACTATTTCTCTGATGTATGTAGGGCAGCCAGTTAAAGAGAGTCAGTGTCCTACATCAACCAGAAGGTGGCAGTATTTCCACTGTTATTCTCATTGGACCCTCATGTTGCTGTCACACACCACTGCTCTGTGTGTGTGTGTGTGTGTGTGTCTTGCTCCCTTTGCCATTCATTCTTCTGCTTGCTCGCTCACCCTCACTAATAAAAGCTCAGATCAAGTTAGTGTCTCCACTCTGTCAGGTAAATAAACATGGACTCTGGGTGAGTAGAGTGCACTCTCGCACTCTACTCACCCAAAGAAATAAAGTGTTGCCATACTCAGCTCAGACCTAGTGTATTTTGTCTTGACACACAAGACTGTTGTTGTTAACAAGTCTCGTTCCAAAGGATATTTAATCATAAGGGTAGAGTGTGTGAGGATGTCGAGCTGAGGCCACCTTCACTATTTTAAATTGTCCCAGACATCCAGTGGCAGACTGCAACCACGAGCTTGTTGTCACCATGTCTTCCTGTTTGTGTCAGTCTGTCTCCCTGAGGCAATCCTGTGGGGTGACAGGGGTCATAGAACAGCTCATTAACCCCACCCCAGCATCCCACACATTGCTGCAGTCCTCAGGCCCTGGCTATGCACACACACACGCACACACACACACACACACGTTTTATAATGCTCCACTAATAGCAGTTAAGTCAACTTAAGCCCAGTCCATAAGCAGTATGCTTTCAGGGACACAGCATGAGATGTGTCTAAATGTCTCTATGTAAAATATCATGTTTTTGTTATCTATTATATTTTTGGCAAAATTAGTACAAACAACTGCATTTTATTTAAATTAAACCACTTTTAGAATATTTATCCACACAGAATCATATGTTAGAGTATGAGATGTCTCATTCAGTCATGTTGAACCTGTTGACCAGATGTCTCCGTTCTCCAAGTCATTAATTGTTTTGTTTGTTAGGTATCTAAAAACACAGTGGGGTATGCTGTTATTTTCCATGTTCAGACATTACGGTTGCAGTCAAAACATATTGGATAAGAAGAACAGCAGCACTTCAGGGGCTAGAAAATGCCCGGGGGCTGTTGTCTGGCATCTCTTGTGACGTTATTCCCTCCATTTGTGCATGTGAATGTGCAGATGCGTGTGTATGCATGTGCCTTTCACTGTTTCTGTTTACATGTCTGCATATGTGCAAAGGTGTAGTTTTCTGCTTACTTGTGTAGATGTGCATGCATGCTGTCGTCATTAAGGCGCATAGTTAACGAGTCTTTTACTGACCTCACAATGAGCACTGGGAGACAGGCGGTAATGTAAAGGAAAACAGCGCACTTACACACACTAGCCTCATTTTCGCTGGTACACACCTTTCTCCAGGGATATAAAATGCCCCTGCCTCTGCACACTGTGGGACATGAGTTTCATCCAAACTAGCTGCCGCCCTCAATAAAACCCACGTGAGCAATCTCTGCAGTATAGATTTCCAGTTTCTCTGAGGGTATATTTTGTTCAGATCAGGTGTTTAAACTGCTCAATATGACAATAATTAGGCACCACAGAAGACATGTGTTCTTTCTTATGTTGATAAGGGACATTGACCTTTAACCTGTGCACCCTTGTAGTCCCCACCACTGCACCCCACCCTTTCCATATGCCCTTAGCGAAACCCCCTCATCCTCTTCTTGCTCTGACCAGCTCCCATTAGGAAGGATACAAGGGGGATTGGACAGGCTTGGAGTCTTGCCTCTGGCCATCTCTCCTCCTCCCCGGAGAACAGAGGACTGAGGTGCCTTTAAACCACTGCGGCAAAAACCCTACCAAAACCCTGCAGTCATTAATATGCAAAAATGCAAATGAGTAGGTAATTAAGAGCTGGAGCTCTCTGGAGGCTCTTTGATTGCTAATGAATTCTAATCTGCAAAGAAAGGGGGGAGGGGAGGAGAAAAAGAGATGAAAGAAATGGAGAAAACAACAAAAAAAGAAAGGCTCAACCTGAATTTTCTCATATCCATAAGTTTTCATATTGGCTTTGTTTTTACCTGGAAGCTGTAATCTGAATTAGAAGCTCAGTTATTTGAGTCTCACTTACTTGATATGTATACAGGTCACGAGCATTTGGTGGCATAAATGTATAATAAACTGCCTTCAGAACACATTTATATCAAATGAAGAGATGGATTTGTCGTATTTTGCCTGTGAAAATAGGATTATACTAATGACACGAGTATCGCTGGGAGAAATCTGTTTGTAATGGACACACAGCAGTCTCTGTGTAGATAGAACTAATTAGAGGAGAACATGACAGGCAGGCAGACACTTTTTGACCAGTGGCTACCGGAGAAAATAGGAGGTCAGATATCTCAACAGAGTGTGCTTTGCTGCAATAGCAGCTGTGTGCTGAACTGAAGGAGATGTCATTTCATCACTTTTGTGAGCCATAACACATCCCCACTTCCACTCTAACTCGTTCACCCTGTCACTCACACACACATACACTCGTGCACACACTGCTGTTATTGTTGTTGCAGTGCTCCCACTACACCAACAATCTCTGCTTCCCTCCCCCACACAGGCTCAAATCTATCTCCCTTTCACTCCCTCTCTTCCCCCTCCTGTCCTGGGCAGCCCTGACATGCCTACTTCAACTGATTTAGAGTCAATTCAGCTTCTGATCTGATTGTTATCATGTGACTTTTCACACCCTTCTCTGTTGATATATAACTATGTTATTATTGTCAAATTGGGATAGTGCTCGTCTTTTCACTAGGTAGGAACGCAGCTCTCCATTCGGCACTTTCTCTGTTTGCTTCACTCTCTGTTTCTTTATACCTCTCACCTTCTCATTCTCCTCTCAAATTCAACCACCACTGCAGTCCCATATCTGCTCCTGTACAGTCTGGTCGTGGGCTTCTCAATGGCCCGGCTTTGTAAACAGGAAACCAGTGTTCTGTTCACTGTACCTGAAGCGTGGGTGGCAGAACAGGGGCACCCATACAACTGCACAATAACGGGAATCCAAGATGGCAGGGAGGGGTCCCATAAAAGAGAGAACAGAGGAAGGCGGCATGCTGGAAAGCTATCGTCAAACGAGAGCAGACAGAAGCCAAAAGGATTGTTTATTTAGTTTTTTCTTTAGTAAATAGATTGTTGCTTTCTTTTGTGTTTGTCTATCTGTTTTGGATCCTATCTAGAACTATAGTGTTAGGGAGGATTAATGTCATGGACAATCCCTCAAACTCATTTTCTTTCTCACTGTGGAGCTCTGTGGGAATTACAGTTTCGGGATAAGGGAGATCGACATTGCATTTTTTTGCTGACGGTGGTCCCATTTGTGATGAAGTGAAATCTGGGTTCATTATGTTCCTTTGAGTTGAGCTGTGTTGAATACTTGTTTGAATTAAGGAAGATAGGCTGTCCCTATTTGTTCCAAAACAAATGCACCGTTTCACATATGCTTTTCCAACTATCGCTGAAAGGGGATGGCATAACCTTGTGGATTATTGCCATGTTTAAATCGCTCCCTCCGCTCTCCACACATTTTATTGTGGTTTAACATGTTGGACGTCACTGCAAGTTTGGGTGTTTTCTGCCAGGTAATATGGGGAAGAAGCTTGACGGGAGTCAGTTTATCATGAGCACAGAGAGCACAACAGATAGATTCCCCCTGTCTCCTCCCCTTCAGCACAGATAGGCTCGGAGCATGGGCACTCAGCCAACACTATCAATCTATCCGCTCCTACCCCCAGCCTCTAACTCTTATTGGAGGACAGCTTCCAAAGGGGCAAGGAAGCATGAATCATAGCCCGGCTATGAGAAGCTGTTATACCGCTGAATACATGTGTTGTGGCTCAAAATCAATCCGTTACTTCGCCATTAATGACAATCTCGCAAGTGAGTGTCAGAGCACTGCTACAAAGTAGCATTTAGGATGGTTCTTCGGGGAGAGGGATTGTTTGTCTTGGCCTAGTTTTCTTGTCTGATCAGAAACCTGTGCACCTCTGCCCTTCCCCCATCCAAACCTAAGCCTCTACTATTACAGACTGTGAGGGGCTCAGTATGGAGCGAGGTGAGCAGCTTGCCTTAACAGCGAGCATGCTGCCTATGCTGTATGTTTATGGGCTTATCATTGTGTGTGATATAACCTGGTGATGTGGTTTGGCTTGCATGACTGGAGAGCAGGATGCCTGTGAGGGTGAAATGTGTGTAACGTGACAATACTATGGACAGCAGCTAGCTAGCACTGCAACCAGGTGACAACCATGAGACTGTGGAAACTGTGGGATTTTGATGAGAGATTTAAGCAGCTAGAATCAAACGCGACATATGTAATGTATCTATAATTTCCCTCTTTATTTGTTCTCTACAAAGCATCATTGATTAAAAACTCCAAAGAGGATTAACTAATTAGTACACATTATTACACATGGTTATTCCTTGTGTGAATTTATGTGATTTAAAATATGTGTACATACATAAATATTTCATTAATATGCACACATATATGACCGATTAGCACCAATGTGCCAAACATATGCTAATTTTCCATGTGCATCTGTCGTTAATTACAGATATGAAGCTGGGAATGGCTCGAAGGAACCATTGAGGGCATGTGTGACAACATCCCTCCCCAATCTGCCTTTAACTGTCCATTGTACTGTTAATGTATTTTGAGATTATAGATGACATGTTTGTGTTTTTGTTGTGGTCTTGATGCTCTAAGCTTTTAGGTTACCATGTGGTAGATTACCCATAGCAATGGGGATAATGAATATAAACATAAATATATATAAAATCCATTTAGAGGTTGCTATTTGTTCTTTAATGGCTGTTTTAATTGTCAGCACATTAACAGCTGAATAGAAGACTGACTTGCTCACTGTCAAGAACAACACATTAAACCTGCTTCTCCTTTTTCTTTCCTTTGCCTTGACCCTAATTAAATAGTCATACTATCCTAATTTACTTCAAAAAATATGGGTATGATAATAATATTGTATAATCAGAGAGAGGATCATATTTTAAAATGCATTTGTCTCCAGCTTTCAGTCTTCAACTGCAACTCATTTCTTTTTAACCTCATATAAGATGCACTCTGTGTTCATTAAAGTGAAGACCCTCAGTATATGTTTTTTTTTTATTCTTTTTAACACCCCCTCCCTCTCTTCAGACTGCCTGCCCTTGTACATGCTCTCCATGTCAGACCCAGCTGTTACTACAAACTACTTGGAGGGCTTACAAGCCTCATTGCTAATACTGACAACAGCACTATTCTTACTCAAGGCCTAATGTCTACTGGAAAAAGCGAGAATATGAGAAATTCTCTTTGCTTGAACTCGAGATTCATTTCCCCAAACAGATGTTTCCATCTGTTCAAACTGGATGTTTTGATTAACACATTCATTGATGAAAAGATTACAGATAGGTGTTATATAAAAAAAATGAAGATGCCCTTTGTTTGATATCTGTGCAAATGTTCTGATGCTATGGCTGTCTCTTTAATTTGTGTGTATATGGATGTGTGCACCTGTGTGTGGCCGAGTATGAGCATGTGCATGGTATGTTTGTGAAGGTATTTGTGGCCCATATGCGCGTTTGTTCTAAGCTACAGCCCCATTACATTCCTAAGATGGTCCATGAGACTAATTAATGTTCTGTGCAGAGGCTTTCCCTTTACCCAGGGGACACCCCATGGATTATTTACCTATATGTCCTATTGACAACACATCCCCTTCCCATTGGTAACCTCTGAACAAATAAACACGTTGACATCAGGGTGCATAAAAGCACAACTAGGCAACTATGTGGAACTTGCATTAGCCATGTCTTAATTTTGTTATACGGCTCAAACCCAAGACATGGGCATCCTGCCCACATGGTGACTCAAAAAATACTTGAGTCACTGTGGCCTTTGTAGTGGTTGATAGTGAGAACTGTATGCTAAGATAGTAAAGAATTGTTTTTCTTCTGTGGATATTCTTTTCTGCCTTTCTACAATAAAATACTGCCTGGAATGTATGTGTATATAACATGGTAATTTTGGAGGTTGCAGACAAGGGAAAAAAAGAAGGGTCATGTTAACTTCCCTCTTTTTTTGACAAGATTTGCCCTCGGGCCAGAAACAACAGCTGTCTAACACCTACATATACTTTTCAATAGAGTGGTTATTGTGGGGTTTCGTGTGAGCACAATCTCATAGAGATGTTTTGAGCTTATTGAAAAAAGGCAGAATACACATAAGTCAAATAGCAGGGTCATATAAACGTATTCCATTGTAGGTAGTTGGTTTTTACTGTGGTAACTACAGTTGTGGTTAAATTAAAATAATAATATTTTGGTTATGTTACATTGTAAAAGCAGCATTTTAACATTATGGACACATGTGAGTAGACTATCCGGTATGGCCTCCCTGTTTGGATTGTTTTCTCTGAACTATTTCTTTCTCCCCCCTGCTCTGTGATCTTATACTCTCTGCTAGCCCTTCTCTCCACTCTGCTCTGGAGCAGGCAGTTATTAGGGATGTGTTGGTCTCATGTTTATCAGCTCATTATCAAAATCCCGACGATATTCAATTTTCTTAGCATAAATGATCAGTCACCTAACCCATAAGTCCGCAGAAAGAAAATAAACCAGTGATTAAAAGGATAATCCATTCAATGTCGTTGCCATTAGTTTTCAAAAAGTGCTAAACAATCGGTAGTTCCGGCTTCTTTAAGGCAAGACTTGATGTTTTTTCTGAATTTAACTAACGAAACAAGGCGTGTAATGTGAAAATGTTATTTATGTCATTTAAAATTAGCAAATTACTCAATAAATATCTGTTAGTTGTGGAAATGACAGTAAATATCCGGATGGTATTGGCTACTGTGGATTGACTTCTGAGTATATTTACCTGGAAAAATGGCAAATGGTAGAATTACAAAATAGCAAAACAGAAGCTCTGAGACTAATTTTTCTTCGTTGCTAATCAGAAATGCAATGAAGTATAAAATAAGTTTATATCATACAGTTGTATTGATAAGAAAAAGAAAAGGTAGCTACTAATAAAGCTAGCTTTAGTTGTAGCATTCTTAGAATGTAGATACATTTTACATTACCATTCAAATTACGACGTAGTTTTCAGTTGCTGTTAAATGAATTTAAAGTCGCAGGTTGACAATGTTTTTTAAAAAGGGGGAAACGAACACACCAACCACAGTAATAAAATGATGTCAGCGGGCATGTTGGAGCCCCCTCCGCCAGCCTCTTTTCGCACACAGGGAAAGTGAGCGTCAAGAAAAAGGCGGGTACAAGTCCGGATTCCCAGTCGCTCGCTGGCTAAAGTTGCTGCCAATCAAATGTACTCGCTTTCCGATTGGCTGGGCTTGTTCGCATTTATCGTGCCATCTCGTCAAGCGGCTGCTGTGTAATCGCAGGTAACTTTCTTATGGTAGTCTTCCGCCGAACGACCTAGTGCTCACAGCGCTCCTGCATTTTTGATGATTGCGTTCGCTGTACACACAACTTAGCTTCAGAATTAGAAATTGCCGTATTTTGGGACACCGGGACACGTCAAGGCAGTATTTTGTTCTCCGTAAAACTACCCCGTGTCTCAAACCCGTTTGAAATCGGACACCGCTGGCGTTGAGGCCCTCACTTTTGTGCGGAAGGATACGTTGTTGCGTCTGACAATGTGGACGGAGGTGGTGAAGATGTCTACGAGAAGAATGAAATCATCTCAGTCGTAACAACAAAAAGGAAGACGCGAGATTAGTTACTATAATAGATTTGTTTGCACACAGAGTTGTTACAGTGAAGCAAACACGTGGGCGCTCGGTGAAAAGCAGGCTTACCGGGACAAAAGGAAGACATCTACGGTGCTCCAATGCGTTTCGTGCACTGAGGTCGAAATTCTCTTGAAGTTTTATGTTTTTCCCCCTTGCGAGTCTCCGCTTTTCTTTTTACTGTTGGATATCAGACACTTGGAGAGGAGAGGTAAAAACACACTCTTTCGCTTCACGTTTCGGGGGAAGTTGCATGAATTCGACGGGTTTCATTGACACACACACATTGACGCCTGCGATTTTTGAAAAGTTTTTGGGAATGTGTGGTTAAAGCGGGGGATGCAAGTTTTTTGTCTGGTTTGAGGTGGCGACCCAAGTGTGTGATGGTCTCCGCATCGACCACGGAGAGGAGGAAATTACTCCTTTGTTCTGCAAAAAGACTGCTCTCACGTTAAATGTTAGTCCTGCCTAGCGAGCCTCATTTTGTTTTTCACCGTGTGTCTCGGCCACTAGCTCTGGCCCAGTATGTGTAGATGTGAAATCTTTACCTTGTGTAACGTCGCGAGCATTTTAGCTTAACTTTGTGCTGTGGGCCTAAATGCATTTAGCATGAAGCCCGAAACAAACTTTCCACAAAACGCCCTCGGTATCCCTTTAAACATTCCTTTATGGAAATGTCTGGCCACCAGCTAGACTTTATTTTATTGCACATTTGGCAGGAAATTCCTCATGCTCCCACCCCCACCGTCTCATGCTCTGAACTCCCTCATAATGCCCGACTTCAACCCTAATATGTGGAGAAAGAGCTCAGTATTTGTTTGCATGAAGTTTAGAGCATTGCTCTTGATTCGCTGGGATCACGGTCGTTACACTTTTTTACACATTATTTGTTTTCGCCGGAAATGCACAACTGGTCTGGACGGTTTTGTTTGAGTCTAGTCTTGGGAATGATGTCAACACAGTTCAGAATAAATGGTGAATGGGTTACTTGTCAGCAGTAGCTTGGCCCTGGATGTGGCCTAACGGGGATGATACAACAATCACCCCGCATCCCGTGCTACCCTAGACGTTTACTGTCATTGCTAGAAAATATTCCACCTATTTATGTTGCTGTGTTTTTGGCGCAAATGTATTACCGACAATATTTGAATCAACAGTTGAACGCGTCCTCTCGCCTCGGTGCGGGCGCCCTTGTTGTTCCCGTAGTAATAGCACTGACATAAACTCATGCAGCTGCACACATGACACGGCTTGTAACCGTAAATATACAACCTGTGGGCGCGATATTGTGTTTTCAAATTACTTCTTTTCTCTCCTGTCAACAGTAAATATCATTAGGTAATTATATTGCGCCAGATACGCGAATTGAACTTCACTTGGTCTGTTATTACGTTTGAAAGTTATGGTCAAAAACTAACACTATTTGCGCTCTGGAATTTAAATAAAGCCATAAGTGTTTTGATGGAGGACGTTCAGCTCAGTAGTTTGCCTGACTTGAGGCGGAGGGTCTTTTGTGGATACTAACCTGCCTTCTCTGTCTTGTGTGGGGTGACAAAGACCCCTAATCTGCTGGCTTCATATATTGATCCAGCAGTAGCCGAAGATGCCATTTTGTAACATTAGGCACCTCCAAGTGCTCTGCTCAGCTTAGTTCAGCGGCTCCATAATATTTGGGAATGTTAAGTTTATTTTAGTTGTGTTTGAGACCCGTTTTGTTCTTCGTTAGTCATCTTATCCAAAAGTTTGCCAAAGCAATGACAGCCATGTTGATAGCCATAGCCTTTTAAGGCTGTGTGTGTTTGGTCACTTCCTTCCCTTGTCTCAGGGTTATGGGCTGAGATCACTAGACCTGGGCTACATTGTTTGTCTCCTCTGATGTGATTGTTATTTTCATACTCGTAGAAAGATATTTGTTACATTCACTTTTTTTAGTTTTGCTTTTAAGTGACGCTGAATTTTTTTTCCTCCTCTGACTTGTTCCTTTGTTTACAATTTTACAACACACATTTACTCTTAGACATTTTGCTTTTTGATGACATCAATCAAGGCTTGTGCTGTATTACAAGAGGCTGTAAAAGCACACCACCTGTTGGTGTCCAAGTGCCTGTATTCCTCCACTCGCTCCCCTTACCACCAGTTCCCTGTGAGGCTTGCAGAACCACTATTCGGCATCAGAGAGCGGCCTCGGGCTTGTGCTGGAATGCAAAACACTGGGTAAATCCAGTATTCATGCTCACTGTGTAATTGTCAAGGTTCTTTCCGAGTTGACATATGGTAATTTGGTAATGACGTGTTTGCATACAGTCATTAGCTCTGCCTTTCACCCCTATTTCCTTGGGCTAACAATGGTCCCAATTATGTCTGTAATTGTAAATGTATTACGTTCTCTTTTATGTAGCAATGATCGACATATGGTTGTGTTATTTGCTGGGGTTGCGTAAAATGAAAGACTTTTTTTTAAGTCATTACTTGGTAGTGATTTGACTAAAGGCAGAATATTTATCATTTCATGGCAGTGTCTCTTCTACTTTGATGGGAGGGCAGTGTTTTTACCATTTTTAGGTAGACCTGCTGAAAGTGTTCAGCAGCCTCAAGTCTGTTTTCCCTCGTTGCGCCATACCTCTGCATGGTAGTATTTTGACTTATATGTTGGACTCAGATTGATTTTCATGTTTACGTTTTTAAATCAAAAAATTTGTTTTTAATCTGCATATCTATTTTTATTAGAATAAAAAAATATAGATATATAAGAACAGGAGAACTACCCTGACCTACTGCACCCCTGCCTTGGCAACACCTTGCTGAAATGAATAATTTCGCAGGATAAGATAAGGGATGTGTTAAGGAAAAAGTTGAGTTCATCACCATCATCTTTCCTGTTTTTATGTCACAGGTACATGTAACCTTTCTTTATGGTTGCTAGTGCCATTAAAATCCTGTATCTGCAAATTTCTCTCACAGGGTTTATTAGAGACTGAAGGGTATGAACGAACAGCAGCAAAGAATGGCTGCAGTGGGAACTGACAAGGAACTCAGCGACCTCCTGGATTTCAGTGCGGTAAGAGAGTGGGAGAGCAGTCTGGGTGGTTCTGGGTGGTAGCGGTAGGTGGGTGGCACTGGGAGAAATAGCTGAAGAGTCTGATACATGTCTGGGTATGGAGACAGGAGAGCTGAAGGTCTGAATGGGCAAAACAAATAAAGAAAATTATTGGAGAAACTTATTTTCTTAGAGTCCCGAAGGCAAAAATTTGGAATGTTTTTGTAAGATGCTTTTGGCACCTCAAGATATTTCCGTTGTTTATTCTTGGTATGTAGAGGTGATGCTGGTTACGTCAGACCATTGCAAGTGAAATATTGGTATACTTCAGTGTGACTGGTGAAAATTCAATTTTTAATGCACAATATTCAATTATGCATAGAAACGGCAACATGGAAGTGTCACCTTAATATAAGGAACAGGTTCCCACTATAAAATGTAAATAGTGAATTAGGAACAACTGCAGGACATGGTGGAAATGATTTCATCCCTGTTTGTCTTGTTAACAGAATGAGAACGGGAAACATTGTGATGCATGAAATGGGCTTTCTTTTTGTCATATTTTTAGTCTTTAGGAAGACATTTTTACAGTTATGCCTTCAGAACTATTCTCCAGACGTTATCTACAAAGTGGATAGAGGTATTCTGTTTACCTGTTATTTACTGGTACTTCATTTTGTTGTGAAGCCTTTGTTGAGCGTTACGCTGACACAAACATCTTGTAGGCCCAACGGAGTTGTGTTTGTTTTCTCTCCTAAATAAACTGAATACCTGGTAAAGCCGAATTGTGATATGTGTGAAATTAGTATAGACCGGGAACAACAGGTGATTCCAAATTGTGTCTCCTGAATATATGTCAGCATAGTTCATATCCCATGATATTTCTTTTGACATAGTATAGCTAATTGATACCAAAGCATGTATATTATTGCAAGAATCATTGATTGTTATTGTTATCGTGTATAGCGGTGGGAACAGGAGGACTGATTAATTTTTTTTTATTTAGTTGCTGGTGAATATTCTCGGTAGAGCTTTATTATAATGACTTTCACAATTCAGTCAACTGCTCCGTTAATGTAGTCATTCTGTGCCACACCATCTGTATTTAAAGGAAACCTTACCCCATGGAAGAAAAACACTCCTTATCGTGAAGGGGGTTTGTGGGAGGTTCTCATTAGACAGTCAGGTTTGTGTTAGAAAAGCTCAGATTGATCAGCTGCCAATTTGTGTCTGCAGATGTTCGGTCTAAATATGACATTGATAATTGAACAGAAACTGTTGAGCATTGTACTAACAAATTTCCTTGTCTTTGTTTATTTGTTGGCTAGCCACAAAATGCATGCCGGATTTGACATGGGATAAAGCAAATCTAGATGTGTTTTTGTTAACTGCAAAGATGCCATTCAAACCGGTTGTTGGACTGCTTTAGACTTGGCCCAGTTTGAAATAAATAAAAGATCATATGTGGTAGTGGCAGACGGTGTTATGTTATGGTGTCCTAGTTACAAAAAGGTTTCTGTAGTAGAGTTTGTCCACATCACTCAAAGATGCCACATAGTGATATTTAGACCACACCATAGGTTGATGGTGAAGACCGCAGTAGCTCGGTCAGAAAGCCCATACCCTTGTGTTTTGAACGTTAACTTACTCCATTCTACTTTTTTGTATGTCTTGTGTTTTGTTTTGTGTGGCTGTAAGGTTGATTTTCAGAAAGCTGTGCATGTGTGTGTATTTATTTGGTAAGTGGGAGACTTGCATCTGTATAGTTTTACTAGGTTACATATTATTAAAATTTGCCATTTTTAAAGACTAAATATTTATAATGTGAAAGTATTTTAATATCATATTTTACTGTTATCGTTAAGTTGTTATCAATTGTGGATGTATGTGTAATAAATAGTTAATATCATGTTGACTGATCAAAAATCAAATTTACTGTAATGGGAGAAAAAAGCACACAGCTGAATGTGATGTTTGTTTATTAGTGGAAATGGGATGTGTCGAGTGGGCCATTCTTTACTTTGTTAGTTACAGTATTATTCCTCTTTTGTCTTCTAGATGTTTGCTCCTCCAGTAGCCAATGGGAAGAACAGGACAATGACACTCGCCAGCAGTCAGTTCGGTGGAACAGGTAAGCTTAAATTTCAAAGATAAAACGTTGGATGTACTGTGTGTCTTAGTTAGTATTTGGCTTTTGTTTTGTTGATCTAAACATTCTTGTGTCCACATTTTTTTTTCATTTTCAGAAATAGGACAAATCCTAATTTGATGTTAAACTATTTAAACCTTTAGCAGTTGCATTTGGTGCAAAAAAAACAAGTGTAGATTAACTTGTTGCAACCGCACATTTAGTGTACAGCAAGATTTCCAAAGGTCGCCTCACGCCAGAAAGAAACCACCCATGTCACTCTTGTGATATTGAGCATGTGAACAGTTCTAGTTTTATTTGCAGAGATCTCTAAGATCTAAAAGGGTGTTTTATATGTGCTGCTTTAAGCTTTATCAAATAGATTTCCAAAAACTCAAACAGCTATACAAATGTCTAGAAGAAACACCCTAGTTTGCAGACTATGCTGAGAACACTTTTCATTGGAACAGTTTTCTGCTAAAGGGGAAAAATGGCTGTGCTTCTATTTGTATGTCCTGCTGTTTGAAAAAGTTTGGAGAAATTTGAAGGAATTACCATGTAGCAACATGCTGCAGTGTGCTTTTGGCTTGTTTATATGGTGATCCATTGATTAACTATAGAAACAAAATTATGTATTTACAATGCAGTTCTTAGCCGTTTAGATTCTGCAGCATTGTCTCAATGCTGCATTCAAGATAGTTAGACTGTATTTTTCATAAATAACAGTGCAGAATTATTAATATCTTTGGATAGTCTGCGTTTCGCTATTTAACGTGCAAACTAGCTGCCATTTAACCCCCTCGAGCACCTGAAGCCTTTGAGTGAGCTTTTCTCTCTTCCTGAATGTCATTAGTAAGTTGTGTTACTTTCGTTCCTCTGTCACCCTGCCAGCCTGGCGTGTGAAATCGAGTCACACTCCCCAATGTTCCCCAGAGTGAGAACTTGGCCACTGAGGAACAAAGGCAAAAAAGGGGGCTTATGGACTTGAAACGTCTCCCCCACCCTGAAGTGTAAAACACTCCTCCCCCAACACGGCACAGGGCTCTTACCCCCACTGATCTGCAGGAAATGGCTCGAGTCCGAGACAATGTCCCTCACCCCCAGCTCGCAGCCTCTTAAACTGGCCCAGCATGCAGTGAGTGGCCAGAGCGCAAGAGAGAGCTTGTTGAATAGAAGGATCAGCCTGTGGAAGGCAGGGTTCTGTTTGTTTCCATTACAGCGGGCAATTACTAAGCAGTAAGGAGTTAATTCCTTTCCCCCCTCCTCATGTCCTAACATGTGGCCCTGGGTCATTGACACCCATTTTAATGTGATACTTAAAGCTGTCACATTTATCTTTGGGAAATCTGCAGGTACCCTCTAATAGCACTTGGGAGTCAAAATGCTAACATCTGCAAATTCCAGCCCAGAAGTTCCCTGCAGATCTGTATCATGTTATAAAGACACCGATAATGTGTGTTATTTGGCATATATTTCGATGATATGATATGAAAACTCTAGTGACAGCCCGTATGCATGAGGGAGAAAAGTGGAAGCTCGATTACTTGTTTTTATGTAGGCGAGGCTGAATTTGTTAACATTTAACACAGGTCACATTTTGAAACTCAACGCAAAATATTATAGCTTTTTGCTCCAAATGACTATGCGGCTACAGGCCAGGAAACTTGTTTATTATAGAAATGATAAAGAACAATGTCCATCTATGACGTCAGTTAGACGGCTTGTATATTCAGCAAGTCAGCAGCGCGGGAATGGCAGCGGGCAGCCTAGTGGCCCACCAGACCACCTCTATTCATCAACACAAAAGTGCTCAGAGGGGTGCTAATTGCATTAGGCGTCCTTCTCTCTTCCTCCGTGGCCAGAGTGCGTGTGTGTGGGGAAGGGTGTGTCAAAGGAGAGGAAGGAGAAGAGGATTGGCAAGAAGTGTGGGATGTTTGAGAACTAGGGGAGGAAGAGGGTGACGTTGCGTGGTGGGCACTGGCCAAGCCCTCTAGTCTTCAAGCAGGCGTCCCCTCTGTCACCTCTGCAGCTGCTGGCAACGTCTCCAACCCCCTTCTCACACACACACACACACACACAACTACGCGGGACATGATGGGCCCATTTCCCAAAGATCACAACAAACTTCACTGTGAATTTACACAGTCCCTCCTGGGGCCTATACGATGAAGAAAGTTCAGCTCCTAGCTCAGAGGTGGAGTTATTCACTAGATGCTACATTGCTAGAACTATGTAGTATTATGTATGCAAGTGCTGAGTGAACACATTATCAGGCTGTTGATCTTATCTTCTGAACTTAACCTGCTCTGGAGCACTTTGGCTCTGCCATGGTGATCTAGCCAGATTAAATGTTAGCCAGCTTCATAGTGCTGGAAAACCAGAGCCCAAAGAGGGCTGGCTAACCCACTAATCACCGCTTTGGGTACAGGCCCCCGGAGGTTGTGTTATTAGCTACTTGTTTGACTTTTGCGTCCTCTGTCGTATACCTGCACATTTCTGCAGTATTGTGTGATGTCTTTTTCTGTGCATTAGTGGGTTGTAATTGGAAAATCTAAGCCCTCCGAAAGAGGAAATCTCAAAGGAGAGTGGCTTCCTTCTTCAACTAAATTAGATGTTTTCAGAGCCTGCAGCCGTGAGAAGGCTTTGTGGCTCACAAAATAAATATTTTTCTGGGCTCTGGTTGTGAGTCATTATTTGTTTTGCCATGTTTTTCCACTGGAAGTACATTCACACTAGCCATGCCAAAATCTGAGAGGATATGATATATGTCCAGAGAACCTGTTGTTTTTAGTCACATTTTTTTTTACATATCTGTATATTGTCCAAGGTTAATGTCCAATTTGTCCACATTTCAGGTTGAATTCAGTCTTATCCTAGTTTTACCATTTAGTTAATTGACTGTTCAGAAGTTCATCTCTTACTTCTTGCTAGAAGCCTTTCCTTTGAGAAGCAGAGCAAATTTAAACAGTTTAGGTGAAAATCTATTAATTATATAAATTAACTGTGATATATTTTCTCTAAGGTGGTATAGATTTTACTTTTAGCTAACATGCTCCAGCACACGCATGCTATCTTCATGTGAACTTAACAATGAGTATTGTCAATATAATATCAATAACGTTAAAGAGGACATTTGTACCATTAAATTCATTTATTGTGCTTTTAGCAGTGTGCTGTAAACACAATACAAAACTAACATTTTAAAGTGGGTGTACAAGTACAGCTTTATAAGAATAGGATTAACTGTTGTATGTCACAACAGTGAGTTCGAGTATCTAGAAGTCTATAGTAGCTGACAATATGTTTTTCTATGTATTGAATAGCAGTACACCCAGGCAACGGGAGGAAGTGATGAAATGAGGATGAAATAAAGCCCAGATTTAATAGATATGTTTGTCCTTTAAATTTCATTGAGATTTTAGACTCTTAAGTCTTCAAAGTAAACTTTTTAGGTCACAGGCAAATGGTTGGTTTAAAACAAAGTGCTAAAAATATGTTGCTGGTCAAAATAATTGATGTAGGAATATCTCACTGACCTACTTTAAATAGTACATGTCTTGTTTTTACAGTCGGGCGAGTTGCTAGTGCAGGATACTTTAAAATGTAAAATGTGCTTACTTTTTTCTTCTATCAAGCTAAGCATGGTGGGTCATTTGGAAGACTGTTTTGCATTATTTTATAATTTCAGTTGCCTGTGGTGACTGTCGATTTGTGTTTGATATTGCACATGACAGGAGATTAACAACAAAAGAAAGATCTCTCTTCTGGCATAGCTGGGCTCTCCTAGGTTGGCAGAGCGTCAGTGACACCTCAGCAGCTCTCCACCTTGTTTTAATTGCCTCAGAGTTAATTACTCCAGCAAGTGTGAAACAATGTTGTCAGACTTCTCCTGCACAGCCGTGCTTTCACTCTATCCTTTGCACCCCCACTGGCCAAATGGAGGCTTCAGAGGCGCTTGAGTGGTGTATTGCAAATAGCTGTGCTGGCTCTGAAGCTTCAGCTACTATTGATGGCTTGGTAGACCTACTCAGGACAGGTCGTTGTTGATACTGGCAATATGGTATGTCTTTGGGTAACCTACTAAGCCTTACTATAGGCGTTTGAGTTAAAATGCACTGATTCATTTCTAGGCTAGAAACGGGCTACCTCATTATCGATGTCGCTCCTCCCTAATTTGCTATTATTTCTCCTGGCACCAAGCTTTGGCGGAACTGTCTTCATACAAAGTCTGTCATCTTTATTTAGCAATGAACCCATCACCAGCGTCCTGTGCCATTGGACATGGTTGACGGTGGTGCAGCGCTTTATTAGTGGTGTGGCCTTTTCAGCGGGGCTGATCTGACAGCGAGCGAGGTCCGCTCTCCTCGCTGCTCGCCTGATTCTCCATGCCACTGGCATCAGCTCCATAGATCACGGCTGTCGCAGAGTGTGTAGGTGCTTGCACCACTCTGTTTCTCTCATCACTCATTCTCACTCGTCAGCCAGGCTGCTGATCTCGCCCAGACCCCTCTCACTCTTGTTCTTCCTCCCTCCCTCCCTCCCTCCCTCTCTCTTTCTCTCTCTCTCCCTCTCTCACTGCTTTCTCTTTCCACCCGCTCACTCTCCTTTGCTTTCTCACACACATTTTTTTAATTAGGCAAAAATCAAAGACAAAATATGAATATTCATAAGGAAACAGCATTAATATGCACAATTATGCAAATCAGCATGCAATTAAGCCTTGTGTCTCCAGAGAGCTTGGATAGCATTAGTGCATAAGACAAGGAGAAGGGGATGATGGGGGTATTTTGGAGTTTTCTGCTCCACCAGTCTTTTGGCAGTGTTTCTCTTTTGTGCCACACATCGCTTCCTTTTTACCTAAAACATAGTTGTTCATCTTTTTGCTTTACATGTTTTGTGTATGTGTGCAATTTAAACACGGGTTTACGCGACATTTTACATTAGAATTCAAATGGTTAATTTGCTGCTATTCAGTGACCTTAATGAACACTAATGGGTACACTGAGCAGCATTTCCTACGTGTTTTTCCCTTGTAATGGTTCAGCACTACATTCCATCTTGAACGCAACAACAGTGTCTTTGATCAATAGTGATGCTCTTTCCTCGGTTGCGCAACCCCATTGTGGCTGCTTACAGACATGGCCTGTACAGGGAAGGACATAGTGACAGATTCCCTTGACATGGCTCCAATAACGGGGCATTTCTACGTATCTTCAGTGGCACATAGGATAATAAATATGTGTTCTCATTGGAGGATTGCCAGCATCTGTGTGTGTGTGTGTGTGTGTGTGTGTGTGTGTGTGTGTCTATGCATACATTTCTACTTCAGACTAACTCGTTTGTGTTTCTACCTGTCAATCGTTCTTCTTTTTTTTCCCCAGCACTAGATGAGCGCAGTGGCTCTGGGTCTTGGGGATCGGCGGAACAGAACAGTCCCTCTTTTAGCCAAGGACGGGTAAGATTCAAATACAAACCGATGCGCTCTGTAGCCGCATTATGATTTTAAGTTCGGAGATCTAAGCATGAACACCAGATGCTATGATATTGTCACACACTCTCGCACGTATCTGTTGTTGATGAACACGCGCAAACCATCTACCCCAACTGCCACAACAGCTCAGTACTTTTTTCCTTACCGTGTGCCATGTTTGATTTGAAGTGGTAGTTTTAAATTCTACCTAATCACCTTGGCTCAGGATTCTTCACTGGCAAGCTTTCTGGTAGCCCAGAACCTATGTGAAAGCCCACCGGTAATTGCAGCTTCACATCCGTCGTAACTGTCTTGGCACAACTCTGTGTAAATACAAAGAAAAGGGTGGAAATATACAGCAGGCTTTGATTACCACAAGTTGATAATTAAGAAAGTCGGTTTGAGTCCCGCGAGCTGATGCAGATTTGTTTGGCATGGATCCTGTTTGACAGAAAAGCAGAGGGAGGGTAACCACTAACCCGTGTAGGTGTGCCAGCAAGATGAGGATGGTCTTAAAGAGTGGTTATCATTTGGCTTTATGGCTGTGTGCACTTGCCTAATTCTTATATTTCCATATTGCTGTTATAAGGTTACATATGTTGTCCTGTGTGTGCTGTTGTTTCTTTAGGGTTATGCAGAAGGATCCCACTACAATGAGCATGAAGGCTTGTCCTCTCCATTTATAAGTTCAGGGATTGCAGGTAAGTTTTTTTTGTTGTTTGTTTTTGCTTTGTCACTCTTTTAAATTCTAGAATAACATCTTCATCTGATAATGTCCGATGTAACTGTTGTGCCCATACGTTATAACCACAGAGTTGTTTTTCTGTGCGGCAAAATGTGTGGCTGCATGTGTGCCTGTGTTCGTTTGTTGAGTGTTGGAGATGTTAGGGCACTGAAGCAGAAACCTTCCCTAGGGTTTTGTCTGGCAGGCGGCTTTATGCAGCTGAGCGTACTCAAAAAGGGGAGGGCATCTCTGGACTTTTTGTACTTTAGAAAACCTACTTTTTATTTGTTTTAATACACACCATTGCCTCGTGTGTGTGTGTGTGTACGTACGTCTCAGGGTTTCAGTCGCATCAACGTCTAAACAATCTTGACTTTTATCTTGCAGGTAAAAATGAGAGGCCACCTTACCCTCCATTTGGGAGCCAGGTATTTTGCATTTTTTTATGCCTTGCCTTTCTCTGCAGGGCTATACACACACGAGATAAAACTCATAGAATGAACTGGTGTAAAGGAAACCCTGTTTTCTCACTTCTCTTTTCACGTTAAACACTTTGATTAACTGTTTTCATTTCCTAGAACAGAAGCTGTTTGTGTTGATCTTTCTCTGTATATGTATATGTTATTAGTAAAACGCCTTTCTGTCCTGTCCCAGCCGGGTTTTCTTCCCAGCGACATAGCGATGCCTAGCCCAGATGCTATGTCCCCTTCTGGCCTGAAGTCTGGCTCCCAGTTTTACCCATCATACCCAAACAACCCCAGGAGAAGGCCACCTGAAGGAGGCATAGGTAAAATATTTCTTTACTTTTGTTTTCCACAATTCCCCCTGCTGCTTTTTTTCTAGTGATTATTTTTAATTATCTGATTATTCTTTTGATTAATCTGTTTTTTAAGTGTTCATCAGATTTCCCCAGAGCCCAAGGTGATATTTTCAAATTAAAATAGAATAACTAAGAAAACCAGAAAATGTGGACACGTGACAGTAATTTAAGAATTTCTTTATTAATAAATATACTGTCAAACAGTTGACAAACTGAATTATCAATTGTTTTCAGGGCTACATTTCATTTGAAATGGAACTAATAAGATCAAAACGCTTTTTGAGTGTTGCTGTATTTTTGTAGTGATGATTTCTACATTTGACACATTAAAACAAAGCTACAACCAGGGAAGTACACAAAACATTCCTGACACACGGTACATATCCAGAATCCACCTGATGCTGCGGGTTTCCAATTCTGCAGTTGAAATTAGAGAAAGCATGTGTTGAAACTTCACCTGCACTGACATCTACAGTGCCACTGTGGATATTAATTCACAAACATATCGCGGTGCTTGCAATTTGCACGTATTCTCTTCTTTTAATAAAGTTAACTAGTAATTCCTTATTTGTGTTTTTGTCTTTTTGACCTTTTCTCTGTGTCTCTGCCTGCCTGTTTACAGACACCCAGCCAAAGAAGATTCGGAAACCCCCTGGCCTGCCATCCTCGGTGAGAGCTTATTTCCACTCGCCTTCACAGCTCACAGCCAGTCCTTTTCTCCCTCTCTTTCTCCTTCCCTTTCTCCTTCCCTCATTCTCTCCGTCTCTACACACACTTTCTACACGCTGACACATACACTCTGGTCTCCTCACTCTGCTTGATCAGCACTGCAACAGACAAGAGTAAAGACCCTCTGCTCCATCAGACTCTGTGAGCCGACAGTCAGGCAACTCCAGGCCCCAGTAAACCCCGTCACTGCAGTTGTCTCTACACCACGTTCAAGTGGTTTCAAGTGGTGTTTGGGCTCTGGTTATCATACAGATGAGCAGTTTTATATGATTCCAAGGTACTTTGTCAAGTCCGGTAACTTGCATTATTCAGTTCTTTAACTTGAACTGTATGTTTTGGGAGATGCAATAAATTTAAGGAATGGCAGTGCAGCTGTTTCAGGCAGTCTGCTGCCTAAGTCACGTTTTTTTCGGTAGCAAAGTAGGAAAGTGTGGAGACCATTCAGGAAGTTGTTGGGTTAAATAAAAAGTATTGTGTTTCGCTAAAGTTTCTCTTCTTTGCACGTCGGCTTTGAACTTCTGGTTCCTGAATATTAAATTCTGTCTAATTAGGTTCTGTCAGATTTGTGTCGTGATATAGTCTCTTATGGTTTTTGAATTTCCAGTAGTAGAATCCCAGCAGCTGGTCTAGTTTGTCTGGTGATGATGGTAACCACACGTAACTGGAAACATGTTTGAGTGTATATACTGAATAAATCTCTCTCTTAGTTTACATCATGCTCATTTAGAGATCATTCTCATCGGCTAAGGTTGACTTTTGTGCATTGACTGCCAGCTTGTTGTCATAAATGACTCAGGCCATTTGCTCAATTTGAATGCCAGATAGCTTCTTCAACGCGACAGTGACTCTCTTAATATTTTCCTATTTACGTAGATTTAGGTTCTTTTTTTTTCAGCCAATAGGATAAATTTATTAAGTGAGAAAGACCCCAATAAGTAAATGCCTGTTCTACTATAGGTATTAAAGCCTAGTCTTGTTTCTTGAGCTGCCACTGGATAATGTACCTGAAATACTACCAGCGCACAGACGCATTCTGTAACTCAGCCTTCGTGCAACTGCAGTTCTCTGATAATACAAGTGACCTAGAAGAAGAGCTGTGTTTTATGGCGGGCTGAAGCAGTACACTGGCAACATGAGAACAGTAAAACAAGGTTTTTGTCAATAATTAGTTTGTGTGTGGATTTTATGTTGTAAACATTAAAGACCTGTAAGTTGAGATGAGACTAATATAGCCCTGTTTTCGCCATAATGGGACAAAATAAATCAAATTTGACGATTGCTTAACGTTTTAAGTCAATTCAAACAGTTTATATGATTGACCAGCTCCTAATCAAACGGCCATGGATTCATAATGTGGCAGGAAATGATAGCGAAGCCCTGATGCTATCTCAGTTTGAAATGCAACTCCTGTACTGGTAGGGAGGCTCCTATTAGAGTCACGAACTTGAAATGTGTTTGTTTTTTGTGACAGTGTTGAAGTCCTCTGTGAGGTTGCTAAAACCTTAGCATGTAGACACACTTGGCGGTAGTGACTATATCACTGAGATTGAGTGCGAACACACTGTCTGGCTGAGCCCCCCTCTTCTCGCTGTCTGAACCTCCGTCATTCCCCACAGTGTGAACGATGGCCGTGTGGTTTTACTGCGAATGATGAGATGTTTGTGTGTGTGTGTGAACCCCCCTCCCCCACTTCACCAAGCCCTCCGCCTACGCTTCACCACATGATGGCCTGGGTGGGCCTCCCCCTGTGAGTGACCCAGTTGTGAGGCGCGGTGCTTGCTAGGCCTCTTAGCCCCGTGTCTGAGCCCAGATTAATGACTGCCAATAGTGATCCTGTGGTCTGTCCTCACTCCTACACTCTCCTTCCTGCTTTTCTTCACCGGACTCTTCAGCATACTCTTCTTTTTCGGTGCTTTTGTCCCTTAAATTGCTTTGCCACAAATCAGTGAATGGCCAAACAATGGGTGCAGTCTAAATGCAGTTTTCTAATCCCGCTTCAAGCTGTCTGACTTCTGTAACCCACCAGTACCTGTACGTAGGATTCTTGCCCTCGCACTGCCAACCTTTCCCCACCCTCATGTGCAACATTCAAACAAATGCACGTTTCTGACCAGTACTAGTACTTGTACAAAACCCTTGTGGTCAGAGCACATTGAGGTTAGTTTGTTGTCAATTTTCATCTTCTCAGTAACCTTTGCCACAACCTCTGTTTTTCTAGTGCAAAGACCTTTACACACCCATAACCTGAATTACATTAAACCTCTATTAGTTGAGGATTTTGCCCTAGAAATCCCCTTTCTTCCTGAGAATACAATTATCCAGCTCTGTTCCCATGTAGAGCAGCAGGATTCACTCGACATTGTTCCCCGTGAAAGAACAACTCAAAGCCTATTGTTAAATGAAGCCATCTCCGTCATGTTTTCTCCTGAATTAACCGTGATCATTTTAAATCCCCTGTTTCCTTCACACTCCCCTGGCCATATCAAGCTTTGCTTAAGTCATTTAGATTACCTTCTCCTGTCCCCCCTCAACACCCCTTATCTCTCTACCCATTTCATAAATCATCAGGGCCTTCATTTTTTCCCCCTTTGCCCCTTTACCACCCCCTACCCACTGCAATCTCTCTTCCTCTCTCTCACTCTCTCTCTGTCTCTCTCTCGCTGACTGGATCCCAGCCCCCATCTCGCTCCCTCTCCTCAGCCCAGCTGCCTGTGGAGTTGGATGTGGTCCAGGAACAGGCAGATGGCTCTGTAATTAGAAGTGCATCTCTCCATTCCCTTTCCACTTCTCCCTGTTAAATCAAATTACAGAAAAAATCCCTTCTCTGGATTAGCATTCTTTGCAGCATAGCCTCCATTCTCTTTCTCTCTTCCTCTTCCTCCGTGTGCCATGTACTACAGAGGAGGAGAGGAAAAGCCTGAGTGGCGGCTGATGGTGTCGGGAAACTGAACACTTCTCATGTCCTCGGTTTGCGGCTGTGGAGGTCCTGCATCCATTTTTGTTAGCATGTGTGATTGGACACTGGTCTTGCTGCATCAGAGCTGTTCATGTTTGTGTTTTTCAGTCCTCTTGGTCCTATATAGAATGTGATATTGTTAGTTTGAGGTTATTGCTGTAGTGTGTGAGCATGGCCGTGTGTGTGTGTGTGTGTGTGTGTGTGTGTGTGCGCGCGCCACTGGGTTGGCTCACTGAATGCATGGTATGTGTGTGAGCTGATACAGAGTGTGTTATAGGGAGGGGCTGCAGGCCAGGCAGTGCAATGTCACTGGGGTCCTGGGAGCTAGAGGAAGTGCTCACTGTGCACTGGGATTCAAGCCGTCACTGTGCCCAGCATGCCATGGCCGCTGTGTTCTCCTCCACAGGCAGAGAGCCGGCCTGCCTCCACTACCTGCAGACTCCCTCTTGCCATCTTGTGGCCACTTAAACCTTGTGGAAATAAATTGGTTTACACACAGATATAATTTATACCATGGGTTCTCTCATTCTGTTCGGGTTGTACAGAAAAACATTTCTATAAATGTATTATATATTAATATATTTTGTGTTTTTAGTCATTACTGTAAAGATGGGCCACCTGCTCACTGTCTGTATGTTTAGGTGTATCCTTCCACATCTGGTGAGGAATATGCCAGAGACAATGGAGGATATGCTGGTGCTAAGCCTGGAGCCGTCTACCCCAGCTCTTTCTACATGCAAGGTAACCTTTTAATAAATTCCACGGAAATGATTTTAATCCTTTTGGTGAAGCTGTTGTCATATTTACCCGTGTGTCTCTGCTTTTCCCAGAAGACCCCTGGTCGTCTTCTGGCTACTCTGCCATGCTGGGTAACTCTCCACACATTGGACAGCCAGGCTCCTTCTCTGCAATTAACGCACAGGACAGGATGGTGGGTAGAACAGTTAGCGTAAACGTTTTCTGATCACCTTTTTTTTTCCCTCTCAACTTATGTGATGAGAGTGACGAAATCGCCTTTCACCAAGAACAAAAAAATGTGCTTTTCCTCTTAAATGTTTCATATCACACGTCATATTAGATCCATTATTTTGAATTGGATGTTAACATCACATATGATTGATAAATCTTTCACTTGCAACGTACAAATTCAAAATAACTTTATTTCGTTTTCTGAAAAAAAGAAGCTACTTGTATCCCATCTCCTGAATCTTCACTCCCTACCTCCTCCCCACAGAACTATCCTCTGCACGGCAATGAAGTCAACGGCTTCCACGCAGCCCCTACCACCTATAACCACACACCTGCCATCAACGGAGAGGGAATCATGGGTTAGGAACCTTTAGAATCTAAGTTAATATGCAAGTTTTATAGTAGCGTCTGTCACTGATCAAACTCCCTTGGTCACTTCTTGCCCCCTCCCTCTTTTTTTGTCTTTGCAGCCAACCGAGGCACCACAGCTGGCAGTTCAGGAGATGAAATTGGAAAGGCTCTTGCCTCAGTGAGTTATTTTGTTGTTGTTGTTTTAAATTAGTGCTGGGCAATAAAACAACAGTTTTCACAGAGATTTTATTTCTCTGAAGTGAAATCTATGATGTTGTAGCGTGATTTGTGAAAATAAAGAATAAATAAGTGCAAATTTACCTAATGATGGTGCTGACAGATTCCATCAGTGGGTTTCCTTTTTCTTAGTCTGATTCAAAACACAAGTTTTCTGTTGTAAAAAGTCTAGATAACACATCCCAGCGAGGTCAAAACAATGAAAGGCCCTGTAATCAATCACTACTAAATATCATGCATTATTTTTTTATATTTATGTAGATTTAATTAGGTTTTAACCTGGTGCACATCTGTTTGAATAATCTGGTTTAAATAATGATCAATTATCAATAAACCTGGTTTTATTTTTTACTCAATTGATTTTATTAACTATTTAATTGTACATGTGAGTTTTATGATGAATGGCACATGACAAATTTTGTGCTACACATTGTAGCAGGTAGAAAAATGTTTCTAAAGGCTTTATCCATGATATTGAGGTGTTCACTATTTTGGTTACAGATTTACCCATCGGACCACAACAGTAATAACTTCTCCTCGGCTCCATCTACCCCTGGATCTCCTCAAGCAATTGCAGGTCGAGTACAATTCTCAGGTCTCTTAATAGAGGAAAAGTCAGAATTATAGCTTCATTCACATCATATTATGCTTAAATGAAATATTGTGTGTATTTCTACACAAATTACATTTTTTTTAATGAATTTTTGTTATTTAATCCATCTCATTCTTGTCTGTCCTTGTTTGATGTAAGATAGATTCTAACTTGAGAGCTGTGTAGAGTTTGTCAATCAGAAGGTTGGTAAACTGAGTTTAGCAGGTTGTTCCATCTTGATTCCTGCTTTCAACTCTGCCATGCAACCACAAATTTGGATAATATTTCAATTGCAGCTACAGATTACCTGCATCAGTGCGATTCATTTGACTTGTTCAATTTGATTGCAGCCTTTTTCCTTGGCACACAAAAATGAATTAGTGGAACTTGCAGATATGATCCTCTGCATGTTTAATATTCTAGCACATAAAACTTGACTGCAGCTCCATCTGGTGTAAAGTTACAGTAAGAGTTGACACTAATCACTGTCCCAATATTTCTCCCTGCAGGAGCTCAGTCTCAGTGGCAAAGACCAACCACACCCAACTATGAAGGGCAACCACACGCAATGGTATGTGAAACATTCTTTGTCACATCAAAGTTTTTTGGAAATGCTTATTTGTCTATTTTATGTCTTTCTTTTTATTGTGAGCCTGTATTGTATTGATATCTGAGTACATGTTTATTGTGTTTATGTAGCAGAGTAAAATGGAGGATCGTTTGGAGGAGGCCATACATGTACTGCGTAGCCATGCTGTGGGCCAAGGCCCTGGTTTAGACGGCGCTCACTCTGACATGCACAGCCTGCTGTCTTCAGTACACAACGGGGGCCTCGGAGGCCTCTCTCCAGCTTTTCCCAACGCCAGCCTTGCCCTCAGCAACAGACATCCTGCCATGGTGAGTCACCTGTTCTCCTGAAATTGTGATTCATTTGTAGCTGAAAAAGACCTTTGATGGTATATTTGTTAAAAAATAAAGCTAACAAATGTTATTTTGCCCATCTTGTATGTGTAAAGGGAGAGTACATGCTCAGTCTTTGCAGAAGAAACTGTGTCAGCACAGAGATCTAAATAAACATACATGCGTGAATGTTGTTTCACGAGAACCAAAACATGTTTCACAAAGTATATAATCACAAAATATGAGCAGATTGATCTTTATCTTTTAGTTTCATGTAGCACAACAAGCATACCCACTCTTGTTGTTATTAAGTAAAGATGCTAAATAACAAAAATAAACAATTTAATTACTATGGAGTTTATTTGAACGAATGGTAAAAACAAGATTGTTTGTGCCATCTGCTGGCAGGAAGCAAAATAGCAAGTAGAAATAAAATAATTTCACAGATATGTTATTGTGATGCTGATACCACATAAATATTAGGAGTCTTTGCAAAACAAGTGAAGTACTTTGCTTTATAGGTTAATTTGTCCTACTAATTTCTTAGTTGGACTGATCCATAATGTTTCAGTGAACCTTTACTGGCTTGTGCAGTGCTTCTGTGTTTTACCTCGTGACATCATGTTCTCTGCCTTCATCCACAGGGAGGGAAACATGAGGAACCCACAGGTCTTCCTCCCAGCAGCACTCTTCTGCATGGCCATCACGCATCTGGTCCAACACCGTCGGCTGGCCAACCAGAAGGCTTTACCAGTAAGTCTTGTTACGTGTCTGTTGTTCTTCAGTGACTATACATTAGAGTAGATGTAATGCTATGTAGTGTGTGTGTGTGTGTGTGTGTGTGTAGATACAGTTTCCTGTGAACACGTTTTTAACTTTCTGTTATGTGGCTCGTATTACATCCCCTCCTCAGATAACGGGAATTTTAATAATGTCCATCTCCTGATACTGAAAGGATTTATGCCTCAGAATTAAGTCCTCACATGTCTATATCTGTTCCTAGGTCTCCCTGGCGGTTTGACCCGCTCCACACTCTCCTCCAGCAGCTCAGACATCAAGCGAGAAGACAAAGATGATGATGAAAACTCTAATGCAGACAAATCAGAGGAAGAGAAGAAGGACTCAAAGGCAGCACGCAGTCGAACAAGGTAAAGACCTCCTTACTCCGTTAGTTGTTTTGTTTTTGAATTTGTGTTTTAACCATAAACTATTATACAGGTTGTTGAATTCAAGTGAAAAAACGTTTATACTACACAGGTGAAGATTTTTCAGTAATTCATATGAGAATATGAAAGAAACATTTTATAATACAAACGTCCACTGTAGGGTTCAACATCGTCTAATCTTTCCTGTATGTCCTAATGATTGGCTTGGCTACGTTAGCTCTTTAACAATGTCAACCCCCCCTTCCCTTCATGTCTCGTTTTCAGAAAGGAGGCGCTGACCCTCCAGATGCTATCCGGCCTTTCAGACCAGAAAGATGAGTAAGTTTCTCCAGTAGAGAATCAATTTCTTGTACTTTGTGGACTCCTGCCTGAAATCACTCATAGCACAGTTTTTTGGAGCTAGTGTCTAAAATCGGCGATTTAATAGGCAGATTGATTGTGACTTATTATGACATTTGGAACTTTTATATTTACTGACTTTGTTTTCTGCACATGCTGCATTTAAGGTCTGACATTTTTACATAACAAAAACAAAACAATTCCTAATACAACACTATAATCCAGAAAAAATATAGCATCAACAATATTGCTAAAAATGTGCCAGCAAAACCTACATGTTTCCTGTTTATGATAATAATTTAATGTCTTCTTGATAGAGCAGTAAATAATACATGCAGTGTAACCTATGTGAAAGTGAACATGTTCAACTTTTATGGGACAAACAGGACATCATCTTTATTTGACTGTAGTCAGGACAACGAAGATGATGAGGACCTTCCCCCTGAGGTCAAAATGGAGCGCGAGAGGGAGCGGCGAGTGGCTAACAATGCCCGTGAGCGTCTCAGAGTACGGGACATCAACGAAGCATTTAAGGAGCTTGGGAGAATGTGCCAGCTGCACCTCAGCCACGACAAACCTCAGACCAAACTTCTCATCCTGCACCAAGCCGTCAATGTCATCCTCAATTTAGAACAACAAGTCAGAGGTCAGTCTGCAAGCCGCACATCCCAGATAGGAAGCACAGTTTTGTTAAGCTCTGTTAAATATGCTGTTTAATTCTTGGACTGTGTTTTTTTTTTTCCCTCCTCCTATTAGAGCGTAACCTTAACCCCAAGGCAGCATGTTTAAAACGTCGTGAGGAGGAGAAGGTGTCCGGGGTGGTGGGTGATGCACCCATGCAGCTCTCAGGAGGCCACCCTAGTATGGGAGGAGATGGCCACAATCCAGTTGGCCACATGTAACACCAGGTATGACTAATAGCTGAGGTTTTTTCTAGGTATTGGTTACCCACACTTACGGTTTATTAGTATCCTGTATTTAGTTTCTCTTTGATATGTAACACTACTTTTTATGTTATTGCCATAAGCATACTGTTACATAATGACGTTGCTTCTTTCTACAGATCTGTTGGTGTTTCCTTGGCTGTCAGAGGATGTGGCCTTAACAGATTTCTTCCACCCATTATTCTCAGTGTGTGTGTGTGTGTGTGTGTGTGTGTGTGTGTGTGTATATATGTGGACATGTCAATGTATTGTCCGTTCAAGTTTCAAGATGCACATTCACACACTCGTGCACACATGCATACTGCCAAAACTGACACAGCCTGTTTGTCGCACTCCCAACCATGACTACAAGCTCAAATGTGAAGAACTTTTTTTGCTTTGTTTTATACATGTAAGATTTTTTTTCTTTATTGGTTTCCACAACATGATGGAACGCCGGAGTACTTTTTGTCCTGCCACAAATTGGGACTTCACACACTGCCGAGAGGTGCTCTGGTGAAAGAAAGGAGACCTAAACAAACACAAATTGAATCAAGGATTTGTGCCTAATTGTTACATGTTTTCTATTTGACATTTAAGCAAATTGCTTTACATGTGAGGAACATTTATTGTGAGGGATTGCTTATGTGTATGAGCAATTATTTTTAATGTATGTCATTCCCAGCGTGATGGTACAGTCTTACATATGTTATGTAACCAAGCCTGTAGTTGAAGTTGCATTGTCAAAATTCAGTGACTTTTCCTTGATCCTATCAGTAAATGTTGGGAGAGGTGGAGGAAAGGTCATAAGGGAAAGGTCAACATTTTGGCAGTTCAAACACAGCTTACATTAAAGACAGGAACTCTGACCTAGAGGCACTCTCCGACTGAAGCCCAGTCTTCATCACACAAGGCATCTGGAGACTTGGATTCCAAGACCCCTTCATTGAAGGTCGATGAATTATCCAAGTGGCGGAATCTGTCATTTACAGAACTGTTCTTCCTCTTTGTTGACCATGAATTCTAGTGTTACTCCAGTTGTCCGTCGTCATCAGTTCAGGTTTTTGTACTGTTTGATGTACTAAAACATACGCAGACAGGACGAAGCACTGTTGTATAGGTTTAGGCTGGAATTTAATGTCAACCTTTAGTACATTTCAGTCTCGGAAAGTCTTGTATAAAATTCAAGCCATTTAGACACTTGCTAAGTGATCAGCGCCTCTCAGTGCTATTACTATCTTGATGGTTTACTGACCGTGCCAGCAGACATAACGGCTCAAAAAAATTTCCCCTTAAATGACGATCTGATAAAGACAAAAAAAAAACTGGCTTCTTTGGACGGAGGGATTTCATCAGTCCGCAGTTGTTGAAGCAGAAGAGCCTTTGCATAATAAAGGCTTTCTTTTCCTAAACAAGCATTCCCACTGAATTGCAGCCCCTCACCTTCCTGAGTGAGTTTCTCACATTTCTTACTCAGAGAAGTGTGACATGTAAATTCACTGCATACATTACTCTGATATGTTTCTGATATCATTTTTCAAAATTAAATATATATAAAATATATATTTTTTGTTAGTCTATACATTGTAGATTTTTTACATAAATGGCAATATTAGTTTGAAGTTTAGAGTGTATTGTAGATGAGCTGAATAAGGGGATATTTGACATTTAAATGGAACTGGTCAAAAAGAGGAAAAGGGTCAACAGGTAAAAAATGGAAAATGTTGGTGTGTCCTTTATTCCAGTTTTAGTTGTAAGGCGTATCATCAGCTACCCAGATTAATTCTTTCTTTCCTTTGGGGTGTATGTGGACAGAGTTTGTGCTACAATCCTCCTGGTGTTCTTCGGCGGTGAGGCACTGAGGGAAAAATGTGGGAAGGGATTCTCGTCTCCAACGTTAATTATGCAACTGTTTTTTTTTTTGTTTGTTTGTTTTGTTTTGTTTTGTTTTGAATGTAGCTACCACACAAATGTCGATCGCCTTCATTTTCATTTGTGCTCCTGGGATTTGTCAGTACCATATAATAGTTTTCAGTCATTTCACTCTTTTCTGTCTGTCCTCAGCCAAGTGGCTCTGTGTGCAACTCATTTCTTAGTGTCTTGCACATGTATTTTTGAGGGAGATGTCAGTATCTGGGTGTAAGGGATAATACGGAGAACAAAACAGTGTTATTGTGATGTTATTCCCATGTCATGTTGTGAATGGTTTAAACCAACATGTAATCACAAATGAGAGGTAGAGCGTTTTTCTGTGTTTTTATTTCTACGAAACGAGATGAAGAAAAAGACCTATACAAATCAATAGTGTGGCCTTTTCATTCTCAAGACTTAAGATGTCATGATGGGAGAGTGATACCTTATCAGTGCCTGAACTTGTATTTTCATTTAAGACAGTTTTATTTTGTCAACCATATCATTTCATTTGTCATGGAGATTAAAGAGGTACTTGTTCATTCCCCCACCCTCCCTTCTAATGCTTTTTTCAATTTTCAGGAAGAAGTTTAAATGGTATAAAGAGAATTTCTTTCAGTGTATCTAGTTAAATAAATAAATGTTATGTAGATCTCGTTTAGTTTTTATTCCTTTTTTTCTAATTATTCAGCTGGATTATATTGTCCAAATTGCTGTTTTGGTTAAGGTCATGGGTCCAGGTCATGCGTTTTCATTTCTATCTGCCCTATCTTGCTAAATCACTTGACATAATTGGGTTCAAGAGACACTGCTTTTGGCTCTGATTGTCTGCTTTTGATGCACATTAACATGTTTAAGTGTGTTGCTTCAGTTTTAATGTGGGAGTGAGGTTTTGTTTTGCATAGTAGCTGAAGCCTCTAATGACTTGGAGTGTTTTAAATCCCTGTATATCAGAGTGCAGGCCCTCTGCTGCAGTTCAGTATATACTTTGAGTATATGTAGTCTTCAGTGACAATGTTCACCTCTGACCTTTTACTCTTCCAGCTCTTTGGTCGTGTTGACAGTGACTTTTTGTAAGAAGATCTAACCCCTTCTTTCAAAAAGTTGTATTTTAAGTTTTGGTTATTTTTTATTATTTCAAGATCAGTAAGTGTAGTACTGAATATTACCTAATCGTTCCAAGGGAAATTTTGACTTGATGTCATTTAGTATTCTGGGTGAACTTTATTTCATGACAGACACAGACTGCAGAAAAGCCAGCCCAGTCACTGCAGAATCACATAATGTAACGGAAATCTACAATATAGTGATGATGGAAAGTGTTCCACTGATGGGCTTGAACCTGTTTTAAGTATAAGAAAGCAGTACTCGCTTTTAACAGTTTTGTCATATTTGAACTAAAAAGGGGGGAGACTGTTAAATGCATTCACAGCTACACAGAACCTGACAACTGGGAATGAGCACACTGTTGACTCCTGTAGGGTCCTCAGAGTGCCCCACTCAATCTCTGGCTCTCTTTTATATATAAATATATATAGTTGAGAACTGTCCTGTATATAACAGTAATGTAGCAATAAATGTGCCATTTTTAATAACAGATTATACCTTTTCCAATGTCTGGCTTTTGAATATTGTATACAGAAAAAGGAAAATAAAGGAAAACGTTGTAATAAAGGGTTTATTGTAGTTCGGAAAATGAATTTGTTCATATTTTCTATTGCCAATAGCCGGTTAGTGAGACTAATGCAACCAAGTCATGTTAATTCAAATCATGACATTAGCGTATACTATTGATTTTTATTGATAAGTTACAGTTAGACCGTTTCCAGCGAGTTGCACAGACTTTGTTTAAAAAAAACCCAACTCGCAATAAACCTTTGAAATGCACGCAGCCAGTTGTTGATTTCAAACGGGCAAAGGAAGAAGCAGCCCAGGGTCCTTCATAGTTCTCAGAAAATATTCCACGGTGGGGAAAAGCCCAGAGATGGTTTCGATGGTGCGGAAAGTTCTCAATAAAGTAATTGGTGCCATGTATGTTTTTATTGTGAGGAGTGTGGTAAGTGACATTTATAACAGATGCGGGGTACAGTCCTGGAAATATTAAGCCTTTACCATTGCGTCAACACGTCCTCCTGCTTGACCAGCTAACCTTAGCATAGCCTCGTTGTTGGGCTAGTTAGCATGGTTAGCATACAAGTCAAGTAGATCAGTATTTGAGTAAATATATTTATTTACTTATAACCTAGGCTATTTTGCCTCAGGTTATCAGCAGCTAAAATCTACACTCAATAATAGGTGATACCAGTCTTTTTTATTAAACTACTTATATTTAGTGCATCTGGATGTTTAATCTGAACATCTCAGCCTAAGGGGTATTTATAGAAACAATTACTTATAAACAGTCAGTGTATTGATTAGAGTGAGTAAAACTCAAATCAGTTATGAGAACCACCTGAAACAAGATGTATTATGACCCAAGTTGCTTTTGGTATATGTGCATTGCTTTTTGTTTGTCTGACTTATTAATCCCATTATGTTCTGTCCTGCTGGGTGCCAAACATGGTGGCCTGGGGAGTAGTAGGTTGAGTGGTGCTTATTCACTTCACAGACTGGCGACTAGTTCTAGATTATGTGCCGTACATTAATGGAGAGTTCAGAAAATATTTGTAAAATCTACTAAACTCTTAATATATGTGATCTTTAATTTTTGGCATCAACTGAGGTGTCTGCTGCACACTTTGCCATCGTTTACTTAGAGGGATCGTTGTCTTTGGCAGAGAGGTGTTGGCAGTGAACATTCAAATAAACACCACAGAGCGATGTTTAAATCTTTTGTCAACTTGCTTACACCTGACAGTTGGAGACGGGCTCTTGCGTCTGCAAAGGCTGCTGTGCTCAGGTCAACAGCTTTAGACATCTGCATCGCTCACCAACCAAACAGACTGAAGACTGAAGACATAGATAATGCAGTTCGTGTAAGATTGTTGGTTGACAACTGTGCACTCAGGCTTTATGTTTCTGTCTAATGATTTCAGGTTTCAGATTTGTTTTAACATGCAAATGGAGTAAGTTCATACTGAAGATAATTGTTTACAAAATTATGTATTTAGCAGATCTCCCTCAGAGTATTATACCTGTAAAGTATTTTTGTACTGTAATAATTAGTGCTTAGAGAATATGAAATTATCAATTTAAGATATTTTTGATATAATAAATATTACTAATACTGATTATAATTTAGGTTTTTCACAATGTTCAATCGCAATGAGTTTCACGTGAAAAAAAATATGGAATTAATGTGCTGTTCATAATTTGAAACGAATATGTTCATATACATTTTGCACACAGTTAGCATTTTGCTAATAGGTGGGCTGTGTGTCTGCCTACAGGACCCTGAGCTTGTGGATGGTCACATGAGTGGATTGCTTACAGAACTCTGAGGGCTTGTTTAGAGTTGGGACTTTTTGGTGTACTTTGGGTGTAATTTCAGTTTTATTGCAGCATTATTTAGCTGAATAAATGTTTAATTTACACCTATTCGTCCAGCTTTATGTTATTCCTTTTACAGATTTCTGACTATTAAACCGCGTATTTGAAATATTTGGAGAAACCTTGTGAAATGTATTCTTTGATAAATGTGGTCATGGCTTTTTGCCACTGTACGAATGGTGTAAATTAAAATATATATTGCTAATATAATTCACAATATATACACATTAATATTAGACACCTAGCTCCACACTGCATTGGCGTGCGTCGGCCAATACCATTATTTTCCTTTTATTCTTAAGGCGGACTGCGAAATTTGCGTGGATAATGTCTTTCATTTCTCCCATCGAAGGGGGAGGGGACTGAAAGAGGAGAGGGGAGAAGGGATTTAACATAGCGAGAGGGAGAAAACGAGATAGTGTCTCCAAGATGGATAAAAACGAGTAAGTACATCATGTGAGTGGTGATAGAATCACCAGCGAGCGCGTGTATCGGAACGGTAGCATTCAATGCGCGATGTGTCGTTTTCAGATATTCATTTTGGAAAGTATATTATCATCGATTAGGGACATGGTTGTCTCGCATTTGCGAATAGCAATGCTGTGTTCATTCGCTAGGTTACTGGTCATTTCTGTAAAATCATTGTAACGCGGTTTGATTCTCCTGATACTTGCACCTAATGTTGAATTACGCAAGGAGTCACTGCGTCGACAGGGAGCTATTTCGACCAAGATCTCAGTTGCACCGTGCAGATCATATTTTGATGCATCGTTGCTGTGCAGACAAAGCCAGCATAAATGCATGACATGCGTTAAAAATGGTGTCCGTGTTTAATCGATGACATTTACTTTGTTCATCCATAAAAGCCGGCTGCACGTCGGTACGACAACGGCGGCATTGTGGTGAAGCGGCCCCGTCCAATTTCACGTAGCCGATATGAAACTTTCACATTTTGGTTCACACTGTGAAGCTACAAGTGAACCGGGCCACATGTAGTAGATTTAATTATTCAGCAGTGTCTATGAGCGCTGTCACGGCGTGTGTGATTTCTACTGACGGCTCTATTTCTGGGGTCTAATTTATGTTTCCCATAGGCTAACATCGATGGGGCGCTAGCAGCCAGCATCAGGTTAGACAAAACACAAGGTGACACTCCTGGAAAGAAAACTTTTCAAAACAAAAGACCTTATTGAGAGAGAATAAAGAAACTACAAACTTTTATACAAACATTTTTAAATTCGGAATTAATAATTTAATTGATAATTATACATTGAACGATACGAAAACTATTGTTTTGTATCGTAAAGAAATTTGTTGAACATTATATAAATCTTATTTAATTGCTGCTTCAACTGTAATTAACTGTTTCGGGATACTGAATAAAAATTTTGTTATAGTCAAACAGACTCCACAGTAGTTCCCGCTTCAGTACATTACCTGAATAATTTCTGCTGTGTTATTACTAAACTTGGACTGGGCTTCCACAGAATTATTGTAAAATATCTAATTGAAGTATTTAAAGTATCGTATAAATAGTATTTTTGTGTAATTTAAACACTTTCTGATTGTGTTGTATTATTGTTTTAAATAGTTGTGTAAATGTGTTTCTTCCTCTTTAGGTAATTTGTTGTGTGTGTGCAACATTGAATTTCTCTTCTTGAGAGTTCTAGTTCGGTCTTAATAACAATAAGGGATAATAATTTAATAGGATAATTAAACGAACAATCACGACTTGCTTTACATATTCTTCTTAGTTTGTTCTGGTTTAATACATTTAGCTAAACGTTAAACTTTGCAATTGGATAAATCCATAATGATTGAACCTCTGCCACATGAATATATATAATAGAACTTTACAGTTTACTACATGAGTAACTTGTGCTTTTATTTTGGAATCACCTAACTTCCTGCCTTGCCCCAAGTCCCGCACGGCGTCTTCACACAACGCGCCGCCCTATGTTTCCCTTGCGGAAGTAGCATTATGTGCTCCGGCTAAACGAGCAGGCAGTGATGTGGCTGAGGTCCGCGGCGGAGCGATCTGCGCGACGACAAAGAGATGAGTTGTTGTTAGCAGCAGGGAGGTCCCATTACAGAGGACGCACGTAGTAATATGGTTGAAACAAAAGCGTAAGAAGCGATAGGTCTACCGTTCAAAACAATCGACACATCAATTCCAATCTGGTTATTCGCAGTAACTTTTAGTGGATTTATAAGCTGCTCGTGTGGGAAATGGAGAAGAAAAGGTGGGATTGCAGTGCTCTCCCCAAGGGCTGGAAAATGGAAGAAGTGACCAGAAAGTCGGGTTTGTCAGCTGGAAAAAGCGATGTCTATTATTTTAGGTACTACACGATTGTGGGGGCTTTCAAAACTTATGGGTGCACGAGACGACGAGCTCGCGGACGGAACAGACAGGAGCGGGGTGGGGGGTGGGGGCGCCACGGTCGGTATAAAGTTTGAGATGGGAAGGGGAGGGAGGGCAACAAGGCCAGCCAGGCCAGCAGGGGATAAGAGTCCGTCCGGCCAGCCGACCAGCCGCGCAGGCTAGCGGTAGCAGCTCCCGCCTGGCGAGGCCTCGGACGAATAAAACTCAGTGTGATCTCAAGTTAATACTCTTTATTTCCCATTGAAGTGAATCAACATCGCCAGATTTGTTTTCATTTAGCAGAGGAGAAGAGCAAGATGAGGAACAGAGGCAAGAGAGGGGGGAGGCGGGTCGGTTGTATAGTTTGTGGTAGGCCAACTGTACAGTCCTCCTGGTGTTCACTGTGGTGTGTGATGTAAGACACATTTGCATGAGTTACTCGCACGTATCCACCCACAGTTGTTGCCTTCTGTTGGTCATCGCTCAAACTACAGATTGTTGCCCCCACACGTGGAGCTGCAATGTTTCCATTCAGAAACATTTGGTCAACTGTTACTGTTGCCATGTTCACATTGTGTCCACTGAGAGTTAGGGGCTATTTATCTTTTTAAAGCCAGTGCATATGATGTCGCTGAATATGTATTCTACATGATCACATCCAGTCCTCATCGTACGACATGTGTGCAGCTTTTATTTAGACGACAGGGTCCAGACAGTGTGTCGGTGCATCCATCTCACAAAGTAACATGATGTCAGTGTCATTGCTCATTTGACTGTGCTCTGCTCTTCTGTTTGCTTCTGACTTGTTGCATGCTGTGGTCCTGTCGTGTTATTGTCTGTGTGTACTGTGTGTACAGTGTGTACGTGTTTGAAGTGTGGCCTCTCCGTTTTATTCCTCTGCCTCCGCCTCTGTTCGTTGGAGATGCTGTTTGCTGTAGTGGTTTTCTCACGTCTTCTCACTGCCTCTCCCGTCAGTCCATCTGGGAAGAAGTTTCGGAGCAAGCCCCAGCTGGCACGTTACCTTGGCAACCAGATGGACCTCAGCTCCTTTGATTTCCGCACGGGGAAGATGCTGATGAGCAAGCTAAACAAGAACCGCCAGAGACTACGATATGATAACAACAATCAGAACAAGGTGAGGCGAGGCAGATGCTTTCTTTCAGACGTAGCTGATGTCGGCTTTCACACTACAGCCGTGCCAAGCGACACCATGTTTACTAAATGGCGTGTTTAGGTCTCAGTGTGTCATCTTTTTTAAGGGGACAGAATTCTCAGTGTGAAAATGATTATACTATTCCCACAACAGAAATCTTAGCATCCATGGGATGTATTTTCCTCCATCATGAGAAAGCTCTCACCGTATTCCTCCTTAGTAAAAACAATCCTTAATGGCTATTCTGTTTATAGGAGTCTGATCTTTTGTTTCCTCAGCATACACACTTCTCTAGAAGTTTCAAGTCCTTGCTGTGGAAGGGGCTTTCTGTATAGAATTTTCTAAAACTGTCTGCCTCGGTCTTCAGTTTTGTAATACTGCATGAAAAACAGGTCTCTGAAGTTAGAAAACATTAAATGAACTGTAAAGCATACTTGCTGACTTAAAGGCACATTTTTTTTGTTTCGTACATGTTTTTGTTTCATTATTTGTCCACTGCATTCATTGTCTTTCTTTTTTTAAGGGTAAGCCTGACTTGAACACATCGCTCCCAGTCAGGCAGACGGCCTCCATCTTTAAACAGCCTGTCACCAAGGTTACCAACCATCCGAGCAACAAAGTGAAGACGGACCCTCAGAAAGCCGTCGACCAGCCCAGACAGGTAAACCTCCTCTGCCAGCGTGTTACAACACTGGTGCCGACTTGCTGCACGAGAAAATGGGCAGTTCTCAAACCGGATAAACCCGCCTGGAGTTTCATGATATTTTTAGTTGTACAGGAAGTAGCAATGTGTTTTTTTGTTTGTTTGTTTTTTTTTATCAAAACTGCCTGCAGCTACTGTAACAAATCTTTTTGTTGTTCACAGTTGTTTTGGGAAAAGAAACTCAGTGGTCTCAATGCTTATGACATTGCAGAGGAGCTGGTGAAAACAATGGAACTGCCCAAAGGCCTTCAAGGTAAGTCACACAAGTTTAGCATTGTGCGTCAGACTAAACAAAGGGAAGCCGAGTTTGCAGGAGACTATACCTTTGAAATAGGGGGTTATCTTTTATTTACATGGGACTGTCCTCGTGTGACCACTCTGTTTGGCCTTCAGGCGTTGGTCCAGGCTGCACAGACAAGACTCTCTTATCGGCTATCGCGAGCGCTCTCCACACCAGTGCTGCTCCCATTACTGGTCAGCTGTCAGCAGCTGTGGAGAAGAACCCGGGGGTGTGGCTCAACACAACACAGCCACTGTGCAAGGCCTTCATAGTCACTGATGAGGACATCAGGTGGGTGATCATCATCTGTTTTCACAGTTACAAACCTTCCTTCAGTGTGTAAAAACAGGGACCATGTGGTTTAACTGTTTGTGAAATACTCCTGTTGTATTGGCAAGAGCAGAATAACAACTATAATAAACTGTGAATACAGAATTAAAAAACATTTGAAGTGAACTTGAAGACATCTTTTTGATAAGTTGAGTTGGTTCAGATTTTCCCCTGTGACCCTGTAAAAAAGAAGCGCCATCTGTTCTGAGCTGATTCGGTGGCTGTTCTATTCAGCTGTGACTGTAACAGCTTCCCGTTGTGTTTCTGTGTAGGAAACAGGAGGAGCTGGTGTACAGTGTGAGGAAAAGGCTTGAGGAGGCGCTGATGGCTGATATGTTGGCCCATGTTGAGGAGGCTGCCAACCAAGGGGACGCTCTGAAGGAAGAGGGCAACGGCAGTGAGGACATGGAAAGTGTATAGCACAGGTTAGTTACGTATTACTTTGCTTCTGGATTTGCATTATATGTTTATATCTCTTAAAAAGTGTAAAGGTTCCTGCTCTTTTGATACAAAGAACTAATTGTCGATAACTTTTCTTGTAGGTTTTTGTGAAGTCTGGAAGGGTTTTGTTCAAAGCCTGCACACAAACACATTCGCAGCCGTGACCAGTAGGAGCCCTACAGCAGTCCAGCCCCGAAGAACTGCCCCCTCCGTGTCTGCTTTCAACTCGAACCTAAACCCGACCTACACCGGTACGACCTGAACAACCATCTTCCCCTGGCTTAATCCTAGACGCGCGAGTCTCAAATGTGTCCGTTTGTCGTTAACTCCACGTGGCACTCGCTGCCTTCAGTGCCAGTTAAACAACTCCTCTTGTTCCGTAGCCCAGTTGATCTTTGACTTGAAATTTAAAAAAAACTTCCCAAAATATGAAATTACACAAAATTAACTTTATAATGTTGAAAAAAAAAATAATGTAACAACAATATGTCAGTTTATGATAAGTGTATTTTTTACTAAAATTGTTGAATGGGTTTGTATTTTTTGTGACAATCAAGTCAAAACCAAACATTTAATGTCAGTAAAAAGCGAATCGAAGGCTTTTTTGTTTCGTGCAGATTGGAAATGAATGTTGGCATCGTTGGCATTTGGTTTCTTTCTTGAATTTTGCGACGCGCTCCATGAGTAGTCTGCCACCGAACACAACACAGACAGTATTTTCTGGAACTTGTTGAGGTTTACTTACCTTGAGTTGAGCTCATTTAAACGGGCCTCGTGGCAAACCTGCAGGCTCCATGTGTGACTAATGCAGATGGTGGAGTGTGAATCGTATGTGCACCCCAGGGAGGGGACTGAGGCAATGTTTTATTGTAATGTCAAGGAAATATTATTTTTCATGTTAGTCGTGTTATTGTGAGTCATGTCCAGTGTTGATGGAGGAGACATGCCATTTCGAAGACGGTGCTGCTTTGTTTTTGTTTTTTGTACCGTGAGTAATTATATTGAGCCCACTGTTCTACAGAGAAGTTGGTGAAACCGTACACATGCACGATGAGCAGAGCACAGTGGGAAAGAATTGACTTGAAACGTCTTTCTACTGTACAACTTTTAAAACTCATATTCATTCATAGGTGCAAACTGATGTTGCGAAGCATTGCTGTGAAGCAAGGCTTCGCTCCTGTCACGTCTTCAATGTTTTCTGTGCCCCCCACGCCCAATGTGTGTCTATGTTACCACACACATGCTGCCTCCGTGTAAATCCACGCACAAAATCGGTGACACAGCAAAAGATTTACTTTTAATGTGTTTTTTGTTTATTATCCGCGGATGGTTTTGTATTTTTTATCCCTGTTTGATGGCAAAAACAATGTATCCAGTTGAAATAATGAAACCCCCTGCTCAAGATCAGCAGGCTGATTGCTGAAATAAATTTGATTGTACTACTTATTAAAACGAGCCAGTGTGTCACTAAGTTTGCTGTTAGTGTGTCTTTGTAAAACTGTACCCTGGTGTTTGTGCCGGTGGTTGAACCTGTATTTTGATGTGTCTGAATCCTCAGACGTAGGTTTTCTAAAAGCCAACCCGCCAGGTAATAGTCATTCATTTCTCCACGTTAAAATAGACAACCAATCAGTGCACCCCCCGGCAGATTAACAGTTAACTTGACCTTCCTTATGTATTTATGTGCTCGTGGGCAAAGTGCAAAATAAATACCGTCATCCGGCTACTGCTGATGAGCAGAAGTTACACGCTGAGGTTCCCGCTGCCCATGTTTAAATGACGTCTCCTGAGGTGCTTTCAAATTGTTAAAATGGCCACACTAGAGCTATACACCAAGGTAAGACTTTTTTGTGTTACATTTTTAAAGTGATACACCATTCATCATCCTTTGCTGTAGTGCTAGTTATTCATGGATCCTTAAAGAAAGATTGTGATGCAAAAATAAAGTGCTACTGTTGTGTGACACTTCTGGTGTGTGTCTTACAGTTTTGTCCATGTTTATGCATTAAAGACCAAAGATTCGTGATTGTTGTGATTTTGAGCCAATAGGATACAATTAATACCAGCTAATAAAAACAAAAAAACGAGTTCTGCAAACAACATGCATACAGGTCTAATGACTGGATTGTTGCTAAAAAACTATATTTGTGATATTTCTTCCCACATAATCACACTGGATTTGTGGGGAGTGGATAATGGCTAATCCATTCAGGTCATTTAGAGAAGGATGACTAGTGTTAATTTTTAACAGTATTTAGGAGACTTTTATGCTGATGGGTGACAAATATTTTGTCGGGGAGGGACCAGGAAGCGTTACCAGAACTGTCATACAGAAAATAAAACATTATGTAATGACATTCTCCTGTCTCTTGGATAAATTGGTTCAGCACATGCAGGTTGTGTTCACCTTTGAGTGTCTGCGTCTTTTATCTCCTGAAACAATCTGCACGTTTTCTAGGGTGCAGGTGTGTGGATTCCTGAACCAGATGCTGTTTGGGTTTCAGCCCAACTCCTTCAGGACTACATTCCTGGAGAGAAACATCTACTGCTACAACTCTCTAATGGGAAGGTTAGACTTTCTGTAGCATGACACTGTCCAGAAGCAAATGATCAAGTTTCATTTGTCATAAAAACGTTGCAGCTTCTGATTTTTCCATTGAAAGGAGATTCATTACCCACTGGACTCTGCCTCTGATTTGCCACCTCTGGGGAACCCTGACATCCTGGAGGGTGAAAATGATCTCACAGCTCTCAGCTTCCTGCACGAGCCTGCCGTCCTGCACAACCTCCGGGTTCGATTCCTGGACTACAGCAGCATCTACACATATTGTGGTGAGCACTAACGAGGTGAAGGCGAGTGGTACGAGGATTGTCTCATAATAACAGAGACATACACACACGTAAGTGACAAGGTCTTGTGGATATTCAACGGCAAGCTGCCAGCGACAGGCAGCTCCTGTGTGCTTCTGTCTGCATGATTATAGATCATAATGTCAACTAAATTACAGTAGGTCAAAGATTAAGCAGAGAGGCAACTCCCTCACCGCCACTAATCTAAGAGCTTCAATACTTTCCATTATGTAGTTTAGTGTAATGATCACTTTATTGTTCACTTTGAACAATTTATATACTGTCCATTTTAGTTTACTTCACATTAGTATAGTTTGTCATTAAAATAGACATTTTAAAGAGAATTTTAACAGCCAGAGGAAATCTGTGGATGAGCAGAAGACACTTTCCTTCCTTCAGAGGCGCAGGCTGAGGTCGGCCTTTCTGAGCTTTGACTTCTTCTCTGCATGGGTTGGTGTTCATTTAATCTGTGATGGGTTGTGTGTCCATACATTGTTAAATAAAGGTAAATAACCAAACTTCTGAAGTCAGGGCTTCATAGAACATGGGTTAAATGTTTGTCCTGTCCCTCCAGGTATTGTACTAGTGGCCATTAATCCCTATGACCAGCTCCCCATCTATGGAGAGGAGGTGATAGACGCTTACAGTGGTCAGGACATGGCCGACATGGAACCTCACATCTTTTCTGTGGCCGAGGAAGCCTATCGCACTATGACCAGGTCAGAGAACAGAGAGAGGAGGTCATGAAAGTCTGTTTTCATGAGAAATCCCACTGCAATGTTAACTTTACACATTATGAATTCTGTGCTCTTAAAACCTGAAACACTGTAAGTTCACCTTGTGGGAACTAACCTCTACTATTTAAATCTGTAGGGAAGAGAAAAACCAGTCAATCATCATCAGTGGAGAGTCCGGTTCTGGGAAAACCGTTTCAGCCAAATTCACCATGCGATACTTTGCTGTGGTTGGAGGAGCAGCACAGCAGACCAGCGTGGAGGAAAGGGTTCTGTCTTCCAATCCCATCATGGAGGTGATGTATTTGTTATAGAAGTGTGGATGTTTCTCTTAGTTAATGTTGTTTAAACATCTAAGCAAGAAAAATCCTTTCCCGTTCTTCTCTACAGTCGTTTGGAAATGCTAAAACCATTCGAAACGACAACAGCAGTCGCTTTGGAAAGTATATTGAGATCGGCTTTGGTAGGAAGGGGGACATCATCGGGGCAAACATGAGGACATATCTGCTGGAGAAGTCAAGGGTGGTGTTCCAGGTAAACACCATCTCCCTCCCTCTCTTTGTTCAGTGCATCATGAAATATGTGGATGCTTTAATAGGCATGTGTGTCATCAGGCATCAGCAGAGAGAAACTACCACATCTTCTACCAGCTGTGTGCCTCCAAAGAACTGCCTGAAATGAGATCCCTCAGACTGGGTGAGACTCAGGCACAGGCAACACCCTCTTTCTATGTGGAGATGTGCCGTGGATTTATAACACACGGGCCACTCTGCAGCATGAACAGTTTTTTGTTGTCTCCAGATGTGCCTGAGAATTTCCGCTACACCAAGCAGGGTGGAGAGATACAGATACCTGGGGCTGACGACTTATTAGACCTGGAGCGCACTCGCAATGCTTTTACCATTTTAGGTATTTGAATTCGCACATAGTCACAAAATGAACTCATTCAGCTTTAGACATTATTTCTTGTCACTGAGACTGTTAGATGTTTTAATTTGACAACGGCCAGTTGGTGAAACACTCCATTCTTGTTTGTTTTGTGTGTAAAAAAATGCAGGTGTGCAGCCTGACCAGCAGATGGAGCTTTTCAGGATACTGTCAGCTATTCTGCACCTGGGTAATGTCAACATCCAGGCCAGCGGGAGAGGTTCTGAACGGAGTTATATTCATGTAAGAAATGAGTGCTTTAGTTGTTGTCATTCTAACAGTGCATAGATTAGTTTCTAGTCTATAGTTTACTTTGTCTTTACTCAGGCAGATGATCCCTCTCTGGCTGTCTTCTCCAAACTCCTGGGAGTTGAAGGACCTCAAATGGCCCACTGGCTGTGTCATCGCAGACTGGCTGTTGGTGGAGAGATGCTGGTAAAACCCATGTCTGGTCAACAGGCCGTAGAGGCCAGAGATGCACTGGCTAAACACATATATGGTCAGCTGTTCACGTGGACTGTTCAGAGACTCAACTCTGCCCTCCGCGCCCAGAGAGGACACGTCAGATCCTTCATTGGGGTGTTGGATATCTATGGGTCAGTGACTGACCTTTGGCTTTAGTGCTAGTCGATAAATATAGACTCATAACACTCAAAATTTAGATAATTATGACGATAGTCTGCAGTATTACTGCTAAGTGTAGCTCACCCTGCTGTCTTCTTTTGGACAGGTTTGAAACCTTTGACCGGAACAGTTTTGAACAGTTCTGTATCAATTATGCAAATGAAAAACTGCAGCAGCAGTTCAACAGGGTAAGTACTGCGAAGTTTTTCAGTCTCCTTTTGTGTCACATACTTTCATACACACACGTGTCACATCAAATTAAAGTTACAACCAAACTTTTTAAAACTCCCTCCTTGTTATTAGTCTCTGCAGGTAATAGTGATATCTCTCTTTAATTTCAACCAGTTGTTGCATCTCCAGTAAAACCCTGATGAAACTTGTTTTCCTTCCTTTTTGGTTACATGTCTGATATTTCTACAGCATGTGTTCCACCTGGAGCAGGAGGAGTATGTCCGGGAGGAGCTGACCTGGAGCAGGATTGATTTCAGTGACAATCAGCAGTGCATCAGTCTCATAGAGGGACAACTGGGTCTGTTCGATCTGCTGGATGAGGAGTGCAGGGTCAGTCGCTTTTTTCTGTTTCTGTCATTAGTCAAAACCTGCCAAGATGTGGTCTCTGTGGTCACTGTCTGTGTTGATGATCAGATGCCTAAAGGTTCAGATGAGAGCTGGGTGCAGAAACTCTATGACCAGCACCTGACCAGGAAGCCCCATCCTCATTTCCAGAAACCTCGCATGTTCAACAGTGCCTTCATCATTCTGCATTTTGCTGACACGGTGAGCGCTAAAGGTCAACGTGCTTCATTTGGTTCAGTTCAGGCAAATCTGTTGAAGGATTGTAGTGGATCTGTTGTTACTTCTGTAGCACCTCTGTTGTCTTTTTCATCAGGTGAAATATGAATGCGGTGGCTTTTTAGACAAGAATCGAGATACAGTCTTTGAGGAGCTCATTAACATTCTCAAAGCAAGTCAGGTAGATATGTGTCACATGTCAAATCTCATACATTTAATTAGCATTAGACTGGAGGATCTCTAACTTGTTTCTGTGCATCAGTCTGAGCTGGTGGCTGAGTTGTTCCAGCAACAGGAAAATGTGCCCTCTGTGGCTAATGGAAGTGTTCGCCCAGGGAAAAGAGCCACCAGAGAACATAAACTGACTGTGGGCTTCCAGGTAAGCTGGTTTTCCTGATATCTTAGTGATTGAACAAATATGCTGTGTAATAATTACACTTTTGCTATGATGGACTGCGTTTGTGCCTGTTAGTTCCGTCAGTCCCTACAGATGCTAATGGACACGCTAAACAGCACCACCCCTCACTATGTCCGCTGTATTAAACCCAATGACTTCAAAGAGCCTTTTGTGTAAGTCCTCATTCAGCTCACCTTTGCTGCTGTGTATGTCTCACTTTGCATTAAATATCGTGTGCACTAACCTACCATCATACCATCCACTTTGTGTCAGGTTTGACCCCAAGAGGACAGTGCAACAGCTGAGAGCCTGTGGGGTGCTGGAGACGATTCGTATCAGTGCTGCAGGGTATCCGTCCAGGTACTGAGCGCCATTAAGCGAGAGAAACACATGAGAAGTCTTTAGTCTTAAAAGACCAGCATGATCAGCATTTAGCATGTCTTGTGAAATCATGTCTCGTGTTTTAACCATTTGCTTCAGTGTTTGGTATTGTGGTGTAGCAATTCATTTAGAATCAAATTAATAATGGTGGTTTGTAGCTTCTCTAAGACAAAAGAATATCTTAAAGACAAATTACAGAGAAATTATATAAGATATATATAAGAAAGACAAGACAGTTCGTGTGATTGAGTGTGTGTGTGAAGTGAGCTGAGTGAAGTGCAGTTTGTGTCCATGTAGCAGCAGCAATCAGTTCTTCAACTGCACTGCACTGCAATAACACTAGTTTGTGGTCAAGGCTCCAGTTCCTGCAGCTCTGTCTTCACCATGTAAATCTGTGTTTCTAGATGGACGTACGAGGAGTTCTTCAGTAGATACCGCATTCTCCTTCAAGGGTCTCAGAGTCAGGAGCAGTCCCAGTCCTTGTGCAAACAGAACGTGCCGCATCTCATCCCAGACCCCGACCAGTACTGCTTCGGAAAAACCAAAGTTTTTTTCCGAGCTGGACAGGTGGCTCTTCTGGAGAGATTAAGAGCGGAGAGGCTGCGTGCGGCTGCTGTGATCCTTCAGAACCAGGTCAGAGGATGGCTGGCAAGGACAAGATACACCAGGATCTGCTGGGCAACTGTTACCATACAAAGATACTGCAGAGGAGCGCTGGGCAGACGGTGAGAATAGAAAGAGCTGTCTGTTGGTGTGCATGTGTCAGACACAGAGGAAAGTGCTTGGTGAACAAGTTGGTATCTTTAGATACAGCAGTCAGGTGTGGCCTGCGATGTATTTTAACACTGTGTAAATATTCTGCCTCTGTCATTTTGAATGCAGTCGGGCCCTGACTCTGCGCTACATCAAAGCTGCCTTAGTGATCCAGAAGACCTACCGCATGGTGGTGGTCAGACAGCTATTCCTCATGATCCGTCAGGCCACCATCACCATCCAGGCCTTCACTAGGGGCACACTGGCACGCCAGAAATACAGACTGGTCAGCATACAACAACCTCACCAAACTTCTTGATCACACCGTGACGAATAACCTCAGTCTGCCCATTTCTAATGTGTCTAAGTCTTTTATTTGAAACCGCTGTTCTGATTTGTTCACGACCATTTAAACATTATTCTCCTTCCTCAGTTGGTGGCGGAGCGTGCGGCTGTGTTGCTTCAGGCAAGAGTGCGTGGGTGGTTGGCGAGGGAGGCGTACAGGCGAGTGTGTGCAGCGGTGGTGTTGATGCAGTGCTGTGTGCGGCGCAAAGCTGCCAGGAGAGAACTGCTGAAACTCAAAACCGAGGCCCGCTCTGTGGAGAGGTACAGAGAGCTCAACAAGGGCATGGAGGTCAAACTGATGCAGCTGCAGCTGAGAGCCGACCAGCAGGTGACTGAAGGCGTTCAGAGAGATTTAATTCTATAATGTGATGTTCTTAAGCTCTAAAATATCTGTGTCAGGAAGTCAATTTCTTTTGTATTCACACAACATATCCAGGCCAGAGAGAGTGCTGCTTTGAGAGAGACCCTCGTTGCAGAACGAGAGGCTGCCAGTGCTGAACTGGAGGCTCTGAAGGCAACAATACAGAACCTGGAAAGTCAAAAGCACGAAAAACAGCAGCACTGGCCAGTCATCAGTGAGAAAGAGGCGGAGGAAAGGAGGAAAGCTGAAGAGAAGTCTGCTCAGACGATATCACAGCTCACAGAGGTACTGTAGGTCTCTAAACCCAACTGTTTAGAAGTTGTGAGGTTTAATTGTTAATTTGAATTCTTTTTAATTTTTAAGGAACTGCAAACCTTGCAGAGAGAAAAGGGGCTTTTCTTCAAAGAGAAAGAAGATCTCTCTGATCGCTTGCTTAAACAGGAAGAAAACCAGGAAGGCAGGTTTACCGGCATTATACAGTCTGTATTATTCTGTCTCCCTTTTTGTGTGTTTCTCCCGCCTTTTATCTCCCTCCTTTCCCCCTCCTCCCTGTGTGTGCAGAATGGGTGGATCGGGCTGTGTCTCAGGCGAGTGCAGCGCTGAGAGCAGAGCTGGATGAAGAGAGGAGAAAGTATCAGGGTCTCCTGAGAGAGTTCACCCGACTGGAGCAGAGATACGACAACCTCAGAGAGATGAGTCTGCTCACTGAGGTTCACAACTACTCCCATCAAAAAAACACTTCCCCAGAAATACTGTTTGGTCTTTAATCCCATCTAGGTTGTGTTTTTGTTTTTCTTCTTCTAATGGCAGCGTTCTAAAGGCCACAGGAGGACAGACTCCACCCAGAGTTTGAGCTTCGAGCCTCCGTCACCTACCCTGCTGTCCCCACAGTCTTTCAGCCCCCTCTCACCCTTCCTACCTGCCTTACCTTTCCCAGAAGAAGACCGCAGGGTCAGTGTGACATCTATGTCCTCAGAAAGGAGGCTCTCAGTGTGGAGCTCAGATACTCTAATGGTGAATGCCATGTAACATGAAAACATGAACATTTTATGACTAGTTATCTACGTATTCTTTCCCCTAATAGTCGTCTATGCACTTAGTCCAGTCGATATGATCTCATCAGGTCAGACATGTAACGCCACACTGTGTGCACTGACAGGACCAGCTGATGGAGGGGACGGATGTGGCCAAAGACGCTGCAGTGAAGACGAGTGGAGAGGACCTGGCCCATGCCTACGATGCTGTTCGAGTGGCCAACAAGTCAGTCTATTAATCGTTCCTAGCAACTAGTTTTCCTTGTTTATCATTCATATATTTGGCAGATTGGGTCTGTTGTTTTTGGTTATCTCTGCTCCTGTCTGTGTCAGGTTACTGGAGAGTCAGCTGCGTGACCAGCGGCAGTGGTGGGAGAAGGACTTGGAGGCTTTGAGGTGCCAGCTTGCTCTGGCAATCTCTGGTTCTTCCTCTGCAGCCCAGCAGGTGTGGACCGAGGCAGTCATCTGAACAATAATGCTGTGTGATCTGAACAAAGCTATGGCTATTTGAGTTTTAATTGTTGTTTGTTTCAGCATTCTCACATTCTGATGGTGCCTTCCTTTTATCTTCACTTCCTACCCGTTTTTCACATCCCCCTGCACATCTTTCTTAGATAACAGTCTACAAAGAGCCATTGTATTCTGGAGTCTAGTTATCCAAGAACAACAACTGTCCGCTCATAGTGTTGTTTGAATGAAACACCTTTCTTCTGTTTGTAAGCGACTCTGGTTTAAAGCTCTTAAAAAATGTAAATGCAATGTGAAAATCGCCTGCAGGAGCTTCTAGAAGCCAGAGAGCAGGAATGTGTGAAACTGAGGAGGGAGCTGAAGGAGCTTAGAAACACGGTCTCACTCAGACGACTCCTGACACAAGGTGAGACATCATGTCTCACTGGAGAAAAATCGCCATTGACGTTTCGGTTTCTCTGGTGAATCTTTACATGATGATGCATCTCAGTAGTTTTAAGTTCGTATTGCTGTTCCAGATGTGTCACGTGTTTGTCTTTACCTTTTTAGTTACTCCCTCACCTCTGAATGCAGAGATCTCCTCCTGCCCGTCCCGACCAAAACCAGCCACAGTAACCGGTTTGCTTGAATGTAGGAAAAGAGACGAAGCCAAACTCATCAAGAACCTCATCACAGGTGAGACTGAACCGATACCATCTGTTGTTCCCGCATATCTTAAAACGTGATGAACAGATTGTGCATTACACTTACTGGAAACATCAGAGACAACTTTAGGGAAGTCTCAAGAAGCTCCTTAATATTTCAAAAGGTGAGACCACGGATTTGAATCATCTGAGTGTGGTGTGATTTGTAATAAACTCTGTTCTGTGCTGTGACCTGACCGTGTTCCGTCTGTCACTACCACCCCCCCCCTGTTTGTGCTTCAGACATCCGTGTTGACAGCACTGTGTCCCTGCCTCCTGGTCTGCCTGCCACCGTGATCTTTCTGTGTGTGCGTCAGGCCGACTGCAGTGGGGACCAAACTCGAGCTCGGTCGTTGTGCAGCGCTGCCGTAACTGCTATGAAGGCAGCTTTGAAGGTAACCTCAGGGTTTGAACCTGCTTGGTGCACCATATGGCTGACGTTTATTGCAAAAGGGCAGTTCACATCACCTCGGGTGGATTGTCACTTGCAGAGAAGTGCTGACAGCTAACTTTAAAAGACCTTGTGTGTGTGTCCGACACCACTCAAAATGATACTTCCCATAAACACACATACAACATACACACTTCACTGCAGTGAAAACGGTTTAGTATAACCTTTCTCAACTCTTCTAACCCTGCAGAAGCACAGTAACGATGTAGGCATGACAGCTCTGTGGCTGAAAAATGTCTACCTCTTGCATGACCTTTTGACCCAGCACTCCCCAAAATCGGTAGGATTCATTTATTTTTTTACTTTCTGCATCATAATAGTAAGAAAGTAGGTTTTAGTCCTGAAAATCTGCTCTTTGGTAAACGTGTAAGCGTTGCTGTGCATTCATTAAATGACTGTATATTTTACTATATTCATTCATGACTGGATTGAGACCCTTGACTCAGAGGAGCTGGTTCCCCTGACGGCCGACATGAGTGATTTGATTCGCGCCCTTAGTGACCTCTGTATCCAGGCCTACCAGCAGCTTCTCTCCGCCACCGAGACACGCCTGCAAAACATCATAGGTACCACTCTGCTACAGATGATACTAATGCTGCTCTCCCTTTAGATGTTTCTGTTGTCTCATGTCCCACTACCCTACTCACTCAGTCCCTGCCCTGCTGGAATCGGAGACCATCCCCGGTCTGTCTGGTTCCGCAGCCAAGCTGGTGACGTCAAGGAAACGAGCAGGCTCAGACCCCAGGTCTGCAGGAGGCGAAGCTCCCACTATGGCTTCGGTGCTGAGGGAGCTTGGAGCCCTTCACAAAGCCCTGTCTCCCCAGGATCTGCCTCCGGCACTGATGGAGCAGGCCTTCCACCAGCTCACCTACCTCATCTCTGCCTCTGCTTTGAACAGCCTGCTGCTGAGGAAAGACATGTGCAGCTGGAGTCGTGGCATGCAGATACGGTAGAAACAAACAAAACATTTTTCATTTGTGTCATTAAAAGAACAACTCTGGTTGCACTACACAGACAATTTGTACAAGTTTATTCAAACCTAGCTGTTAGTTTCATATATCTGATAAAGTAGCTTTAATTTTATTTACTCACTGGGCCAAAATGCACTTTCCTATTTATTATAATCTATAATTTGTTTTGTTACCTTTCAGAGAATTATTAATAAGAGACATAAAATTCTGCAAAACATATGTCTGAACAGTAGAATTTAGGTCAAAATGAAATGCTCAGTGAAGCTCTATTCAGTGTGTTGAGTCGTGTGACTATTTGTCTGTTTTACTTACATGTTCTGAATTTTAGGCACTTAATCTCAACATAAATGAAAAGATTGTGCTCTGCTCCCATAAAAAGTTGAAATTTCTCAGCGCCTTCAACTGCAGTTTATAATATATCTTACAGTATATTACAAATGAAAGAACAGAAAAACTAGATAGTTACATGTTATGAAGTTTATGCAGATTACTTATATGTACAAATGAGTAGTAGACATTAAATAGCATATCCTCTCTGTTTTCAACCAGCTACAACGTGAGCATTTTGGAGGAGTGGCTGCGGAGCCGAGGTTTGCAGGCAGGGGGTGCAGTCGCCACACTGGAGCCCCTCGTCCAGGCAGTGCAGCTGCTGCAGGCAGGGAAAAAGACAGAGGCTGATGCACAGGCCCTAGTTCAGACCTGCACCGCCCTGTCCAGCCAGCAGGTGGGTCCCTCTTCCATCGGCCAACATATTGTCCACTTTAAACTACACATAACAGACTGCTGGTCTTTTGTTTCAGATTGTAAAGATTCTGACCCTCTACACCCCCCACAGTGACCTCGATGAAAGAGTCACACTCAATTTTATTCGCACGGTCCAGGTACGGCCTGCATCTGCAGAGCTTGATGTGGTTGAAAGTTAATGTATCATTTATGAAGGCTCTCTTTTTTTTGCTCTTTCCTAGGGGCTTCTGAAACAGCGCTCTGACGGTCATCCTCCACAGATCCTAATGGATGTGAGGAGAGTGTTTCCTGTCACATTCCCCTATTTGCCTCCCACTGTCCTCTGTCCTGAGCAGTTAGTCATCCCAGACTCACTCAAGATCTCTTTTCTTCGCAAAGCTTAGACATGGGGAAGCATGATGTCCCCTCCAGCTGGCCTCTTTAAGCAAATATACTAATAATTCAGAAAATGTAGTGATCATTTAGTTAATTTATCAGCTGATTCATTTGTGACTTCTGGAGGATCAACATTTTACATCCTAGTGTACTTGTGAGTTTAAAGACAGCAGGAATATGAAGTGAAGAGATAAATAAGGAAAGCTTTTTTTTTCCCATTTTTTTTCATTTTATTGGAAGCAGAAACACAATGAGACTGCAGTCCCAGTAAAATCAACCCCCAATAAGAACAACCAGAATAAAAAAAAACAAAAAATTAGAAACATCTCGTGTATAAAAAAATTCTCATGCGAGTACTTTGTACCACTACACATCATCAGTAATACATATTTATATATTCACAACAAGTTTAAAAATATAAAACAATAATGAAATATCAAAACAAGAAGACAACAATTGGCATTAACATCAAATAATTATGCGTGCTGGCACAGTACATTTTTTTCTTTTCGTTTTATTGTTCCTATCATGCACCGTTTCTGGAAGTACAGGACTGGCGTCGCTGTCTGTCTGTGTGGCCTGGTCAGCTGGACAGAACAGGACAGATCATGCATGTCTGTCCATTATGCGTTTCTGTGCTTTTCATTGTGCTTCTACGTTTGTCCTTAACCTCTATGTGCATTCCTGTTTCACAAACCAGCCCCAACTGGCAAACTGAGAGTATCATTGTCAACAGCAGTAAAAGATTTGTTCGTGGCATTTCCAGCTACGTGACAGTTGTGTATCTGTTATTTAAAGTTATTAAAATACTATGCAGATGTTCTCTTTAATTAAAAAAAACCTGTACACACCAGAGAGGGACCCAACTTGTTTAGTGTCCTTCCCTCTGTAGGCAGTATGACGGTAGAGTATGGAGACTGGCTGTTTATTTGGCACTAAATCCGACCTATTAAACCTCCTGACTTTGTATAAATAGTTGTTATTCATCTCCGATGTGTACGCGGCCTTTCTTTGTCTGCCCACATTTAAGTCAATAATAGCTACATTTCCAGTTTGGGCACCCACGAATACTTAATTCCCAACCGCACAGAGCAAAATTCAAGTTTACAAAAGAGCAGCAAACGTCACTTCACATAGTCGGACACATTTGTTTTCTTCTGAGCCATTTGCAATGCCCAACAACACCAATCGATCTCATTGTTCCAGATTATTTTCCTCTGTGCTGAAAAGCTGTACAAACAAATTCCAGTCTCTAATCAGCTCCACTACAGCTGTGATATTTGGCCCATTACAAGAGAGACAGCATTTACAACATATCAGTCAAACACTTGTGCTGATATAATTAGAATAATAATCCACAATGTAAACATTATAAGACTGCTTTAAAAGTGACTCATCTACATAGATTCTTATAGATTAGATGCATAGAGTTCAGTTCATATACCTTGTGGAAAAAAGGGGGGGGGCTTTTAAATCAATATTTTATGATCAAGTGTTTCTGGGGGCGTGGCCTGCATTAGTGTCATTTCAATAAAGAAATAGAAATAAATCACCCTGTCATAATCACACTTTTTAAGCACTGAAGACCCTGATCATCTACGTTTACTCACCTGATTATTATTTTCATTCACATTTAGCATAACTCTGACACATAAAGCAAACCGGTTTGTAAAAGGGGCATATAGTCCACATATAAGTTGCGTTACTTATGATGGACAGCCAGTGGTCGATTCAAAACATTTAGTTTCACGTGATACTGACTGAAATTTCATTGAACTGCAGGAGGATTTGAAACAATGTGTAATTCCTATAAGTTCATAAACATTGCCTCAGACTAAAAAAAAAAACAAGACCTCAGTGTTATTATGGGTGCAGCAAAGACCCTGTGCTTCTACATCGTCTACACTACATGTTCATACTCTAAGCTGGTTAGAGGTAAACACTAAACTATAGGCCCTCTTTTAAATGTCAGTTCCAGACCTGGTTCGGTCTGGATCTGCAGCCCTTTAGCAGAGGTCTGACGTCTTGGTGTCTGGGATCGAGTTTACAGCACCTTCAGCTGGATCATTAGGGATCATGGGTGCTAGATCGTTAGCGGTTTGCGCTCTCCCTGGGGTGATGTGTGTGTGTGTGTTTTTATAACCCACAGAGACATTTTACCCCAGAGGATGTTGCTTTTACATAAGAAGGTCTCAGTGACATATTTTTATCATCTTCTTACAGGCAGTCTTCCTGTTCTGCACAAAGTCTAGGGCTGTCTAGTTGTGGAATGTTTGTAGTAACACGAAGAAGATGGAAATACCCACCAGAGGACATAAAGTTCACCTTCCTGAAGGAAAAAGATATTTGCTCCAGTCTGAAAATGGACACACGCCTGTGTGATGTTTTGTTTGTGATGGCTTTCCGTGATTACATTTGCAGGTAACAGGCAACACGGGCGGCTACATTAGGGCGACATAAAAACACGCGTGCACTCAAACGCAGTGTCACACACACACACTCTGATGAATCACAGTGCCTCAACGTGTGTTTTCATCAGGTTTATCTCTCTCTATAGGAGACAGACGTACTGTACCAGGGTCGAGACAGAAGGCAGAAAGGGTGTTAGGCAGTGTGCTCTGTTACCAAACAGACGAACATAAAGACAGACGCGAACAATCTTCCTCAGACACTACACTTCTGAATAATCCTGTAGAACTTTACATATATCCTTCATATATCACACTATAGCATATCATTATTTAAATATAAATATAATTTGAAAAAAAAAGAAGTAAATAAATATTAGGTATTATAACTAAATAGTGCTTTGTTCCCAATATGTGTTCCCCACCTGCAATATCTGGAATGTTAGCGGCCCTGCAGCCATTGTTGGTAATGTGTCAGTGGTACAAGTTGGTCCTGCTGCGCTTAGGCCAGGTCCTGGCATATTTCAGCAATTATCTGTTGGCACTTGCGGTCGCTTTTCTGAGCGGATGCAGGCCAGGGAAGGGAAGAGAGGAACAGGGACGGAGGGAAAAGGGTGGGTGAAGTCTACGTAAAAAAAGGTAGAGAAAAATCGGAAAAGGATGCCAAAATATTAAAGGCTACAAGATATTTTCTCACCCTGATCAATCAAATAGGGTGTGTGTGTGTGTGCGTGTGTACGTGAAACGTGGGGATGGGTGGAAAGACTCACCTCTGTTGAGGAAAATACTAATACATTCTAAGATTAAACTCTACTAGTATGTATTGTTCTTTAGAAATGATGGTTGGTAACAATAAAGACACTATGCTTTATTGAAGAAAGTGATGCTTTGCTGTGTGATCCACTGAAATTAAAATATTTACAGCACTGAATGTGTGGTGACTGGTGTCTTCTATGTGCTTTTACAACACTGGATCATCAGGGCAGTGGCTAGCAGTGGCTCAGCAGAGCTCCGGAGCAGTAGCTGGCAGCTTCTCTCTCTCTCTCTCTCTCTCGCCTCTTAGCTGCGGCCCTCCTCTGCAGAGCGCTGGTCAGATTTGAGCTTGACAAATTCCTTGGCCACGTCGTCATTGTTGCGCTGGGAGAGGATGCGCAGGACCGTCAGGCCCGTCTCATCCATGTGGATGCGTTTGCCCAGTGGCAACCAGCAGGCAACGCTGCCTTTGGAGGCCACGTCCTTCAGCTGCAGGACGGCCATGCCCACAGTGCGGTCCTCACGGGCGAAGCAGTAGTCTTTCACACACACCTGCAGCTCGTAGCACTCTGGACCTACCTCATTGCTGAGGGTGCTGTGGTGGAGAGAGAAGATGAGTTAACCACACTGTATTCACACTCATTCTTCCGCCATGAAATGAAACGATCATCATCAGTAGTATTACTCACAAAGTGAAGGTTTCATTGTACTTGGGAGCCCAGCTGTTGTTCTTCGATTTTGTGGCATACTTCCTCTTCTTGTCACTGAGGTGGGGGCCGATGATATAGACCTCCACAAATGGCCGGAATATTCCCTGTGTCTGCCACCTTAGGTCGTTGGCAGCCACCACTGAGACAGAGACGCAGAGAGAGTGGAAGTGGAAGGAAAGAGAGAGAGTGGGAAGGTGTGGGTGAGAGAGATTCAAGTGGAAAACAAAGTGGTGTGAAAATGTGGTGAGAGAGCATGAGCAGAAAGCTCAGAACCGGAAAATACTGACTCTCCCTCAGGCCTCATACTCCGTTTAAAAAAAAGGGGGAACTGGGATTTTATTTCAATATAAAAATATTTCCTTTAGCAGCTGAGAAGCAGTTGGGCACTGGCTTTGTGCTTGTGTCCTACAATGGCAGTGTAACACATGAATATGGCTTAAAATGATATATAAAATGTACTCAGGTACCATATTAGAGCAGTTATTTAATTAATAAGTTATGCCTATTTAGTAATACTACTGGAAAAAGTCATTTTCAGTACGTTTATTTTTGTGTTGATTAATTCAAAATAGTGGGCTAAACTTAATAACTGATTATCCATTGTTCAATTCTCAGAGGTAAAAACCGAGTAGACCACTCATTTCCTTTACCTTTCACTGTGACCTTGTGCTCTCCGGTGTTGGGGTGAGTGAAAATCTCTACATGGATGGAAACCTCTCCTACAGCATCATCGACTCCAGAGCCTAACAGGACACAGGACAGTGATAGAGCCATTAATACCTCTGAATTGGAGGTTTTCTTCTGGGATCCCACTGCAGACCAAATGCCAGCACAAGCCTCTGAGCCTCATAGAAAGAGGTTGCAGATTGTGTCACTAATTTACTACACTTTTGCATTAGATATTAGACAGAACTGAACATTGACTGAACAAACATTTTTGAAAACCAGTACTGATTTAAAACAAGGCACAGTGACCTGTTTGTACATATGCTGAGGTCTGGAAGCAGGCAATCAGACAAAGCTGCTATGAGTGGGCATGAGAGTTTTATTATAGATACCAGGCTCAGTGTAATGTAGTTCATGTCCAGTCAATAACTGTGTGTTGACCTTCAGGTATTTTATTACTTCCTTCAATAAGTCATCTTGCTTTGTGATTAGACACTGACTGAATGACCTTTTCACCATTTCAGCAAATGCGAGGTAACAATTTGGTTTCAGGGGGGACAGTGGTTTGTGCCCACGCGTAGCAGCTTTGTTTCTCTTTGCATGGTGGTTGGTTAGAGGCAGAGAAGAAGACAGGAGAGAAGCTAGGAAACTGACAGTGTGGTTCCCCCCGACACAGATCAGGTCAGGACATGCTCAGATGGATCTGGACAGGTGGACACACCCATTCCTTGGTAAAGATTTTTACCCAAGCATGGTAAGAGGTGGGACCAAAGACGGGGAAGGATCTTACAGGAGAGAGAAGCAACAGCTCAGATCTGTTGGAGAAGGACAGCACGACTTATAAGCAGCTCCCTAAATAAAGCTGTACGCTGTGCAGCACTGACATTTTATTCATACTCTAGATAATGTAGCTATGAATGCAGTGCTAAGACCATGACCTGTCTACATGGCTCTATTCAGGCTCTCAGTCTTTTGTCTGGGAGGGAGGAGGTGGACGAATCTTTACTCCGTGTCTCTGTGTGGTAATGTGCTGTACGTGAACAGGTGGTTTAAATCCACATACATCTCCAGAAGGATATGGTGGCAGATGGGCATTCATTTTCAGTGTTTTAATTAGTGTCTTCACTCTGTCGACGGTATCGTTGTGGCGACGACCAGCAGCCCGCGTGTGTTTTCAACCAGCCACCCACTAAACAAGGTGTCTGTGGGAGTTAGATGGCCGAGTGTTCCTGGCATGAGGCTTTCTGCTTCTCTCCAGGGAGAATTATGGGATTGTTAGTCTTGCTGCCAACAGGACCAAAGAGAGCAGCAGTCATCCATCTGGCCTTGTCTACTCTGTGAAGGACTTCCATAAAAGAGGATAAAGAAACTTTGCTGGGTGGGAGGCAGGGAGAGGTGGCCATGAAAACTCACGTTCGTCTTATTGAACAAACGTCAGGTACATATTTTGCACCATATTGCTAAATTTTCACCATAACGGACATTCAATCTCAAACCTGTACTGTGATTGTGCCAAAAGAACCACCTGATTTGTGCATATTAACAAATGACTCATGATTATTTCAGTTCAAATTAATGCAGCTCATTGCCTGCCGTGCAGGAGAATTGTAGCCTCCACTGATCAAAGTCCTCTTTTAACAGTGGAGTTCGTAGGAATACATTCCATTATGCTTCATTCAATCTTCGAGCTCTAATTATCTATTCAAAAATGGTTGGAGAATACTGTCCTGCGAAATGTCCTTGGAAGGAAGTTAATATGCATTCCTATTACAAGGACTTTACTTTGCTTGGCAGATGCTTTTATCCAAAGCGAATTACAGGTGACTTTTGTGTCTGGTTCAGGGACACACCTGATGAACTAGGAGTCAGGCGGGTTTCGAACCTGAGTCCCAGTCTGATGCTTAACCCATTGAGCTACCAGGACTGGTTATTTATATGTACCTCCACGATGAAAGCAAAGAAAGGGTATGATAATTAAAACTCTATGCGCAAGCGGACAACTAGTTGTGAAATGTTAGCAGTACCAAAATGTTTATGTTGAAAGTCAAAATTGTACATTTGTTCAAAAAGAGTTTTGGCTGGAATTGGACTTTGTAACAGGTCAGCGATCGTGGTTCTTATCCTAAGATGACATTACACAAATGTGCCTAAAGCCTTTTAGCCTTTTGACCAGTCTAAACACACTTTTCTCAGTTTCACTGTTCGCGTGGTTCAGAATTACATTTCGTCTATCCCACTGTGTGTGTGTGAGAGAAAGAGTCAAATCTTTTTGATACTAATCTAAAGTGACAGAAGTCATGCCACCTGACTGCAGGGGCTGCTTCTGATTGGCTCAGTCTGTGGCGAGGGGATGAGTTGAGCACCCTTTTTCCTCATCACTGCTCTAGGGAAGGCCGTCACGCTTCACGTGGGATCTGTGTGTGTGTGTGTGTGTGTGTGTTTCTATGCGTCCATCCCTGTCTGTGTTTATGTGTGTTGACAGAGCAGTCAAGGACAGTGAGCCCTCCAAGACAAACTGAGCCAACAGCCATCATCGTCTCTATAATCTACACCTCTTCATTACATCTTTAATTTGAAACAGAGTGGGGTAATAATCTGGGAGAAGGGGGGGGGGGGCTTCTTTTCTGTCGTCCATGGAGACGGACGGACAATGTAGTGCGCTTCTGCTTCAGCAACCTTAAGGAAAAACTCACTCAGTCACACTGGCTGTATTCAGGCTCTCACTCGCCCTCTTGACCACGTGCCCCCACACACACACACACACACACCGACGCACACACACACACACACACACACCCACACCCACGCACGCACACACACCTCTTGGGCCTCTGACATCATGCTGAATCAGGATTCCTCCACACTTTAATGCATTTGTATTATTTTCCTCTGATGTCCATGTCATGCATCAGTGTCTGCTCATACATACTGTCCATGGCGTATGTATTCAGTGCAGGTTCCATACATACAGACATCAGTGTGTATATTACATGCATGAATGCATAAAGTCTATGTCCTTGTTGTTGAGGGGGATGTATGTACAGTATGTGTGGAGTGAAAAAGAGAGGAAATGTTCAATCTGTGCATTAAATTGGCCTTTGAGATGAGTTTGAGCAGGCAGGGGAGTTTCAGGATGCATATGGGGGAGGGTGGAGGGTGGGAGGAGTTGGGCTTTGTTCTGAAGGATTTCTATTAGTCCTGGTTGTCTCAGGTCCTGAGCCTGAGTGTCACATACCCTTCTCTGGGTAAACATCCTCACTAGTGGTGAATCTCACCCCCTTCCCGCCGAACACTGGCCCACAGATGGGGCAGAAGGAGGGAGTAGACAGAAAAAGGAGAGACATGTACAAATGAAGTTTGCAGACGTTGAATTAAGAGGTACAGAGTAGAAAAACAGGTCTTGTAAGTAAAGAAAAAAAACTGTTCCTTTTTTTCTTTATTCTTCTGTACAGAAAATGTAAAGATTACGTAGATCTGCTACTATAAAACATACTTGCATGACTCAGACGTGCATAGCATTTTGCCTAATTAAATGTGAAATGACCATCCAACTGAAATGGATGGTAAATTAGACGGCAGTTCTCAGGGACGGTGTCTTAGCATCAGCATCCACTAAGATGACGGCTGGTATGAAGCCATCTGAAAGCAGGTTGAAGGCTGAGCAACAGAATCAAAGAGTGAGAGAGAAGAGGGGGTGGATATTTATTTTTTCAAAGCAAATAGCTGTCAGATCATGTCAAGAATAGTCTCTGCGTTCCTGGAGGCTTGCTACCGGGAGACTGAGCATTTCAGAGCAGAGACGAAAATATTGTGCTGATGCAGCCTCGACTTCATTCTCTACAAAACACGTGAGATATTTTTAGGGAAGAGGCATTTGGGAAACCCCAACGTCAAAAGAGGAGTGGGAAACACTGGCTCCTTCAAGAGCACAAAGCAGTGATTTTAATCACTGAGGAGTTCACACATGAAGATACTGGATGTTTAGAGAAATAAAAACCCAATACAGAGAAAGGTAAGAGTAAAAAGTTTTAAGTTACCTTGTGCAGTTTGTGACTGGACAAAGGTCTTAATGAGTTTGTCTGTGGCCTGCGTGTAGAGGGACAAGGCATAGTGAAGAGACTGGAGGTCAGGACTCTTTTCCAGGAATGTCTTTTTCAGACCCACACCACCAGCATGGAAGTATTGCTAATATACACACAGGCAAACAGACAAAAGAAGACAAGGTTAGTCATTATAAAATACACATTTTGTTTAAATTCCTTGAATAAAACATTCAAATTCGTTAAAACATTTTAATTAAAAAAAGAATAAAATATGCAATATGGCGAGATGTATATAATTTCATGTAATGTGAGCATCATGTTACAATCATGAAATTATAGCTTGATATGTGTTAATCATTCTGATTTCTCAGTCCGTGGGTAACTCCAAATAAATAATACGGTCTGCCACTGTGTCTTACTTCCATTATAACCGCATTCACATTCAAACAGAAGAAACACGATTCACAACTAAACTAAAACATCACAAAGAAAGTTCAAGGATCAAAGTGTGAAATCAAAGGATCTATTGTGATTTTCTGTGGTTTCTACAAAGCGCACCTGTTCATGTGAAACTGTGCTAATGTAACTGAGTCGCTACCTTGATGGTGTCCAGAGCAAGTTCTATCACCGCACACTGCTTCGGTGTGAGCGCTTTGGCCTCTTCGCGAACCATGTGCTCCTAAAGAAGGCAACAGTGATCAGTCTGTCCATTCATGTGCTCAGCTCTGATTAGAAAAGGAGTGTGTTGTACCTTCAGCTTGGACAGCTGTCCCAGCTCTTTGGCAGCATTAAAGATGAGCTGAGTGCCCTGAAAGAGACAGAAAGACAGAGGAAAGTACACAGGCAGAGAGAGAAGCGTTTTATTATCATGACGAAACAGGGAAGCAGCTTAGTGTCACACAGAGGACAGCGATGTTTTCCACACACACACTCACAAACAGTCAGTCTAAGCCGTTTTACAGATGTCAAGGTGCTTTTTTCTTCAAGGGCTCTTATCACACTTATCTGTGTTTTATTCATTCCAAAACACACACACACACACACACACACAGTGAGACATTTCAGTACAAAGAGAAGGGAAGGTGGCTCAGCTTGTAGTGAGGGCAAGGAAGGAGACAATCTCGCCCACTCGTGGACACGCACACTTAGCAGCTCTGCAGTTGCTCTGCGGTGTGCGAAAGGTTTTTACTGGAAGTCCAGTCTAATGCAATACTCCAGTAAGTTAATACGGCAGATCAGTGCTGCTTACTGCACTTTCAACTTCTATCTCAGGTTACAGCTTTGGAATATGGTTTTGAAAATACAGCGGGTACTATAAACTACTGGAGTTTTAATAATCTTACAAACATCACAATAATGCCGGCACGTGAAACAAAATACCCAAATCAATGTCATAAAAATGTCATTAGGTTGTAAAAAATATAAAGAAAGAATAGAGAAGTGTGTACATTGGAAACTGTGTCATGTCTGCTCATATTTCAGATACTGTGGTGAGACTGGGATCTACAGAGTCTGACAGTGGGACTTCCACAGCATGTACACAGCACTAAAGAGAAACAAAAATTAACGTTTCCATTGTTTTGACTGAGTGGGGAGCTGAGGGAGAGCGATGGAAACACTGAGAGAAGACAGAGGAGAGAGACAAGACACATTGATCCAAATGGGTTTAGTCCTTACATCACTGTGAGAAGCACTCTTCAGCCTCCCCTGGAAAGAGAGCATGTGGTTAATTCATTGAGCAGTAGCCGGGCCCTGCAGTCTGACTTCACTCTCACTGCCTAGATGCACATTCAAAAGTCCATGTGAAAGTTTAGGACACTCATTAGTATCAGAGATGTCACCTTCATTCGACTATATTGCTCCTCAATATCAATATAAATTTTTGTCTATTAAAAAACATTGGAAATGTAAATGAATGCGATAACATCTGATCAAATTTATTTTACCAGTCGGGGGTTGGGTTATTTTATGAGAAGCTACATCAGTGGTACCACGATATTTTATTTAAATCTAACATATTATGACATGCTTTCAGTGAAATAAAAACATAACCTATTACTGTAAGTTAAGGAAACAGCTGAGTAATGGCTACACTTCTTCAGGGCTGGGGGCTTGGAGCTTAGGTTCTTTAAAAAAAAAACAATCTGTAAACACAACACTGACAACATTATCAACTAGTGAGTAGATAAGATGACTATGTTCACTGACTGGTATAGCAAGTTAGCTATCTCTCCTGTCTGTTATATGGTGCTGGGCAGGTTAGGGATGATTATGTGTTTTTAATTCTTTATAGCTGATTAAAAGAACTGACAAAGATCCTGATTTTATTACTTAATTATAGGCACAAAATAAAATGACAAACTATTCCTTTAAAACAAGAAAAAGTTATGGTTAGTTAGTATTTTCACATTAAATTAAAAAAATTGTGGTTTGACAAATATCAATCCAAACCCATAACCTCCTGTAACAAACACCACTCTCTGCATTATGACCAGTGACATGAATCCATCATAACAATAATCATCATTATCAACAACAGAACATGAAACCAAACCAGGACAGACCAACATGACGGGTCTGCAGCAACATACAGTACAGTACAGTGTTGTACAGTATACTGAGAGGAGACTGCAGTGTTGAAATAGATCAGATGCAAGCAACAAACCCACAGTGGGGAGTGGGGGATTAGGACACAGTTCAAACAGGAGGGAAAGGTGTGGAAAGTGGGAAGTTGAAAGGAGGGAGAGGGGTGGCTGGAGGTGGGGCAGAGCACCAGTTAATACACCACGAGAGCTCAGAGTCACCCCACCAGACTGGTCACCAGTCCCAGTGAAAAGACACGATGCATGAGAAAAAACACCAGGTGCAAGAGAAGAGCACCACTTCCTGTTTGAGGAAAGTGTTCAGGAAGAAGGGACAGCAGAGGAGGGGGGTACTGATCGTGGAGATTGTTGAGGGGTGGGACCTAACAGTCAGAGGCAGGAATGCACCATGCTTTTTTTTTTTTCTTTCAAAGAAGAGAGAGTTGGAGAGGAGAGGAGAGAGTTGGAGAGGAGAGGTGTGATGTGGGGTTTAAAACAGGGGAAGGTCGAAGCCACATATAGCAGAGAACCAACCACCGTGGACGGACAGACAGACACACACGGAGGAGTGCTGTACTTACAATCATCTGTGGAGGGAGAGCGGTGGGAGCAGGATGTAATAATAATCACAACAACCAGAGAGAAGGGTCAGTCAAGCTGCAAAGAGCCCCACATCAATTCAAAAAGAAATACACTTTTGGACCTCGGGGCGTGAGGGACATAAACCAATTGACTGTTACAGCCTGGACTAGTGGAGGACAAGTAAAGAACTGAGCTGGGCCATCAAATTCAACTTTACTACTATGAAATTTGTTAGAAAATAGCACAGAATTATTTTCCCGTCTCAACACAACAGGGCAGAGGCGAAGTGGATACTTGCACGATAGTCACGTATTTTATTTATCACCTTATTATAAGTGACATGAGGCTCTTTTGATAATAACCAAACACAAATAAGAACACATATATTCAAAGCAAAAGAAAACAAGAGGCTGCTTTCCAAAATGTAGAATACTTTTTTGGAAGAGGTCCAGATTCTTTGGGCAAAAAACAAAAAGTGCCCCACTGCTGCGAGTTATCCATGAATATCTCTTAAATCTCTCAAAGACATAGAGGACTAACATGCTGGAGAGCAGCCATGAGCTGGTGTTAGAATGATATGGTGCACTCCTTTGTCACGTTTCTTCTTTTTCAGAGTTTTGTTGGTTGCTAAGATGGATAGGGATACTGGGGGTGATGCTGAGAACATTTCATGTGGGGATTGCGGCGTGGATAGGATGCCATGTAGATGTGATGCGAAAGCAGTTCCATCCTAAGGCTCATTAGAAAACCGTCTCCTACCGCAACACACGCAAAATGTCTGCTTGTGTGTTGCCTGTTCTCATCCTCCACCTCCTCGTCCATTTCCTTTGCTGCTGCCTTAGCCTTACGTGTGTTGTTAGTCATTTCTCTGCCGTCTATTTCGCTGCCGCGGTCGTCAGAACAAACCAATATTTCTTGTTCTTTCAGCTTTCTGAGAAACAGACCCTAGCGATGTGTCTGTCTGATGTTCATTACAAATGAACACGTTTTGGGCTACTGCTATTGTTGTGTGCATTAGTATGGCATTTGTTCATGCAGTTAAAAGTCTAAGTGCTCTCACCGTTTGGTCCGTGAGCGGCGGCAGGACGATGGTCTTCTCCATGGTGTTCATCACCAGCTTCCACAACTCCTTCAGCACACGTTTTAGCACAGTCTTCTCACAGATCTTAGCAAACAAGCTCAGGCTGGCAGGAAGGCGAGACAGAGTAAAAGAGGGAGAGATGAATAATAAGCACCAGAAGCGACCAAACACTACGCGTCTGAAGGATAAAATAGAATAAAGAGAATAAATAAACAGAAATAGGCAGATGTAAGAAATCACAGACCAAAATCATATTTTAGTGATTTTTACAGCTTTTCCATGACGAGGTAAATTTATCGTGCTTCTTTTAGTCATTCTCATATTTTCCACCACAGTAAATGATGATTATTATTAAATTAGAATAACATACATACGTATATTAAATTACAGTGATTTACATACATTACTACAGTTGAAAGGACAAAAATACTGAAAACAGTTCAAAGTCTCCTTTGCAATTGAAACTACTCTAAAGTGACCATAGTTTACTGGAGATAAAACAAGGCAGTGTGTTCGGGTGAATCAGCTAATTAAAAAAACGGGACAATTTCTTTTGAACTAATTGGAAGAGTAGTAGAAAATAGCCTCACTTGCTGTCTAGGAACTCCATGATAGGCTGCAGGACGTTGTCAGCGTCCTGGGCCACACTGCTGGCATTGCCCACATTTGAGGTTCCTTTCACCTGAGACAAGATGTCTCCCATCTGCTTCACATTTTCCTCAATATGAGGCTGGAAACTGCACGAGGACAACATAAGAGTAGAGGAAGTTTTCAATGCAGTTTGTCCGTCACAGTAATGTAAACGTTGTGCACGGATGCGTGTGTGGAGCCATTGGGGTGCTTCTACCTGACTGCAAAGACCCTGCTGAGATCATCCATGACATTGTTGAGCTTAACCTGCAGGTCCTTCAGGATATCGCTGGCCTCCACACACAGCTGGAGCACGTACAGAGAAACAAACGCACACAGGCGGTTGGAGCGATCGGGCAGGGGAGTCGAAAAGCAATAATGACACTAACACACACGTTTGGATTACGGGGACTGTCTGAACTAGACAACTGTGACCAAATACACACACAGATGCACAGCGGTTGAAGTAGTGAATAAGACCAGCTGTGGGCTGGTCGTTACGCGAGGACAATGGAGGAGATTCACTCACATCTTTTCCACCCATGGCTTCGAACATCTTCTCCAGCTGAACTCGCAGCTGCTGGATGTTGTTAATCAGGATGCAGGGCTGAGGACAAGACAGCACATGTCTGGCTAGAAAAGTCACTGTGTGCTATAACAGTGTGTCAGCTTTCTGTTGGTACGTGAAAACCATGAATGTCACGTACAAATCAAGGAGGTGAGTTGATTTATACTGAAAGGTAGAAGAATTGTCTTTGACTACTCACCACTTTCTCCATTGTGACATAGTTGGCAAACAACTTGGAGATGATATCAGCATAGGAGAGAAGAACATTGCTGATGGTCTGGGAAGGAAAATGAGAGGAGAAAAGGCCATTGGTCATCAGGTTGGAGTCCGTTGCAATAGAAAGTACCTGTTTGGTATAAATGTATTTCTATGTTATAATTCGCCTGCCACTTGTGATTTCACTCCTACCTTGGCAAATCGCTTCATGTAGTGTCCCACAATCTGCGGATCTGGACACTCCAGCTTCCTGATGATCTCAAAGCTCTGATTGAGCTGAGAAAACACGTCCACCACCGAACAGGAAAACAGAGCATGCTCTGACGTGACTTGGAACTGTAGGGCAGAAAATATTTACAGGACGGTTCAAAATTAGGAAGAAAGAGCAGGACGGGGAAACATGTGAAGGGAAATGGGGAAGTAGGTGAAAAGTTGGGACTGAAAGGCAGCTAGGTTGATGTGACCTCCAGGTAGCCAACACAAAAAACACGACCCATTAGACACCGACTTTTATATCTTTCACTGCAGGTACAGATGCCCTAGAGCCAGCTAGATCTGGTGACAAGTAGGAACTCCTGTCTGTCTCTCTTTATTTGGCTACTGGTTAGCGCCTGGTCCCTAATTGGCTAGAGGTTAGTGTGCTGGTGCTCCTGTGGGGAGCCTGGGTAATGAGGTGAAGACAGCTTTCATGCAGTAGAAACTCAGGAACAAGGCCATACCTTCACAATCTCATACTGTCACTGAGTTTTTACTCTTTCTGCAAGTTCACATGTGTCTGTACGAAAGAGGAACATTTTATATGACAATGTGCTTTGACTCTCTGAAGAAGGGTTGGGAGAACAGGAGGCAGTATGACACTTCCTTATTGGTCAATAACATGTGTGACAGAAGTACAAAGAATGCATTAAAGTCATTCTGACTGAACAACAACAGACTCTGCATTATCCAGAGGATTGAGAGGAAGACAAGGCGACGAAGAGCTGGAAACTATTACCCCATCTTTTTTGTCTCTTTCCAAAGCACCATGTAGAAAGTCGCGAGACACTTCCTCGTTTTCGTCCAGCCACTGGATGACAAACGGCTCAAACCAGCTGTGGAGTAACGAAAAGAAACCAGGAATCCAAAATCACACAAGGAAAACATCATTCCTCCTCTGCTCCCCTCTTATTTTCAGTTTAGAAGTGTCTGTGGTTGCAGTGGCTGCTACTCACGCAGGATATTCAGGCACTCTGCTCTTGAAGAAGGGCAGGTCTTTGCAGTACTCGTTGTACAGCCACTTGACTTTGAAGTGCAGGTTCATGTAATCGGCACTCTTGCACAAGCGATTTTTTTCGTGTTCTGAGAGAATAAAGAAGAGAAATGTGCGCTGAGGTAAAGGCAAAGTTCTTCAAATGATCACGTAAAATCATTTTATATTGCTGTCACAGGCATATCACAAATATTAGTTAATACTTACCCTCCATAGCATACTTCATATCCTGAGCAAACATGTTCCACATCACTTCAGCGCTGATTTTACCCACATTGAGCTCCTGGGGAAACCTTGATGTAGCAGAGAAGAGGGACAAATCTACTGTAGATGCACTTAGAGAGAGAAGGAAATGGACAAGAGCCCAACTAACTGACAGAGATATATTTAGAAACATACTGGTTTAGGCAGGGAGTGTAGGAATTCTTGTCCTCCTCGATAATGGAGACGATGAGTGTGATGAGTTTGGACCAAAAGTCCAGATTTTTGATGCTGGGTCCTTGTTCCTCTGGAGGCACGGCTCCCTGTTTGGCCTGAAATCACAACAAAATGAGCTCTTTTTAGAGCTTTTCCTCCAGAGATCATGGTCACATCACGTTAAATACGATGCAAAGATGGAAACTGTCAACTCGTATACTAGTGCACTGAGGCAAAAATATGTCTATTTATCCTCAACTTATCCGGTTTTTAAACTATTTTACATTATTTCAAATACATTTTGGGTCTACTCCACCACTCAAACCTGTCCCTTCAAAAACAAATACTGTAGTTTATTTCTCATGTTACCAATTCATTACCAAGGACATTAAAAAAAAATCATCATCACTATGTTGTTACTTAAGCAAGTTACACATCTTTAACATTTGCTGGTCAAACAACTTTAAACAAACGCAAAATGTCAACTATCTGGACGACTTCTTTGAAATAGCTCAAGATTTACTGGAAGAAAAAACAAAGTCGAGCACCGCAGGGGCTGAAGAGGGAAGAATGAGATTTCAACAAAATATAGCAACATCCCTCAGGATGAAATGTTTTATTCAAAGGGAAAAATGCTTATTTGAAATTCACGAGGGAGTCTGAATAGGGCTGGCAGTTTAATGAGGACTCATAGCAAGTTCTAGAAATACTTCAAATCTAACACAAGACAGATGGATGGCAGAGACTGCCCCAGACAAGACGCAGACCCGTGTGCATATATGTACGTACGAAAGAAGCACAGAGTCTCACAAAGCAGAAAGAATATGAGCGAATATCATTCAAAAATGTTTCTACAACCAACATTTTTATCTGAGCAGTTTGATTAGTCGAGTAACAGTGGAGGGCACCTCAGCTTAGAATGATCCAAGAAGAACCCAGCTGGACAAGTTTGAAATGAGTCAACTCTTTCTGTGAGTGTGTGACTGTTTGAACCAAAGGAGACTACCACTAATTCCACTGCTAGTAAGCACAAACAGCACAGACCATACAGAGTGGCATAATATCTGGCTACTGTGACCAAAAACTCACAAAGTAATTAACTATCCAGGGTTAGAGAAAGGGCAACACGTCCTGCAATAATGTGCTGTGTTTTCTGTATCTTTTTGATTTCAAAATCACACTTTCTCTGTAACAATTAGTTTTTTCTTTTAGTGTACTGTTTAATTTTAATTGAAATTTCCTTCACTCGCACCTAAATAGACATTTATTTCATTGCTGCTTCTTACCGGGTCTGTCTGATACTCGCGGCTGTACAACTCATGACAGTTATTAAAGATGTACTCGTAGGTTGAGTTCAGACAGGCTTTGACACAGTCCTTCACAACCTGACTGGCTCTGGGTGGAGACTGAAGCTCCTGGACCTGAACACAAACACAAAGAGTCAGGAATCTACATTTTGAGCAAACTCTAGATAATGTTCATTGCATCCTGTATGTGTGTCACACTTATAAATAATATGTGATATATAAGTATGTGGAGAAAGAAGGTAGAAGATGGGACCTTACCTTCATTCTGAAAAAGGTGATACTGGTGAGGAGGTCCACTGTGGACTTCAGGTCCTGCAGCCTTTCAGGGCTGCTAGCTGGGAAATTGTTCTGCAGTCCGACGAAAAGGAAAAACACTGAGACACTACAGATAATATCACATCCATCCTTGTCCGAAGTTTTTTTTATATCCATGGGCAAGATCCAGCACGGTCACACAATTTCCACTGCCACCAAACCCTTACACTTATTACTGTGTGGGTGCACAGTGCTTCCTGAATGTGTTTGTGCATGTTTCAGAGAAGCCGTCACTCTAATTAACACATCTACCTTCTCTTTTTCCCCACAAGGTGTGATTTCTAATCGGAAAGAGAAGCATTACACGCATTGCAGAAGACAGGAGAGAAACCTTACTCGATACATGGACAGGTCAATCCTCAGAGAGTTGTGCAGCTGATCTAGAAGCTTGACAAATCGCTCTTTCTGTGGGTAGTACAACACGTACGATAAGAGAATTTTCATATGGTCAAACATGTAGAAAACACACTACGCTGCAGTAAAAACAGGAATAAAGTCTCTCTGCAGTGACTCACCCCAAAGTTAGAAGCAGCAAAGCGGTCAGAGGCAGATACGTTGTTGGTTGCCTGCGTGGTGTGGGCATAGTAGGCATTGATGTTCGCCAGTAGGGTACTCATCACCGCAGGCACACCAGGGCACATGTACTTAGAAGACAGGCAAGCAAAGTGGCTGCAAATGAGGGACAATTGTTAGCAAACACGCCACATTGGATACAGTGGAAGCATGAAGACACACAATGATGAGTGTTGTTTTTTTTAATGCGACATACGTCATAGCCTGGTAGATGGACTCCACCCCGTAACGCATTGCAAACTCATCTACAATCTCCTGGGGAGTCTCCTCAAAGTAAACCTTCCATGCGTCATCCCCTTTAGCGTCAGGGATCTTCACCACGCCGTTATTCTGGATGTCTGTCACGTAGTGGAAGAGGTTCTACACAGAGGAAGTAGAAAACGTTACAGTACGAACGGAAGCACTCAGTTGTAATGATATGTTTCAAAGTGAATCTATATTCAGGGCTCATGGGTTGTGCGTAGCAATAAGAGCGGTCATTTGTTGGTTTATGTTCAGTTACTATGCTCTGTTGCGTATTGGCCCGTGTAGCGACTCTATAAAGTTTATAAAGTTATTTGTTTACTGTATTCTTGGGTGCAACTACAAATGCACCTGACTCACTGGAGCAGAGTAAACTTCACGTAATATAAACTTGAGTTTAATTTAGAATGAATCCATTATGGAAACAGACATCGGATAAGTAAATAACCTGTTTGACATGGTTCATTAGAACGAGTTGGCACAGAGGCAGAGGCACAGGCACACAGACGCACACACAGAGATGCTTGTGTGCTGAAATGCCCAATGTGCTTAGCGTACAGCGTCAAGGTTCACATACGATATAGGCAATAGAAAGTTAAATGCGTGCTCAGCATTGTGTCGTGCGGTTAAGCCAACAATGAATCACTGCACATTGCTGATTGCACCTTTGTGCACCAACCAGCTTTAAGTTTTCGCTTCCCTCAATTAATGCTCTTTGTCTGAATTTAACATTTCACATGTTTTAAACATTATTTCACATTATAATGTAAAAATAGCCTGAAACAAACACAAAATAGTGGCGCAAAGGTATAATTCATTTTCAGCATGTGACTAATTCTGAAGATGTATATTTTAATACTGTGTGTTGAAACACACACACACACACACACTTACTTCATGTAAACAGGTGTACTGAACGTGATACGGGGCGACCGTCTCCTCCCCTTTGATCTCTACGTTAATGTGCATGCGGATGGCTCCAGACACAGCTGATTTGTCTGTACGCTTGTCTGTGAAGAGCACAAAACATATGACAACATAACTATCAAAGTGAAAGAAATCTGAAGCTTGAAATAAACTAATCCGGGCTATAAAGAGCTGTGGTATTAAGAGAGCATATGTTATATGATCTAATAATTCAAGGGACACAATATGATTTAACTGACCGAGATTATACCAGACGTCCATCTCCCCACTCAGAGTGCGGACCTCGATAATAGTCTGACCGAGGAAGTCATCTGACTCACGCTTGAATTTCTGCTTCACACGAGACTTAATGTCATCATCCTCATCCCACACTCGCACCTTGATGCGGTCTGAAGAGTTGTGACACTCGCTACGTAGGCAGAACCAGAGAATTAGCCACAGTTTACGCTGACAGTTGGCCAAGAAGACCAGATGGATTACTATCCTGACTCATGCTTTACAACAAGTCTAAATCCATTTTGTTTTAAACAGACTGTAGATAAAATGTTTAACTGCAACTACTGGAATTTACAGGTTAAGTTGATGGATGGATGGAACAACAACACACGTAATCAATTAACAATTTAATCATTGATCATAAACAAAGTTCAAGTTCTAGTAGTTTTTCTTTTGTTTTGTTTTTGAACATATTACCTGGGGATGAAAATAATCAGTTGAAAGTTAAGAGGTCTCGACTCACAAATTAAACGTCTCCTCCCAGACAGGGTTGAGGTTGCCGTAGATGGTCTTAGTCCTCTTTTTGGTCTTTCCCACCTGGACAGTGACATACGGATCACTGGATCCGGTTTTATCTTTTGCTTGTAGACCCTGGGCACACAGCACTGGGAAGCGGGGGTAAAAAAAAAAAGCCCGAACCGTCAGTCACTTTATGTGTCTCATTTGACCTTCTGCCCTACTGCCCCACAAGTGCCACCTGTGTCCTTTTCAGGCAAACAAACAGCTTGTCTCACTTTAAAGACACAAACACCTGACATGGGCCGTTTCCTGAATCAGACTTTGATACTGACACTGTCGGCCAACTGCCTTCAAGCTGTTGTACTGTACTGAAGTCGATTCCCCGCTCACCTGTGATGCTGATCTTGGCTGACCATTTAGAGGTGCCATCGAGCACGCTCTGTTTGATCTGCTTCATCTGGGTGACGTGAGTGGACTTGAGAACAGCGAACACTTCCTGAATTAGTTCAAAGATCTCCGGCTTGTTCCTTTCGCGGATCTTCATGCGGTCTTTAAGAACCATGATGATGTTCTGAGTACGGTCCTCGGCACCGTGTTTAGAGCTCTTCTCTGCTGCTCCTGGTTAGTGAGACAGTTAAGAAAGTGATCATATGGTTAGAAGTGACTTAATGTGAGAGGTAGATGGTTTAGAGTTCCCATACACTTTGATGAATGACTTAAGATCAAGTAGCGTTCTGAAAGTGCAAGAGGAGAATTTAACGAATAAATGAGAGGGAGGCACAGTTGCAGAACTATAAATGTGGTGTGGAGGAGAAAATGAGATGAGATGTGGGCGACAGCAAAAGAGAAACAGCTTTTAATATCATCTCAAGAAAACAAGGAAAGTAGGTGTTGGAAGAGGAAGACGAATTGAGATAAGAGGAACTAGAAGGACTAGATTATTTAAAGTTCTAAAAGCGCAGCACTGACACAGCAAGGAATTTTAAAGCATGGTCAGGAAACTAAACACCAAAATATTACAATTTAGCTTCATCCATAGAATCCAAAATTTATATTAATTTAGGCTAAGCAGCTCAATTTAAATAAACACAATAAATTGTTTCGAGTAATAGATTTGTTCACTTTATTGTTAAAAGCTGATGTGAAAACTGGAAAGTTTTGATGGTAAATATGAAGCCAGAGTTGGAAGCAGGTCAGCTAATGCAGCATTAAGCCAGAAAATGAGCAAACAGCTAGCTTCATGAGAACAAACGTTACTCCAGCTTCCAGGAACTGCAGAGTCTACCAAATAGCACATATCTCATTTGCTTAATCTTTGCAAAAATCTTAAGCTACGAGTTCATTAGCTACAGTATTTATTTTACAATATGCTCATACTATATATATGGGACAACACTGAAGATACAAAACGTGGATTCAATGTAAAGTAGTCAGTCTACAGCTTGTATAATGTGTAATGTAAAATAGCTGTCCCCTCAAAATTACTCAAAGCACAACCATTAATATCTAAACAGAGTGAGTACACCCCTGTGAAAAATGTCCACATCGTGCCCAGTTGGCCATTTTCCATCCCTGGTGTCATGTGACTTGTTAGTTTGATTGCCAAAACCCTAAAATATCATGTCTTCAGTTTTGTCCAATGAAAAGACATAATTAAATATTTACAAAAATGTGAGGGGTGTACTCGTTTTCGTAACATACTGTATAAAATAGACAACACAATAATGCTCATCTTACTTTGCAGACAGTCAGCATTGAGTAGATCTTGGCACTTCTCGTGGCATTTGACCCCGCACTCGGTACAACGCATGCCCTGGCGAGCAATGCCCCACAAAAGCCCCTCACACTCGTAGCAGTAGGTGGGGGTGGTGGCTGTCCACACCTCAAAATTGTGTGGGGTGGTGCAGGAGATAGGATATATGAGGGCCTGGAGTGTCTTCTTATAGACATGGCTCTTCTACATAAGAAATAGAGGAAAGAGGAGGTCAGCAGAACGAAAATCCTTTTGGCTTGATGTGAACAATATTGATATTATATTTGATATTATGCACGAGTGCAGACCAGTTCTTCGTTGTGTAGGGTGCTGGATGTCAGGGCTGAGGTTATGCCTGCTTTCCTGGAGTTCTGGACCAAAGACTGCATCGCAGAAGAAAGAAGTATTCACACACAGCCATATGAATATATATATATATATTTATATTCATATTTACATATATTTATATATGTGTGTGTGTGTATAGTATATAGTATAGTGTACTAAAAATCCCTGAATAGACAACAACCTGGAGACAACAGCTCTAGAATATAAAGTTATTCCTTTGAGTAGAGTGACCAGTTTTCTGGTGAGACGGTATTACTCACCATAGCCTGTAGCAGTGAAGTGATAGTGGCAGGAACAAGTGAGAGAAAGAGAAAAAATTACCATAGTATTTCTGATGAAACAAGAATGGACATTTCACATAAAAACATAAGAGGGGGAAATCACACAGTGTGAAACTACAGTCAAATATCAAGACTGTAGGGCGAGAAAGCCAAAACTGCAACAAGACGTCACTATCTGAGATCTGAATGAAATACCCCGTGATCACTGCTCATTCAGCCAGAACCCCACCCTGTCTGACCAATTACCAGAGACACTCTGACAAGTTGAGCTGTCTGTATGTGTGAGAGGAGAGGGAAAGAGAAATGGCTTCACCTGCCTGTGACTGTCACTGTGTTGTGACTGTTGTGTTGCGTGTGTGTGACAGAAGGATTTATTAATGACGACAGCCATCTGAGCTAATTACATGTGCCTGGTAACGCTTGGATCTTGCGTGTTCAGTGAAATGGCACAATGAGCTTTCCAATTGACATAAAGATCTAAATTACCTTGTATTTTCAGATTATATTCTGTTAACATCCCCTGGGCAAAGCATATTAAAACCATATTTTAGCATTTTGGGAAATAATGCTATTTGTTTTTGTGCTAAGAGTTAGAAAGAGGAACGATATATTTTGCAGCTGTATCACTAATGAAACCGTATCAGGGAGGTGTGGGAATGATGGCAGGCGGGAGTATCAAAATGTCTGTTAGATGCATCTGGCGAGCATCAGTGTCAATCAGAGGAAACCTTTAGCTTTGACAGCGGTGCCATAGCCCTGCAGCTTGCCCTGTCAGGCTGTAACAGGGGGATGTATTATCTATAAGCAGTGTGGATGTGGTGCAGTGGGCTACAGAGGGCAAGACGGGGAGAACATGGCAGAAAGAAAGAAAGAATACAATGTGTATAGAAAATAAGAGGAGTAAGTTGAGAATAAGAAAACAGACAATGCAAAGACGTATAAGAGGTGAGAGAGAGGGGAGGTGCTGACTGCTGTGCTGAGTGATGGGGATATAAGTCATCTGGTAATGGTCAATACAACAAGATTAGTGCAGAAACTCACCAGATCTCTGACCAGAGGCATAGCTTTTCTCTTCCTGAGGTCTGGCATGCTGTCAATGCTATACAGAGCACCACCCATCCTGGAGACAAAACATGCATGCTAAAGTTGTTAACTAGACCTTGGGCACAACAAATCAATTATGCAGCAAAGAGATTTAGACATCAGGGCCAATGACGTGAGGTCGAGGCCTTCTGGTTGGTAAGTTATAGATTTTCAGAGCCCGTAGTAGCAACAGCGTCACGGCTACTTACCCTGCTGATAAAAGCAGAGAGGCGATGCCGACACTTTCTCCTCGGGCCTGTGAAGAAACAGAGTGATGAGATGGACAAGAGAGGCAAGCAGTCATATATATATATATATAGATATATGTATATATATATACTGTATGTATATATATTCAGGGTTCATTCTGGACATTGGTGATTAATGGTGATATATTTCTACTATAACTGATCCCAGAATTCCTACATTGATAATGCAATGGTGGCTCAAAAAGAAAGGGGAGATGAGGGAAGTAGTATAGTTGAGTTGTTCCTTTCTGATTGAGTGTGCTGATTACTGCCACCACCAGTGGCTTAACTGTGTTGAAGGAATTGTAGATCAGAGCCAGATGGATATTCTTTTAATTCTATCAGCTCTCTTTTTAGAATTCATGTTCTTTACCTGCCTAAATGATAACATGACTTTGAAAATGAAAATTAACAGGCCTACAGCAGTTTCGTATGTATCGACTGGCTCTAAATCCGTATCTATGAGCCATATCTAACAAATACAACATATAACAGACTTACGAACACACTACGGGCCACACCCACCTGAGAATCTGCTCCAGCCAAGGGTAATCTGAACAGACTACATGCAAATCGCTACGAGGATGGAAAACAACTGAAAACAAAATAATGAAATGGCAAAATGCAAGGGGTAAACAGAACCAAATCAAAATCAAACGGACACAAGACAATACAGTATAGCTCACAGTAATAACCAAAAACTAGGACAAATGATGGCCCAGTCCAAAAGTTGGAAAACACACAGTAACGGTAGGTCATGCAGGGACTGATGAGCTCCAATTAAAGCAGTGCAACAACAAACAAACCTACTGTATTACCCACTGCTGTGAGCGTGGGCATTCACCTGCTGCACCGCACCACACCACACCTACCTGAACAATGAGACACGGAGAAACAAACAAACACGAGCTTTACCTCTTGCAGCTGTAGTCGTACTCTGCTGAACAGTCGAAGCCAGTTCGCCTTCGCTCTGGCAGGACCAGGTTCCATAAGTTCCCTCTTTGGGAAGCTAAAAAAATGATTGAAGAAACGTTTGAAATAATGGTTTTCCAGTTTCGTGTCCTTTTAGGCCTGGCCCTGCCTTTGGTTATTGTAACTTGAATGGAAAATTACCTTTTTACCTATGCGTTAAAAGTGTGCTTATTTTTAATTTTGTCCTTTGTCTATGAAACGGTGTATGAAAGGTTTATGAACTGTGTGCACCTTGGTACAAAAGGCTCCTCCGTTTTCTCCTCAGGGGCTTGGGGTGCACTCTCTGCTGCTGGAGGCTTTTCCAGGGGTTGAGGTTCTTCCAGTGGCGCCTCAGATTTGGGCTCTGGTTCCAGGGGCTTGGAGTCTGGAGCTTGGACGTGTGACGTAGTTGGAGGGGTGGGTGTAGTGGTTGCAGAAAGGTCTGGCTTGATGGGTGCAAAGGGAGATTTGGTGGAGTCTATACTGAAAGGAGGCATCGCTGCAGCCACACCGGGAGCTGAGCTGGGAGGCTGGAGCTGATCATGGGCTGATCGCGGCTGGTGCAGTGACGCCTGCTTCTCCAGCGGCGGCCTGACCGAGGACAGACCGTCAGTGGTGGACACCATGGTGGGATCAGTGCTTGTGGGTGTGGGGGTATAGAGTGGCTCCTGGTCTTCGCTAAGAGTGCCATCAAGTGGATACATATCTTCATCTTCCTCATATGGCATCCCCTCCCTATCTTCAAAGTTGTACCCTCCTTCCTCTCCATACATGTCTCCCTCCTCTTCGTCATACAGCGCCCCCTCTTCCCCTCCATCTTTCAGGTAGCCTCCTTCATCGCTATAGATGTCTTGCTGATCTTCACCATCCCAGCCTGGGGATTCCCCTTTGCCATAGCTGACAGAGGAGTGGCAGGAGTGGTAGGAGTCATTTTCATCATAGAACTCTGAACCACGCAAGCTCTCACCGTCTTCAGGAGCGAACTCCTCACTGAGCCGAGAGCTCCCTCGACTCAACTCGCCCGATGAAGCGTAGCGACTGTCTGTAGGACTGAAGGGAGGGGGAGATACAGACGCCTGTTAGATGAAAACATCCACATGGATTCGAAGCTTAACTAAGAGCAATTCCAAAGTTGCACAACAATGAGTTTAGGTTTTACAGCGACGGTTATGGAGCTTGTTGGGGCCGAGGCAAGAGACAACTAACCAGGGACCTTCAGGCTAGTGATGCATCTATTTAACAGCAAAGAGATGATCATCTTAGTAATGGGACAGGTTACTATGGATACTACAGTAGTTCACACACAAATTAACGCAGAAACAGACACCATACAAAAGCTCATGAAGAGCTTTTGTATGCTCTATTTTTTATACTATTTTTAAACTATTTTTTATAAATAGATTTATCCAAATGAAAGCAAGTAAATCTAGAAAGGCTGAGGGTAATTTGTTATACTGGCAGAACAAAACTCTCTTTCTGTGCATATATAAGTGAATATTATTTATTCACAATGATGAGAATGAGACTGTTAGACATTGAGACACGGAGAAATTTAGACACAGAAAAGCTATTTCTTACATACACGGACACACACTCACACTTTATTGTTTTGTCTCCATTGATTACAGTCATGTTGGTTCAATAAAGTATGTTGCAGGAGCAGTAAAGTAGAGAACTGTCTAATGTTTTTGGGGATTTGAGTCACAGGGAAGACACAAATATGGATGAATGAACACATTAGCACTCAACCACGACACCCCGCTTCTTATCTTTTCATCAGCTATCTCACATCTCTCTTCTATGCTACACAAAGATTCACACAGACAGTTACAAATGCTTGCATAACGCTCGAGACTAAATACATGTCTGCCGGCCTTCCTAGCAACGAATAAGAAAGAAACGTGATGAAATGAAGATGAAAATGAAAGTAATCTATCTTGGCCTCGTCTCTAAAGCCCCATTATTAGGTGGAAGGCCTCCTGCTGTCTTACAAGTGGAAAGTAAATGTGTGTAATTATCAAGTGGCGGACACCCAGAATAAGACAAGGCTCCTCTTAAAGTCTCACATACAGGATGAGGCTGTAATAACAGGCTGCAGCGACAACAGATGAACACACACACACACACACACACACACACACACTGACTCAAACAGGTTTTTCCACAAACTACAACCAACAATTAACCTCTCTGTCTCTTGCTGTTATGCAACAACAAACATCTTATCAATCACTCACCCACACACACAGGCTGAAAACCGCACAGAAGTTTACCGACGTACAAAAAGATGAGCGTAATGCCGTATTACTGTTACTGATTTGTGATTCTAAACCAGAAGTACAGCAGAGATAGGTGCCGTGCCAGTGGTTATCTATGAAAATATATATATATACATATACAGAGATAGGGTAAGAGCACATGCATGCAAGCACAGTGAGCGAGGAGGACGGGACAAGTCCACCACTGACGTCACAGCGAGACGGAGTCACAGGCCGGAGCAGGAGGAAGGAGAGCGGGAGGAATTGGAGAGGAGGTACAGAGACCCACCTATCGGACAGTGAATGCCTACTGTCTAGAGAATACTGACGACTGGTGCGCCGGCTCGACCCCGAGCCTGAGTCGCCATCACTGCGCCCGTTGGTGGCTGAGTCTAAACTATCATAGCGTCTGGCAAGAGGAGCAGGGAGGGAGGCAGGGAGTAGGGAAGAGGTGGGAGAAGAGCATCAGTAGAGCTCAGTAGAAATCTATTCAAAGAAAGCTCTAACCAAATTCGGCACTGCCTGAATAAAGCACAGGATAACAGTTTTTAATGTTCGTTGGAAAAACAATCAGACTCCTACATAAAAACAATACTGGCCATTATTCTCTCGTCGTAATGATTTCCAGTTTAACTTTTGGGAGGCAAAATCTACATCTCTAATTCGCACGAAAATACGTCACAAACTTTAACTGAAGCTAATATGAGGCTTTACCAGCCCACTTTGTTCAAGTCAGCTGGAAAAACCATTGCGTTTGAAAATAACTTTGGAGTTACCGTCCCTCTACTCTCACTCACTCTGTCTGTGGAAACACAAAGACCAAAGTTATTACTAAAGACTGTAACTTCCAAATATACACAATTAATTCCGTCCCATCAATTACACTAGAACTACACTGGAAAGTGTTGGTCAGCATGAACAGGAAGAGTGATCACTGCGCTGTTCACACACACCTAACTATCTACACTTAATCTGTTCTTCAAGACGACTAGTAAGTAGTACTGGTAAAATGATTTTACCCTTTTAAATGGAACCAAATAAAAAGATTAAATATTTCTTTTCTGCTGTTTAATCGTTTTATGTTACTCTGTCCTCAAATGCCATTTGCCTCCAGAAATCTATTTATTGTGTGCTCAAGTTAGTGCAGACGAGATTCCCACGTGATTTCTGATGCTCACGCACTCAACATGCACACAAAGGTCCGGGCACACACACATCTGCACGATAACCACAAAGGCCCACTTGATAGATGACCTGTATACAAGAACTGTGTGCCCAGTGTGCTTGTATACACTGAGGCCAGGGTTATTGTCTAGAGGAGGAGAGCACAGTGGGACATGTTACTATATACAACACAGTCGAACAAAAGAAGTGCCGCTGTCTCAGGGCTACGTGTATATACTAGACTCCAAACAGATTCATTCACAAAGGGCTAGATTGTTTAGGATGTGTAGTGTGCTATTAAATTCCCAACAAACCCTTTTTACCCTCTTTGTGTGCGACCAAAACAAAGTCTTTGTTTTGATGACTCTTACAATCACCTGCGTCTGCACAAAAGAAATAGACTCCAGAGAAAGAAAGCACTCAGCCTCCGTCTTCTTTGTGGCTGACGAGTGGGTGTAGCGTGTTTGTTACCTCATGGCTCTGTGGTCATAGTCCAGCTCATGGATGTCATCATTGTAGGAGTGTCCGTAGTGCTGCTGCCTCCTGGGATACTGGTGCATGGAAGCGTTGGGCTGGGAGGTGGTGTAGAAAGGAGGTGGGATGCTGTTACTGGTCTCACTGCGGTAGTCGCTGTCCCTGTCGTCCACAGCGCTGTCTGGGTCTTCGTCTGATGAAGACAGGACAAAAACACAGACAAGAATTATGATCGAATTGTATAATAGAATATTCGCAAATAATTGTTCTGTTATGTGCTTAATCTCTCTTGTGCACGCAAACATTGGCACACAACAAAATATGCCAAGCAGAGGTGCTCACCTCAGCGGCCCCACGATGGTGGAACCAACTACCTACCTCTGCACCCTTAGCACCCCCACTCCTAATATTGAAAAACTATTACTGACTGGATTCTGGCTTTGTGGGTAATAAAATTGAAAGATTAACTCTTTTGTCTTGCTTTGTACCTCACTTAAAAGTGTCTTAAAAGCTTCTGCCCAATGGCTGGATGTAATGTAATTTAACATCAAACACTGGGAATAATTCACTTTTATTATTTATTTTTTCAGCTTACTTTAAAAAAGTGAATCTATTTAAATGAACTAACAGCTTGACTTTAAAATACATCAGGAGAATATGGATAGAAAAGGAAAGGAAATTCAGAGAGGATGTGTGGAGAAAATAAATACATTCTCATGGCAGCTAATGGTCTCCGAGGAAAACTACACAAGGAAATCATTACATTAACTGAGACATGGACAATAAATACAGAATAACTCCGAGACATCAGCAGGAGCACATGAAAGAAACTTACTTTGCTCTCCCCACAAACTCCAATTACCTGCAAGAAGATAAAGGGTTGGAAAAACCCAATTAGTTCAGGCCACAAATTAAATACATGAGCAACTCACAGAGCCAGGTAAACAGATATTTACAGCTCTGAGAAACAACTGTTTTCAAAGGTAAATGTGGGTGCAGGGAGCTCACGAGTGTGTGCGTGTGCGAGGGAAAGCACAGGAACGTTTGGGAAAAGTATGTGAAAATCTGTGTTTGTTTAAATTCTGCTGTAACTAGGAAGCATAAACATGCTGTGTCCTCTCTGTGCAAACACACATTCGCATGTGCCTCCAACCAACACGATCTGTCCACAGAATAATATTAAACACACTTATCCACCTGCTCCTTGTGTCATAATCACCGTGCAGGCAGAGAGAGGCAGGGTGGTGTGTGTCTGACAACCCAGTGTATGTCAGCTCACATTCATCACACATCTAGTAAACTATAAGTCAGGCCTGCATCAGCTGTCCTCTCTCCCTCCGCCTCTCCTTTGCCTCATCTATCATACTTATTTTAACCTCCTGTCCAGTCGTGTTCTCAATGAGTCAGGGCGAAGAGGCAGAGAGAGTCGAGAGTGGAAAAACAAGGCGCATAAATAAGGACACAGCAGGAAACAGCACGGGAGGAGGAGGATGCAGAAGAGTCTCACAGCATTGTGTGGAGGGTGCGTGTAGTGGTCGTTCCTGTTCCTCTTGATAGGCATACTGAAGAAAAGAAAACAACAAACTGAATCTTAGAAAAGGCAGGAAAATTGGTTCCTCTCGGGAAAATTGGTGAATTCGGCAGCTAGTGAGTGTATTTAGAAGTATGTAAATGTACAGTGAAGAATAAGAAAGCAATAAAGAGAAAAACACTGTATGAGTGTATGAAGGATGGTGCAAAGAGAGAAAATAATCAGGTTCTTACATCTTGATCTCTCATGGCATTAAGTTGTTCAAGTTTCTTAGCCCAGTATCTAGCCTCGTCCTCTGGAATGTCTGCAACACAAAAAAACTAAACAAATTAAATATTGCACATGACGAAAATACATACTTCAGTGTATAAAAAGTGTTTTGTGTGCTGCATTAGGTCCAGACCAAAAACGTAACACCACAGTGTTTTAGTGGGTGTGGTCAGAAGTGTGCAATAGTGGTGGACACAGTGCTAGTTCCACCGTACTAGTACGAGTAGTGACTGTTCTCTCCTACTTTACATTTCTCAGAAAAAGAAATGCCGTAAAATAAACATAAAAAGCAAAAGGTAGGAGAAGACTACAATGAAGGGCTAAACCTAGTGGCAGTTCAAAGCGCGTGTCGAGTAGAAGCCTGTGAAAGGTCGGGTCTTTGGTTCCACAGATCTCATTCTCAGCCATGATCACATTGGAGTCCAGAGTCAGCCACTGGCCTGGTCCCTCCTGCAAAAAACAAAATAATAACAACTATATAAAATATATCTATAAAACTGCATTCATCCCTCTGACTGGATCATGGGTGTACATCATCCTAGTTTCCTAGAAACAGAGAAGGGAGCATGGTACCTCGTTGGACTGCCGTATGCTTTCCAGGGGGATCCATAAGGTGCCCACCATGGTGTCCCAGATCAGCCCTTTATTCCACAGTTCCACCGTCAGGCCCAGATCCAGGCGGTTTATTTCACTGTGCAGCAGAAAGAAAAACAGGAGCGATGAGCTGGGGAAAACCAACAACTGACTATTTTCAGTAGAAAAAACACTCTCTGCCGTTGGGAGCTGCATTTAAATCTGGTGATAGATATGCACTGTGATTCAATCTGCTGAGGGAAATGAGTCATTCAGCATGAAGATGGAAACAGTAGGTGATTGTCAACTAGGCCCGCCAGCAAGATAAAAGAGAGAGTACAGACAGGACAACAGCGGATGCCAGCTTTATTTATATATGACAAACCGCAGTGAGCAGTGTTTCTCTGTTAAGCAGCAGTCGTATACAGTATACACGCTACGAAGGTGGGATCTGTAATGTGACTACATGTCTGACTGGCAGATTATCTCTCATCATGGAAAAACGCTTCCTCCCAAGGTCACTGGCTGTTTTATGTGAATTACAACATAGTAATAAACACAGTTCTGCTACCAAAATGTATTTGTGTGTTTCCCCGGGAGCCAAGGAAGTGAGCTTGCAAAGAGCTGAATGGGGTGTTGCCTTGAAAGTAAAAGAAATGAGAGGAGGGACGGAGCAGGAGGTGACAGAATGAAGGAAAGGGGAGAGATTTAAGCACGGATTCCTTGGTTTTTAGTTTCGTGTCGGGAGAGTTCCTCTGTTAGACTGATGTTCTGGAGGTATGAGGTGCTATAAACTCCAGCAGATTCATAGAAGAATACATGGACTACAGCAGAGGGGAAGGAGGCAGAGAATGTGAGAGAGGGGGCAGAAAGTACTCACAACATAAAATCTTGCTCCCAGCACGGCTGACTGCCGCACACAGCAATGGTCGTGCTCTTAACATTCTGCACCTTCAGGGTCATGTATGTGTTGAATTTCTCTGTGTAAAGTAAAATACAAAAACCATTAGCCACGGCCTATATGAAACTATTTGATTTATTGACCGTCCCCGGGGCACAGCTCACCTTGGGGTCCATCGAGCTTGGCTTTCTTCACTGCAAAGACATTGAGAAAATCAACATTAAATCAATCTATCAAAAGATATACAAAAGGTGAATAATATATCACACAAATACAAGTTTAAGTAAGTCCCCTTAAAGTGCCTGTGTGTACAGCGTCATGTCAGTGCAGCGAATGAAACTACTATTGGCGAGTGATTGACAAGAGCCTGGCATTTCAGACAGAGGGGGTGGTCTGCACTTCTGAGTCTGGAACTCCTCGGTTCTCTCCGGGCAGAATGTCAGAATATGAATATGAAAGGCTGCATCCGATCAGCGGGAGACGTCAGAGTCTCTGAGTCACGGGGCCAGAAGGGCAGTTTGTGACAGTGACAGTAAAAGGCGATGCTGGCCAGTAGAGGGGCCACATGCCCCGTGCTCTCCTGTATGCTTGGCCACTAAAGATTGAGCGGTGCACCCTTTTGTGTCACACAATGGATGAGGGTCTGCTGAGGTGCCAGCTCCTGCACGGAGGGACTTCTGGCTGGACTTTTAAAACCACAGTGACGTCAAAAACCTGTTCATTATTCATTGAATCCTGTTCCCTGCCGATCCCCAACATCTCTGCGCTCAGCAGTGAGGTATTAGCATTCAGGGCTCTGGGTTTTAATCCCTGCTGATTGGCTCTTTTCACTGATGCTGCATTTAAGGAAATATAAGGAATATGAATAATTTCAAATGTCAAAAGAAAACCCCTTGAAAGCTTCAGAGCATAAGTGAATGGCTCCTACTTTATAATGTACAAGCTGCAGTCCAACCGTGTGCATCTAAGTGCAATATGAGTGTCTCAATAAGTCCACACTCCTCGTCATTCCGTCAAAGAGGATCCTAAAACATAGGTTGCCAGATTCACAGTGACAGAGGAGCAGACATGATAATCAATGTGGCTCCTAAAACAGCATCACCCCCAGCAAACCCTCGTGATCAGGCCTCTCACTTAAACATCACCCTGGTTGTTTGGACAGGTGCGGGAGCAAGTGGTGTAGCTCAGCGTGTGTCAAAGTCAAAGTGAAATCCCCTTCCTAACATTTAGCTGGTAACAATAAGTCACTGAATTCGACTAAGAGGCAAATCTAGTGGTTTCTTTGCTTTGAACAGACAGTACATGACAGATGCATCTCTGTTGCCTCCCTTGCCAGCTCTCTCTCTCTCTCCATCTCTCACTCTCTCAATCACTCGCTTTTACAAGCTTTCCCTGCCATGTGGCAAGTATGCACGTGTGCTCCCTCTCCATCTCATTCTCTCGTGCTCCATTAATCTCTCTGTGCAGCCGGATGCGGGCAGAGGGAACTGCATCCCCAACACTAAAAATAACTACTTCAGTGTGACAGGGTTGGGGGGGTGCCGGAAAGCGAGGCGGGGGTGCTTACAGCTCACAGGCATAAGACTAAACCAACACTGCTGCAGTTACAGCACAGAGGAAGCAGTGAAGGGGAGTAGGTGCTACATATTTTCTACACACCCTCAACACAAAATGTTGAGCTCCTGCCAAAGCAATTGCAGCATCTCAGTCTCTCCTTCTTTGCTGGGAAAAAATAGACTAATACATTGACTGGTGCTCAGATTCAGGAGATTCAGGGGCTTTTTATTTTCCAACAGTAAATTCATATATTAATCACTGTTAACCATAAAATATGAACAATACTACTGTACACATTATTGTTAAAAGACAACTAATTTTTGTACCTAACTATTCCTGGACTCTCCGAACCCATAGTCATTACCACAGTCATGCAGCAGTGTGTTTGAAATGGTAATACGACATAGCCAAGGACAGTGTGGTGCTGAATTATATAAATGTTCAATGCCAGACTAACTTGCTTCTGCGAAGAATCGTCTCTAATGATCGTCATGTAATAAACATAACCCGTGTTACCAACCTTCTACTACAACATACTGCCGCAGGCCTCAGGTGTGTAGAAAGGAATGAGAGAATACCAGCAGAAAGCGAAGATAACACTGTGGTTGCTATGCCAACAAAGCTTCAAGACATAGAGGGACCACCAACATGCGTGAATGTCCACCCTACAGGATAGGAATCTTCTCAGCTCTAAAAGTTGCTCCATATTCTGCCTGGGTCTGAAAAAGCAGCTTGAGGGAGTCACCTTATTTTATCTTTCAGTCACTATGACCCAGTAAGTGAGGCAGCAAATTTATCAAGTGCCTCACAATGGGAAATCTCCACAAACTGGTCAGAAATGCTACAAACGTGTTCCTAGTTTGAGGATTAGGAATGATTTAGCAGCATTTACTAACTGCTGCAGCTTACAAAACTCACAAAGGAAACTTCTTTTTGCCAAGAGACCATGTAAAAAAGTGTAAAAATTAATAACTACTCTAAACTGAATCCTTTTTAAGAGTTTGTCTGATGTTAAAGGCTCATTCTGAGATGCTAAATACTTGATCTTCCTGACCCTTACTGGCATTTCTCTCCCTGGACATGTTCATCTACCAGGTTTCATTTGATCAAGTCAGTTGATATAATACATATAATACACAGAATAACTCCAGCTGCAGTCACAAGCCTTAACATGTTGTATATTGCTTTTATTTACAGATGCTGATACAAAAATTCCCTTCACATTTCCATGAGAGTAAGATCCCAGGGTTTGGAAAAATCAGACTAGATATATTGTGGCTTCACAGACCAAGTCTCAAACTGATTTCCAGCATTTACTGACAGAAGGTTTCCAGCAACAGTCCCAGTGCAAAGCTGCTGCGTTTACACGGTAGGAAAACGCCAATTAAGAAATCCTGTCAAGGACAGAACCGGCTGTGTTTGTCATGACGGAGCTCCATCAATAGAAGAAGGATCATTTTAAAATGCTGCACCCGATCACGTGGATCAGGGTACGGTAGAAAAGCCCGGTGAACACCGCACACGCCTTTTACTGAATAAAATAAAACATCTCGGTTACAGGAGGCCAGCAGAGGGTGGATTACATCTGGTTCGACTGTGTTTGACCTCCTCCTCCACGAATCGATCCAGTTTCGTCAAATCCACCACGAACGAAGACAGTTGTTCCAGATCTCAGGGTTCGTGGTGGACACCTTCACACAGCTGGACTCTTATTAACGGGGCATGCGATAAAAACGCATCAAATTATGTAGGAAACCCAACAGTAGTCACAGAATTGTGACAAAAGCATCGTTATCCTTAAAACTATCCCCGAAGCTTGCAGTGGGTCTCTTACCTCCAACGCACAGCAATGACATGTCTTATGTGCGCCTCTGCTCCAGGCTCCAGGTTCTGCACCAGCTTCCGTAACTGAGCCGATCTGAGCGACGAGCGGCTCGGGATGGAGAAGCCCGCCGTGGCCGATACAAGGTCTCACACCTCCAGACTAGACTCCAACCCTCCTCTTCCTCTCTCCCTTGAGTGTCGGTGTTAATTCGTGCCTGTCCCCACACCCCCGTCTGCTCTCAGCTCTCGTCTCCCCGACACTCAGCCATCTTGTTCAGTTTCAGCACCACTCGCTGCGTGGACAGCTACTGCCTGTGACGTCAGGGCGGCGCTGATGGTGGGTGGGTGGGGGGGTGGCCACGTTTCTCACAAAGATCTCAGAAAACATTTGATTTGCGTCAGCCTAATAATATTATCAACACAACGTGATATTCTAAGGACTCTGACCCCGCCCGACTTTGAAGGACACAGTACAACTCCAGAGAGACATCTGAGAGACATGCAGGGACTTTCCTGTGAGAAGGTAAAGATGATGCATAGTAATGATGCACAGCTGAACTGATAATTTGATCAAGTTACCCGATCGACTGGAAACAGATAAACTGTTTGTGCCAACGTTCGACAGAGTTCAGAAAAAGACTAATGCTGATTAATCATTTGTCAAACTATGAATCACTACACAACATCTGAGCCAGACTCGGTAATCAAACACACTGCTTCTTCCTGTGTGGGCCAAGGACTCCTCCTGCTGGAGCACAACATCTTTCGCAGCAGTCATTGCACATTGGATTTCACAACTTATAAAACAGCAAGGTTGCAAACATTTACTTTCCGTCAGAAACATTTTCAGTATGATTTAATGAACATAAAAAACAGATATACTTCACAGATATATAATAGTCTGAAAACATGAAGTTGCTTGTCTGCCTTTAGCAATATAAATATAAAAAAAAGGATACTCCAACATTTCATTTTCACCCCTTCCAGTTTTTTAATACATTCTAAATAACACTATGTCAACAACGCCGGTCACCACATGCCAAATGGCATTTATTGTAAACTCTTCTTATTGGACAGGAAATGAGGGTGTAGGCAGGTCCACAGCAGGGTTTAGGTAAAAAAATATTACAAAAAAAAATGTACACATGGTCATTCAAAGGGTAAAATTACATTAAATTTAATGAATTGTTGAATATTTCCTGAACTATAAAAACCATTACCACACACAAAATTACATTCACAAAAAAAAAAATGTGCTTGAAGACACTTATTCATAAAGAAGAGGCATGTAGAAATGGACTGTGTGTGGTGTTTTGAAGTGTTGGTACCCTTGCCTTTATTATCCTTGAGATATTCACATGCTCTGTTGATTGATTCTGACTTGACCTAATTCCACTGAGTCAGTCATGTGTCCCTCTAAAGCACGGACGAAACTGTTTCCAGCTGGAGTCTCACAACTTCTCACTGAAAAGAAATGAAAGCTTGCACTTATTTATTTTTAATAATAATAATAATAATAATAATAATAATAATAATGTGCTTTTCTTCACAGATTACAAAAATACTTACATGCTCAGCACATAAAAAATATGTTACTTTAAAAATATCTTTCAACAGAGAAAATAATCAGGTTCTTACATCTTGATCTCTCATGGCATTAAGTTGTTCAAGTTTCTTAGCCCAGTATCTAGCCTCGTCCTCTGGAATGTCTGCAACACAAAAAAACTAAACAAATTAAATATTGCACATGACGAAAATACATACTTCAGTGTATAAAAAGTGTTTTGTGTGCTGCATTAGGTCCAGACCAAAAACGTAACACCACAGTGTTTTAGTGGGTGTGGTCAGAAGTGTGCAATAGTGGTGGACACAGTGCTAGTTCCACCGTACTAGTACGAGTAGTGACTGTTCTCTCCTACTTTACATTTCTCAGAAAAAGAAATGCCGTAAAATAAACATAAAAAGCAAAAGGTAGGAGAAGACTACAATGAAGGGCTAAACCTAGTGGCAGTTCAAAGCGCGTGTCGAGTAGAAGCCTGTGAAAGGTCGGGTCTTTGGTTCCACAGATCTCATTCTCAGCCATGATCACATTGGAGTCCAGAGTCAGCCACTGGCCTGGTCCCTCCTGCAAAAAACAAAATAATAACAACTATATAAAATATATCTATAAAACTGCATTCATCCCTCTGACTGGATCATGGGTGTACATCATCCTAGTTTCCTAGAAACAGAGAAGGGAGCATGGTACCTCGTTGGACTGCCGTATGCTTTCCAGGGGGATCCATAAGGTGCCCACCATGGTGTCCCAGATCAGCCCTTTATTCCACAGTTCCACCGTCAGGCCCAGATCCAGGCGGTTTATTTCACTGTGCAGCAGAAAGAAAAACAGGAGCGATGAGCTGGGGAAAACCAACAACTGACTATTTTCAGTAGAAAAAACACTCTCTGCCGTTGGGAGCTGCATTTAAATCTGGTGATAGATATGCACTGTGATTCAATCTGCTGAGGGAAATGAGTCATTCAGCATGAAGATGGAAACAGTAGGTGATTGTCAACTAGGCCCGCCAGCAAGATAAAAGAGAGAGTACAGACAGGACAACAGCGGATGCCAGCTTTATTTATATATGACAAACCGCAGTGAGCAGTGTTTCTCTGTTAAGCAGCAGTCGTATACAGTATACACGCTACGAAGGTGGGATCTGTAATGTGACTACATGTCTGACTGGCAGATTATCTCTCATCATGGAAAAACGCTTCCTCCCAAGGTCACTGGCTGTTTTATGTGAATTACAACATAGTAATAAACACAGTTCTGCTACCAAAATGTATTTGTGTGTTTCCCCGGGAGCCAAGGAAGTGAGCTTGCAAAGAGCTGAATGGGGTGTTGCCTTGAAAGTAAAAGAAATGAGAGGAGGGACGGAGCAGGAGGTGACAGAATGAAGGAAAGGGGAGAGATTTAAGCACGGATTCCTTGGTTTTTAGTTTCGTGTCGGGAGAGTTCCTCTGTTAGACTGATGTTCTGGAGGTATGAGGTGCTATAAACTCCAGCAGATTCATAGAAGAATACATGGACTACAGCAGAGGGGAAGGAGGCAGAGAATGTGAGAGAGGGGGCAGAAAGTACTCACAACATAAAATCTTGCTCCCAGCACGGCTGACTGCCGCACACAGCAATGGTCGTGCTCTTAACATTCTGCACCTTCAGGGTCATGTATGTGTTGAATTTCTCTGTGTAAAGTAAAATACAAAAACCATTAGCCACGGCCTATATGAAACTATTTGATTTATTGACCGTCCCCGGGGCACAGCTCACCTTGGGGTCCATCGAGCTTGGCTTTCTTCACTGCAAAGACATTGAGAAAATCAACATTAAATCAATCTATCAAAAGATATACAAAAGGTGAATAATATATCACACAAATACAAGTTTAAGTAAGTCCCCTTAAAGTGCCTGTGTGTACAGCGTCATGTCAGTGCAGCGAATGAAACTACTATTGGCGAGTGATTGACAAGAGCCTGGCATTTCAGACAGAGGGGGTGGTCTGCACTTCTGAGTCTGGAACTCCTCGGTTCTCTCCGGGCAGAATGTCAGAATATGAATATGAAAGGCTGCATCCGATCAGCGGGAGACGTCAGAGTCTCTGAGTCACGGGGCCAGAAGGGCAGTTTGTGACAGTGACAGTAAAAGGCGATGCTGGCCAGTAGAGGGGCCACATGCCCCGTGCTCTCCTGTATGCTTGGCCACTAAAGATTGAGCGGTGCACCCTTTTGTGTCACACAATGGATGAGGGTCTGCTGAGGTGCCAGCTCCTGCACGGAGGGACTTCTGGCTGGACTTTTAAAACCACAGTGACGTCAAAAACCTGTTCATTATTCATTGAATCCTGTTCCCTGCCGATCCCCAACATCTCTGCGCTCAGCAGTGAGGTATTAGCATTCAGGGCTCTGGGTTTTAATCCCTGCTGATTGGCTCTTTTCACTGATGCTGCATTTAAGGAAATATAAGGAATATGAATAATTTCAAATGTCAAAAGAAAACCCCTTGAAAGCTTCAGAGCATAAGTGAATGGCTCCTACTTTATAATGTACAAGCTGCAGTCCAACCGTGTGCATCTAAGTGCAATATGAGTGTCTCAATAAGTCCACACTCCTCGTCATTCCGTCAAAGAGGATCCTAAAACATAGGTTGCCAGATTCACAGTGACAGAGGAGCAGACATGATAATCAATGTGGCTCCTAAAACAGCATCACCCCCAGCAAACCCTCGTGATCAGGCCTCTCACTTAAACATCACCCTGGTTGTTTGGACAGGTGCGGGAGCAAGTGGTGTAGCTCAGCGTGTGTCAAAGTCAAAGTGAAATCCCCTTCCTAACATTTAGCTGGTAACAATAAGTCACTGAATTCGACTAAGAGGCAAATCTAGTGGTTTCTTTGCTTTGAACAGACAGTACATGACAGATGCATCTCTGTTGCCTCCCTTGCCAGCTCTCTCTCTCTCTCCATCTCTCACTCTCTCAATCACTCGCTTTTACAAGCTTTCCCTGCCATGTGGCAAGTATGCACGTGTGCTCCCTCTCCATCTCATTCTCTCGTGCTCCATTAATCTCTCTGTGCAGCCGGATGCGGGCAGAGGGAACTGCATCCCCAACACTAAAAATAACTACTTCAGTGTGACAGGGTTGGGGGGGTGCCGGAAAGCGAGGCGGGGGTGCTTACAGCTCACAGGCATAAGACTAAACCAACACTGCTGCAGTTACAGCACAGAGGAAGCAGTGAAGGGGAGTAGGTGCTACATATTTTCTACACACCCTCAACACAAAATGTTGAGCTCCTGCCAAAGCAATTGCAGCATCTCAGTCTCTCCTTCTTTGCTGGGAAAAAATAGACTAATACATTGACTGGTGCTCAGATTCAGGAGATTCAGGGGCTTTTTATTTTCCAACAGTAAATTCATATATTAATCACTGTTAACCATAAAATATGAACAATACTACTGTACACATTATTGTTAAAAGACAACTAATTTTTGTACCTAACTATTCCTGGACTCTCCGAACCCATAGTCATTACCACAGTCATGCAGCAGTGTGTTTGAAATGGTAATACGACATAGCCAAGGACAGTGTGGTGCTGAATTATATAAATGTTCAATGCCAGACTAACTTGCTTCTGCGAAGAATCGTCTCTAATGATCGTCATGTAATAAACATAACCCGTGTTACCAACCTTCTACTACAACATACTGCCGCAGGCCTCAGGTGTGTAGAAAGGAATGAGAGAATACCAGCAGAAAGCGAAGATAACACTGTGGTTGCTATGCCAACAAAGCTTCAAGACATAGAGGGACCACCAACATGCGTGAATGTCCACCCTACAGGATAGGAATCTTCTCAGCTCTAAAAGTTGCTCCATATTCTGCCTGGGTCTGAAAAAGCAGCTTGAGGGAGTCACCTTATTTTATCTTTCAGTCACTATGACCCAGTAAGTGAGGCAGCAAATTTATCAAGTGCCTCACAATGGGAAATCTCCACAAACTGGTCAGAAATGCTACAAACGTGTTCCTAGTTTGAGGATTAGGAATGATTTAGCAGCATTTACTAACTGCTGCAGCTTACAAAACTCACAAAGGAAACTTCTTTTTGCCAAGAGACCATGTAAAAAAGTGTAAAAATTAATAACTACTCTAAACTGAATCCTTTTTAAGAGTTTGTCTGATGTTAAAGGCTCATTCTGAGATGCTAAATACTTGATCTTCCTGACCCTTACTGGCATTTCTCTCCCTGGACATGTTCATCTACCAGGTTTCATTTGATCAAGTCAGTTGATATAATACATATAATACACAGAATAACTCCAGCTGCAGTCACAAGCCTTAACATGTTGTATATTGCTTTTATTTACAGATGCTGATACAAAAATTCCCTTCACATTTCCATGAGAGTAAGATCCCAGGGTTTGGAAAAATCAGACTAGATATATTGTGGCTTCACAGACCAAGTCTCAAACTGATTTCCAGCATTTACTGACAGAAGGTTTCCAGCAACAGTCCCAGTGCAAAGCTGCTGCGTTTACACGGTAGGAAAACGCCAATTAAGAAATCCTGTCAAGGACAGAACCGGCTGTGTTTGTCATGACGGAGCTCCATCAATAGAAGAAGGATCATTTTAAAATGCTGCACCCGATCACGTGGATCAGGGTACGGTAGAAAAGCCCGGTGAACACCGCACACGCCTTTTACTGAATAAAATAAAACATCTCGGTTACAGGAGGCCAGCAGAGGGTGGATTACATCTGGTTCGACTGTGTTTGACCTCCTCCTCCACGAATCGATCCAGTTTCGTCAAATCCACCACGAACGAAGACAGTTGTTCCAGATCTCAGGGTTCGTGGTGGACACCTTCACACAGCTGGACTCTTATTAACGGGGCATGCGATAAAAACGCATCAAATTATGTAGGAAACCCAACAGTAGTCACAGAATTGTGACAAAAGCATCGTTATCCTTAAAACTATCCCCGAAGCTTGCAGTGGGTCTCTTACCTCCAACGCACAGCAATGACATGTCTTATGTGCGCCTCTGCTCCAGGCTCCAGGTTCTGCACCAGCTTCCGTAACTGAGCCGATCTGAGCGACGAGCGGCTCGGGATGGAGAAGCCCGCCGTGGCCGATACAAGGTCTCACACCTCCAGACTAGACTCCAACCCTCCTCTTCCTCTCTCCCTTGAGTGTCGGTGTTAATTCGTGCCTGTCCCCACACCCCCGTCTGCTCTCAGCTCTCGTCTCCCCGACACTCAGCCATCTTGTTCAGTTTCAGCACCACTCGCTGCGTGGACAGCTACTGCCTGTGACGTCAGGGCGGCGCTGATGGTGGGTGGGTGGGGGGGTGGCCACGTTTCTCACAAAGATCTCAGAAAACATTTGATTTGCGTCAGCCTAATAATATTATCAACACAACGTGATATTCTAAGGACTCTGACCCCGCCCGACTTTGAAGGACACAGTACAACTCCAGAGAGACATCTGAGAGACATGCAGGGACTTTCCTGTGAGAAGGTAAAGATGATGCATAGTAATGATGCACAGCTGAACTGATAATTTGATCAAGTTACCCGATCGACTGGAAACAGATAAACTGTTTGTGCCAACGTTCGACAGAGTTCAGAAAAAGACTAATGCTGATTAATCATTTGTCAAACTATGAATCACTACACAACATCTGAGCCAGACTCGGTAATCAAACACACTGCTTCTTCCTGTGTGGGCCAAGGACTCCTCCTGCTGGAGCACAACATCTTTCGCAGCAGTCATTGCACATTGGATTTCACAACTTATAAAACAGCAAGGTTGCAAACATTTACTTTCCGTCAGAAACATTTTCAGTATGATTTAATGAACATAAAAAACAGATATACTTCACAGATATATAATAGTCTGAAAACATGAAGTTGCTTGTCTGCCTTTAGCAATATAAATATAAAAAAAAGGATACTCCAACATTTCATTTTCACCCCTTCCAGTTTTTTAATACATTCTAAATAACACTATGTCAACAACGCCGGTCACCACATGCCAAATGGCATTTATTGTAAACTCTTCTTATTGGACAGGAAATGAGGGTGTAGGCAGGTCCACAGCAGGGTTTAGGTAAAAAAATATTACAAAAAAAAATGTACACATGGTCATTCAAAGGGTAAAATTACATTAAATTTAATGAATTGTTGAATATTTCCTGAACTATAAAAACCATTACCACACACAAAATTACATTCACAAAAAAAAAAATGTGCTTGAAGACACTTATTCATAAAGAAGAGGCATGTAGAAATGGACTGTGTGTGGTGTTTTGAAGTGTTGGTACCCTTGCCTTTATTATCCTTGAGATATTCACATGCTCTGTTGATTGATTCTGACTTGACCTAATTCCACTGAGTCAGTCATGTGTCCCTCTAAAGCACGGACGAAACTGTTTCCAGCTGGAGTCTCACAACTTCTCACTGAAAAGAAATGAAAGCTTGCACTTATTTATTTTTAATAATAATAATAATAATAATAATAATAATAATAATGTGCTTTTCTTCACAGATTACAAAAATACTTACATGCTCAGCACATAAAAAATATGTTACTTTAAAAATATCTTTCAACAACATAAACTGTGGAAATGAGCAGCTCGTCTTTTTCTCTCATTTCCCTCGCACCTGTCATAGTACTTCACATGTTTAATGCCACTGGGACTGTACTGAGACGGATTCCTTTTTTGCTGATGATTCAAAGACCTGTCAAATTAACCCCCACAAGAACTGTCAGACTGTCAGAGCTCCAAGTAAACTTTTTCATAGTTTAGAAACAGACATAATGGTGCCAGTTGTATTGTGATAAATCTGTCTTACTGGCACCACAGGCAGGTAACAGAATAAAAGCATAAACAAAAGTACTTTTAGTCTCCATCGTGTGTAGAGAACCACCTGAGCTGGTTCATTTACCTGTGGTCAGTTGAATGCTATCAGTGGTCAAACACAGATTAAATGCAAAGGTTACCTGTCCAGATGAGAAAGGACATCGCAAAGCTGTGTGAGCAGGGCACGATGTTTCTGGGGGTTTCCCTCAAGCGCTCCACTAAGACGAGTCAGGTACGAGTCCAGGTTTCCAAGGGATGCCGTCTCACCTGTGCCTATTCACAAAAAAATCCATGCGTCATCAGACATCATGGACATAAATGACCAATGTGCTCATTAGTTCCAGTTGCACTGATGAATACTTGCCGTTACTAGAGGCAGATATATAAAACATAGGTATTAGAGAAGGCTAACTTCATAAGCCCATAATTACTAAGAATCTCCTTGCTCTGATAGAACACAGCCAACTCACTGCTGACCTGGAATGGGTACTGATGCGAGGCTGCTGACCAGTGTGTGTTTAATGGCCAGCAAGTGTTGCTGAAGAGCCTGGGTACGTTTCTCATCTTGCCCCAGTTCAGCCTCCAGACGCTCTTTAGCGTTGTACATGTCCTTAATGTGCCGCTGCAGCACTGCATTCTGCTCCTCAAACTCAATATTGGCCTTGCGAAGTCGGCGCAACTCAGCCTCTCGTGCTGGAAAAACAGTAATTAAAGTAATGGTTTCATAGGAGCATAAGATTATTCCTTCGAAAATGTGCACGGTGATAAATATAAATTAAACCCTTTTCTATCGGGCACTAAAGTTATAGAACAAGTTTGTTTTAGGTATGGTTCCAAAAACCTGTGGGTTTGTCATTTAGTTATGAGAAAAAGAAGAATGATCTGCCGCTTTCAGTTTCTGCGTTACCTTTATTCTGATCGAGGAACTCTTCTGTGAAGATAGGGATGTCGAATCTTGAAAGGTCAGAAGCCTGTTAAATAGAATGGGAAATTAGGTTATTTAAACCCTTATTATTTATGTGAAAAATGACACTGCATATTTAGAAGTGCCACATACCTTTGGTAAAGATAGTCCTGAACTAGTGCCGGTGATGACTGATGGAGTGTCTTCTGAAAGAGAAAAATAAACATTTTAAGTAACAAATACACTCCAACCTGCCATTTGCTTTGGTGATGTGACTATTTTAAGTGTAGTAACAAAAAGCTACACATGCACAATTAGTAAACAACATGACAGACATGAACTGTTACCTTTCTTGATTCTTTTGTCTTGAATCTTAGCACTGGTGATATGATAGGCCTCAGTCTGCTGATATTCCTTCAGTTCCTGAGCGTACTGCACCTTCTCCCGTTCAGCTTCATCCAGATAACGCTGTTATTACACAAATAAAAATCTGTTTATTTATTGATCAATTTATTATTTAAAACATTATTTTTGAAATAAAAAATAAACATTTTTAAAATAATGCTTTTTAAAAACAGGTCATGTTTTTAATTAATTAATCTCATCATCATGTTTTACCAGCAGCCAGATAGACTATAATTACTTAGAGATATATTTTAAATAGCCAAATATCAGGACCTTGATGTTAGCAACGTCTTTATTAAATAGAGATAATAATGCTTTAAGTGCAGGAAAACCCAGAAAGTTACCCGTTTGTCACTTGGGGCTAGCCTTGTCCACTCAGCTCCAAGCCTCTTTGTGATTTCTGGAAAAGGTAAGTCAGGGTATCGTGCCCGCATGTGTTCTCTCCGTTCATTGAGGAAGCGGACATATCCTGTTACTGGTGCCTTGGGACCATTTGGTAGCACCTTCTTTCTTTTCTTTCCCTTTGGCCAGCCTCTCTTCTTTGGCTACAGAGGGAAAGGGAAAAAACATCCTCTAAAGAACTAAAAGAGATGCTCACTCATCTGTACCCATAACCAAATGATTTTTTAATTTATAAGCAAATAAGGCTAATGAAACAAGTAAATATTTACACATCAATGTCTTAACCCTGACCTCTTGGCATCTTTTACCCAAAGAATAAACTTTAACTTTGACTAATTACTTCACCTCTTCTTTATTCAAGCTAAGCTAACACAGTAGTATAGTCCAGTTTTTTGCTACAGTTTCAAGTATTTTGACATTTAATATAACTGAGAGCTGTACTTATCTATTGTGCGTCTTTTTTTAAATGTTCTGCTTTATTTATTGACTTGTTATTATGTTTTTATTCTACACAAGTGTAAGGGAAAGTTTGAGGCGGCCTGGTAGCTCAATGGGTTAAGCGTCAGACTGGAATGCAGCAGGTCGCAGGTTCGAATCCCAGTCTCACAC
>JAUMTR010000019.1:7349727-7377197 GCA_032270685.1 Microctenopoma stevenorrisi | reverse complement strand
CCTGAGCCAGACACCCAGCGCTAGCTCCATGTAAGTCGCTTTGGATAAAAGCGTCTGCCAAGCAAAGTAAAGTAAAGCAAAGAAAGATTTTGTATTATCAGAAAACCTCCACTGTTCTGTAGTCTTCTAACTTTAAATAATATATTTTTTTATAAATTGTTTATTTATTCCATTTATTGTAAAAAACCTAATAAATAAATAAAATCTCGAGAACAACATTGTTGCTACTCATCGAATACATCCTACAAAAACTATGCATCTTGATCAAATGTACTCACCTCATCTTGTGGCTGATCTGCTGAATGCGAAGCTCTGGGCTGCTGGGCAGCATCACTCTGCTCCTGTTTGATTCCTCCCATGATCTTCGTCCGTGCAACTGAAATTATTTGGGTTTTACCTTGGGAAGTGGTCTACGCACAATAAGGGGAAAGATTTTGTAAAAATGAATGGTACTAGTTGTGTATATCTGCATAAATTTTACCGCTGTGATGCCGTCTCTCAAGCTAACCTGCCTGCTAGCAGTTGAGTGTTGCTAACTCACACTCAGCGGACAAAATCAACACAAAAACATCATCCAAACGGCTCACCCTTTAGAAGAAAAAATAAAAAAAAAAACTTAATATGTGTTCGTACATTAATTGGTATTTACTTACCCCGCTGGACGGCACTTTTGGGAAATTATTTCCACTTTTTTTGATAAACGCTTTATTATTACTCACCCCGATAATGAATCCTTCGGCCAAACAGGAAAAGAAGCTTTTCTATCATCTGATTGGTCGGTACGGTGACTCATGATTGGTCGGGAAAAAGAGCCCCTCCCCCCTTACTCTGTACAAGTACCTCCAACAAGTAACTGAGACAAGTAAATGTATAGTGTTTCAGGACCTGCTGTTATTGAACTATAATCTAAAAAGCCTTATGTCAACAGAACCACCTATTTTATTTGATTTAGTTTTCTATAATGCACCATATTTGTTCTACTTATATTATGTTGTTTAACAATAGTATGGCTTAAACATATTTATTAACAATGGTTAATAACAATCGTTAGTAAATATGTCTAGTTAACATATTCACTGTCTTTTCTGTTTGTGTACTTTTCTAAATCTGGAAAATGTGCCCATATTGCATATAACTTGAATAAAGGTTAATTATGAGAAAGGCATGTGTCACTAATTCAGAAGACACACAGCAGTTCTACATTTTATTTTGAAAATCTTGCCTGGAAGTAATAAACATGTAATTTTAAGCAGATTATAGTAGTTATTGTCATGGACACTTGACAAATAAAATTAAAATAAGAGGTGACTCTTTGCTGTGCTGGATTTTTCAATAACCATAATTTAGAATGCATTTCATCTGTCAAATGCTATGCTGTTAGACTGAAGGTAGATTTAAACAAGACCAGATTTTTGGGTGGAAAACGGATTGACAAGTACATAACGCCAGGATGAGAGAGTTAATGTCACAGGACATACGAAACGTAAACCACAAGTGTAAAAAAAAAAAAAGGTGATTTCTCTGCACCTTCTTGAAACTAAAATACAAAAAAAAAAAATAACTGAAATTCTACATGAAACTGTGACCCAATGTAAAGAGCAAGCACACCACGAACTTTATGGAGGATGTTTATGTTCCGTTTAAATTACAGCTGCTGTAGATTTGAGCAGCAGTGTGAAAGGACTGTTTAAACCAGGGGTAGGAAAGTTCGGCCCTAGAGAGCCGCAGCCCTGCTTGTTTCCCCCCCCCCCCAACCATCCCTGCACTTACAGTTTCTGACTGGCTTAACTAACCTGATCAACTATTACTGCTCTTGGTTAACAGCTGGAGGGTTGGAAAACAAGCAGGGCTGAGGCTCTCTAGGACCAACATAGTCTGCCCCTGGTTTAAACGATACAGCACTACAAACAAACGAGACAGTACCACAAAAAACTAAATACAGATAATCAGTTTTTATTTTCCTTTATTTATCGTTTACAATTTTTTGCAGTTTATTTATTATGTCGATCCTTTTGGCAAACATTAGTGCGTGTTCTGTACAGTCCGGTCCCATGATGTAGATTTATATTTGTTGGGAAATAAGGAATGAGGCAACGGTGGGGTCCAGGCTTTACAATTTGTCCAGGTAGTTGTCCAAGGCTGGGACACCTTCCTTGAGACCCTTACGTTTGCGTGTGTCCATGACAACTACACCAGGCTTGCTTGATGGGTCCATGGGATTTCCAGGGAGGATCTGCCAGTGGTCAAACACACACTGTGGGAAGGCCTGGCCACCAGTGTTGGAACGAAGGTCCGCAGTGAAACCTGGAAATGGACAAAATGTTTCGATGTTTATTTTACATGCTCAAACTCAGTCATACAGTATAATAGTCAATAGTTGCAAGTAATCATAGTTCAGAAGTTACAAATTCAGAAATGGAAATTTGTCACCAACACTACACAGAAAAAAAAGTTACTAATGCACTGGCTTTACTGTTGGAAATAAAAAACCTGCATAAAATTTGTGCGCACCATATTACGCACTGTTAGTATTGCATGTTTATAACGCCGACAACTTTCACAACCCTAGCAGACCAAGACATGCCAAAGGAGTAGATACCCATATTATGCAAATTATACATCCTTATTACAATGGAATATAGAAATGGCAACTACCAGCATACGACTTAAATATCAACTTAAGACAAATGGGCTGCTCTCAGTTCGAATGGGCTGCTTACCAAATGATTCCATAACAGGCAAGTAGGCCTTGATGACACGCATAGGTGTTCCCATGACACTGGATTCCTCAAACACATGACCACGCCTTCTGGTCAACACACCATAGATTCCACCCATGGCAACTTCAGGGCACTATAGAGGAGACCGAAGGTATTGAGTTCTACAGATAAGTCTGTCAGACCAAGCATGACATTTGGCAACTTGGTGGCAAAGTTAGTGTGTGACTGGGCAGCAAGTAAAAATCACAAATCTGGTTCCGACCAGTCTAAAGAACACTTTCATCAAGCTGGTGCCGACATACGGCACTTACCTGGATCTCCACTAGGTAGACAGGCTCCATCATTCTAGGTTCAGCTGTGAGCTCACAAGCATAGAGGGCTCTGCGGGCTGTGGGAATAATCTGACCACCACCACGGTGAATAGCATCTGTATGCAGGGTCACATCATGGATGTCAAAGCGAACGGCGCGCATGTTCTCTTCACAGAGGACACCCTAAAGAGAAAACCACCAATAGTAGAGGATTACATATTTACTGCAAGCTAGGCAAGCACAAATGACTTTAGCTATTGTGGCCAAGTTGTGCACACCACAACACCCTTACCTCTTTCACTGCCCACTGGAAGCCAGCCACAACACTATCCTTGATCTCATTAAGGTACTGCACTCCCTTTGTGACATCGACCAACATGTTGGGACCATTTCCGTCAGGCCCGAAGCACCAGATCTTTCTTGCTTCACCGACGTCCCACTCATACTTGTCAGCAAGGTAACGGGCACGAGCCTTGATCTCCTGGCGAGCTGTAACGTCACCCTTCTCAATGTCCTCTGCCAGGCCCTCTTCGAAGGGGCGGGCCTTCATGAACAGACGGTTGTGCTTGTTGGGTGATTTTGACAGACACATGACATCTGATTCTGCTGAGACCGTCTCTCTGTAGGACACCACTGGTTCAGATTTCTATGGAAAGAGAAAACATTTACCTCTTGAGTTTTTCTTTAAGGGATACCTTTCATTTTTATTAGCAATGTAATATTTATAGATCTTTACATTTTTCTTTACAACATTTTGATTGAGACTTTTTTAAAATTTGTTTTATTACCTTGATTGGAATGCAAGCATGATCCTCTTCCAGATCTTTCAGACAGATCTCCAGATGCAGCTCTCCAGCTCCAGCGATGATATGTTCTCCAGACTCCTCAATGATGCACTGCACCATAGGATCAGACTTTGACAGACGCTTCAAGCCCTCTACCAGCTTGGGCAGGTCAGCAGGGTTCTTTGCTTCCACAGCAACTCTCACCACAGGGCTGACACTGAACTTCATCACTCTCATGTTGTGCGCCTGCTCAAATGTGGTGATGGTTCCGGTCTTGACAAGATACTGGTCCACTCCAACCAGACCCACGATATTGCCACAAGGCACATCTTCAATGGGCTCAACATAACGACCCATCATCAAAATGGTCCTGCAAAATATTGAGATCAACTACTCAGATGAAACTGACAAATTAACAAATTAACATTCACTGGTCAGGTGTTGAGACAAACCTCTGGATTGGCTTCAAGTAGAGATCGTCCTTCTTTCCAGGGACAAAGTTTGGTCCCATGATGCGCACTTTCAGGCCAGTTGAGACACTCCCAGAGAACACACGACCAAAGGCATAAAAGCGACCCTTGTCAGTGGTGGGGACCATCTTTGAGATGTACATCATCAAAGGAGCCTTAGGGTCACAGTTCTTGATACCTAAAAAACAAACAAATAAGCCAATCAGCAGATGTTTAAGAACTGCTCAAATGCATATGGATCTAGAGTTTCTATGTGGGAGCAAAACTTAAATAAATCAACTTCTTACCCATAGCAGCCTCATCATCTCCAGGTCCTTCATAGAGCAGCTCACAGCGGTACTTCTGGGCAGTGACAGGAGAAGGCAGGTGGATGGTGATCATTTGCAGAAGTGCTTCTCCAGCAGGCAGCCAGCGACGCATGACCGCCTTCAGCAGAGGCTTACCCTCCTTGTCCTTGTCCTCAGTATCCAACTTGATTTCCAGCTTCTGGATCAGTTTGGCAGCTTCGTCCTTCTTGAAGTTCATGATGGCATCAAATACCTAAGAAATTGAAATCGAATACATTTTAACATTGCCAAGCCAAGCTAGTAGATGCGAGTCATTGTTTCTGCGCCCTGCTCAGACTGAAGGTTATCATCACTGATTAGTCAGGTCAAAGTGAAGAAAGTTTAAGTCATCACTTGCAGGCATAGAAAGAGGTTCTAAAAATCTGACTCAGACTTATTTTTCTACATAACATATGATGTAGTCCAAGTGTAGTTACCTTGAAGATGGGGTCCAAGATAAGGGCAACAAAGGTGCGGGGGAACTTTTTACCATCAGGTCCATTGGCTGACTTGGCAAACTTTCCAGTCTCTACATCATAGAACCTTAAAAAAAGTAAAACATATGAGCTACATTGCTAAATCTGGAAGTCAAAATCAGTGTGAAGCACTTAATTCTGCAATCACATGAAATGTAATCCGAGATGTTTTAGGAACCCTACCTGTCACCCCACAGTTTCTTCATCATGTCCTCCACCTTTTTGCAGCGCTCATCTGCTGTCATTTGGGCGTTGCCCTTGGCAGCAAACTTTGCTGCGTACATCTCAGCAAACTGCTTCAGGGTGAAAGCCCAGCCATGGAGTCCAGAGCCAAAGCCAACAGTACCAATGACTGGATCAACCTAGAAAAGTTAACCATTAAAGCTTTTATCGATGCATACTAAAAACCATTTCGAACAACTCACAAAAATGAAGTGGTTGCAATCATTTACCATGATATTGCCCATAGGTCCATGCTCATCTTCACCATAAGTGGAAATGATGACATTGACAGTCTCAACAATACGCTGGAAAGTCTGGTATAGGTCTTCTGGTTCAAGCTGCAACTCCAACAAGGCACGGTCCATCTTGTTCATCATCAGGACTGGCTTGATACGCTCACAAATGGCTTGACGAAGCACAGTCTCAGTTTGCACACAAACACCTGTTAGGTAGACAAAAGGCACATATTTTGTAGCCATTACCCAAATCCATCAGTAATTTATCCGTCATGTTTGTGCCTTGGAGTTATAGCAATAGCAACCAAATTAGAGACTGTTATTTCGTTGTCATATACAGCCAGTAGAAATATTAGCAGTTATCTTGGCATTGGGAGGTATTCATCATTGCTGAAGATCTATGACAAAATTGATTTCAATTACAATTTATTCATTTAACTGACAGATATGTCTCTCTGAGAGACTTCTGAAAAACTCAACATTCAAACTAAAGTCACTTCAATGTGTTTTCAGTCTTGTTCTTACCAGACACGCAGTCCACCACAACCAGGGCTCCGTCAGTCACACGGAGAGCAGCAGTTACTTCAGAGGAGAAGTCAACGTGTCCTGGTGAGTCAATAAGGTTGATCAAAAAGCCAGAGCCATCCCTGCTCTGCTTAATGAAAGCCAAGTCATTTTCACTCAGCTCATAGAACATGGAGATGGCGCTGAAATTAAAAACAAACCAGATTTAACATTTAATAATTCATCCCGCTCCCGTCTCAACATGTCCTATTAAAATAAATCTCTTACACAATAAATTTTACTTTATCCCACAAACCCAGCATAACCAAGTGCTTCAAAATACAGATCTGGCAAAAACAAAATCAGTTATGGAAGATCAATCATTAACCACTTTAGTGTCAGAAATAACATTTAACCATTACATTTCTTCAAAAATACTCAGCCAAACCTTATATTTACATTTAAATGTATGCATAACAGTTTATGCATTAGAGTGCAGAAAACTAAATTAATTTTCAGAACACATCTCTGTAAATAAATTCCTCCAAAGGCAACTGAAGCAGCTCACATTTATTAAAGAAAATAAATGTTTATGTTTTGATTGGCCAAGAACAATGAAACAATATGGATGCTTCCAAGATGATTGCAATCAATATTATGTTGCACAGGAATCAGATAAAATGCCAAGAAACAAACAACGCCACAGTTCAGGGGTTCAACAAGAATGACAGGTTTTAAGGTTTGAGGAACACTGCTATAGTTAACAGCAAATCAGATGGGGAAACTGAGGCAGGGCATTTATAAAACCAATATTCTCCAGTAGCAATGTGGACAAATGGCAACTGATCAAGTGCTGAGAAAAAAAATTGATATTCACAGTCTGAATTGGGTGTCTAATTGCTACCGTCAGCAATAGGGAATTAAGTACAGTGTAAAACTGCTGTTAGAGATACTTACGTGGACTTGATGGTAATACAACGTTCCTGTTCATCTTTACGTGTGTCAGTGAATCGGGTCTCTCCAGCACGTGCTGAGGCGATGATACCAGCCTTCGACACCAGCGAGTCTGTCAGAGTTGACTTTCCATGGTCGACGTGAGCAATCACAGACATATTACGGATGTTGGCCTTCTTGTCCATGATGGCACGGATCTGGTCTACTGTAAAGTTCACCTGAAGGCAGAAAGTAACGTCAGTTAACAAAAAGCCACACACCCCACCACATAATGGTAGTTCTCCATTAACCTGTGCCAACAATGAAATGTATGGTCTACTTTCTCGGCTCTTGGATGATACTCAAATTTAACAAAACCATTTGTAAATAATGTTATTTAGTAAGACCGGGCAGAAAAATAGAAAGCTAAATTGTAGACAAACTGACTTGCGTTCATGTACAAATTGCACACAGGTAATGTGACCAACTTCAACATACAATGTTTGAATACACATCTGTCTGCCTTACAGTTACAGATGTTAGATAGATGTAGACAAATAACTTTATTAGCACAAAATGGCACAGGCATGTATTAGTTATGTCAACCTACAGTAACTGGACGACGTGATTTAGAAAATTATTGCTGACGTAATACAGCAAATTGCACTTAGACCATTGTCACAACTAATGATTTGTCGTCTACGCATATCGCATATGGTTAATCGACCATCAGTCTGTAAACATATGCAATACTTATTGATTTGTTTACAAAGCCATATCTTTATTACTGTTATTAAGAACCAATCCATCTCGGCAACACCCGGCATAATATGTCGGCATGAATAGGCCACGTGTACAGACTTTGACACTATGCTAAATGCTAACACTGGCAGAAAATAGGCGAGCCGGGGAATGCGAAATGCCGGTCAATTATGTCTAAAGCATGGGACAACTACAAAAACGTAGAGATCTATAAAGATAGATATTCGCCATTGTGTTTGCCCCACAATTAACATCATGTTTAAGTTACATTCTAGTCCTAACCTCGCAGCACTTAGATATTTTTTAACATAATCATATGGGATCAGCTCATGCTAGCAAAGCCATCACTGTCAGTTAGCCGACAGCGTTCACTGTCGCATAACAGAAGACTAGCCATTTCAAGCCATGTAGATGTAACCTTAAGATGCCACAGTAAAACGGGTAACCCATATAAACGACCACCAAATTATCCCAACCACCCTTTATTTATATTTTACAGTTTGAGGGCCCTTTGGATTACCAGTACATGGAACAAAATGGCTGCCATTTCATAAGCACAATTCAGAGAACTTATACATAGCATCCTTACATAGTTCATCTGATGCGACAGATTTTAGACGTAACGACAACTTGTGTTCCTGATGATTATTATGGTGCGTAACGAAAGAGTCGATACTCACCATTTCTGCGGATGGTTTTGGATTCGCTTGGTGGAGAAAAGAGACACAATTTTACACTGCCCACCTCACGAGGGCATAGGCAGGGAAGAGGCCGCTGACGTCAGAAAACGGAGATATATACCACGTGCGTCAGGCCTACGTGCTCACGTAGCTGCGTACGTTGTTTCACGTGTGAGTCGCTGCTGCTGACCAAGAACTTTAGTGTACTACTCACAGAGCAAAGGGCGTTTTAACATTTAACAGGTAGAACAGGTAGGTCAAAATCTTTACAGTCCTGTGGTTTACACATGATATATTATGACAAATAATATAGTCATATTAGTTCCACAGCATAAAATTATGATTCTAGGAGGGGCTAGAGCTGGTGTGTCATATACTTATATATCAGAACAATTAGGCCCTAAAGTCAAAGTCCTTAACTTCAGTCTGAAATCTGTAGATAGTTATTAAATATCTGTTTATATTATATAATTGCTGATAATCAAATGACAGTGGTGGTATGTTAAATTGTAATTTTTAATGTAATGTCTTAGTTGTGATTTTGATTTTCACATTATAAATGCTATATGCCAGTTATCTTCAAAATGTGTCTGAAGCCTGAAAGTTGCCTTATGAGAATTCTTGTGATTCTTGTTCTGCTGAACTAGAAAGTCATTTCAAATCAGCAATTTTGGCAGGACGATGTTCTCCAGCAGATGGCGATGCAGCCTCAATAGATAGATAGAAACGTAGCTTTTAGTAATAGTTCCAACATACAAGAAGAAAGAAAGCTGCAGTTCAACTAAGTCTAAATAAAAATCCTCAAGAGCACCGTTTGCTTTACTCAAGACAGGGGTATGCAAATTTTATTAATGAGGACCTGAGCTGGTTATGTGATCTGTTTCCATTTCATCTATGTGCTGCATTTAATGCCTCATATTTAATCCATGTTTTAGAATAATATTTTGTCCAATACTTTACTCATAATTGATGTCTGTGACCTTTAATTGCATCTATGGGGTTGTGATTTTTGTTGATTTTGTTACATGGTGATTAGTTATACACGAGGTAAACAAGTGACTGAATTTTATTATGTATTTATTTTAGGCATAAACTCATTCCCCACTTTTCCCAATGCTCTTTCTCTGCTGCTTTGCTGCAAGGGCAGTAACCAGTAATACGAACAGTTTAGCTGAAGACTCACGTGATTGACTAGTCACTATGTGACGAATTGTATGGACACACTAGTATCAGTATAGCACTCTTTAAAAAGCGTAAAATGATTCTATGATTCATATTCTAGGAGAAGACTCTTGGATAGTATGGAGGGATGGATGAACAATAATCAAATTAACAAACAATGGACACAAACAAACAAAGTAAAATGAATACATTTTACTGCGCTAATTCCAGTTTAAAGATTTAACAGTCATTTAACACCTTTGCACCTGATCTGCTTGTGAAGTGTTGCTGCTTTGCTGCATTGCTGTAGCTCTCAGTATGCTGTCATGTCTGAAAACACTCATAAAGAATGATTGGCAGGGACAAATGGCAGGCAGCTCAGCCTGAGTAATTGACTATGGATTTAAATGACACCAGCATTTTAGAGGGGTATCATTTCTTTCACAGCGGCAACCCTGTTAAAATTCAGAGTTGTTTTTCTTACATTAGGAAGCGTCCTTATTCTGCTCGTACTTTGTGTGACACAAAGAAACACAAGTCTGACATACCATATCCACATATTTGGTTCAGTCTGATCCTCAAAACGTCATGCATGTCTGGAAATATTCAACATCTGTGGTTTATCCAGAGTTCTCCTGTCGCTCTAACTCTCCTATTTGATCCTTGCCCTCATTTACTCTTCATATGAGAGCCTAACCACCACACACAGACTATCATTGAGACACAGAATACATATTATATTTTATTTTTTAATGTCAAAACATGTGCAACATCAACGCTTTACTGCCTCCTCCACATTCAAACACATAGTTGTTCTATTTTGGTTGTAAATGTTGCTTAAACAGTGATCACCCCCTCGCCTGAAGCCTCTGCATCTCCAAGGTATCAATATGGTAAACAGTAAGAATATGCTATAAATAATAAACAAGCAAATACATGAATAAATTAATATATACTATTTAGACATATAACAGTGAGAATATGTAGGCTACTGGCCACAAGATACAAACACTGCACATAACCACAAACTGTAAAAAGGGACAAGGTTGTGCAGGGAATGGAATATTTTTTGAATTCAGGCCATGACAGCTGTTTACATGTACTTTTTCTTTTAGAAGTAGCTTGAAGTCAGCTAAAGGGCAGCTCTGGTAATCTCAGTGTCCTTCAGGTGCTGCTCTGTCAAGCATGCAATCCACATTCTCACACTGGGCAAGCAACATCGTTCAACTCATCCTAATATAGACAGGTTTGCCAGCTGGGATAAGCCTTATCTTTTTACCTGCAAATAATAACAGGTCCACACAACGGACAAATAAATCATTTTTATTAATGAACTACTGGTAACACTGTTATTATTGCACTCTAATTAATCCTGTCAGTGTGACACTAGTTCTGAACAATGCTGATTTCTTGGTCATACATACACGGAGGTGTCGTGGGTGGGGTTATAGTACAAGTACATTTATACCTTTTTTAAACTTATTATAAATTATTATTACACCACCTGCAATGATGCTTGTTTATCCCAGAAGAAATATGTAAGGCATGTTCATTATGCCAGGCTTAGTTCATATTCTACCACACATCATCACATTCTTCATGCAATATCACAATAAGTCCTTCAGCAGATAATGAACCTAATTTTAATGACACAGCAGCTCAGAACATCTCACCAAGGACTTCAAGTAGGTCGGGGTCACTATCTACACAAAAGGATGCATCTAGGCTGTTTTATTTCACATGAACAACATTACTGTTGCGACTTTGGAAATGTTGCTGTTCTCTGTGTGTATGTGTATATGTGTGAAAACACATAATTTCATTATTAATGATTCATGAATAATGATTCTGAAGTTAGATTGATTTGTGGTCTATGCACTGTTGTCAGTGTAGAGCACATCAGCGTTCACCCCGGCCAAGTGCAGAGTGCAAGATGAAACGTCCATGTGAGTTTGTGCATATTGAGAATAAAAGGATTCTGAGATATATTTGGTTTATATATAGTATATATTGTTATGGAGCAGACAGACAAAGTGGAGCAGTTGTTGCAATAGAAAATATGTCTTTGTAGCAGACCTTAAATATTAACAAATAATACATTCATTCACACAATATGCTGCCTATTATGGTGCATTGAAATTAAAGCTTCATGCACCCTATTATTATTATTGGGTTTTAACAAATCATATTGATAATAATTAATAAAAAAATAAGCTCTTTTTTTTATTTAATTATATATTTGAATATGTTTAACTGACTGCAGAATTCATTAGAATCTTAGTTGTGTATTGAGTTTTGATGAGTGCTAATTATATTTTGCACAGTAACTTGTGTGAGTATTCAGCTGGCAGAGAAGCAATTAGTATAACCCCTCACATTCGTGTGTGTGTGTGCATATAATGATTTTATTTTCACCAGCACAGGTGCTGTAAAATAGTTACTTGTGTAGTCTTGGCCCCAGTCAGCCCATAACACCACAAACATTTTTTATTATGGATCAGCTACATTTTGCTCTACATCCTCACTCTGGTTATTTCATTTTGGACTTGGCCTTAACAAGAAGCTTTACATTGGAAACTGGTGGCTTTCATCTGAATGCACCAGTATTCAAACCACAATGGAGAGAGCACCTGTGAGGTGTAATAGCTCTGTCTTAGTCCCATTCACTGATTAACGTCACTGTCAGCTCTCTCTTTGGTCTAATGTAAATATGAATTTTATGAAAGATCACATTATTAACATTTATTTGTTGAGGAGTATTTTAAGCCTTGAAGTCAGAGCTACTCTTTAGATTGTTAAGGTCATAGAATGTGTCTAAAACTATTCTTATTTAATATATGTGTAAATGTGAATAAAATTCACAAGATCCAGAGCCTACCCAGTCAAGTAGTCATAAAAAGAGAAATGTATCATCTTCAACTCCAAGGCCAGCTACATCTGCTGAGGATAATTACATGTTTAGCACAGCTGGTTTCTTTAAAAACAGCATATCAGTATTTATTCCCAATTTATGTGCACATCAGAAGGAGAAATCAAACAAAATTGTAGGTAATTCCATAAAAACAGCTTCACTTTCTAAGAAAATGTAAATCTTGCCTTAAATGTCACAACGTAAGCTCTATTCATGTTGACACTGCTGTCTGAACTCAAAATGTTTTATTTTAGTGCATAACCGGAATAATAAACTGTATTTGTACCAAATAAATGTACATAAAATACACACACAAACCAACAAACAACAATTACAGGTAGTACAATGGAGCCACTGAGTCTGTTGGTGGCAGTGTTCAACATATGAATTAAAGCAACCCAGAGTAAAAAGACAATGACATTCTGAAAACTGAAGACTCAATGATGGCAAAACTGTGAGTTTAATTCCTCTCACACAGGGATAGCAGTGTATTGTCAGGGTTCGATGTGTGGTGGTTGAATCACTCACAAGGGCATGAAGAGCAGGATGGAGACAGATCATTTCTTTCAGTAGTTCCCTACTGTTCTCCGCACCTCACCAACTTCACATTCTTGTCCTTAACTCTCATGTGACCGAAAAACGACAGAGGTAGATTCAATCTCTCACAGTTGTCAGTTAAATTCTCTCTAGTTTTAAATATGTAAATTATCAACTGTCTGAATTTATATATGTAAAGCAATAAATATAAAACATATAAATAATATATATATATATATATGTAAAATAGCTTAGTGTTGTTGTTTTCAGTGAATTAACTCAAACCTTATGTCAGCTAAAAGCAACTCTCAGCATTATTAGCTACATTTAGAGTCACTCTTCCATCATTAAAATGGCAGTTTGAACTCGTGGAAGAAGACACACTCAAGGAATGTATTATTGTTATTGGCATGTTTATACTGATCAGCTGTAAATGAGGAGTTTGTCTGTTTAAGATGTTTGCTTGCTCTGGTTTCTTTGTGGGAGCTACACAGCCTCTGAGAACAGCCAGGTGGAGGTATTGCATTGAATAGCTGTGGTGTTTTATGCCTTATGTTGAGTTTCATAGGGCACGTTAGTCATACATTACATCATAAGAAAGTCTAATTGAGAAAGAGGCTGTTGATTTTATTGTGTTTGTGTCATCACAATGAGAACAACGCCAACAAGGCTTCAGATCCAAAAGCCAGCGTGGAGTCAGCTTTATGGCAAAGTGGCGCGATGGGGTCAACCATTCACACAGAACAGAAAGACGCTCACTCGCTGACTTTGAGCCAGTTTTTGTTGTGGACGAAAGAGGCTTTGATGTAATGTTATGCTGTGAATGTTGACAGCAAATCCGCCACACCCATCATATTTTAATGCTTTGCTATTTGCGGGCCTCTGCGCTTGTATTCATTCTCCACTGATACTGTGTGCATAAGCTTTGTATTCGTGCTATTCGCATGCAATATTTATCTGTTTCGTATGCACCCTGGGGGGGATCTGTCATTTCTAAGTTAATTGCCATTGTGAATTGTTTACAATGCTTCCTGCATGTTATGCAACTAGTCCATGCTGTTGTGCTTTAGTGCCTCCACAGGGAGCAATCAAAGGAATACAACTGGCCTAGACAATTTCACGAGATTTTCCTGAATGGGTGCTGTTAGCATGTCTGTGCATTTTTCTTCAGTAGAAAAGTGAAAGTCTGAGACTGTTTTGCAGGAGTACAATGACGAGGTGGTACCAATAGAAAGTCTGGTCAAATGTCTGAAGTGTTCTTTATTATTGATCATTATACAAATCTAGTATTAGGATGAGAATACCAGACAATACAAGTAAAACCTTCGGTGTCCTCCACTGCATGTTATTAGCACCAGCTGAGCGACTCTGAATAATGACTTAAGGTGTTGCAGCACTTAAAGTCCAATTTGTTATCTAAACTCAGGGATATGAACAGATTTCCTTGGGGATCATTTTGTGCGAAACTGTTATCTTGAAACATCAAATTTAAGTCAAATTGCTCTTGAGCTTTGTGGTCTTTTATGAATAATAATATGTTATTTGAAACACTGATTGAAAGCAAATAGATACGAAGTATAAGTAGACAGAATAATCACAAAGCAGATAACAATTTTATGGCTCTGCTGCTATGAGAGTAAACTGGTTTATCAACGAGACAGCTGAACAATGTGGGACAATGTACTCTAAGGAAGTTTTTTTTACCACTATATTGTGTTGGGGTACATGATGTGGTACTCACACAGTCCAGGGTTCATTTGGCTTGATATTTCAGAGAAAAAAAAGCACTCAGTTTAGAGTAGTCCTCTGCCACAGGGTCAATCCTGTAAATACAAAACTTACAAACTGTAAGACAAAATTGTGCAGATGATGAAATTATTCTATGGGCTAACTGATCTCTTATGTCAACAATTGCTCAAATTAGTTTTTTGTTAGCAGCAAAATGAGTCATCATAAAATAAAATCAGCCATAGTTTGGTTGATTCAGATTCATTCACACTCATTGCTAGCTGAATAAATGTGATCATCTACACCTGAGTTTGCTGACTGTCTCTGTGAGCTGCAGCTTAATTCTTTTTCAGTCTTATATTTATGGTGTTTTTTTACTGTATTTTCAAATTTTGATTTCATTATTGGTCTGTCAGAGGCTGGTGAGAAACAACATTCTGTTTCAGCTTGTGTAAGTCTGTATACTATACTATAATACTACGCAAAATGATAGTAAAGCGATAATTCTTCCACCCGAGAAGGGACAAGCAAATGTTAGTCCACACAGTACAATTCATGTTTCCAACATTAAAAATATATTAAAATAATATTTAAATCTGGTTTAATGTGAGTTTTCTTGCTGATTTGTATTGAGATTATAGGAGCTGTGGAAACATCTTATGCTGACATGTCACAGACTTTCAGAAAGGTGGTAATTTATTCGACAATTAAGCAGCGAGTCTCTCATTATTTTTTCTAATTTCTAGTCTGATAATTTGGAGAATGTGTCAACAGTTTCTCTGAATCATTAAGGAGACTGCTGTTCCAGTGCTCTTGCGGTAAAACCCGGTGAATTTAACCATACTGTGAGCACAGCTCGTCACTACTTTGGCGTTGTGGCATTGTTTGCTGGTGCATAGGTTTATTCCTGTTGTTGAATTGTTTAGCTGAAACACTGTGGAGCCATGCTGGTACATTTCAACTACTCGGAGGGCAGAACACTATCTGATAATTTGAAAGAAATCACTTTAAACATCAAGTTTAGCTGACTTATTTTTGAACCCAGCATTTTTCTTCACTGTTCAGCCCACATGGCAGGAGTTCACTGCACAGGCAGCAGACATCACAACTAGAGTTGCTACTGATGGCCTGTCTTTATATAAACACAACTAAATCGTCTGAGTTATAGTTATTATTTTGTTATATAGTTATTCAATAGTTATCTTGAGAATACATTGTGTGAGAGGTGAGATGCAACATAAACGCGTAACAAAATATATATGCAAAAAAAAAAACAAAATTTCCTGCATATTGTATATAAGTATACTCAGCATCATTACCATCGTGTAATAAGCTGTACCTTACGTGACTATTGTTTAGATGCACACTTTGGAAGCTGAGCTTTTAGGAAGTGGCTTCTGCCAAAAAAGAGTCATTCATCCCAGTTTTATTTGCCTCCAGCTAACATGTCAGTCTTAGAGAGGTTTGCTCCTGTGTGGATGATTTCACTTCAGTGGTTTTATTGACCACATTTGGATAGATGGCTCGTGTTACTGGCACCTGTGTTGAAATGTCCACTTTGGTTTTCTGACAGGCTGGTTATCCAGCCGTGCAGTGTGCAGGGAGCTCACGCCGTCAGAAGCACGGTGTGCAGATCAGGTGATAAGTAATAACTTCGCTTTGTTATTTCTTCTGACAAAATTCTGGCGAGTCTCTACATGCAGCATGTTCGTTACATGCCAACTACTGATAATATTTTATATTATAAAAAATAGATTAGACAGGCTTATACGTGAGGTGAACAGCAGATGAGTACAAGTCAGGTAAGAATTCATTTATTCTGGTTCTTGCTAGTGTAAGATCTAAAATCCCATCAATACTAATATCAGACCTATAATGAGTTCGAGCTTTATATGCCAGGATGTGATTCTATTAAGTACTGAAGGAATACAAACTATTGCAGGGACTTTAAGCAGAGAGGAGGCTGACCTGAGCTATGGCTGTGTCCCTATCTCGCCTCTTAGCTTAGGGGAGCTCAGTAAACAAACAGCAGGGGGTTAAGAAAGTTTTCCACACTACCCACAACCTAATTCATCATATTTTTTTTTTTACCTCTGCAGGTATGGATAAGGTGAGTCAATTACATGACTTGAATTACTCTTCTGTAAAAGTTATTCCTTGTGTGTAGTAAATAATGTAGAATTCCCCCCCTGGGAGATTCATAAATTGTTATTGCATCAATAAAGTGTTGCTTTCTAAACCATCTTTACATTCTGAGCAGCTGTCTTACAACTCATGATCATTTGTTTTGACTGGGAGATTAATATGGGGTATACCTTATCTTAATCACCGGAAGAAGAGGAATTGAGTCTCTGTCCAGAGGCAGGACAATCTGATTTTCAGCACCTCTAAAGCTCACTGATAACACGTTATATCTCATTTGTTTGATATGTAAACAAGAATATATAAATAAAAATAAAAGTAATAGTGAGAATAGTAATTTGGCGTTTCACAAAGGATTAGTGTCAGACTTTTTATTGGAGACTGGGGGAAAAACTTTGCTGTTAAATTAGGGTAACTTAGAATAGCTGCCTACTGGCTCCAGCTACATATATTTTATATAGGCATGAAGATAATGTAAATCTTCTCAGCAGACGCCTGGCAATAAGCGAAGAAGATTTGTGCAAATGCAGAGCAACATTAACATTTGAGTTTCTACATGTTTCAAATCGCCACAATATGTTTTGGGGAAACGTTGTATTTATGGGGGCGAGGATATGAGGGCAGAGGGTTCCAAGTCTTAAATATCATCATAGCCAGTGGGTTCAATTTTCACCCACACTGGGATCCAGCTGAAATATGTGCTAGCCCCATCCAATCCTGACAGGTTAAATACAGTTTCTGTAAAAGATTTACCGAGAACTGCAGATTTCAACGAATAGCGACAAAATATTCAATACAATGCTCCACATACATAGATGATTCAGTTTTCTTATGCAAGGCAGTCAGGGAAACAAGAGCAAAAGAAACCCACCGTGTGGTATGTTTCACATAACAGAATATATTAAGGACGTAGGATTGTTGCTGGCTCTGTGTTCATTCAGAGCAAGCACTTTGCATTTAAATAACACTGGTATGTTCGTTGCTGTGGTTATTATGTTATGCTGTTAAGTGCAGGAGATAAGAAATTTTGTCATGTGAAGTACTAACTAGGGGTTGATCCAATGGAAATCCACATTGCTGCTGCTGCTGCTGCTGAATGGTAGTGTCTTTGATCCCTGGATACCATGATAGCTGGTGATTAAGTGTTCCCACTAACAGGGCATTGATGAAACATGGCAGCACTCTGACACCATCATTTTGAGCAGGTTTTAATTAACACCCTGTATTTTAGCAGCGCAGCATGCGTTAGCCACAGTGTCTGCAGCTCATATGATATCTTAGGGTCATGACGGTGAACTTGTGAAGGATCAGAGTGGGGAGTTTGAACTGTGGGATTAAGGAAATGTTGAGAGTTCTTTCTGGACAAATGCAGAGATTCATAACATAGCAACATTTGTACAGTTCAATAATAGAGGACAGGTGAGAGTTGTACCAACAATAATTATAAGGAAATTAAACATTTTGTTTTAGTGTCACTTCTGCTTTGTGTTGCTAATCTTCCTGTATTTTCCTCGCACCAGTCGTGCACTTGTGAACGCTGGATTGCGGAGTGGAGTGGCCCCAAGTGGACCAAGCCTGCTGTAACTGTGAGGCAGTGATGATGGCACCAGCTGTGTGTATAAGCATGCCTTTGTGTTTGTGTTCAGCCCAGCAAACTCCAGTTCTTTCTGGTATTTTCTTTCAGTGCCCATTTTTCTCACATCTTTGTGCACAGTGGGATATATACTGTATTCCCTGTGTAATAAAGAAAACATTTGGGATGTCGGGTTTGTTTTTAGATTTCCTGTACTGCAGGCAACCTGGCAATTATTCCTAATGGTTATATAATAAATTAAGGACTCATTTTAAATGCGGCGCCTGCAGGAACAGCGGGATCGATTCCCAGCTGACCCACCCAGCCCATTCCCTATACCGTGTGTTCCTGAGCGCCGCCTGTGGCTGCTCACTGCTCCCTCCAAGAGGGCATTGGTCAAATGCAGAGAATAAATTTTGTTGTAACATGCAGAAATGTATCAAGGACTAAAAAAGTGGATTCTGAATTCTAAAATATTAAAATTTACTCTTTATTTTAATTAAAGTGGTACAATAGTAAAACAGAGGTGAGCCTCCTGTTTTCCTAAAATAAATATTTATTCCTTATAGCAAATGTAATATTTGTCATACACTGCTCAATGCAGTGCACTGATTAAAGTAAGTATTGGATTGGACTGACAATAGACAACAGACAGATGGCACTTTCCCTACAAGTAGAGCCGTCAGCTAAACTAATATTCTCCACTTCAATTCAATGGATAACCAATTTTACTTCAAGTGACAGTGAGAGGGAGGTACAAAAATACTATTATAAAATCTATATTCTCCTGTTTTATGAAATGTCACAACGATTCTTTCATTACATATCTGTAAGTTTGAGGGATTGCTTTTTTATTGAGTGCTAATCCATTTGTGTGTTAAGTATCATGGAGAGAAAAACAGAGGAGAGAAAGCACCTCACAGCTGGCTCCGCTGGCTTTATACAAACACTGCTGCTGAGTCTACAAACTTTCAGATAATCACACAAAATCCTGCCAACTATAAATATAATGAAAAAGAAAGAGCAAACAATGTCCATGCTTTAAATTTTTCTGAAGGGAAAATTCAGCTTTGGTGACTAACATAATACCCTTCAACATCAGCCAACACAATAGATGACAGAGCTGAATCTGGTTTTTATTAACCTTATATGCACTGAACAAAATTGCTTTTTGTTTGTTCAGTGGCTCATTGTGTCTAAATCTTGATGATTTCCTTGACCAGTCATGCCCCCCGCCTGCTGCATCTTTTATTACATTCAGACAATTTTGTAAGCTTTAATCTTCAGAAATCTCATTTGCATTGAAAATTAATTTCCCATAGATTAATATAATCCAAGTCAGATGAAAGGTCTTTTTTTTGTTTTACAGAACACTGATGACTATCATAATGAGATGACAGTGCTTCTCAAGAACTGTGTTGACATTTAGATTTTTTGCACTCTTAAACTTATTAAGTAGGTTTATTCAAAGAGTATTGTCATCTAGAGAGAGTCTGCGAGGATGAGAGCTCCCACTGGAGTGCTGACTTGCTGCAATGCAAATCAGTTTCTCATTAAAATGTATTTTTTGTTTGTATTAATCAGCACTGAAAATCAGCTCACACTACTTTCTCTCGATGCATGTAGCTATGTATTTTAAATGCACAACCAAACAACATTTTGGATTCTGACCAACATTCACAGTAAGTGGAACATTTCACAGCTGAAAGAACAGTTGTTTTGCAACTGGTTTCAACAAAAATGCACTGGTTCTAGTATCTTTATTTCGCTAAATATTTGCTAGTTTTCGTAATTTAAATTTGATTTTTACTTAAGTTTCAAGGTTTACGGAAAAAAACAAGGAATTAATTATTATTAATCAATAGCTGAATAAAAATAAAAACACAATTGCTAGTGTTCAGTATTAAGAGTAAGTTACTTCAACACATAGTAACTGTGAGCATGTCTGAAAAAGAACATCACTTCCATCTTTTATCTTGATCTACTTCAAAATCATTTTCCCTTTTGAGGTGACCTTGTTACATCTCTCTAGCAAGTGAGCCTGGGATTTCCCCAGTTAACACAGGGCAGTGCATTGCACAGCATAGTTAGTTGGTTTGGTTTCTCTCTGACTGAAGATAAAACATAAAGCTCTCCAGGCGCCATCTCAGCATTCTGTCAAGTCTCTCTTAGGGGGTAATAAACAAACCCACAACAACGGCAAACGGAGTTGACTTGTGTGTACCCACCAAAATACTGCCAAGCTCAAATGTTAATCCCCTTTGAAATGTTGCAGTGTGCCTGCACGTGTACAGGTGCTCTCATCTGTCTTTTACCTGCTAACTTATATTGGCATGGGTGACATGTATGCCTGAATTCCTGTGCTGAAAAAGGATCAAAAAATGGAGCTGCAATATGAACACCTTTTTTGATAATCAGCTATACATAAAGTCACATATGGAAAGTTTTTGCTTCTTTCTCCTGCAACCTAGACAGACACATAGATAAATAGATAGATAAATAGTTATTTGTAGGCTGAATTCTTTGAGGATAGCTGCAACGTTATGCACTGCAAGAAAATGCCTGACCTACATTGCAGGGCTTTCAGTCTCGGGAGGATTCTGCTTTGTGAATCGTTATCTCTGTGGAAAACGTCATGGAGGGTCCTGTCCTCTTTTGAAATGCTGAAAACTGATGTTAATACGAAGGGTAGGAAGCTCAATATTACTTGCATATGTATAAACTGAATAACTGCATCAAACCTGTTGTTGATTTTTTCAGGGGGCGTGTGTAGTGTGGTTGTCATGATATGAATATTAAAACCAAAATAGGTTCTTTCATAATTTAAATTATCACTACCTGAGAATGAACATTTTTACTGAGTTCATCATGCTATAAATATATAAACGTTTTGTACATTTGCCCCTAATGTTCAGTCAGTGTTCACTAAATCTTTTTTTATGTGGACTGTTTATTCAGGCCTTGAGCTTCGACATCTTTAGAATGCACCGTTCATATACTCAGCATTGATTAGTTTTTGTAAAACAGATTTTTACAACTGATTTCAGCTTTAAAGTACATAATATGACAATAGCATAAATTATAGCTGCATCTAATAAAGTCATACATTTGCAGGTGTCTGTGTTGGTATTATCCTTTCGGTTGTCATCTGCTTGGTGTCAACATCTGGTGCAGCAATAGCTCTGGTATTATTTATTATACTGTTGCATCAGAATAACCATAACCCGCTGGTGTATGATGATAATTGATCATTAATTATTATCAACAGCAGCAGCAATAACACAAGCAACACTTGTCATTGTAATCTTAAAAAAAATCTTTTATAAAATAATGATAATGTTAATATTTTTATTCTAAGTGTGTACATATATTTATGTATATATATTCTACTACAATATATGTATATGCACTTAGAGTAAAATTATATATGTAATTCATCCGCAAAGTCATGTCCTCTGGCATGGGTCAAAAAATATCTGTGCTAGATCCAATTAAGTTTAACATCTGACATGTATTAATTATTATGCACCAGAACGCCCCGCTCACAAACGGATACACTGAATGCTAATGTTTGATGGCGATGATTTTTCACGATTTTTTTTATACCCACGTGTACCTCCAGTTGAATGAGGTTGGTCTGCACTCACTTTACCTGCCTGCCCAGGTTTAGTCTGGCTCAGAGTGTGTGTGATAACACGTAATTGCCCCAGACACATCTGACAGGATCTGTCCTGTTCTGGCTGGTGTATCAGAAGCTTTCTTTGTCTTGACCTGGGCTTCATGACATGACAAGAGAGAACAGATAAAGTTTTAAATACTGGGTGGTATTTTATTTGCCCTATTGTTCCTGACGACTGGGTGAGATCATCATCAGCAGGGAAAGGTCAGAAAGACGGCAGCAGCTAATGAGGCCGCGCTCATCCTTTTGGCAGCAACAAGTAACCAATGGCTTTTTGTATAATAAATGCAGGTCACTGGAATAAACAGACCCGATCAGTATCAATTAAAAAGCTTCAAGCCATGTTCCTCTGGGTCTGTCTGTTGGTTGGTTTGCTTTGGTCCGGCTACCACTTTGATTCAGACTGGTGCTTTGAATGACACAGATACAGAATCTTAAAAGGAAGTGCTCCTTCATACCTGTTTGATCTCCTTAAACCTTGTGCTTCGTCACATGCTCTCTGCTGTCACAATGCAGGGTTTCTGTCTGTCTCCAGTTAAAAAGAGGTCAGCTGTTAAATTCAGTGCAGACATTCATTCTCTCCGGAAGAAGAATCCTAATGTCTTTGATGCATCCCTGACATTTCCCGTGGTTTCACCAGCAGGTTGACATTTCTGGTTTTGATTATACTGGACTGGAGATGAACTAGAAGGACATTTGGTACGTACATTTATGCATTCATGTGACTATTTATTTATGTCATGTCCCTTAATGTTTTATCCAGTTCTGTTATTGGGTCAAACACATACTTTTTTTAATACATTGCTTCATGATTTATCATCTTTTTATGTTTTCTCTTAAATATATTCCTAATATAAAAATTTCATTTAACGGGTTTTTGAAGTGCATTTGATGAATCCCTTGATTCTGTGTTCTAGTTGTTCCTATATAGCACAGGTAACGCTCTGCTGGTGTCCAAGGGCACGAGACTGCAGGGCCGCGTGCACACACTGGACTCTCACACAGAACTTAAAAAGAAAAGATGGTGAGCACTGGTTTCCAGAGAGTAGTTGAGTAAGTCTGAAACAGAGGCACAGCTGCATGAAGTAAACAGCAATTGTGCACACGCACACAAACAAAAGGATGCATGGGGTGTTATTCCTCGTTCAGTTGTGCCCTGTTCTCTATCCATACTATATAATAAAACAGTGTGTTTAGGTGAATGAGGCTCAATGTGAGCATGTTGTATTGAAACATTTCTTTGAACAATCTCTACTCTTTTCCACTTTAAACTGAACAACAAATAACGTGATTCAACTATTTTTAAAGCGCATGTTTGAGTCGCATCTTTATGGTTGCCATACTTGCTTTCATGCTGAGCAGAAGACGTCCTGGTGCATGTGACCTCCGAGTTACCTGCAGAATCTTCTGATACTTTCTGATCTATTTTCGGGACACCGTGAGGCATTTTCCTTTATAATGTGCAGGTGTGTTTCAGGTTCATAGATGGGTTGATTGACACTGTCGTGTTTCCCCTGAGGGGCAATAAAAGAAATCAGGATTCTCAAATGTCATCTCTCATGCATGGGCATCATACCAAGGCACAAGGCTGCCAAGACACTTGAATGACTCAAACAAGCAAATAGTACAAGTGAAGAAACAAGCAAATGAATGTTTTATTTTCTATCTGGAATGTGTGTTTCCACTCTGATAAGATTTATTTAAAAATGCATTTGTTTATTCTTCCGTGTGTAAATTAAACCATTTTTAGTCTTAGTTTCATCACAAGTTAAGTAGCAAAAGTTTGCCAGATGAAAATGGTATAAATGTTCTTTACCAGATAGCTGACACCCACACGGCATTCACACTGGCAAAAGATCTGACGGGATGTAAACTATGAAATGTAAAGAGTGTGGAGAGAAGTGAGTCATTAGGAAGGAGAAAGCTGTGAGTTAGCCTCTGATACACGCCAAGAGAGCTCTCATGATATATGCATGCAACCATATAATCATTAAATTTTAAACATCAACAGAAGACTCGTTGGTGTAAATGTGAAAACAGAGCTCTAAAAAATAATCCAAATAAATTAAAAGTCTAAAACAGAAAATTATCAATTGCACAAGCATTCATTCTGCATTCATTCACCATTTAATAGATGGATCTTTGGCATCATCTGCAATGTTTCTCACACAGTTTTCTGCTTCTCTGTCCAGGTTCCAGGTGGATTATAAGCAAACAATCCTTTTCAAGTCCAAACAAATTCACATGTAGTGTGAGGTCTTTGCTCTAATCTGTCCAGTTCAGATCATTTACCGTTTCTAAATCATCAGAGAGTTAAGTGTTTGGTGGTCATCTGCTAAGATGAGTCTATCCATCCTACCTAATCTATGTATAAAACCTGAATGAACAGTGAAAACTTCCAAAGAGTATGGAGAAATACTAATATAAAACTTTTTAGGTGCCATAAATGACTCCTCCAGTGCTCAGATCTTTCACAAGCTGCACAGTTTGCCCTGCATGTATAGATAATATTTATTTAGCTCCATGTGGTCTCCTTCACCTCAGGAGCTTCTGATGGAATTTATGTGACACACTATGTGTCTCACCTGCTTCTAAAAGTGTCTGTATGTCACTAATGAGTAACAATTAAATATTCTAGAGATTCGTGTGTGATGAGGCTGTCATTAGGGCTTGGAGAAAGGTCAGCACCATGGGTGTTGTGCAGCCTTCTACTACCACTTCCTGCCCCAGGGGGAACTGATGAAACAGCATTTAAACAGTAAATGGTGGGTACGTGTGTCTATTTGTTCACTATCAAGTCCATGAATTCGTGTTGGGGTAGTTCGTTATACTGGATGTATTAATTACTTAGTTTCTGTGTGAGTCAGACAGTTCACCATGTCCTGTCCTCTCCCACTTTATTGTTTAACGTTTAGAGGTCTCTCGTTCATTTATTGTCAGGTGCTGAGTTACACTCACTGGAACGTTTCAAAAATGTCTTGTTCTGGCTGGTGTATCAGAAAAAAATGTAAAATCCATATTCACTACATGCCAGCAAGGTTTATGAATGAAAGATAAAACCAGGGAGGTTGTACTCTGACAACGTGGGCAAGAGCTGGAAGCACTGTGTGGAAACAGTTTGTGTGCACACGCATACTCATGCAAAAACAAAAATAATGAGGTCTGGCAAAACACAGGTCAGGTGCAAGTCTCTCTGTTCTGCTGCTGGCGGGGGATAGTAGTCTGAACACAATAATGCTAAACAATCTATGTCTCTGTCTCTGTGGCAATGGTTCATGATCTTTTTAGAAGCTCTGCATGCTGAGTTTTCATTGCAGGCCATTTGGCTATAAGTCAGGAGACACTGTTGGAACAGGACTAACTCTGAACTGTTTTCTATAGATTGCCCACCAAGGTTAACAAGGTGCATGTGCTGAGACTCCTGTGGGTAATTACAAAGGTTATCCTCCACAGCTGAGAATCAAAACAATGAACTGAGTATGTAAAGATAAGCCCCTTGTTCTAACAGCAGGATCTTTCATGGAGTCAGTGTTGAGCAGAAGCTGCTTTGACAGTGGCTCGTTGACATTAAACAAACAAGCTGCATATTTTATACACCAGCCTCCTTTGCATAAGTAGGTTGCAGCATTATTTAAAAAAGGCATATGCAAAAAAATATTTTCAACGCTAAATTTCCCATTACGCACAGTAGTTCTGGAATCCCTGTTTCTCTGTTGCATCAATGGAAGACCACAGTATTGAGAATTAATATTGTCATGACATTAAATAGAGTTATGCTTTTCCATTACAACATTTTGGAAACAAGACTTCAACTTTAATGGTTAACTGTGCTGACTAAATTGTCACAGATTCAGTTTTTTTTGCTGGAAATAATTCTGTTTCCAACATGGTTGGATCAACCTACGAGGGGGTCCCGGTGGGCAAAGCTTGCACTGACCCCCCACCTTCTCACACTCTTCGTGCATTGTTTAGGTAGGTTGCTTTCATGTACAGCAGACATCATAGACTACCCGTGGCATTAATTATCTTATGCCCTGAACCCCATGAAGCATGCAATAGCAACTTCTTAGCTGGAATATGCAGCACGTCATTTCGTTTCTGTTTACATCATTTGCATATCATGAATTCAAAAGATAATGGTTTTGATATGTGTTTTGATACAGTGTCTAGATTAGGTCATAATTCAGGACTTTAGATATGTATTTAAGAGTTAATCAAGGGCCTAATTACCAAATAAAAGTTAATTACTGCAAACCAGACCAAAGTGTCTGAGGCTTTTGAAGGGCAGCAGCTCATTTTCCCAAGGTAGGTTCCAACAACATATTATATTTCATAATCATGCACAAAATCCAGCCAGAAACTAACCAAAGTATATCAAGCCAAACGGTCACTTGCACGAAAACACTGAAAACATTTATAACCAAATACATGTGTCCCCATGCATGCACCTTCACTCCAGGTGGCAAGAGCTTTGCTCCAAAGTGAAAATCAAACTTTCATTTCATCCCAGTTCATGGAAGATGATTGAAGAAAGCTTTTCTCTTTGTCTGACAGCGACTCCTGTCAACAGTGTGCAGGTCAGCACTTTTGGTCAGAGATTATTTGTGCATCACAGTGCTGATGTTGTTAGTGATTCAAGAGATGCTGTGCAAACACGGAGTAAGAAATTGAAATACGCTTAATAAATGAACAGACTGTGAGTTTAGCTGTCATCAGATACCCTGCTGTCAGTGTGAGTTTGTTTTACATCAGCATTAGCACTACAAAATCTCTGCAGCTCAACTGCCTAATTCATCTCCCCATGTACGTATGTGCTCTGAATTCTAACTTGGTCTGTCCCAGTTATTCCAAATAGTTCAACTCGAGGGTGTTTAATTGAATCTTCATTTCCTTTACAGAATGTCAGTCCATATGATTATCCCCTGAATTCAGGCAAATGTTTTTAATAAAAGGTCACAGACAATTAAGAAGGAACACAACAGCATACAGCAACATATTCCTAGGAGGTCACATTATCATATCAGTTTAACCTAGTTAACTGTGTGCTACTGAATCTGATGTAACGGATTCATTTAGAAAGAACAGGTGTTAGCATCCGAAAGGTGATCACCGAGCATTGATTTTACTGAGTTATTGCCTATGTGTGTGTGTGTGTGTGTTTGTGTGTGTACAATCAGTAAGTACAAGATAATCAGTTTTTCAGTTTAGGCGCATATAATTTACAGTCTATGTTCTCAATCTGCATGTTTCACAATAGGAAAAATCTTATGTGAACCACTACATCTTCCTGAATTCTGTGATGTGTATATATATT
>JAUMTR010000019.1:7327769-7349620 GCA_032270685.1 Microctenopoma stevenorrisi | reverse complement strand
ATGGCATTCCATAATACATCTTAATTCAAAAACTGGAAATAGCATCCACAGTTGAGATGTAAAATAAGTTCTTTTAATGATAATACACATATATCATTATTATATTATAAATAACAATCATATTTATTATCATCTACTTAGCTTATTACATCTTAAGTATGATAATGTACCTACTCATAATTTTTAAATCCGCCAATAAATTATCAAATAATTATTAAATAGTAGACCTATTCAGCTAATTATTATGTTGCTATGTATTTTTTGCTTCACTTCTGTCAATATTAGCTTTATATATTTTGGTTTGCATTTACTGTAAAATACAATATACACAAATACACCATAGAACAAACGAAAACACTGAAATTGTCTAGAGCACTGGGAAACCTCCAAAGTATTGCCAGAGGCACAGTGTCACTTTATACTAAGTAAAAACATTTGTAGAGTGAATCTCACTGTGTTGTCCATTATGATTAAGTTGATTTAAAAAGATATCTGTTCTTCTGTGTTGACAGGGCTAAGACGAGTGCTCTCAGATCAACTGTAGGTTGCAGTAAGTCGGTTATCCAGTCAGACATCCATTTGGACCAGCACCACAACAGGAGGCGCCTCGGCTACTTTGGCCTTCCGACGCAGTAGATGAGGCAGGCTCCTGACGGAGGGAGTAGCATGGAGGAGAAGTTCCTTGAGACCTGCTCGAAATTCTCGACGAATCAGGCAGTAGAGCACAGGATTGAGGCAGCTGTTGGTGTGTGCCAAGCACACAGTCAGGGGAAAGGCGTAAGCCTGCGCGTTGTAGAAAGCATTGCTGAAGGGGACAAGGTCAAACTTTATGAGCACTCCCCACAGAGTTAGCGCCTGGTTGGGCAGCCAGCAGAGAAAGAAGGACAGAACCACAATAGCAATGGACTTGGTCACTTTGGAACGACGGGTTTGCCGACCTGGATCAGTGCTCGCTGCTCCTGTGATGCGTCGGCTGAGGACCAGCCGCAGTAGCAGTAGATAGCAGACAGTGATTATGATCAGTGGAATAAGGAAGCCCAGCAGGACCTTCTGTAGTTGATACAGACCCAAAAGAAGCTGTGGATCCCAGCTGCCTGTGTCTGGAAAGCGCACCAGGCAAAGCTCCTCATCTGACACTTGGGCACTGGTGGAGTAGATGGCATGAGGCAAAGTGGCCAGCAGAGAGACAGCCCAGATGCCCCAACTCGTCCACTTGGCCCTGGCGGCAGCTGCACGCCGGCTGTGCATCTTCAGCGCAGATGAGATAGAGTAATAGCGTGCCACACTCATAGCTGTGAGAAAGAATACACTGGCATACATATTCATAGTGGTGACAGAGTTGATGATTTTGCACATCACGCGGCCAAACGGCCAGCGGAAATCCAGGGCTGTGTCCACTGCCCAGAAAGGTAAAGTCAGAACAAACTGCAAGTCTGTGACAGCCAGTCCCATCACAAAGCAGTTTATGGACGATTGCTTCTGCCTGTAACGCGAGTGCAGCAAATACAGAGCCAACGAGTTTCCCACCAGCCCAAGTGCACAGACTATAGAGTACACACATGCTATCATCACACGCACCACTAGACTGGAGCTGTCTCCTTGAAACTCCATGACGGATTCCTTGGTGAGCAGCTGCAGCCAACAGTGCAGTGACAGGTTGCTAGTGGAACCTCCACCAGAGTTTCCAGGGGTTTCCAACTGTAGTATTTGCTGCTCACATACATCTGGAGCCAGTGTTTGAACTCCAGTGTCGTTCAGCTGCATGACTGGAGTCTCCTGCTCACCTCGGACGGCAAAAGTGCACCGCTATGTGTTGCCAGAAAGAGAGAGAGAGAAAAAAAACTTGGTGCTGGTCTCATCTTGTGCCTTTCTGTTGTGTGTGTGTCAGCTTATCTCCCATCGCGCTACAGATGTTATCCTCTTCCCCTCGCTCCACAACAACTCGCGGCTCTGCGCGCCACGTCCGTTTATAGGTTGCACGGGAGCGCGCGCAGCTCCGTCGCGCGGTTTGCGCTCTTCTCTTCAGCCAGATGATTGGACCGGGGTTAAATCCGCTCTGATAGCCGCAACCACATCAAAGTCTCCCCGTGTGTCCATCAGAGGTGAAGCTTAATATAATTTCACACAACACCGACACCTCCTGGATAATAATGTTTGTGTCGTTTTTTTTTTTGGGAAGCTTTGAGAGAAGGAACAAAGGCGTCTGCTAAATATGCAGAGTTGAGTAGTAGAGCACGTCTGTGCTGAATTCTGACTGTACAAAGATGCAGGAGGAAGTGAAAAACGCTACGCTGAACCTTGGTGGAGGCGGTGTTTTTTTTTGCCGAGTGTAAATGTCAGTAGGATTCAACTGTCTTGTCTTCTTGTTCTTTTTATGGTGTGTGCGTCTATGAATCCTCTGGCTGCTGCAACTTTTTAAAGGAAAGAAAACGGGCTGAGGAGAGAGTGAAAATAACTGTGGTTAAAGAAACTCATAAATAAAAATATATTTTGTATTGTACATTATGTTAAAATGTAATAATAATAATAATAATAACTGTTTTTTATCAAACATTGCATTACAGGGTCCCATGTGTATCTCACACAAATTCTCATTAGGTCATACATATTCAAACGTGCAATTTTTTAATAATAGTAATCATCTGTTCCAGACAGTCCACCAAGTGTATGCATTCAGAAGAGTGATTCCACTTTTTAGCACAAATCACTACAGCAAAAAATAAAATACAGCTTTTTGGTTCAAAGTTGATTCGCATGCTTGTAGCTCACTGGTTGGGATTCCTACTCTATTATCTACAAAACCAGAGTTGTGTAATCAGAATTCAAATCTTTTCAGTGGTTGCTGGTTGCCAGCTGGCTTTAACTGGAGAAACACGCTGTGCCACCTGCTGCCGTGATATTGTCCAACAACAGCGCTCATGTAGACTTTGGAACATGGACAGTTCTAAATTAAATCTATTTCCCCTCTAACATAACCTTCAACAGATACATCTGGTGTTTCCGTGACTTTGGGGAACCTACATTTTTTTGGAAATACTACCCCTGACTGTAAGTAATCCACCCTGTAGGGCTTGAGGAAGTTAAATAGACTTGACTGTGTGAAGAAAATTAATCTGCATCATTGCGACCCACTTCTTGTCACCTCAACAATCCCCAAACCTCCAAATGCGCAAGCACTGACAGTATGCCTGGTTTAATGTTCTAAGCTATGAAATCTCTGACATAGAGTCTGCACACTAAGCACTTTGCAGGTCGCACACCAAACCACTTTACCACAGAGTTATTATGCAGCTTCTGCATCCCAGTCTGACTCTTAACCCATTGAGCTACGAGGCCGCTTCACATTTACCTAACCAGATAAATACTATAGTTTACAACCTTACAAACAATAACCAGTATGAAAAGGTAATAATTCGCTGACAAAGCTTTTGCTGTGGTCACAAAGTTTAGACTGGTGAGAGAAGCGTCTGGAGGAAAAAAACATTGTTGTAGCTTTTGGGGTTTTCCTCTGAAAAACTACTGCTGTGGTTGGACCGTGGCAGGTGGAATCGTGTCACATCAAATATGTCGCTGTGTCACTCTTTTGTTGGAAAGTTTAATTACTGATTGTGACGCAGTGACCCCTGTCTGATTGACCCATTGAACTAACTTTGACCATTCATACGTGCGACAGAGTCATTAAAACGTAATCTAGTATTTAAATATGTTTTGACTGCCATATGCCTGGGGTTCTGGCTGTCTGCTTCACTATCTTGTCCCCGAGGAGGACGGGGGTAAAGCTGAGTGAAAACGGACACATTATTAATGGCATAAAAATTGTACAGTGGAACATATCGTTTCACAGAGCTGGCTTTGGACTGACAGTCAGGATAACCTTGAGACTGATTACCATTCCAGGGTGCAAAAGGAATATTTCAGATTCTCATCTGTTAGACTAATATTTGATGTTGGCTCTGGCTCTACCACACACCTCCACAGCAATTCAAAGTGCTTTAAGAACAATTTAAATGCAAGCTTATTCACAACTCTGAGCCACAATTAAACTCCTTTTGTTTTTGTCCCATCCTCAGAATAAGCACTGTTGTTTACTCTGCTAAGTCCAGTGAATTATTTACAGCTTATTATTACACATTACACGCAGCATCACACCCCAGTTTAAGAGTTGTTTATGAACTACTCGGTATATTTCTGCAGCTATTACATCTTTCTGTAGATATTACACTGATATTTGTACTTTTGGTATTTGTACAGAGTGAGGTAAATAGCGTGCAGCAAAGTGGTTTACTTAGCTTTCTCAAAGGCTCCCTCACTTTTAGTGAGTCACCAGCTCTGTGGTGACACAGTGCCCGGTTAATGAAACCTTCATTTGTTTGCTCGGTTGTCACACACTGCATGTGTGTGTGCTTGTGTGTTTGTGTGTAGGTGTGTGTTGACTCACTCTCCTTATGCATCCGTCTGAATGCACTTTTATCATGCTTTATCTGAGCAGCCTGAGCGCACAGAGGTGTAGTCTGTTTTGTCTGTAATGATTCGTTTGCACACAGAAATTGGTATTTATATATCTTAGAATAAATGAACACCTAACTTTCTTTACTGAAGACAGAAAATAAAGTCCTCCCAGTCCCATGAGGCACAGAGAAACGTCATGGAACAAATGGCTTGAAGCTGCAGATACACCTTTGATATTTAAATGCCTCGAAATTCTGTCCTCCCTTTAATAGTAAAACTAGAAGGATCCACTCTTTTATTTCAACAGTCAAAAAATATATTACTCTCCCCAACGCGGTCAAACAATATTGTTAGATTACCTTGTGAAACTTCTTGATCTTAATCTAATTTTAATAATGTGGTGATTGAAGATGCTTTTAACTCCCAGCAAGGTGTCTGCTCTGCTAGCGTTTTTCCTAAACTCACTCACTTCTCACGTGGTGTTGTATTGTACAGCAATTGCAATGACTTCCAAATGTCTTTAGACTGTCGCTGCCCTCAGAATCTATTATGACTTTTCTGTCCAGACCAAAATGAGCTTTTACAGCGGGTGAATGAATTACTTGAAATTTAATTTCTTAGTCTGTTGCTACAAAAAAATTACAAGCTATTTGTTAAGCTTACAAAATTGCATTGTATAAATTTTTGTGGACAAACAAGCAAGAACTTTAAAATGTGCATTTTGTGAGTGAAAAATATGAAAATCCACTCGATTGCCAGTTTAAATCATATATCATCAAAGGTTCATTCATTTCTTTGCCTTGGAAAATCTACTAATTGTGCATTTAATTCAAACATTAATATGATTTGCATTAGCAATTCATTATTCTGTGCAATAATATTAAAGCAGCCCTCCAACTGACGGCACTCAGGGTATGACTTCTATATTTATGTTGAACTGCAGCAGTGACTGATGTCTGCATGATCTAATAATTCCTTCTGATACACAGAATAGTCATTTACACTGTGTTGACACCATCCATTGAAAAACTTAATGTAAAAATAATGTGTGTTGCAGACACACTTTCTAAGAAGGGATTTATAATACATATATTCTCATAGTTTCAGGGTAAGTCAGTAAATTAAATTCAGAGAGACCTTTATTATCAAACAGTTAATCTATGCCAGGGCAATGTCACTGATAATTTCCTGTGTGCTGATGTTTGCCTTAGGTTGAAAGTCAGATAGGCTGCTCACAGCTGACATTTGGACAGCTAGTAGTGTGTAGTAAAAATGGAAATAAGAATAGGCGACAGAAATATAGATGTGGCAGATGTATGTAACCACAAATGTTAATCAACTTGATATAGTAAATGATTTCACCTGAAAGCAAGCATCATCTACACTGTACAATACTTTCTTATCCTGCAGATATGTCATCTGTCCAATACTGTTCATGTTTAATTGATGTTAATGATAAAAACAAAGATGGAAAATTGTAAAATGACATCATTGAATAAAAAAACAAAAGAGGAAAAGACAAAAGATATAAAGTTGAAAGCTTTCATTGCTCTCAGGTGCAAGGTATTGATTGTCTGAGCTGTGGAGTCTGACTACGTGGTTAGGTGTTTTAATTCTGTCCTGTCTCTGAAATTGAAAAAAAAAACAACAACAAATAAACAAAGTCAATTTTATTAACAAGAAAGTTTGGAGGTGCTCAGGAATTTTCCACCTAACAAGTTTGTCTAAGTCGAAAGAAAAAGCCCTTTTGTAGATTAAATGAAGAATGTGAAGGGCACTCTTTGATTCACTCACTTAGGCTTCGCACCATGTGCCTTTTGTGGAGGCCTCCCAGCCCCACAGGGATTTTGTTAATCAAAGCGATGTGTTAAGGTGCTGATTGGAAATGCTGGTGGTCAACAGACTTTTACTATGATTAAAGCCAAAGCTGGACAGACCCAAATGAAAGAAGAAAGGGACAGCAGTAGATGGGATAGGAGAAGTCAACCAGTTTCCACATCGCCCATGGCTGCCACAGAGCACACTATGTGTTTATAGACATGTACAACTGAGTCATTACTTTTATATACATTACTGATTGTATTTTCTCTCAATTACAATTCATACACAGTCCCCTAAGCCAGAAGGATGGAGGCTGCTTTCCCTCAACTCAAATTTGGCTCAGATGTTTATGTCCCCTTTACTTTTTCTTTTTTTTTTTCTTTTTTAGGATGTCAAATCACTCCCGTGATTTCTTTTTTCATTACATCTCATTATCATCGTCTTACAGATGTTTGGTTAAAAGGTGTATACTTTATTTTTTTTAAATATATTTAAATCTTTATCAATCCCCAACAAAAAAAAAAGTGGACCACGCCCCATCGCAACTCCTCGCAACGACACCCAGGGAAACGAGTCCTCAAAAGTCCAGACAGTCCCAGGGCGGAGGTCTACCGCTCTGTTGGCCCAGAGTTCTTCTCCTTCTCAGGTCTGACAGGATGTTTTCAAAGACACAGTCGTTGGAGATCATGTTCAGTTTTTGCTCTGGTTTTCCACATGTGGCTGTTGATAAGACACATGATTAACCAGAACCGTCTCCTTTTAGAGTCTGACAAAGTTTCCTGGAACAGACTGTACATGACTGACCTCAATTATAACTGAACATTAGAACCAACATGTCTTCCTTTCTCACCTGTCTGGAGCGGGTGCTGCAGGGTCTCGTCCTATTCAAACTTCACTGAGATCAGCCAAACTGTGTCTCTGAGGTTTTCTGATATTATTTTATCATTGATGTTTTTGGTTATTTCTCCGTACTCAGGGGCTGAGGTGTATTTCTATTCAAACAAACCACTATTTCTATTGTCATTAATTGCTTTGTAGATTGTTTTGGATTTAGAGGTATTCCAGCTTATATCGATGTGCTGATACTGTTTTGTCTCCATGTAACAGTCTGTATTGTGGAATACTTGTTCTTTCTTCCAGTGTGTTGTGTTGATTACCCACGATGCTCCTCGATTTAATGCATTAGGGGATCTTTAACGAGATGTTGAGGTCAGGAACTCCTAGACCTCCTTCTTCTCTGCACTTTAACATAAGTGTCCTTTTTGTGACTTCTCTGTTTGTGTTCCAAATTAAAGCTGCACACAGCTTGTTTAGTTGAGAACTGTTTTATGTGTCGGAGGTAACACCGTAGATAAAAGCTATAATTTGGAAACGATGTGGGTTTTTACTATGGCTTTATAATTTGTGTTTTTATTTTTCCATTTTTCTACCTCTTCTTTCATTTCTTTTTTATCCCAATTTAATTTATAACAGTCTGCCCATTGAACCAAACACCAAGCACTTAGATTTCTTCTTTGGTTTGGATGTTAATATCTGGTTTCGTTTGTTCAGGGCCCATCTAGACTCCCTGTGTTTTATCTTGGTTAAGTTTGGCTCCTGATGCTCCTTCATACTTAGTTACTGTGTAACGTGAGTTGGTTTTTTCAGCAGTTTTAACAAACTAGTCCATAAAAATACCAACATGTTGCTGGAAGTTAAAGCCCAACTACAGCCTGTTATCAGCTGACAACTGATTTGATTTATTACAGACAACACAATGGTGCCTGACAGAGGATTGTTCACTGCTTCGACCAGTGATTAATAACTTAACAGGGTAAAGTAAAGGTACAGCTGCAGCTAGTTTCTGTATAACATTATGAAATCCGCGTTTGCTTAAAATAATCTGTCTCCTTTTTTAATTTGGTTCAATTAAAACTGCTGATCATTTTAAATGCCATGTCTGGTCAAACAAAAGTCACAGAGATAAGTCTTCAAGGAAGAAGTAAGTGGCAGTAAAGAGCACTGTCTGATGAGCCAGACGTGGTGCTGTGGACACAAGCTACAGCCTGTCTTCAACGAGTAAATATATCAACAAGGGTGACTGGTCTGAGTCATGAGATAAGAGGTCATTTGTCCTACCTTTGGCCCAGTTTTCAGTTTCCCAGTAAAACATGTTTTCACATTAAACTTACTCCTCTCAAACTTTCAGAGATGGCTTGTCTAGATCAAATCTATTCAGACAGAACTGTCAAAGGAAATATTGCACCTATTTATCGCATTTTAAAATACATTTTATTTAAGGCCAGCTTCTTGCACAAACAAATCTAAACAGTTCCAATCAGTTCTTTGGTGGAAACGTGTTTTCAAAATCCTTTAACATCTTACAAATTATCCATTGAGATCAAACTATACACATCATCACAGATAGATTTACCCCGTTTTGACAGCTTGAAACACACTAATTTACGCTGACATTTTATCAAAACCAGACAAAGAACTCAATACTAAATCTTGAGGAGCAATTTCAGTGAAAGATCCAAATCCTGATATATACTGATAGAAAACAGTATCACAAATAAGGCAAATGTATACAGACATAATATTTCTTAAAGGCAAAACAGGAATAATTAAAACCTAATTTCCCTGTCTGTGTAAACAGCAGCCCCAGATAATTCCCTGCTCTACCATTAGTAGGAGTATGAATTGGGGAATTCGTGTGGGGATCATTTCTTTATTTGTGCTACATGTCATCGGCATGTGGTCGCAGCCTGGCAGAGCGCTGAGGATCCAAGGTGACAGTAGCTATGTGACCAGTAATCGGATCTACGTGGAAATGACCCATGCTTTCCTCCTGACTGCTGTTTAGAGACATGGGCTCCAAACTGGACCGCTCACTGTTCACTCCCAGCTTTCCCATTAGTGCACTAATATCGTCCAATCCCTGCTCTCCTGGGAAGTGCCGGTGCAGATGCTCTGATTCATCTTCGGGGGAGAATGGCGGATCAGTGACATGCAGCACACGGGACGCCTGGAGGTTCTGCAGCGACCGTGACTGGACTGTGTGAAAAATAAACTACTCATCAGTACATAAATAAATGTAGACGTGTGCGCGTGTGTGTGAATAGATACAATTCAAGCTTAAAGAAACAGAGCATTTGCTTGGTAATTATAGCAACGGATTGATTTGGTAAACAGAAAAAGTACATAATTAAGTAGAATTGCGTCACAATCTGGTGACTGAATAATATGATCTGCTAACACTCTGAAAAGTGTTAAAGCAGTAGAAAACTGCTTTAACACTTAACACTCTAACACCGGAGCTCACATATTACATTTATAAGCCAGATGGAGAGAACTATTTTGATTGAGTTGATACGTAAGCGTAATATTACTCATACTCCCCAAAATAGAACCCTAGGTAGCAAGTTGAAAATCAGCCTTTAAGTCAATAGCAAATCCTTGGACAGCAGAGCAGGCTGTGAGGCTCTGCAGGAGCGGACCTTTCCAACTGTGGGTGACACTGCACTTCTAACAAGCTCATTGGCTGTGACAGAGAGGTGCTGGATTAGTTGGCAGGTGGGCCATTGTTGCTGAAGGTTACTCACTTCTGACAGGACTAAAGTCTCCTTGGCTGACCTTGGTGTCAGAGAAAGGCTTGAGGCTTGGGAAGAGGATTAGGGAGAAGGACAGCAGGAGCACCTAAGAAAGTGATGAAAGAGAAAGAACTGAACAAATACACATGACAGAGAAAGACACGTTAGAAGATGGAGTGCATTCAAATCTACTGCTACTCAAAAAATCTGCCTGGATATGTGTGAACATGCTTTCAGATTGCAATGTTTAGAAGAAACCGGAATCATACTGAGTTTACAAAGTATACTGGAAGCTGAAATTCATTCATATTCAGAGGTTATAAATTCTTCACCACTCATGTAGCCTCCAGACTTGCGCCTTGTTACACTGCAGTGATCAAAGGTGGTAAATGTCTACTGTGCGTCTCTGTATGCTTTTTTTTTTGTCTCTGTTGTGTTTTCCGCGGGGGCCTGTTCAATCCTTTGTGTACATATCTAGAATGGCCACTTTCCCAGCGTTAACTGCTGCTGCTATTTCACTTGCAAGTTGGGGGATTTTAAAGGATGAGTCATATCCACTATCTGAGCTGGTTGTTAATCTGCCTGGCGCACACACTGACAACACCCGTACCAGTACACATGTTCCTGTCTGAGCCGACTTGCTGGATGTATTCATGACCAGAGCCTGCAGCCTGCGCAGCTGTTCCATTAGTGACCTGCAGAGAATATGTGGAGGAAAAGAAAAAGACAAAAAGTAAAGAGAAAGAACAGACAGCCTTGAACAATGTGATTAACAAAGATTTGACAAAACGAAAAATGCTAAAGAAATGTGACAAAATATCGTCCGCAGATTACAGAAGAGTGGATAAGTGAAAGGTTTTCTAAAATCACTCACATGTTGCACTTCTCCAGCTGGGACACTTTTCTCTGCAGCTCCTGGTTGTGCGCATTGCAGGCAGCCATCCTAGAGGAGACAGGGGACAGACAGGAGGAGAGGGACAAGGACAAATCCATCTCACAAAAATATATTTAACAAACACAACAATGCAAAAGTATATGTCTCCAATTAATCTACTGTACTGTATAACAACCACACCCTCTACTCAACAAACATGGATCCACATCTGTAAGCTGATGTTTCAGGGAAAACATTTGCTGCCATTTTTGTCTTCAGGAGCAAACAACAGGGGACAGCATCAGGAGAGAGGTCAGATGACGGTGAAAGCCAGAGTCAAACTGGGGGTTAGCTGCCCCCATTCGCATGCCACAAGGTGACTTTCATGATATACCATACTTACATGGCTAAGGGCTGCCTTAAGGGTATGAAGGCAAAATAATCAAGGCATTTAAGGTGTGTTTTGTAAAATGGATGTCAGTAATGGGAACCATTCTGAATATGAATACCATAATACATAAATATGCAAAAACGTTTACCGGCTCTCCAACCCATCAATATACTCCTTCTTCTTCTTCCTGCTCTCCTGGGCAGACTGCTTATTGCGTATCTTCCTGCGTATCTTCTTTAAGATCCTTTCTTCATACTGATTGACAGAGGAAAGGTAATTCGACCCTCTGTGGGATAAAATATAGGAGCTGATAATTGTTTTTCATTGTTAAATAATTGATATCAGTTTACCTTTGTGAGAGGTAGCTGACTCGGTAGAGTGACTCCCTCCTTTGCTAAAAGCTTCTTTTCATCTTCATTGAGGATCAGCTCCTGAATGGACTGTTGGGATGGCTGTGGGGGCTAGTCGAGAGATATGAATACTAATATTTAAAACATCACAACTGCTGTTTGATTACATTTACTCTTTCCATCATGTCCCTTTCTCCTCTTGCTCCACCAGCCCTCTCTCCCAAGAGCCTCACAGGAAGTAGTTAAGTAAGTGCAGACTATCAGGCCCCCTTCATCAGTTTCATTTCATGGCTACCTCAAAGTAATTACCGTGTGGGAACCTACACTGCATTCTGCCTCTCACTCCTTCATCTTATTAAACTAGGCTGCAAAGATGGGATCAATACCCGGAGCGTGCTGAAATCCACAGCACTGCAAACCCCCAAACTTTCGAAAGCACAAACATTTCATTTTGCTCGTGGTGACTTGATAACCTCAGCTTTAAAGAGCTTTTTCTTCAGGAATAAAATTATTATTATTAATATTTAATATAATGCAGCAAAAAAGGCGTATTCCCTTTTTCTCCACAAAATGCATTGTGGTAATATTACAGAGTTATAAATTCTTCAAACTTTAACGAGCTCATATCTTCAAAACCATTCAGGAAATAATACACATGAGGAACATTTTAGAAAAATATCAAATACTAAAACATACTACAAACTAATGTTTAAAAAATAGAAATGTTGTCCCAAACACAGCACACATGCACAGCATAGTAAACAATGGGTGAGTGAATCAAGCAGCAGGGCGATGATACTATCACTCTCCACCGAGTGCTGCTGCAGCATCCCCACCGACACTGTTAAACTCCCACCACAGCCAAGAAACACTTACAGGCTCTGGTGTGCCAGACAGAAGCAGATCTTTGACGGTTAGCGGGAAGCCAGAGGACAGCTGCGGTCTATGTGCCTCAGTAGAATATTGTGTAATCCTTGTCCTCCCTGTTGGGAAGCTGGGCTCCCAGCCATCTGCACCCACAGAGACACAAGAATACACACGCAAACAAACAATCAGACATGCTAGTGTTATTGTTTGTATTGTGTGATACACAATAACAAAAAAATGGAGAAATGACATGGAGCTTTAACATTGTTGACTGTCCTCCATGACTCTAAGAAAGAAGCATATTGCAGAATCCTGACTGTGACTAAAATCATTTTTTATTTGATGTTATTAGGTGTCAAATTATTTAGCAACTATTTTCGATGATCAGGTTACAGTGTGTTGTGTTCTGCTCTGAATGTTTCTCCTGTGTAGATATTTGTGACATACTGAGGTCAATGGAGACATCGGCTTCCAGATCTGCCTTGGTTTGTGGCCTTGAACCAAAGTACTGCACATCCCCAGGGGGGCTCTCAGATCGTTGTGGACTGTCCATCTGGTCTGAGGGAGGGTCCTCACTGATCCCACTGTCACTGGGAGACGGAGACCAGAGAGGCGAACCTGACACAGAATCACTTCCACTCAGGAGGGCACTGAGGAAGTCATCGTTTGCACGTTCGGGGGGATGCAGCATCTGCTAGATGAAAACTCTAAGTGCTATCATTAGTCTGTCTCTGTAAGATGACAACACTTTTAGACACGAGACAGTGTTTTAAAAATAGTGAAAAACCTAAAGGGCATGTCAAGGAGGAACCATACAGTTGAAAAGAAGCTACCAATTATTTGCAGCATGTATTAGTGACATTAGAGATCCCACAGCATCACGTACATTCAGATCCTGGGTCGGCCAGGGGTGACGGATGCCATTGTGTCCTGTGTCTTCATGACGGAGAATACCTTCGTTTTGATCAAACAGCCAGTCAAGAAGTTCAATGCCATCACAACCCTTAAACGACATCATGACACTTAACTACAACAGGCAGGACTATGTCTTTCATGCTTTTAGGAGGAAGGAAAACAAGACTGTAAAGGTTTAGTGAACTGCCTGAGCTGGTGTTTTATCGCCGACAATTTATATCCTCCCTGAGCTGTACAATATGTTCCTGTTAAGTAATTTTCCTGTTAAGACTAAAAACACCTAATAATTAGATGTTTAATTACATTATAATACAATCATTTGTCTGTAAATTGACCATGCAGATTTGAAACACTGTCCTCTGAACTTTTCAATGCAATAAAAAAGACAATATTTTGTTAATTACCTGATCCGTGTAATGCTCCATAATGTTTCTACTCGAGTGGCACAGCAAAAATGACGACCATCAAATAACAGAGATCCAGTCAAAATAACTGATTTACTAGTGGAGTAGCTTTGTCTTCGTTCCTAAAAGAGTCTCCACGGTATCTTTTTGCTCCTCTTCCCAGGTCCAAAGTTCAAACTCCAACACAACACACCTATCCAACTAGGTTGCTTTGTTCCCATTGGCTGTTAGAAGATAAAATCTGATTGGTAGCCAAGAGCAGACAACTAAGGAACTTCAGAAGCTGGTATATCTGGAGACTGAGGACATAGAGTCTCCAGTTACATCTAAAACACCAGAAAGGTCAAAGTCTGTTGTTTCCTTTCGTTTTTTTTTTTTTGATAACATATTGACGTGACATGAGGACAGCTCTGACCTTTGGCATATATTCATAAAATAATCAACATGCAGTGGCCAGGATGTTGAAAACAAAAGTCAAGAACGCTAGCTTTAAAAACACCAGAGAGCCAGAGCATTTTCCACAGAGCCATGTCCAAATGTGTAATTAAAGAGGCACACACAGAACTAATCATATTAGTTGTTTGGTAAAGTGAATACATGAATTATTACACATTTGTATGTGAGTGTGTTATGTCAGTTTCTAAATGTTTTAAATAGTTTCTATGTCATTTATAATTTTTGTTTAATAAGTGGAAATACGATAAAAATGCCAAAACACAAACAAGGCTTAAAACCTGTGCTGCAAAGTGAATGAATACTTAGTTACGCAAAAACAATTTGCATCCTCTCTTTAAAAATGACACGCTTTGCTTGCTTGTCTAATCACTGTTTTCACCTAAGCTGTAAACATTTCACAGTATCAGAAAACTAAGTGCGTGAATAAATGAAATAAACATACAGGAAGACATGAAGACATAATGAAATATCACGATGGACTAAAAAAAATGGCATAAAATAAACGGGCAGTGCTCTGAGAAGAGTAGTAGTTTTATGATTTTTTATTATTTGGTTTTTCTTATATAGACTTTTCCATAGACCAACTTCAGATGTGTTCCTTCTGGTGTTTGCCTTTTATTTGCCAAAGTAGATTTTTCAGTAGTTGTATACAAACATACTATAATTTTAGGAAACAGTTTTTTTTAATTGAATAAGTGAATATAATTTGACATGTTGTACATGCTAAACAAATAAGATACAGTCTAATGTTTAAATTGTTGAACGTTGTTGTTGTTGTTTTAGGTCATAGGTGCTAAGCTAAGCTAACTAGCTGCTGGCTCTGGTTACTTGTTCTGTGCGGTCATCGAAATCTCCTTCCTGGAAGGAATATATTTTTAGAATGTTAAAGTGTTTATTTTAATCTCTAAGCCTCCGACTACTATGACTCACCACAAATGAATTCTTCTGGGAAATGTGGCAATAGTTTGATTTTTCAGTGTAAAATTTGAAACTCCTCTGGAGCTCACCGGTGGGGTATAAAATATGCCAGAACGAGCACTCCTCTCCGTTCCATCAACATTTCACCCTCGCGCCATCTCTGTGTCACTGTCAGATTGAGAGGTAACATAAGGCCAGTAACCAGCCTTTTCTCTGAGTTACTGATGTCAATTATTACTGCTGTATGTGGAAGTTTAATTCAACCTGACTACATTAACCTATTGCTGCAGAGCTATAACATAACAACAACAATAGAGACACATGATGAGGAAGGTGGAAGCAGGTGGTGCAGACAATTCTCCCATATTGGCACATACATCCACCCTAGGTGGGTCAGGAAAACATGTAAAGGTAACTGCAGAGGAAGATATTGCAACAAAGCAGTGGCAGAATAAATGTGAATGCGTTTAAATAGACCACCAAATCCCAATGCTGCGATATGATGAGTATGATAAGCTGTCGGCTGACACAGCACAGAGGTAAATTGTCTTGGGTCTTCATAGAAGAAGCATTACCTAATCATTATTACTTTGTTATCTGATGGAGGCTGGTTCCAAAGGGTGAAAGCTCCGTAATTACAGCACAAGACATATTTGAAAACTTTAAAATAGAAGTGTTTGATAGAAACTCAGAGTACAGCGGGAAATTGTTATGGTTGTGTTTCAGGGCCTAATTTAGTTGGTTACAAATGGTTTCTGTGTTTTCTTGCCAATTACCTCTCACTGTATGATTTGGGGAATAAATCTCACTGAAACAGATGTCATCAACTAAAAGGGAATTCGGATACTTATATCAGTGATAACTGTCTAGATAAACTCTTGTTTTGTTAACTGTAGGGCAGTTTGTACATTGTATTATTGAAATTCGGCAGTAATTGTCCAATAGTGTAAATAGGGGCAAACACTAAATGTTAAAGTAAGTAAAACAATTAGTTATATTCAGAGTACTCAACATGTTGATATTTACAGCTCGCTCACTCTCAAAAATACATTACTGTAGAATTTTGTGCAAGCATTACTTAGGTCCCGAACAATAGATTTTTCTCTCCAGCACCACCATCAGGTTTAGAGAGTAAAATATATCAATATCACAGTAACATTTGACACCGCTGTGTGTGTCTGCCTCAGAATTCAATGAATTCTGTTATATTATGGATTTTCATTTAGTGCCCAATGTGGCTCAGGCTTTCAATTCAATTTCTCATTTAAAATGAATGACCTTTCACCATCAGTCTCAACCCTACGTCCACAACTCTAACTCTTAATTATTGTTACTGTTAAAAAGGTTGTGCCACGGCAAGGAATGAAAGACAATGAATGACAGAGACAGTTAAAATGTTTTAGCAAGATTATAGTAGCACACTTTAACATTGCAATACATCTAACAAAAGTTATGCAACACCAGGTGACCTCTAATAACAGCTACCCAAGAGAATAGACTACAAGCCTTTCTTTTGTTGCTGTGAAGTATTTATGTCAGTGAAACGCAGAAATGCCCAGAGCACAACAGGCTTCTGTGCACATGCTTTCACCTGTGCCTCGGGAGACACTGCCATTAAACTATAAAGCCCGTCTAGAAGAACTGTGAAATATTAATTCAAAGGTGTGGAGGGACTCAGAAGGTGTTTGACTCAATGTTACTACAACATCTTTTTTGATTTATTCACTGTATGTCACAAGGATAACTGGCGTTTTGCAGGAAAGAAAAGCTACATATATATTTAAAAAAGCTACACACACATATACATATATAGATACAGTATGTATATTTATAGCTCTCTCTCTCTCTCTCTCTCTCTATATATATATATATATATATATATATATATATACACACAGTACTAAAAAAAAATTGTATTGTCTAATACACCTATAAGGACACATGATCCCTGCTGGCAGACGTGATTTGAAACTTGACACCCTAAAATGGAAATATTTAGTTTAGCATATTCTTTATTATATACAGTTTTTTGAAATTATCTTTAGTATCTCCAGACTTAGAAGTCAAACAAAGGAGGTAAAAGCTGTTCTTTGAAACAATACACTGCAGCTGATAATGCATCTGCTAAGCATGCAAAGTATCAACCCAAGGTCTGACTCAGAAACTATTAGCATTTCAGACCAGTGCGACAGTCAGCTCATTTGCATCGACTCTCTTGAGTTAAGTTTGACATCAAGGCTGTGCAAATAACTCTGATACGAGGTCTGTGTGATGTTTTGTTTTTATAGAAGACAGTCTAAATGCAGAAGAAAAATGAAGACAAATGAATTTTTGGATAGCAATAGATTTCAGATGTAAGACCTTGCGACTTGCAGTCAATATGTAATTCACCTCATAGAAAGCTGTTGACATGTTTCAACTATTTAATGTGATATAGCAACCACATATCAGTACATAGCATTACAAAAAAAACAACTACACACACATTATATAGAAAAAAAGTCATATTTTTGACAGAGATACTGGCAATGAAACCAGCAGCCACCTTCTAGGAGGCTGCTGGTTTCATTGTAGTGACATCACATCACATCACAATCATGATTGGTATCAGCATAGTTATCAGGGAAGAATAGAATAGTTAGGACTACTTAAAATGTATCTAAAATTAATAGGCAACAGTGGAGAGGAACAGCTAATAAGGTTTTGTGAAATTGAATATGATGTAGCCTGATTATTTAGTGCTTTATAAGTGAAGAGAACAATTTAAAACTATTCTAGATTTTTCAGGGAGCCAACATGACTTTGAGACAGGATGTTTCTAATTATGGTAATATCCCTATGGTGGAAGAAGGCAATTCTACAGTTTTGCTTTATGTAGGAGGTAAAAGAAACATCCTGGTCAAAGATAACTCCAAGATTCCTCACAGTGGCACTTGAGGCCAGAGCTATATCATCTAGTCTGGCAATCTGACTTGTTAACAGATCTCTGAGGTTTTTAGGCCCAAATAGAATAAGCTCTGTCTTGTCTGAATTAAGCAGTAGAAAGTACTTTTTAAAGGATTTGAGATAAATAGCAGATTCAGTATTGTTCTATAATTGGCTACAACTCCTGGAGCAAGGCTTTTTGAGTAGAGTTTTTACTACAGCTACCTTAAAAGCCTGTGGTACATATACAGATACTAATCTATCTGGTATAATATGGACTTGTTGATCAAGGGTAAAACCTCTTTGAGCAGTCTGGTCGGGATGGGTTCAGGGATAAATTAATTATTGAAATTAAGTCTGCTAGTTAATTCGCAGGAGCCTCAATTAATGTGGTTCTAGCTTAAGGACGGCCTTTTTAAACGTTCGTAAACGGTCTTTTCAGGCTAAGCAGGATACTTCTGAATCTGTAAAGCGCCACCTCCTTTGAAGTCTGCGTTAAGCTTCGGACTCGTGAGTTGTTCCATGGAGCAAACCTCCTATGATTACCTACCTTCTCTTTTAGAGAGGCAACAGTATCAAGTGTAGTGTGCAGAGAAGCAGCAGCGTTGTCAACAATATATTCAACCTTTACAGGAGTAAAGTTAGGATGATTATGTTCCATTGTGTCGACAAATGTCAGTGGGTTAAAAGATGAAGGAATCATTTCCATAACTGTGGTTACAGTATGTGTGTATGTTACAGTAAGAATTAAATGCAGTGTTGAGACTGTTGTTATCAACATCTACACGAATGTTAAAGTCACTGCCTATAATCACTTTATCTGTACAAAGAACTGAATGAGATAGAAAGTCTAAGAATTCAAATAGAAACTCAGAGTAAGGGAAAGGTGGACAAATAAAATAGGTTTTTGATTTTTCCAGTTTGTCTAAAAAAACTAAGGGAAAGCTCAAATGAATTATATTAATAAGCTGGAGTTGCAAATTGCTGTGACTCCTCCACCCCAGACTGTGCTTTTAGGAATATGATATTTATTATGACTTTGGGGTGGGGTGACTTATCAAGTCATCGTTCAGTGGCAATATTTGTTACAAACATGTTCACAGGTTGAAGTTTAAATTAGATTGGTCAAGTTTCTGTTGACCATTGAAATGCACAAGACTTCGCTGTGCTCCATAATTAGATGAGCTTAAGAATAATGAGCTCTCCTCTTCTGCCTTCAGATTATATATGTAGAGTGCTTTATTTTTGAAGTGGCTCAGTGATCAAATGTAATTTTATGCATAGGAAAACTAAAAGTGTAAAATATATTAAATATATTTATTCAGGCTGCAATGATAGTTTCAACAAAAATTGCAACTGGGCTTCATTATTTATATATACCATAAAGAAATAGTGTCATAGAAGAAAATATGTTGGTTTAACTTTTAACAAGGTTTTAGCACCTTGGGGTTTGTTCCACCTGTGTATGCATTTCCTCTGGTTGCCCCAAGATGCAATTTATTAGTGTTGGTGTTGTCTGCTTGATTGACACAGTAAAGCTCAGACAGTTTAATTACACACAAAAAAAATATTAGCTTGAGCTAAAGCAAACAATAGACACTGATAAAGACAGGAGTTGGTGCAACAAAAGTAAATTAATAGAAAGTATTGGACTCTTTGAAGTGTTCTATGATTTATCAATATTTTAACATTTTAAATAAGTTTAACATGGACAGGATAGCTTTTGACTGCGGGCTTCATATGTGCAGCATCAGTTGCCCGTGTCTAATTATAATTAGCTGCAAATGTGCCCAATAGGTAAATAAACAATAATAAATAGATAAATACATATTGTATCTATTTATCAAAATAAAGAATGGCAACAGAGAGCTTTTTGTGTTCCTATGTGGTGAAGTGTTTCATAGCGTTTTCAGCTCCTTTGCTTTGTTTAAGTTAGTCTATCACACTGTATATGGATCTTCTTTTACCTTTGTGGCATTGTTACACAACCACTGTCAACTAGCAACCTCACCCAGGAGCCAGTGTGACTGATGTCCAGAGGTCATTTGCATAAGTATGTTGTCCTTCTTGACTTTATTTATAATAAAGAAATTATAACCTGTTTGTACAACATTCAGTATGCTTTAAAACAAAAGAAAGAGTTCCTTTTTCTATTAAATTATATGACATTTCCTATAACTTGCTGAAAGCTTCGAACCCTGAATGGAACATTTCTATAGCATAAACCCTTAGCATCTTCCAGTAGGTGGTGTCTGTCTCATGCAAACCGGAGTTCTGCTCAGGGTTGGCCCACAAACGTGCTGCAGGGACTTCATCTCCCAGCTGAATATGAATACCTGGATCTCAACCATGGCACAGCTTGAAGGGTTCCACTCAAAAGGACATCTGTGTTGCTTTGCTGTCTTCTCACAATGACTGCTGATGTGCCAGCATAAAAAATGAATTCACATTTCTTCCCTGTGTGTTTTTCTGATAAAACTTTATATTTGTATGTGGTACTTGGTAGAAATCATATTTTTATATACCAATGATTTGAAATCTTAAATAGTCAATTATGATGCAGAGGTGTTTCATATGGTGAGTTTTGTTTACTTATTAATGTTCATAATGGTCATGGGGTGTCACTCAGAGCAACAGTCGAGTTCAGACCTGACTGCCATGTTTGTGGCTGGAAGAAAATAGTGAGCAAAGGATGCACAACATTGTAAAATGACAAGTTTGCCACAATATTTAACACCCACATGTGTCACATGCCTACAGTTTCTTCACAGTCAGTTTCCAGCACTTACTGGATGTAATTCTGATAATGCAGCTCAGTGTTACTCATATCAATCATAAAACTGAGTCCTCAACTCTGACATATTACACACAGTTGCACAAGAGAAATTACAGCAATAATTACCAGTTGCAGTAATATGTGAGCAGTTGAATTGATCTTAAAATGGCTACAAACAAAAATATGCATCTGATTATATCATTTGTTTCTTTGATAGGAGACCATGATATGCATCACTGCATTATTTCAGTGTACAATTCTCCTTGTTAGTACCTAAATAGGCCATACGATTATATTTTTAGATTGGTTTTAGATTAGAGAAGGTTTTAGATTGAAAGATAGATTTGTTGTGCCGTTCCTCTGGCCTAGAGACTGACTCGTGTCTGGGGTATGTTCCATTGATGTTTCCTTAAAGTAAATTTTGCACCTGTAAAATTATCAATTTGCCCAAAAATCAACAAAGCCAAAACACTTCACCACAGTCAATTACACATTTCATCAAATACACCAGTTTAAATACACGGGGGGATACTGTAGTTATAAATAGATGTAAGCCCTTTTCACATACACACACACACACACTAGAAAGTATTAGAAGGTTTCCCACGTCAGTTCTTTTTAGTAATGGGCTTTGGGAGTTGTGGAAATGCCTCGTTTGTATAAACTGTGCTAAAGCAGAGTGATAACCCAACTACCAAGTAGGCCTAGTATCCAGACTTTCTCGGTTGGCTGGCAGTTTGATTTCTGTCATTATGGGTTATTATAAGCACGTGTGATATTTAAGACACTGCTTTAAGGGAACTGGCATTGATTTTATTGGAGTTAGTCATTATTTAGGCCCAGGTGTCCTCACATGACTTAAAGCAATGGAGAGAAAAATCTAAGTGAAACTTAGCTTCCATCTGGTGGTCAGATACTGTAAGTGCAAATACAACCTCAACAGTCCGCAGTTCCCTCTCTATGGAACGATGCAATGTTCATGAAATCTGCAATCAAGGAGAACAATTAAAAAACACTATAATTCAAGCTTTTACCATGATTTATATTTCATATTTCACCCCGTCTGACTCCTAATCCATCCCCTACCAGGTGTGTCCCTGAGCCAGACACCCAGCGCTAGCTCCTTGTAAGTC
>JAUMTR010000019.1:7203562-7320152 GCA_032270685.1 Microctenopoma stevenorrisi | reverse complement strand
CTCTGACTTGGAGCAGACTTGGGAGAGAAAGTTTAACATGGAAGTCAATGAGCTGCGCAGACCACACACTGTCGACATTTGGCCACGCCACGCAAAAACCGTAAGTTCTGTCAATACCAGAAGCATATTTCTGGAAAGAAGACAAAATTTCCTACGTTTCTATGTATAATTTTACTATGAAAGATGAAAGTTGACTGAAGAGGAGAAGAAGAGAAGCAAATAAAGTTGATAAAGCTGAAGAGCAGACGCACTCTAGCTGAACGAGAATTCTGTGAAAATCACAAATCACACAAAACGTAAACTGCCGAAACGCAAAAAGTATAAAAGATACGGAGAAGCTGATTTAGACTGAGAAAGATGAAAGATGATAGATTCGTTTAAAGGTAAAATGACGTTTCTACAACAAACGATGACGACACACGAAGACGATGAAAAGAGGAAAGTTGATGAGAAGTTGAACGATAATTCCCATAGACGACAATGTTAAAAAAACGATGAAAAACGATGAATAAGTTGAAGTATAAAAGTTGATAAGCTGAAAAGTAATAGCCCACCATTCCCGATGAAGACGCACGTTTAGAAGTTTGAATGGAATTTCTACGACAAAGTGTCTAGGAGGAAAAGGCCTGCGAAAAAAGGGCGGAAAAATAATAAAGAAAAAAGAGAATATCAATAGTGTGGAGCATTGCATGCTCCCCCACTAATAAATAAAGAAGCCAGTTTAGAGGTGGAGAACAATAGTGGGAGGCAATGCATGGCTTTGCCATGCATTGCCTACCATTCTTTTATATATCACAGGCACCTAATAAAGTCAGGGACTATTTGTAGGAGAAGTTTAGCATAAGGAATTAGGTGCTTCTGTACAAGGTTTTTAAATGTTTAAAACATTTGATGCATTATCATTAATTAGAGAGTAAACATATTTCTTTCTTTTAGTTTTTTAACATGGAAATGCTTGTTTTCAGAACTCTGATCCAATAAGCCCCCGTAACAAAGGGAAATCATCATTTTGTGGGCACAAAATACAAAAATATACATTCTGTTAACTTTTCTATACATTGAGATACTTTGATACTGTTTAACACTTAAATAAAGACATATGAGACCCTCTAAATAAGCAAATATAATAAAAAGTTAATTCTAAATGTACTGCCTCAAGAGCATTTCTACCCTTATTCATTAAGTCATAAACTCATTTATTTCAGATAAGTCAGTCAAATTAAATGGGTTAGAAAGCAATGAATCCTGGCCCCACAGTACATAATCAAACATAATATGTCACTGATCTCTGATGAGGATATTTTATATTTAATCATGTTATTAAGCAGAGAAGGATTAGGACAACGCTTCCTGATGGAAACGCTGCGATATCACGCTCAAGGAGGCATACGTTGATGGACAGAGGGATACACACACAAACACACTCACATATTCTGTCATTTGGATTTTCATTTCATCCACATTGTGCGCTGCTGGTTTATTATTTCTTCTTTTCTTAAGGAACTATTTTTCCCCTTGGTAATCCATGAGGGAAAACATGGAATTAGTTTGTAAAGCGTGATAATAATGCATGGCCATAATAACTCGACTCAAGAGGATTAGCAAATGTGCATTGTCTGAAGCAGCAGTCTCTTGGGTGATCAGCTGGTTCCCTCCCTAAACAGTGGCTGCCACTGCCAATTAAAAATTCAGCCTAGTCTGCTTCTTCAAATGATTAATTCTGCCCACGCTGTCGATGGCCTGCCAATTATTGTTGCCCAATTGGTATTAATAGGTAGAGAATTTCCTGATGTTGAATTCATCACAGACTCTGAAAACTCCTTCTTTTGGTTATAATTAGCTTCCACTTACAGCACCAGCACAACACACATCAATGGGTTTACACATGAATATCTGGAACAAAGCTCTAATCAATATGTGTAGGTTGTTATTTTGTTGATTATTCCCATATTGACAGTTCTCCCTTTGCATTATACTGGATCTGGATGCTGAACCTGTTGTTCGCTGTGGGTTTTTGTTGAATTGCTCTATTTGTCTGGACAGATCATTTCCTGATTTTAAGTCATGCGGTTAAGTAACATGAACTCAAACGAGAGCAAAGAAAGAAACGGTTTTTTATTCTGCAGGTGTGATTCAGCAGAGTGAAAAAAGAGAGACACAGACAAAACAATCCCCAGCGCTGCTTCAATCTGCCCGCCCAAGCAGCCCAGGTATCAATATTAAGCTTGTGTCGGGTATCATTGTGTTAATGCATTTATAAATGGACCAGAGATATTGCCATAGACCCAAGCCAAGCAGAAGCCCATTAAATCACAGAATAATCTAATAAAATATTTATTCAAGTTTTTATTTTTTTCTCCCTACGAGTCTGACGGATAGAGATCCTGTGTGGGTTATCCTTCCTATGAAAAGGAGAGAAGATAACTGGAGTAGTTGGAACAGACTAAAATGAAATGACATTAATTTTAGTCTAAGGGTTTCCTATGTAAACTCATACCTGGAAAGACACTATGTTAATTAAAACGTGATATAGTTTCTCTCACTTCTGCGATAGTATGGAAATGTGAGTAGATCTACACGGCTCCATATTGTGTGTGCCTTATGGAAGGATCAAAGATCACGGCACTGCTGTAGGACAGCTTGCCCCCGGAGGAAACAGATGGGCTACTGTAAATTCACTTACAGAACTTAAACAGAGCTGTAGCAGTGACATGGATGGTACATACGCAACCCGCTGGGAAAGTATTACTGATTTGACAAACACAAGTGTGGCTTTTATCATTATTTGATTACTAATGAAACAAATCAATCTCACAGAAGTTTTAAGAATAAATAAAAGCTGTACCACAAGGAAGAAACAAACACACAAACAAAAATTGTCATTCGCTTTTTGACAAATCCAGAACATGAATTTTCTGTCGGGGCTAGTGAGCAAAGGCCACCGTGTCAAGCTAATGCAGTAATAACACTTGCTTTGCAATCTTTGAACGTCTGTAAATATTGTAATAAGCAACAGGGCTTTCCTCATAAAAGATGCAGCAGCTCAACTGGTACTGACAGGCGCTATGGGCCTTGACTTCAGGATGAGGAGCACTGCCTCCTTTTCTCCTCTCCTGTTTTCTGTTGGTTTTCCAAGGAGATTGCCAATCTCAGATGCCGACAAGGCTGGAGGTTAGTGTCCACGCAACACACCAACCTGGCCCCTATTCTATCTCTGCTTCTGTCCCCCTAATCCCTGCCTGAGAGAGCCTTTCAGATGGATTGATTTCCTGCACCGATGCAACATTCATTATGGCTTGCAGTATATTATGGTATTTTGGAAGTGCTATTATTTCATGACCTTTGTGGAATATGTTTGCTCTCAGTGGTGTAGTATTTTCTTGTTGAGGCATCACATTAATGGCAAACATGTTTGCGTTTAAAGTCATGACTTATTTACAATACTCCTACCAGAAATTAAATCTATGAAAATGCATTTCTTTGCTCTTTCTCTATTATTGCTATTTTTCTGGGTTAAAATGTTTTGATGGTACTGTTGGAGGTGTTTTAAATTAATGCTCATAAATATATCCCAAAATCCATTAAATAGGCTCTTTTAATTTCCTTTTTATTTGTAGTTGTTTATTACTCTGTATGGCTGACTCTACAATGTAAATCACTATTACAAATACTTTTAATGTAGTAGATGCAACAATAAATTTAAATAAAATAAATTCAGTGTAAAATGATTAGGATATTCCCTTCTGCCTGTGCTGGCAGTATTTTAAAATATGAATTAGCATTGAGTTATTCTTGTGTTGCAGGTAACATTTTTTCTTCTAAAGGTAAATCCAGCCTACCACCTCCTTGTTCATGCACAAAGGTCACAGCTCTTTCCTGAGTCTAAATAGAGGGATAGAAGCCTATCTATTTTGTATGGGTAGCTTAGCAGAGAGTGCCATTGCCTACAGAGCAGAGTGTACTGTTATGAGGGGCGGGGGGTGTAAAGGCAGAGAAAAAAGCGGGAGCTAGAGAGGAGGGGGTTGGTGGTTTGTGTTAGAATAGCATGAGCTCTTTAATGTTGTGTTTGAGCCTGGCTGGGCACAGATTCATTTTAAAAGGAAAATGAAATAACAAGGGAGAGGGGAGAGAGGAGATTTTAATGCAATGTTTTGTGATAATCCCTCTCCATTTTGGAATGGTTCAGGAGAACTCATGCGATAAAGCCTTGTACAAGCCTGGAAAATAATAAGTTATTTGTCTTGCCTTATAGTACTGTGCCCTTGGAGGGCTCGCTAACCCCCGTGTTTTGGCCAAAAAACAATCACAGATTAGTCAAGCTGTCACATCTCTCTGATTGCCAAATGGCTGAGCCCTTGATGCTGGTGCGTATGAACAATGCATAAATGTTGTACATGTATCAGTCTAGGAGAAACACAAAGCTGCGTGGGTATGACTTAGCACTGTCACTCAATCCTTCCCTGTCACACGGCCCATCAGAAAGCGACTGGACTGGGCGGTTGGCACATGTATACGGCAGAGCCCACCAGGGAAATGATAGTCAGGTACATGGGTACAGAACAATAGATATATGGACAGATGGATAAGTGGAGGGCAAAAAATCAAGTGTTTGTCAGAAATCCAGAAACAAATGGTTGTTTATATCCCTAGGCAGTGGTAGAGAAGGGTGATAGCTCATCTTGGGACATTGAGGACTTCTATGACAGGTTAAAAGTTGTATGGGCACAGGAAGGTGGTGGTGGCATGGGTGAAGGCAGGTGGAGAAAAAGGAACAGAATCCAGATTTGGCATATGCATACAATAATCACCAATCAAGACGTTCTCTAAAGAATATACTACACTATATCTGTGTAATATTATGCTGGTCGTACATGTGATCTATGAATTTATTGCTATTATAAAATATAGTAAGTAGAAGCAATAATTTAAATAATTCAGTAGTGGATTAAAAATCCAGTACTGTACTGTACAACTGTGATTTGATGATGAGTATTTCTACTTTACTGAAGTATTTCTATTCTCTCTCTCGTTTGCTGAGACCAGAAGGTCATGTGATTTATTTCCTGTTCTTTTTGGGCACAAAAAACTTTTCCATAGACCCATGCTATAAGTGGTGCATGAGTACTGGAACCCCCAAAAGAAACCCCCACAAGACCACGGTTGCAGCTTCAGACTTGGAAACTCGTTGTGGTGTTGTGTTGACAGTCAGTCAACATGAGCAGACTAGCAGCTAAATGACTACGGCTACATGTCTCACAGCGATTAGTGTAACTGCTGTCAGTGCTGCTTTATAGTTTGAGTTCATTTAATAATCTGATATATATGGGACACCTTTTTGTTAATAAATAAAACCCTATTGTGTGATGTAAACTACGGTAGATGTGTAGTTTAATAGCAGGACTGAAGTTTGTCAGTTTCTCATTTTCACGGTTTATTGAAAAATTTATTTGGACGGGCCGGCGTTTAAAAGGGGCCGGCGGTTGTTGGAGACCAGCTCTTATTCCCTTCTCAGACGGAATGGTGGTGGGTAAACGTACATTTAGCAGGTAACTACGGTATGGTACCGTATTTACGGCCACAAAATGTAGGCAATGAACATTTCAGGATTTAACGAAATTATCAGTACAGCAATACAGTATTATTAAAGCAGTATACGGTACGACCTAACCCTAACCCGTCGTGACATGTTTTCAAACCCGCCGTGTATTGGAAACGGGCGTCAATAAGAGACAGGCCATTTACGGAATATCGTTTGAAAGATGAGAGTCTGGGCTTTAATTTGAATGGCTGCTTCTGTGGATATGATCAGAAAGCATTGTCGTTACTTTTTCTACTGTTTGCTTGATATGTGTATTCAGTGTCTTTTTACGTTCGTTTCATTTAGTGGCTTATTGTTGGAAAAGGGCGTTGTTGATGTAGAAAACGATGTTTCTATGGATTAGACGTGCTTCTTCCCATTAAGTAGATGTGGAGTTTGCATATACTGGTAAACAATAAGCATGTTTTTAGAATTACTTTGTAGCCGGAAGTGCTTGCGGACCCGATGTCGGGTCTGTTGGAATTTAGAGGTTAAAGGAGAGACAGACGAAATAGTAAATGACTAAAAACACAGACGGTTCATTTTCACGTTAATATAATATTTTAAAGCAGTGTAATGCATAATAATGGTGCTATGGTTTATACTATTGACATGTGGTTAGAGTGCATTAGATAAGCACATGCAAAAGTGCCCCCCCTCAAAAAAAAGAACAAAAATAATTTCACTAGCCGCCACTGGTTGAAAGCGAAATGGTGACCAAGTACTTGTAGTGTTGATGGTACATTTATTTCTTTAGACTTTTTATTGGACTTTTTAGTTAATATTCTTGTATTCCTGCTTTTACTCAACTACTGTTGCTGTGACAGATCAAACTCTGCACTACATCCCAGAATAGCACGTATGACAGTGGTAAACAGCACTATCAACATCTTCCTGCAAATCCTGAGCAATCCCCAACTTGTGATGAAGATGCATTTTAGATTGGAAAATTCTCAGGTCCGTGAGGGTTGTGTGAAGATACGTGCTGCTCAGCATGGTTATAAATAGAAATTCTGTGGTATTTCCGAAAATAGGTTAAGCTGCCATCACTGCACTGCTGGCATGACATCACTGATTGCCTGCCAGCTTTCCCCAAAAGACTGCTTCCATACTGTGCTCAAAAGGAGGGAGAGAATGAGGGGGAGACTGAGGGAGCATCTGTGGGCGACTGTAAGGCCACGTTCCCTTCCTTTCCAGCATTACCAACCCCACTACCCCCACACACATCGCCCCTTTCATCACACAGCACCCCCCCACTCCTTCCATCTATCTTTCCCACTGAAGCACAGGCACCGTAGCTAACAGTGTCTGTGCTTTATTGCCAGAGACACAAACTGGTCTGGGGCTTTGTACTGAAGATGTATCACATCCACATTTTTTTTTGACTGATACAGGATAACTGGAAGCCAAATAGAGCAGACGTGGCAGATAAAAGATGGAATTTGTGTTTCTTTTTTGATGATCAAATGTTAATTTGGATGAATGAGTGGAGTATCTGGACTTTATGTCGGTTCCAACATGGCACAAAATCTATCTATCTATCTAGTTGCATGTCTTGTTTATTAGTTTAGATTATTTCTGGAATCTTGGGGGCTGAATGTTGTTTCTAGGAAATACACGTCAATGCCATTCAATTAACACCCTGGTGCCTGCTTGTTAGACAGACCATTACTGTTAATTATTACTATTCTCCAGCTCAGTGGTGACATGAGATAAAGAAAAAAAGGAAAAATGCAGGGACAAGGACACAAAGACATATTTTTGGCATACCGGACATAATTGAAAGTGCGTGTTTTGAATATGACATGTAAAGTTCCATTTAGTGTTGCTGCATTGAATGAAAAGAATAACCATATGAAGCTGGTGTTGATCAGATGTTTATGAATAAAGACATGTCCAATTAGCATTTCCTCTCATCTCAAGGTGGCGAGTGTTAAGCTTTATGATGAAGAAGAATGTGTATGCTGTTCTGTGGTTTTTCTCCTCCTCACTATCTTTCTCGCTCCCCTTTCAGTCATTCCATCCAAGCAAACTCTAGGCCTTTGAAGTGCCGTCTTTAAAGGTATCTTTCTATTTGTAAAATCAAAGTGACTGAAAACCTGATCCGCGCCTTTGTCCGCAGTCAGTTTGCAGCTGCCAGTCATCTATGATCGTGGCTTTACTACAATCAATTGATCTGTCTTAAAGGTTTAAATGTCTTATACCTTCAACAAGAGGACAAGAGTTGTTAGGAAAATGCCAGTTAGGTACATTTAATGAAGACTTTGCATCAGTAGAAACATAGTACATTATGTTGTACTATATAGCAGTAGTGAATAGGGCTAAGAGAAACTTTTATTGATCTCTCCATAAATCCCTCTGGCGGGAACAGACTGAGCTATAGGAGGGAGGGAGGAAGGGACAACGAGAGATGCCGCTTGGCAGGTAAACTCTTGTAGCCCTCCCAAAAGTAACACGGTGGGATGCGGTAAATGTGAACATACACATTATTTACAGCTCTGTGAAACTTCATCCATTAACAGTGTCAATTAGCCTGCTCATTAGGGATGCAGGCCACTAAATGTATTTATAGATCGAGCTTTGGCTTTAATAGCAGCAGAGGGTTGAAGTATCCGGATAGTCTACAAAAGCCAAGACTTACTTTAAAGGCTGCAGTGCAGTGGAAGATGCCAAAGAGCTGTATCGTTTAAGTCCTATCCAGACCCACATAATGAAAGAGTTCTGGCCAACCTGGGAATGGATGGCCAGCAACAATCTATCACACCACCTCCTAAAACTGCACCTGCCATCACACATCATTATCTCCGGAGCTGCATTATTGCTTCCAGTCTTCTTAATGCTGGTACACCTACAGTATACTGTACAGTCATAAGTACCCATGCCAGTATTTGAGAGGAATACTGAACAAATGGGTTATATATGGAGCACTACTAGTAACCTAAAATAACTGTTTAACCTCAGAGCCACACAATAGAGACTGGGTATAAAAGTGTCTATGTCCCTGCATTGTTATAATAGCTTCTTTGTCCCAGTGTAGCTTGTGAAACATGTTCCAAACCTTCTGGAAATTATTTTTTGCATTTTTCACACTTATTAGGTAACATACTTCACACCAAGACATGTGTGGATTTGTGCTGTAAGTATTCACTCGTGTTCACTAATGTACACAGGTAACATTTCTGGCTTCTTTGGAGGGAAGTGTAGTCTATGCGATTAAACAAATTTGTGGATGAAATCACATAGGATACCGGGGAGGGTCCAGGACTAGTTTTTGCCCTCATGATGGAAACAACACTCCTTACTCACTCTGTGACATTCATCTTCCTCCAGCCATTGGTCAAGGTGTAGAGATAATAGTGGGGGTAGTGAAAGATGAAATGAAGGGGGAGGTTTTAGAGATGGATGCTGCAAAGATGAAGGGATGGAGTGATTGATGAAGGAGTGATGGAACGGATGGAGCATAGTCAGCTTCTGGAACAGGGGATGGTGACTGAGCACAGATGCTGGCTGCCTTTAAGGTGTCTGACTTAATTAAAGTTTACAGGTTATGTTAGGCTACTGCCTACACTACAACACTCATTACAAGCCCATTAGGCCTGGGCAGGAAAAATATTGTCAGAACAATGAGTGAAAGCATTTTGGGAAGTCTCTGCTAACTTCATGCTCCTGCTCCTCTTTTATTATACTAGTCTGTCTGTCCTCCCCTCAGTCTGTCCAACTTCTCCCGAAACATTTGCATGATTGTTTCAGTGTGTCAACAGTTCGAGGATCTTTTAAAAGGAGTGATTATATGAGTTAAAAGCTTCTCCGAGACCAAACTGATTACCCCCCACACGGCCAATCTGTGCCACTGAGCCTCCTGCCTCCCTGGCTGGCAATGATTCAGGTCATAATGACATTGTATCACTGCTGATGATGTGTATTTCAGCTTCTGACCCATCTGAAAGGCTATCAGATCTCCTGGGGTCCCACATGCCAGTAAATGAAGTAAGCAAGTAATCTACCCACAGTGATAGCATTTTCCAAAGTGTGCAAATGATGTGCGAGGGAGCAGGTGAAGCTAGTGCCAGTACTGGCTCGGTTTCTGCTACCTTCACATTTTCAGTCCAAGGAAATGCCACATGGACAGCAAGTTCACACTTTTTCATTACACTGGGGCAGCTTGGCTCCGCTGGGGCAAGGAGATGGAGAAAAGGGAGCGAAGAGGCTATGAAAAAGGAGTGAAATGCGGGAAGTTGTCTTTTAACACAGCTTGGTCTCCTAGGAAGCATTTGAGAATTCTACAGTCAACCGGTTACGCCCAACAATGATGGACATTAATGTTGACCCTCTTATTGGTGACTTACTAGCTAATTCATATACATTGTTGGTGGCTACATATATATATATCATCACAGTCCTGCTAAGTTATATTCATTTTATAAAATGCAGAGGTAGTGAATTTGTTGTGAAATTCTATAAAACTAAATTTTCATTGTCTTTGGAACAAAAAAAGTGGCACTTTACCGCATTTGTGCCAATATATTTATTTATTTACATTAGTAATATCAACAAACAAAATACATTTTTTAAAATATGACAACATACATAGTTTCTGGGGTTTGCAGTGCTAATTTAATAAGTGAAAATTTGATTATGAGTTGGAAGACAGAAGCTTTTTGGAAAAGTTAATAATTACAAATTTTTAATAAGAATATATTAAGGCTGTTAATTGATTAAATAATAACTAATTAATCGCAACGTTTTCTGTAATTAATTGTGATTAATCGCAATTTGTTAATCGATAGCCTGGCTGCAATTACATTTTTAAAATTTTATAAATATGCTTGTAACAGACATTTTAACAATATAATGAAATAAATGCAGAATAAATACAAAGAATGTATGTTTAAATTTAAACAGAATTTTGATAGTTTTCTTCAATCTTTTAACATGGGTTCTCTCCTGTGAAATACAACTTAAAAGAATATCAGAACAATAAAGGCCATTGAAATAAGATTTTAGCTTTAATAGTAAATCTAACAATAACGGACATATAAACAACAATGTGTATCATCTTTATGCCAGCTAAATTTCAAAAGGGTGCACAAAAGTCAATATTTAAAACACAAACTGTTCCTTTAATTTCTGAGCATTTGCTGGACTACGCTTTAAATGTCCGACAATCTTGCAACATTTGGCCACTAATCCAGTGTCATTAGAAGAAACTTTGACCGTTCTTTGCAGAATGTGGGCTATGCAGGGCAGGTGTTCATATGGAAGTAGCATATATATTTTTAATCAAACCAGTAGTATGCTGTGGGGGGATGTTGGGCTCCACCCAGAAGAAGTCTGTATATATATATATATATATATATACATATATATATATATATCACTGTTGTATATTTCCAGCTTTTCCAGCAAAAGTAAGACAACAACATTAATAATGTATTCGGACTATAAAATATTTGTACTACTGATTTAACTTTATTAACTTTTTATTCGCCTCTTTCGTGGTTCTGTGCTGATGTTTCTTATACACAGGTACATAAAAACTTTTATACGGCTTTACTTTGTTTTGTTTTTCTTTACCTTTGTACATAGGAAGGAAAGATCCCTTTGAAGAATAGGTCTCCATTGCACTGAATGCAACTGCAGACGATTTATTTGTACTGCCTTGTGTACTTACAATAAAACTCTTATTATTATTAAATTCTTAAAACTCTTTAATCTTGAACTGAATAACAAGGTTACTATTGCCTGCTAATTGCAAAAACAGACACACATATGCACACATTCAAAGTACATGTATTATTTTGTGATTATTTAGCTGTCTTGTGTAAAACAATGGTAGTTCAGGTTTGGCAATAATGAACTTTGAATAATGAACTTTGTTCACACCTTATAACTTATAGCTGTAAGCTGTGTTCAAAACCATATTGATTTGTGAAGCACAACGTTTTTGGTGTAGTAAATAAACTAAGCACACCCCACAGACATGCTGCTTTGGTTCTGCAGCGCATCATCTCCAGTGAATGTAAATGGCTACTGTAACCAAAGCTATTTTTCTTGATCTCCCTCTGTCCTGCTCACGTATTCACACGTATGACTCTTTAATTACATGCTGATATAACACTATGGAGATGGAGTGATGCAGCGCAGTTCTCCAGCACACGCAGCGCACATAAAAAAAAACATCTGTAAGAAATAGGAGAACAGCAAAGTTGGTGAAGATAAAGAGAATGGGGGACGAGGGAGAGAAGAGGGAATGAGAGCAAAGAGGAGAGAAGGAATTTCTTCTCTTCTGAGCTGAAATCAATGTATGAGATAAGGCTGTTTTAGGTTTTTATCAGACGATGCAGAGGATCATCTCCTCACAATGGGAAGGCTTCCCCCATTGCTGTGTCAGCAGGCTGTGATTACAGTTGCTTTTTTTTGTTTTTAAAACTATTTCATCACCCCCCCCCCCCCCAATAAAACACTTTTGAGCTTAGTATGCAATGCAGCACCAACAATTTGTACGTGTTTGGATTCCAATTATGGAGTTGTTAAAGCTTTTCCGCCTGTGGCCTGCAAATTCTTATTAAGCCATACATTAAAGAGCACAGAATCACATTTAAATGGAGTGCATGTTTCTCTTTTGTTTGCTAGTGTTGTGGTTGCTATTAATTTATTCTGAATGCCCCGTGCTTTACACATTAACAAATACATTTTCTGATGGAGTTTGTGATTGTAATGCAAAATAGTTGTTTCTTATTCAGAGATAGGGCGAGCATTTGTCAAGTAAACCAACAAGTACGAGCAGAGGGAGAGAAAAAAAAGAGGGAAAAACAAGCACCAAAATGGAGCCATTCCCTCCCATTGCCCTCACCCGTTTAAGAAACAAACAAACAAACCCAAAACAACAGTGACATTTCCACAGCCTTGGTATTTCTTTACAAGGTGATGGAGAAAAGAAAGAATCAGACAGCGGGGTGAGTGACTGAGAGATCTGCTTTGTGGCCACCGGAAATCATTAGATTAGGAGTGCTGGGACAAGGGGGGCTATGGGGAGGGCTGAACCATGACATCAGTGCTACAGTCAGCCACCTCAAAGGTCACGACCCTGAACAGACTTTATCACTGTATATCTTCCCAATACTGAAAAGCACTCAAGCAGGATGACTGAAAACATCATGAAATAGAAAAGAAAGGCTTGAATGTAATTTGATTTGAGTGGGCAAATATCACACGGAAACACATGTGCACACACTTTAGCTTTAGCAAGGCAAAACTGTTTCCAGGTCAATCAATAGATCAGTGACTCACATGGCATTTTAATACCTCTTTTTGGTGCAGTCCTGCAGAGGTTACAGTAGAACGATAGCCAATGTGCAGGAATCAATGAAGGAGCCAAAAAGATACACACGCACAGGCACTTAACAAAGATGGATAGCGACTATTTTGATGAGCAGAAATGATCCCACATGCAACAAGAAAACGAATCGGAATATTGTCAGTGTTAAGACACTTAATCCATCACCACCCACTGAATACATTTAGCTGTTGAAATGCAATCCAAAATGCAGTAGCTGCTAATAAACCATCTTCAGAGAGGCAGAAATGTGATGTAGGGTAACCCATATGAACCTTATTAATAGAACACAAGAAAATCTATTTATTCAGACAGTCAGGGGGAAATGATTGCTTCAGTGCTCCATCTGCTTTGTCTCCATCATGTGTCCTCCTCTCCTCTCCTCTCCTCTCCTCTCCTCTCCTTGTGTGTCTGTGTTTCACATTGGTTCTACAATAGTTTGATGTTTGCTGAGTGTGTATGTGTGCATGCACGGTAACATACTTGAAGTCTCGCGTTAGGCATTCAACCCAGAGAGTTTTAACAACATTTCTTGTCTTTCCTTTCTTCTCTGTCAGTATCTTCTTCCGTCTTTCCTTCTTTCACGATGTCATCCCTTCCTCTCCTCTTTTAAACCCTCAGTACTCGCTCGCTGTCCTGTTCCTTTTGTCTCTGCTGCTGTCACAACCATTAAGAAAGGAGACTATGTCCAGGCCGCTATAGGAGCTTTGGACAGGACGTGGCACTGGGGATGGGGATATTGGACGGGCTTGGCAATTCATCTTTAGAATTCTAGTCTCATCTCCTATGTTTTTGTTGTAGTTTTGTTTTTTCCTCTCCACTTCCCACCATACAAAATAGTCCACAGTCTATTGCACGCTTGCCACATTTCATTACCCTGCCCTGTTTATTCCAAGAAATGTTTGCAAGGATTTTTCAGCTGGATACTTCATTTTGTCAATTGCTCAGTAATTGTCTAAAGACCTTGTATTCATTGTCACTACTGTCCTAATATTCATGCAGTTTTAGAATAAGTTGAAATGTTAAATGTATATTATTTATGCTTGTATGTTTCAGGTTGTGCATTCCTCACCTACTGTGCTAGAGAGTCGGCCATCAAAGCCCAGAACGCCCTCCACGAACAGAAAACACTGCCAGGGGTAAGTGCCTGTGTCTCTCTCCCCCTCTTTTCCCACCCTCTCCTCTCTCTGCGGTGGTCAGACGTGCCATCTGCACCCGGCTGCACACCAGCCGGCATTCTCCTCGTATAGTATCAAAGATAAAAAAACACTTTGGAAAGCTATTCAATCGATAGCTTGGCCTTTTGAAGGCCCAGTTTCAACTTTTCCATGTGTCTGTCCTCTGGGGTATATTGCTAGCATTGATCAGACCCACTCTGCCTCATACCTTTTAAAGCAATAACATAAAATGCCCAAAAAAATTTGGCAGGCGAGCGTCTATATTTCAGCAGAGAAAATGTCAGATCAAACTGACTTCAGATTATTTGAGTTAATTTAATAAAGAGAAAATAACTGTATTGCACATTGTTGGGGGTAGTATTCATATTTATTGGTTTGGCTTGTATATGTGTGTGAGTGTGTACACTGCTGTGTGGAACTGTATCTGTATGCATTCCTATCAATGTTTAGACAATGACAGATGGATGCAGGAGTAGGTAGAAGTGGCTCCCCACAGACACAGCATAGCTTTACATGGTTAGATCAAGCCTGCACAAGGGAGGAAGAATAAAGATTCACTCAGCTCCCTCCCCTCACCAACAGCAGTCCCTCTGATAGAAAACAAAGAGCCGAAGAAACCCAGCCAAAAGGCACATGTTAAAGATTAAACATGCAAATACGACTAACACCAACTTTGAACACTCTGGTGACTTCGTTGAAAAACAACTCGTTTCGTTTATCCTGCAAATTAGCCAAGCAAGAGGCTGGAGGGCGTTATTCTCCTCTTTTGCCTTTGCATATGAATAATAAGAAAGAGAGAGAGGGAAAACAGTTCTTAACTATAATGCCAGAGGTTGTGTTCATGAGTGGTTCTAACTGTGTTCAGTATTGTGTTAAAACGGGACGTTTTACTGCATGGTCTAGCTTTCCAGTAAGTTCCTCTCTCGTGTCTTAGAATCAGAATTGTGCCCAAACAGGCTGGAGGGGGTTGTGAAAAGGTTTACCTACCAGTAGGATTAAACAGATGATGGAGTTGGATGCAGAAAGGCACAGAAAAGGATGCAGAGCAATGCTTCTGCTCCCCCTCCTTTTCTTAACGGGTTCTGAGAGGAGAGCAGGTCTGCGAACCATCTGGACTCCCTAAGGTTTAACAATCATAGGTATAGAGTGCTATAAACAGCATCAATTAATGTTAACAGAATGAAACACATGTAATTATTGCACAACGCTGATACAAAGATTATGAAAACACTTTTCACAGTAAAACATTTCTCCTCACATTCACACACATTCAGAGATTGAAAGTTACCATCACTTGCGAGAAATAAAACCGTTTTCTTGTACCTTTCAGTCCTGCTTTAGTCCTTTTTCTGACTCCCCCTCAACCCTACCCAGTCCTGTCCACCCCACATCCTCCCGTCTCCCCTCTCTCCCAGCGCTCCACTGCTGCTGCGCATCCTGAGACAGAGCATGTCATAGAAATGTAACAGCCAGACATTGATGAGTGTCAGGCCTCACAGACATGGCTGCTCTGCTGTTCCCTTCCTTTCAACTTCACTCGCACACACACACACACACACGCACACACACATAAACAAACACCAGCGTGTGTGATGTAATACTGCAACCACAGAGCAGACAGTGGTGAAACATTAGTAACAAACACGTAACGTAACACTATATACTCTATGATATGTGTAGAAATTCAACATACCGTTGTTCGTGTGTTTGCCTGCCTCCCATAGCTTTTCCTATCTCGAGCCTCCCTGCTCTTAAATATTTAGCAGTATGACCCCTGTTGCTTTTCTGCATAATGGCAAGTACATATACCCGTTGTTTGCTTGAAAAAGTCAGCTTGATGTGCCATTTGCCTGGGGCTATGGTGTAATTAATGTAAACTAGAATTTCTCCAGTGATGAGTTATGGGTTATTAGCATCTGTATTTTGCCATTAACCCCTGCATTGCTGCTTCTGTATTTCGAGGGAGCTCTGGACAGTTTGGTCTGTCTAGATTCCTGAATTCGATCGTATGACATACCCTGAAAATTGTGCCGGACTTGTTTTAAATGACTGCAGCCACATATGAAAATGGCACCACCTAACAAGCTATTCTGAGCTTGAAGCCGAGCCCTTAACTGAACACCAAGCACAAACAAGCCCCTCCACACACACACACACACACACACACACACACACACACACACAGACACCAGCATGTGCGCGCTCATTACCAGACACGAAGACGCACACTTGACTTTCATGAGATGGAGCGTTTTTGGACTGGACGGTCTGGCTTATTCACTACAGTGTCCTTGGACAAAGCACTGAATCCTTCTCTTCTGCTTTGCTTTTCATATTAAGGGGGCAGTAGGACATGACTTAAGTTAATAGTCTTAAGATGTCAGTTCTGGATGGTTCATCATCTCTTATTGTTACTTGCAGTATAGACCCTAGAAATGACACTTGCATCTGCTTAACAAATAAACTGTCGGCTGGAAGGATCCGTGTTTTAATACTGCGAAGAACACAGTCAACTGTGTAATCCGTTGTCCTTGTACTGAACACATGATTGAACGTTGTTGGCTTTTTACTTCAGCATCACTTCAAGTACGCACATCGTTGTTGATTGTTATCTTTGGTTTGCTCGTGCATGCGTGTGCACTTTGAAAACAACAGAAAAATCTACTGTAGGAAGGCAGAGTAACTCGCTGAATTCATCTAGTTTAAAAAATGTGACAGCTATCAAAGCTGCAGTTTAGAAATGACATATTTAATTTTTATTCTTTTATTACAATTCTTAGGAAATATCAGTTGGTATACATAATGTTTACCCACACTCAGAGGCTAGCACGGAGACACACAAACACACATGACCCAGTGTCCTCTTATTATAGAAAGAAGCGCTGCTGTTCTTGGATGTTATTATCCACGTCCCCCTGTTACACATTAGCTGCTGAAAGGAACAGTATGGTCTAATGGAAGTGTACTGGACTGGAATATAGATTCCTGCTGTGAAGTGTGATGGGAACCTTGGGGACTCGATTGCCTGACATAAGTTTGGCCACCAAATAGGAGAAGCTCTGACAGTTTACCAGGTGTGTGTTGCTCGGGTTTATTAGCCGCGCATGTTTGTGCTCGTGTGGTAAGCTGACTTTGCATTGCAGCCAGCCCTATGTAGATACAGATAGCGGTGTATAATGGTGGGTAGAAAAACATGTGCACATGGCAGCTTGCCGTTATCGCACACCGCCCACGACAGTTTGAATATATCATTTGAGTGCTGGTTTGTGCTTGTTTGCTGCAGATGGAGATGCACTGCTTTTTTTACGTTACATAACTGCATGAGTACCTCTGTTTATGCAAATATACGTGTGTGTTAACTAGAAAACTCTAGTATCAGTATTTCTTTTAAGTTAAATCTAAGCATCCCCATATGACTCGAACACTAAAATGTTTTTGATAATCCCTTTAGGACTTACTTTATTCTTAAAAAACATACCACAGAAACAGAGTTTGTGTTAAGGCCCACAGTGGTTGTTTCGAGTGCAGCTGGTGTGTGTGTGTGTGTGTGCGTGCTTGTGTGCGTGTGTGTGTGTGTGCACGCTTGAAGTGGTACAGCTCTCTACACAAGTCCACAGGAGATTGACTCCATCCAGCTCAGCATCATGGCAAAATCCTGCATCCTTCACACTATCCACCTACCCATCCCCCTCCCTCAATCCCCAACCTCTCCTCTCTGCTCAAACTCTCTGTCCTCTCACCGCCACTCCTCAAAATCAGCAGATACAGGAAATAATCTCAGTCACTGCTCCAACTCCATTTACTGTGGAGCCGAATAACATGTCGCCGCCTCCTTTTGTCATGCTAGCACTGTGTACAACAGCGATTGTCTTGGAGAGGAATTAGTGAATGTGTGCTTGCTACATGCATGTTCTCCTGCTATTAGTACAACTCGACCTGGGTTGAGTGTAAGAGGCTGGCAGTGATTCAGGAGGCAGGTTTATGGAAATAGCACTCACATTAAAATCCCAATGAGAGCAGGAAGAAGATTATGCTCTGGCACACACATGCGGGCTCCTGCAATGTCAACACTCTAAGTAGATCCCCTCCCTCTCAATTGCCTCTGTCTCCATTTATGTCTCTCCCTCTCTTCACTCTTGTACTGAGCCCTTTGCTGAACACAGACCTGCACTCTCAGCCCACTGCGAGTGCATGTGAATCCGTGTGAGTCTGTATACACGTGTGCACATTAGTTTGCATGTATTAGCATGTGTTAATTTGTGTATGTGACTAGACGTTAGAAGAGCTAAGAGCAAAGCGGAGTTGTGTGGGCCGACCTTGCGCTGTGGAAATAAAGGTGGCGTGCCACAGAGCCAGTCCTCCGCTGGACTTTGTGCACACAAACACGCAGGTTTAAGCAGAAACAAACATCACATATATACAATCATGCTGTTGTGTGCATTCTACCCACCTGTTCATCCGCTACAACCAAGCTATCTTGCGTGCTGTCCTAGCAGTCACAAAGGCTGAATAATTCAGTGCTACCCTCTGTGAAGGTTGGCGGGGTGTGAGTGTAGTGTACTTGTATCATTGTGTGTGTACTGTATGTGCCTGTGTTCAGTGGGCAGGGGTGGGGAGTGGAGCCGACCGGTCAACATGAAGCCAATTGGTACTGGCAGGATTGGAGGCCTTCTAGTCAGGGAGAGGGGACTCGTTAGAATTTAGCCTTTGGGTAACAGAAGTGTGTGTGTGTGTGCGTTTGTGTGTGTGTGTGTGTGTGTGTGTGTGTGTGTGTTCAGGAAGATCATAGTGGAGTTCTAGTTCAAACAGCAATAATCTTTTGTTCTTTAAAATGCTTTTTTTCTGCTCTATGAATTATACAGTGTTATCTGCGTTGTGCGTTTAACACTTCAATTACAGTAACGTGCAACTGCGTCTTTCGTTTTATCTCTTTTAGATTAACCTTGGGCACTAATGTTATATATGAACCTGGATAATTTATTTTGTTTTCAGTCCTGTAAGATATTTTCGCGTCCGTAATGAACTAGCACGGTGTATGTAAGGACCCAGATGTCTGTTGAAACAATTGAACACCATCTGTGGTGGTAATTCTTCCTCCTAAACTCGTAGTCCACGATTCTGCCACAGCTTTGCTGAGGTTTGTATCAGCACACAAGCAAATTCACGACTCCCACAGAATAGGGTTGGCTAATACGTCCCTCAGAAGTCATGAATGTTTGTTGCCATGGCAACAATACCAGTGACTGTGGCAGGAGCCGATCCAGTCCCATTGTTGAATAATAAAACACTAATGTCTAAATGAATTAAATGAGCATAAAGCAGCACAAAGTAAGGAAAGTCTGTGGCGAACAAAATCCCTGTTAATGACTTGTTGAGCAGACGCAGAGCTCTTTTTTCTCGCTATCTAATATATACTATGACAACTCTGGTGTTAAACGTCTTGCCGTCACTGTCTCCCTCTCTGTTTGTGTGTGAGCAAGAGGAGCTCCTCCACACAGAGCGGTCAGCAGGAGGGTTAACAGGTGAGATGGGACTTTATTAGTTTATCACAATACGTCCCTACACTTGACTTGTCACTATGTGAATGGTCAGAGCCTAAAGTTCTCCCCCTTTAATATGACCCCCCCTTCACAACACCTTTACTAATTAGGCCTACGATGCATAAGTCAAACTTTAGTGCACACGTGTGCATGGTCCACCTTTACTGTTATAGAATAAACATTTATTATCCCAGAAATAAGAAATGTGTTACAGAGCTCTACACTCAGAGTTATCTGAGTGTAAGTTATTAAAGGAAGCTAGTTGTCTATATGCACAAAATAACAAGCATTATTTTTATAAGATGTACAGAGATTTGTACAGATGTGTGAGGAGGTGTGAATGATCCAAATGAGATATACAAATATGCCTATGTACAGGTTGCACCGTGATATGTGGAATATTTCAGTAGTAGTATGTTAACACAACAGTTTTCCTTCAGTGTGTGTAAGTAGTAGTGTTCACATAGCACAGAGTTGCTGTCCCTTCACCTCTGAACATACACACACTAAATACGGACTCACCCGAATCTCAGGGCCTCGAAATAGACTGAAACACAAATGATGGTAACTGATGGAGTCAGCATAGTGGTGCTTGTTTTCCACCCTCTCTCTTTATCTCTGTGTCTCTGTCTATTTTGTCTTTGCGGCAGATTAACCACATATTTAGAGAAGCCTTCTTCTCCAGAGGGAATGTGCTTCCAAATGTATTTTAAAAAAGGTGTAGGATCTGCACTTTGCACCTGCCTTTGGAGAATAAACAACACCCACAGAAATATGTTCATCGTGAAATCTCATTTAATTACAGGCACTTGTCTTTGCTTCTAACAATCAAATATTTGTGTCATTTAGGCAAGATTTTTTTGAGTGAAAATGTTTACAATTACATCGATAGACTGACAGAAGAAATACATTCATGCATCAGCCAAAAACAGCATGTAATCATTGTCATTGTCGTCATATGTGCGACAAATAATCTACAGAAAAGTCCAAGCAAATACTATGAGTAACAGATGACTGTATACTACAATGCTGCTCTTTCTATTGCTTGGGTATCCCCCCAGTTTAAGGCTCTCGGTGGGAGATTGCTTAAAATAGCAAAACAATCCGCTGCACACCATGTCCATTAGGCCACTTCACAGAGAGAAGTGTGCTATTTTTTGTGTAGTACAGGTTAGCAAAAAAGCTGAATTATTAATGTTTTGATATTTTTAGCCTGTTTAACCCATTTCTGGTTGTGGCTGGAGACTGCTTGCCTGCATGTCTGTGAGATTCAATCATGTGACATGGCTGTGATCTAGGTTATAGCATTGGCTTATGTGTGTAACTGGGAAAGTTGTGTGTGTGTTTGTGTGTGGTTGTGTTTACTTATAGACAGTAGTTGGATTGTTTTTTTCCTTTTAGTGCCTTTACATCACACTAGCCTGCACTAGTTTGGTTCATTATGATGCAGCCCAGTTTAGGTCGGCGATGTAAAACATTGCTGGTACCAGTGGGGCCGAACCAGATGAGCCTGGTTTTATTCCAGGCCCGTGGGCATAGCTGTGCAGAACCTTGTAAAAAGCAAGGCCCAGATACTGAATGAAAATCCACCTGTGAGACCCTGCACAGACTTGTACAGGTGTGCCACTGCCTGCAGACACAAAGAGAACGAGTGGGAGTGAGTGAGCAGAAAGGTTCACACATGAATGTTAAGCTATGGTCTTGAACAGAGGGCTGTCCCTGCATATGTTACGAAAGCAAGAAGACAAGACTAACTCACTAAAACTGGATATCTAGATGGAATGGCCATATATAGATGACAGTTTAAGATGCATAGGTGAGTGTCATTGGGAACGTGTCACTTTATACATTGCATCATCAACTTGGTTAATCTGAGCTGACGTCTCCCTGCTGGGACCTTGTGCAAGTGGAAGAGAGACGGAGGTGAGCTAGGTTTGTATGAGAGATTAGAGTGCAAAAAAGTTAAAATACAGAGAAAAGAGGACAAAACAGAGAAGGAGACACAGGGTCAGGGCCATACACAGCATGTGCTGTATTCCTGTGCTAGATGGAAATGCGTGGTGGAGCCAGGGGGAGCTCATTTGTAAGGCAGATCTGACCATGCTTTGGTGTAGTGTCCACAGAGAGGGTAAGAGAGCTGCACAGAATGGCAGCACGCATTTGTCAGCAAAAATCAGGACTAATGAAATACAGTACACATGGCTGGAGGGCAAGGAGAGGATTGTGACTGACAGGAGGCATGAATGGAAACTGCCTGTAGCAGCTCTCCATCATGACTACCAATGCATCAGCCAGGCAACCGATTTGTTTTAAGCTCCAGTCCCCTTCCCATCTCAGATAAGGGCAGCAGCATGAGGCATAGGGTAGAGGAGAAGAACAGTGTGTGTGTGTGTGTTTGTGTGTGTGAGAGAGGGTCCCGGGGGGTAATGACACAGAATACAAGTGTATGGGGAGTGCTAGTGATGGGCCTGCTCATGTGGAAGTGGGTATTTGCATTGCAGAGGAGGCCTGTCAGTAGAGCTTTCTCAGAGAGCCAGAGTCAGGGTGATCACTAAGGCTGAAGGCTTCTGTTGTCTCCCCCACAGGATACCTGGATGGTCTGGATATAGCAGAGCAGACGCTGGCGAGATCAGACACGTCTTTAGTACACGGCAAAACCTGTAACCAAATAATAGCAGTGGTGCTAAGAAATTGCTCTCCATGCAACCCTGTATCAAAACATTGATGGGTTAGTGATTCTGTTTCTGATTATCTGGGGAACTGTGAAGGACATTGCACTGAGGTTGTTCACCTCACGAACCTCACAAAAGATTAAATTAAAGACTATGAAAAGAAGCCTGATGAATAATTGGAGCATTTTTGTTGGGTGTGTACCTAGTCTGGACTACCAAATGCTGACAGGACTATGTAGATATGGTGGATGCATGAGGACATGGGGACATTTTTTTTTCCAAATCTCTAGGCTCTCAAAACACACTTTTGAAAATAAAAAATGTAAGTGGCCTGTGACCTGGCCAAAGATCTCCCCTGAGTTTAATTCAATAGAACACCTTTGGAGTATTTTAAAGAAGTAGAGCAACAAAGCCCCTACAGCAAAGAGTGGAAACAAAACATTTCTCCACAGACTTGTATGAGAGTGGTATGGTCGATACCCTGGAGGATGAAATCTGTCTCTAAAATGATAACAATAAAAGGGGTATGCTGACTTTGCTCATTGACGCAAATTACTGATCAGTCCATTACATGGGTGGCAACTCAATGTATTTAGCATGTTGCCTGGTCTGATGAGTCTCGATTTCTGCTGCCACATTTGAATGGTAGAGTCAGAATGAAAGCATCATTGCAACGCCACAGCCTACCTGAGTGTTGTTGCTGACCTTTATGACCACAGTGTACCCATCTTCTGATGGCTACTTCCAGAAGGATAATGCACCATGTCATAAAGCTTCAATCATCTCAGACTGGTTTCTTGAACATGACAACGAGTTCACTGAACTCAAATGGCCTCCACAGTCACCAGATCTCAGTCCAATAGAGCACCTCTATGATGTGTTGGAATGGGAGATTCACATCATGGATGAGACGACAAATTTGCAGCAGCTGCATGACACTCTCATGCCAGTATGGACCAATATCTCTGAGGGATGTTCCCAGTACCTTGTTGAATTTATGCCACAAAGGACTAAGGCAGTTCTAAAGGCAAAGGCTACAAGCAGGCTATGCCTAATAAAGTGGCCGGTGAGTGTATATTGTGTAGTTATGTGCCAACAGCTGGTCTGTGGCCTCAAAACTATTTTAGTCTCAGCTGCAATAAGAGGCAGCTTTTAATAATTCAGAATAAAACAGTATACTGGATATCTTCCAGGCAGCAAGTGCATATTAGATGAAACACTGAACTCCTCTCGACCACTCTCTCCCACCACAACGCCCAAATCATAGTGATGCTGTATCCGATACCCGTGAAGGCCTTGTAGGGGCACGCACATCAGTGGGTTATGTTGTTGTTTGCAGTTGAGTTTGTTGGCACCGTGCAGAGCTTTGTATTGATGTGTGCATGTGTGTGTGTGGGAGAGAGCGTACAGTGCAGAGCCTGCGTGCTCAGGATGTGTGGCTCCCTGCACAGCTGTGGCTCACGTACAGTACATATGTGTGACATGTTTTAGAGTGCAGCTGCTCGGCAGGGTTAGGCAGTGCGCATTCTTTAACGTGCTTTCCGTTGAGTTCTCAGACGGGAGGTGGCTCTGTGAAGTCAGCTTGGAGATAGCAAAGAGAAAATGAAAAAGAGGGCAAAGAAGATGAAGATATGTGGATTAGAGAGAGAAGCACACAGGAGAATGAGAAGGGATGGGTCAAAAAGAAGGCAGAGAGACTGTGAAAGCTATTTGAATCACTGAGTTGTGAAGATTAAGAAATGTGATGCAGGGAGTGAGAGTGAAATGGAGAGAGGGAAATGGAAAGTGGGGGAGATTGATGGAAACCCTCGCTGCCTGATCAGGACTGGTGGTTGAAATCTGTGCTGTATGAATCAGGAGGAAAGCCACACAGCTGTGGTCCTTCTTTTTATTGAATCCTGTGATAAAGTCCAGAGGCATCCCAGAAGCAATTGTTAGGTTGACAGTGTGATGCTCAATTGCTGAATATGAACTGCCTTTCAGATTTTCATGTTGGAATCATGTGCACTTTTTGATAAAACAAAACAAATGTGGCGCATGGAACCAATAGGTTTCCAGTGCTGGACCCAAATATTTTCTTCATATATCATTATTATTTATTTGTCAGATGCTCAATTTTTTAATTATTATATATATTAGATTATATATTTTAGTTCTTTGCAAAAAGCCCAGGAGGTGGGTGAAAACCTGCTGTGCTGACGTTTCACCTGGATCTCTTAGGTGCTGGGCACATGCTCGATGTCAAACGTAACACTACACATGCGTTCAGCTGTCTCTCATCATTAACACCCAGCATCAGCAATCAGTCTGAGGCACATGATTACCATGGCATCACAGGCTGTTCCACTGGTTAAATGTATATGTGCAGAGTCACACACACACATGAATATAGACTGAGAGCAAAGTACAGGCACAAACCATTAGGCAGTGGATGAGACAGCACATTTATTTACAGAGTTTATTTTACCTGTTTTCTTGATTCATTATTTATGAATCTATCAATCTGGATGAGACTGCAGCAGTATATAGTTTGGCTGGCTGCTGTCTTGTCTGTTTTCATATCTGCCAGTTTCTCTGTATCTGCCTGTTTGCCCTTACAATGCCTCTACTTGCCTCCATCATAATATGTCTACTGTGCAAACTCTCTCTCCTCCCTCACCTCATTTTTAGCTTTCTCCCACCTCACATCTCTTTTGTATCGTACATCTTTGTCATCATAGTAGTTCCCTCTACTCTTTGATTTTTTGGAAAAAATCTGTCTCTAAAACCTTTTTTAATTATGATGATGACTTGCAAATGTATCTGAGATTAATTTGATGAGTTCAGCTTGTACTCATGTGCCTCATGGGTGTGCTTTTATTGCGGTGTTATTAATATATTCCTGAATGTGCCCCTCTTTTAAGACTGGGAAAGGCTAGAGCATGTGGTCCAACCCACTTTATCCGCTCTTTCGTCTCTTTGGTTACACCTACTTGTTTCTCCTCATAGCTCTGTCCTGGTCTGCCCTTGCTCTTCCAGTTGTCTCTTTGTTCTTTGTATCACAAAATATGCACAAGGTGGCACATCCAGGTCACAGGTTTAAGGGTTGCATGGTACGTTTTTCTGCAGACTGTGGAGGGTGCTACATAGCTGGAGATTGGTAATGTGTTATCGAGGAGAGGACAAAAATAAGGATGTTTTCTGAAAATTCAGAAGGCTTTGCAGATGTTTCACGTGTGTGCGATGTGTTTGTTAGGACTGAAAGATGCACAACCTGCTGTGGTGAAAATGTGTAAAGAAGACAATAATTGTGCACATTTAAACCTCTATAGGGAGCTGTTAACTAACTTACCTGCGGGATCATCGGCAGAGAAAGTCTGTCATGTCCTCTGACACATCTAAAAGCACTTAGACTATATCTACTGAATGACCAGGATCTGATAATACCAGATTTATTATAGTGTTCGTACACAGTGAGAGCCCTGGGGGTATAGGCTAGCATCTATACTTGCAGTGCCTGAGTATATTTCAGGTTGTGGCAAAAAGGAGAAAATAAAAGCCTTTTTAAAAAAAATCTTTTTCTTTCTGGTTCTGGCCTCTTTCACTCTTTCTCTCACACACTCGCACTTTCTTTGTCAACACTGCTATCTTGTGCAGTCCAGCCTCCCTTATTGAAGATACTTGATAGTGGTCTGACTATAGCTTACAGAAATAGGACATACAGTAATAAAAGCAGAAGAGATTGCAGGTTATCTAAGGATCAGCATGAAACTAAAAGAAAATAAGAAATTACAAATATGAAAAAGTGTTGACCCACCTTAGCTATAGTCTATCAAAACATGGAATCACTGAGCTGTAAATCCTGGCTTATTCTTTGCTGCAAACCAAAAAGACAGTAAAGCTTTTCCCTTTTTCAAAAAAACATGAAAAATGGCATATTGCCTGGGTTAACGTGTGAAAGTTTTGACGTGTGTATTTCCTGGCTCGACATGGTCACATGCAGTTATATATATAACACTGCAAGATGTTGATCTTTAGGTTAGTCTGCAGGTAGATCAGCAATGAGATATTTTAAATTCAGTAAATAAGATAGCTATTACATTAATAAATCTCTAAAAAAGAATTTTGTGGCAAATTACTACTACTGCTGCAGAGGAGCATGCTTGAACACTATTTTTCTTCTTTTGTATGTTTTTTTTCAGCAGCACACAGAAGTTGTGAGACAAATCCTTTATAATAGGAAGCCTCTAGGTTTGCGAAAGAAAAAAACACAGACAGCTGTGGAGCAGGCCTGTCTCTCTGCGTTCATCCAAATGTAAAGGCAGGAGAATGGCCCACAAGGACAGAATAGGGCTATGTTTCTATTAACACTATCTTCATAACACCTAACCCTGTGTTTGATGTGACAGTGTCCAGATTAAGTATCATTAGGGAGACGAACAAAGCTGCATTCGCTCTCATTGCCTGGAAGACAGGAAGAGACACAATGTATTTTTCAGATTGAGTCAGAAAGGAGGGCATTCAAAAACACTGATTCAAACATAGAAATAGAATTACATTTATAGATTTCATGGTTTGCATATGTTGTCAAAACATTTAGACGTCGGAGTCCCTGAATGTATTTCTTTTCATGTTTTAAAAATGATTACTCTTTGAATAAAACGAGATCTTGTATTGTAGTCTTAGCACAGTCTTACTCACAAAAGCCTGCAGTGAATGATGTACACAATAATCATCACCAAAGGCATAAACTGTTCCTGAGATTTAAAACAACACAAACATTTAAATCCCCCCCCCCCCGCCCCTCTCCTCTGGTGATTTCAAATTTAAGCATTTTTCTGCAGTTGGTGGAAATTATCCTCTATTTGGAGCTTTTACAGTGTTCTGGAACAAATGATGCGCTACCTGTGTGTTTTGCACTGCAAGTGTCAGTGTTTACTTTGACTAATGGATTTCTTCTGACAGAGAGGTGAACGAGATCTCTTAGTGTCACCGCGTGAATTGCAAACGCAAATGGATGTCCTTGCACTTTTAAAGTGCGTGTTATTCTGCTGCTTGCCTTCTCAGTGATGGCTGGACAAAGGTTAATAGAAGGCAGTTTATGTGTTTGAGTTGTGGAGATGAAGATTATTCACATGCGCTCCACCTGAAAGAGAAATAGAATAATTATCTGTATTTTTATTTGTATTTGCTTTTAACTTGACTGTTACTACATTAAGAGCTAATAAAAGGAGAATTTAGCAGATTTTAGAATTGTAAATCATTCAGCGAGGTGATAATACAATAAAATTCATAATCTACACTTTATTATTTTTTAATTTCAGTCCAAATTAATTATACTTAACAAGCTCTGGGTTAGAAAAAATGCTAAAGTACAACAATTATTTGGAAGACATTATCATAAAGCTTTTTAAAAAATATTGTTAAGGTAGAACTATGCTCCCAAATGTATCTCACTGTGGAGAGGTGCTGTCAAAAGCTCTTAATTCACTAATTAAGCACTATGGCAACGTATAAGAGAGAGAGGCTCTCTCCTCAGACCAATCAGGGAAGGCCAATCAGTGCATCTTGATGGTAGATTTTGTAGCAATGTTATAGGTATTTGGTTCATTTTTTATATTTGCATAGTCAGTCAGTGTTTTGCAACTAAATGATAAAATATCCTTAGTAATTACTTTTTAATATTGATATTTAAATGTGTAAATCTATTGGTATTACCTCAGCTTAGGCGCCTAACATCCCTGTTGTTTCTCTAGTTCGCCACGGCAGTGTGTGAACTTGGAATTGTGACCGCAGTGATTATGAAAAACACTTTGCCCTGTGCATAAACACATTATCCACACTCAACGCTTCCTGGACTAAAGCTGTGGATATTGACTTTATATTGAAACCAAATGTCTGTAGCTGAATGATATTCATGTTTATATAAACATACTAATGCTAGTGTTCGTGGAGAACTGTATCAAAGGTGCAGCCAACACTTAGCACAGTCTCAGTCTGTGTGTGTCCTCTGTCTCTGAGTCTGGTCGAGTTAAACCTTGAGGCTCTTTGGCCCTCTGACTGATACCATTAGGTCAGACTAAATCAAATTAACATCATTGCCTCAAATGAAACGTCGTTGTTTGACTGTTGATCACAGTTGTTGGCTTATTTAAGATTGCCATGGGTTACAGGATGAAGGCAATTTTACTCTCCTGTTGAGAAACTGTGGAAATGGCTTCTCCCCATGAGCCAAAATAAGCTCTAATGCATTGCCTCTTCCCTTTGATGTTGACTATAAATATGAATGGACCGGGGGCTGTGGGTATTATTGTATAGAAATCTTTTTTTGGAGATGTTTATGGAGAAAAACACTGACAGCAGGGGAACTACCAAGAGATTTAACTACATAGAATTATAGGCTTCAGTGTCCTTATTTCTCTTTGTAGTGTGTTTTAACAAAGCTATTAAAAAATAAATGTTATCAGTCATGGCAGTATACATTTCATCGTTTATCTTAAAACATGAGATAAATGTGTCCAAATAAACTGGGCTACGTGTTGTGGGAATGCGAGTACTGTTCCGAGTGAGGAGAAATGATAAGAGTTATGGCTGTCTTAATATTGCAGGGCTGTGTTGAAGTAAAGGATTGCATCTTGAGCTTTCACCATCCCACAAGCTCCCACGTGAAGCCCGTATATTTAGCAGGGGGGAAAGCTTTTTTGCTTCTCCATGCGCTGTGGTGCGAGAAGTGCACGGGGTTTCTGTAATGTTTGTCTTTGTTCTCCTGGCAGAGTTTTCTGTGTGTGGGCGTTCACAGTTTCTAGGAGCACCTCGGGAATGCATTTCACCAGATGGAGGTTTTAACTGGAGTGCTGGCTTCCAAAATCAGGGCTATATGCTTTTGTAGCCTGCTATTTTAATTTGCTTGTTTGTTTGTTTGCCTATGTGTTGTTTTCTGGCTGGGTAATCACAAGGTTGTGCAGACGATAATGGAATTGTAATTATGTTGTCATGTAGCTATAGGTTTAAGCTGCTTATCAAATATCTGTGAAATCTGACACAATATTGTATGGTCGGCGCTATCTTCATGTCAAAACTAATTAAGGGCAGTATTTTTAAAGCTTTGCATTCATGAGCTGTACTTCACACAGTGTAGCATTACTAAACTCGGCATCGTGTTGCTGTCCATGGTGCTGAAATGGCTAGTAACATGGGCACCACTTCTTCCAGATGTGAATTCTCTTTTCCCTTTATTGTGAATTGAGAGTATTTCCAATTCTATATGACAGAAGTTTAGCTATTACCTTCTCCTTTGTGTGGGTTTTAGTAGTAGTTAGTTAGTTAGTTAGTAGCAGTGGATTTGTCCTCAAGTCAACACACCAGCCCTGATGTAAATGTGTGTATGATGGGAGCTCCAGACGTTTTGTTGTATAAAGCATCATTAACTCTCCATTTTTTTGTAAGGAAAAAACTATTATTCCTACCCAAGGGGAAAACTGCAGTGAGTTATGACACCTTTCTAGCAGACTACATTCTGTCTTTTCTCTAAAACTATTTTTTTATTTGTTTTGACAGCCTCAGAAAAGTGTAATTGCTTTTCTGACCTGTAATTTTAGCTCAGCTTTTGTATAAACCAAAATGCATACCTTTGATTTTTGTCAAGCTGCAGAACTTGTTTAGAAGAACTTAAATTACCTGAACCCACGTGGGCCACGGTGTAATGAAAGTTTGCAGCTCTGCCTGAACAGATGATAATTTTCTCTGTTTTCTCAGGAAACTAACTGTAATATCTGCCTTGTTGGAAATAGAATATACTTTGGTACTTATGTATGTCTGTCCTTAAGCTGATCTCATGTTTTGTACAGATAAAGTTTGAGGATCCGTCTGAATTAGCCATGTCAACTCTAACTCGTTCTCAGCTTTTATTTCTAACCCTCTCTGTATCTTCCTCTTTTAATACCTGTTTTCTACATCTTTCCATCTCAGTGCCTTAAACCCATTTTTCTCCTCACTAAGCAGTGGTGGCACCTCTCTTGGGACCATGGGTGCTTAAGCGCTGTAGGCTTCCCTGGAGCTAAAACGTAGCCTACAAACACTCTGTCTAAGACCAGATAGACCTCCTTTATATTACTTATGTTTAAATAAAGTACAGTCATCCAATATAGAGTTTCTGTATGAACGCGTGTCAGACAAAGCTTCTCCCGTCTGGGCTGATGTAGCACTTTGCAGAATTGTGTATACACACATTTATAGTATATGTTTTCAAAACCTGCTTAATTTATCTAATTGACATGCCCATCATATTGCAACGTCTAATTTAATATGAAATGTTCAGCACATGCTGTGTGCTGCATTAAATGTGCAGCCCTGACAGCTAGGAAACCAAACAAATAGGTCACTGTTATGGTAATATGCTATTAATAGTTGTGTGTGGGTGTGCATGCAGGCTAATGCTTTGCTCTGTGTGTATCAGGGATGTTCTGTCTAATTTTAGGCTCTTGGGAGAAGAAAGCAGTGAGGAGATCAGGAGAGTAAAGGAGGAGTAAGCCACTTGCTAATGGTTTAGTGTTTTTAATAACTTGCTTGGGAGGTATCTCTACCTCCTCAGCTGCAAATGGCCCCTCCATACATTACCGGTGTGTGTAAAAAGCATTGGCTTTCCATTAAACTGATCTTATTAGAACATCTATGTCTACTAAATAAAAAGGGATTTAATCTGCTTCACCTTCCTGTTTAGACCTTATTCCAAGCTAGACTGATGGCATAGGATCAGCAGTGGTTAAGCAGATCCTGACAAGAATGAATACAGACAGGACTCTAATTTATTAATGCACTTTTGCTAACCTATTCTCCATCAGGCTGACTTGTTCTCTATGCATATTTTTAAGAGAGGCTCATTAAAATCCAGAGCTCTATAAATAGAGCAGATAGAAAAAAAAAACAGATAAAAAGCCTTTACTGGATTACAAAGATGAAATTATCGTTTTGGTTTCCAATTAAACTTACGCTTTATAATTAGCCTTAATTTCAATCCTGTTTTTTTTTCCAATCCACCACATTGCATATGAAATTAAATCACTTTGTGCCCACTCATTCATGTGGAACGCTCCCCATTACAGTACATTTTGTTTTAATGCAGAGAGACAGCTCTGTCCTTTATACTCGTGCCCTGTTCCTGACAAATAGACCCCCAGCTCTTTGCAGCCAGTTGCTGCTACATGCGCAAGCTTTGTGGTCAAAGAATGTGGACTCTGAATGGATGTGGGTTCTGACTGAGAGAGGAATATATGTATAATGCTGACACTGGTTATATACTGTATGATTCAATGCACAGTAGCACAAAATCTTAGGATTCAATTGATTTTATTACTTATCTTATTAATATTCTGCATTGTCAGCATCACATACCGCTTTACTTGAGCGTTTTGATATTTGTTAAGCACCACTGTGAGCTTTATCATTTTCTTTAGTGTCGGAGCTCATTCATGGCAGCACAGTCCCAACAGTGGATCCCACTCATGCAAAGTAAAGCTGAGGTTGTTAGCAGTCTCACTTGCTGTGCTCTTGTTGCAGAAAGCCATTCCTCTCATGACCCAGCAGAGACAAACAGCACACAAAGTGGTCATTCTTTACTCTCCTTTGATATACCTGCTCGGTTGCCTTGAGAAGAAAGAGCAGATTGTTTGTTTTGCTGAGGCATCTTTCATTTCACACGGGAGAAAGAGACCATTAATATTGTCTTGCCATACATCTTATACACTGATAATGCAGGCATTGCTCGAAGATGAAAGGAAATAGTGCACCCTGTCACCCTGGCAGATGACACATGGAGCTCTCACTGGGCGCCCGCTTTAAATTGCCTTGATGCTATTAGGTAGCAGATGCAAGGAGAAACAACAGAAAAATAGAGAAATGCGTGGGAAAAGAGAAAGCTGATGTGGTGAAAGAGGAGGAATTAAGTTTGATTAAATGTCCACTTAGGAAGGAATAATAAAATAAAAAGAAGTGAAACGCACAGGAAGAAAACAACATACAGAGATCAGCCACCAAGGAGAATCCCGTAAGGATGATACAGAGACTCTGTGCTTGTCTACAGGCTTCTCTGCCGAGAGTTAGTAAACAAATCAGTACGGAAATATTAGCTTCTGCTGTCAAGACGCCTTAAACCTGGGATGCTGATGGAACGAGGCACAGGTTTATAATAAAACTAAAAATGCACAATTGACCGAAATTAAATTTGTAAACTAAGCAAGCGATTAAGTACGCTCTGTGGATTGGGGATTGGATTAAAACATTTCCAAAGCTATGATACAAATCTTACACAGTTTGTGTGTTTAACATATTGCAGAAAGTAGGTTGTGTGAGAATTGATTGAATTTAAGGCGGTTTGTTTGCATTTGTTTCCTTCCTGATTATTCTGCTAAGTTCCAATGGAAATTTGTTATCTCGAAATAAGAAAAGAACTTAGCAGTGCGTGAGATGCACCTGGAGAACTGATACTGGATGCATATAATAGAAGCGACCCTCTACATTACTGTCTGGCTTATACAGGCTACACGGATATAATTACTAACTGCCAAATGCGTGACATCTGCATGTGAACTAGCTATAATGTTTGACAATCTTAAAATCTGTCGTTAGTTCTCACCATTCACCATTTTCGTTTTCTCTCTCCCTTACTCTCTGTCTCTCCGTCTTTGTCTCTCTCTGGGCATGTGACCCAGCAACAGACTTGTGGGAACTGTAGTGATGCTGTCAAGCTGAAGGCCTCCCCAGAGCCTCGGATGAAACAACAGAAGGAAACAGAAGAACAACCCCAAAATGTCGACAGAAACTTGTATATTTGTCAGGCTGACCTGGTTTTACTCCAAACAGCACTCAGTCTTACCATGGAGAACTGTCACCACACAACACGCTGCTTCATGTGAGATATAAAACCAGATGGGTTTGACACTGTTAAGTGCAGCTCCCCACTTCAGATGCCGCTGCATCTTCCTAAATATCTGCAGGAATACGCATGTCAAGGGATGACATTATTAAGGGCTTGAGTAACTCGCTGCAAACCAGACTTCACTTTGTAAAGGCAAGAGGAGACTTTACTCGAATTTAAAATGGGGAGGTAAACTCTATCATAAAGCACTACGGCGTGTCCGTACACACAAACACTTTGCATATATGCACTCAATCAACCTTTTTTTCCCAGTGGAATCCTAAAATGAAAAGCAGGATATAGCAAGGAGAGATTTTTCCTCAAATGTTCTACTATTTAACTTTTCATGCTCTTTCTCCCTGCACCCACCACACTCCCACTACCAACCTTCATTCCTGTGTTTGCCCTAGTGGCAAACTCAGGTTTATTTCCCCAGTGGAAATATTGGACTGACAGTCAGATCAATTGCCAGTGTCCAGGGCACTTCATGGTTCCTCTAATTATAATCCTGTGCAGCTGGCACGGGCCCACGTAGCTGTGGGGCAGCCATTGTAATAGAGGCATCACTGGGCTATAGATGGATAGAGCGAAGCGCTGGCCAAATCCTCGCAGTCATTGCTCGCGTCGGTGGAGAGGCTTTACTCCAGCAGTCAGAGTGGGGGCCAGGGTTTCTTATCTAGCTCCTCCATGCAGCTTGCTATGTGCTGGGGGAGTGCATTACCAATTCTCTACCCCTCTCTTGCTCCCCTCTTTCTCCCCCATTGTGCCACTCCTCATTTCTCACATCCTCATGAGAAGTCTAGGCATTTTGCCCATGTTTGTGTGTAGAGACGAAGGTGCAGTCTTCGGAGCAATACTGTATTCTGGATGGCAGAAAACGATGGTGTTGGTTTGCTTTGCAGAGCACTGAAAGTGTGTGTGAATGAGCGTTGTCAGTAGTTCAAATGCAGCTTTATTTATCCTCATGAATATTCCGGAGTTACATCAGTGTGAACCGGTGGCACTGACTCACCTTCAGTTGTGTGTCTGTGTCAAATATTACCACATATTTTCTCCTTTTGAGCATTGCAATATTTTTTGGTTGTGAATAGTATGTTTGTATGTAAATGGCACTCACTGGCATTGTGTGATTCCCATCTCCACATGCTGAAAAAGGTGAGAGAGAGGAGTGCAGGTGATGGAGAGGAAAAAAACAAGAAAGGAAAAATAAGTGGAAAAGGAGACACTATGACAGGGAGGAGAGCAAGAGTGGAGACAGAATGGAAATGAGTGCAAACAGCAAATGGGTGGGGGTGTACTGTGCAGGGCAAAGCTAAGAGATGGGGTGGACAAGAAACAAATGTAATAGAAAAACACTCTGAAATAAGAAACTGTACAAAGCAAACACAGGTGGGGACAGGGACGTATAAAACAAAAGAAGAACAAAGGAGGGAAATGAGACATACCGTGTGCAAACAGCATCTAAAATACACAAGCAAACTGAGTTATATAAGCAGATGCTGCTGCTAGGGAACTGTGGGATTCTGCTTGAGACGAGGAAGGCTCTGTCACTGGAAGGAGGAAGGAGTGCAGACAGCGGGGAGTTAGACAAGACATGAAAAACAGACAGAAATACTGAGACAAGCATAAAGAAGTAGAGAAGGACTGGAGGGGTCTGAAGAGACAGGCTAGAAGGTCTTGTGTGGCTGGAGTGAAACGCGCTGATGCATTTGACAAAAGAATACAGTCTACTGTATGTGCAACGGAGAGTCAGAAAGTCCCAGAAAGTTAGTGGGTCGATGAAGGATTAAATGTCTTGCAGGGAAAACTGGGAATGTGTCTACACTGCTACGTGCTGTATGTATGTTTTATGGTATAAGTGTGATCCTATGTAAAAGCATGTTCCAAACCACCCAGGACATGCCGTGCAAAGTGTGACTTTAGTTTTATTAATATTTCAGATATGTGGCTATGCTCAGAAGCCTTAAATGCTCATGTCTGAAGTCGCTGATAGGGGCGCGCGTCTGCGCGTGTTTCTCTGCGTGCCACTGTATCTACTGTATTATTCAAAGTGGTGGTAAGGGGGAGGAGGGAGGGAGCGTATTTAAGCTGCGTGGTATGGCAAACCAAATAGACCATGAAAGGAAAAGAAATAACAAAATCTGACCCCCCCCCCCTCTCCCCTCCATTCCCCCACTGCCCAATTCCCAGCGGATCACAGGCTGCTGCTCTGGTCTGCTCTTCAGTCCTTTCCTTTGTGTTTCAAACCACTGCTTCCCTTTGCTTCCCTTTATCTTTTATTTTGTTTCATTTTTTTGGGGGGGGCGGCTTGGTAATATTTTCCTTCATTGCCTTTCTCTTATGTCCTCCTCTTGGCATCATCCCGTCCTTCTTTCATCTCTTGGTCTGTCCTCTCACCCCCTCCATTGTGACTCCTGGTCTGTCAGAGGGGTGACAGGTCTGCCACGGCCCGCTCCATCACTCCCTCAACTTGTTGACCTTTGTTTTAGAGATAACTCTGCTCACAGCTCTCTTTCCTAGCCGGCTCAGATTGACAAGATTCCTTTGCAACAAAAGCTTCGTCTGTGACCATGCCACCCAGTCATATGACCTCATCTCAACCTCTAACTGAGATCAGGCTCAGAGTACATGTGTGTGTGGGCAAACTCATATTTTTATGTGTAGATGGGAACCTTAAATAACCTTAATTGTGTATCCAAGTGAAAAGGATGGGATGAAAAGGTCCCAAAATATGTAAATCCGAACACAGAAGTAGTGGGATTGTGAAGTAAAGAATAAACAGAGGGAGAAAACCGCTATAAAAGATGTGAGATTGTGTGCGTGTGAGTCAGGAAAGATGCCTATAGAACTCTGAACCATTGTTTTTCCCTGTGTGAGTGGTGTATAATCACTCAGCCTTACAACAGTAATGACACCATCTGGGCCTGGGGAAGACAGCAACTTCTCTTCAGCTGAAAAATGATTCGCATAGATCCAGCGATTAGAGTTTCAGCTGTACACAACATACCCTTAAAATGAATTCTAGCAGCTAATAACTAGAGTAGGTATTGGCTTGGATGTTCTACCCTTCATCAATAAAACAACTTCAGAATATTCAATTGGTTTTAAATGCGCAGTGGGGGACAGAGTTATTTGTGTTTACATCGTGCAGCACAGCTGTCAGTGTCGGAGGTGTGACTACAGAACACACAATATTCCCCTGAAACCTCTGATTGGACATTGTTCACCCTTTCATTTACTAACAGCACTCTCGCTTTAAACCCACGTAAATGGCACTTAGTCCTACATACATAGTCAAACATGCACATGACGTCGTGTTACTTCAGCCTGCAGGGCGTGTGCGTTCGTTGTAGCAGTATTGCAGCATCCATTTTACTCTTTTAGAAAGGACACCTCTCGTTTAGATTTTGTTTTTACATTATTTTTTTATGACGGTGCTGAAAAAGAGGGGGGGGGGGGGAACATGACATTGATGTCTCTCAATGACCTGTTGCCATGGCAACAGTTCTCTATTGATCTAGCCAGCCCTCATCTCCTTTTACATTTGCCTTCACACTCAGTTCACTCTCACTTCCCCCCCCCGTCTGTCTCTCTTTAGTTACTCTCTCCATTCTGGGCTTCACTTGCTTTCCATCTGTCTGTCGTGTTCTGTCATGGAGATTGATGCCTTGTGGGGCTCCGCTAACCTTCACCCGGTTTGAGCATACATTCTGCTCTTCTGTTCCAATCTGTCAGATTAGATCCACCACTACCTGCCTCATCCATAAACACATTTATTCAGAATTTAAATCTGAACCCCCGGCGATGATTCAGTGAATACTTTGAAGTGCAACTGCATAGCGTGATTGCATTATTAAATGTTCTTCTGCTCAAAATAGACAAACTGCAGGCTAGGAACAAAAATGTACTTCATGCTCATTCAGCTTATTGTAATTTCTTCTGTAATCTATGCTGCATTTGGCCCATGACACTGTTGATAATATGCCATGCTTTTTTTCCTCTTTTTATTAGCAGAGCGCGTCTTGCATCAGTTTGCACACTACTTGGCAAACTATGAAATGAATAAGTTGTTAAAAGTTTGAAACCAGTGTTCACGAGTAAACAACGTTAATAAATGGAACTTTCCAACATGTGACATTTGCAGTTGACCCCCGTCTTTTTTACAGGTTTACCTTCTCTTCTTTACCATCTAATGTATGACCATATAAATCAGCATGTTATACTTTCAAATCAACTATTTTTACACACACCGGTGTTTCACTTCCAATCTTCTGAGCTGAGATAATGATGACGGGGAATTCACCCAGGACGACGGAGCATGTACACCAGTGTTAGTTCACATCTGAGAGCACACTATTTGTCCAAGGCCGTGTTCTTTTCGCACAAATGTGTCTTATGCCCCGAGGGTTCCTTTCTAACTTGTGAATGTAGCTGTGTTTATTTAATTTTCATATTCAAAAGGTCCTATTTTTTATTGTATATTTCGAGCATGGATGGGACCATTTTATGTGGTCCACGTTTTAAAATGGTAACCGCACAAGCACAAGCACCTACACAGGAGCACAGTTGTAAAGCACGTGTGTAGGCCTGTATGTGTGCACATGTGTCGAGTGGGTGTGTGGATATATGCCGCTTTAGGCCCCTAGTAATTGGCTAATACCTGCTAATAGACATCAAGCAACACTGTGATTTATCTCATCTGCAGACTACAGCATACAGTCATAAAAGGCAGCTTTCATTTAGTCCAGGTTCTAGTTAACTGCTGCGTGAACACTGTAACATGTATGAGGCAAAAAAGAGAAGGAAACCCAACCTACCTGTTACTATGGATCGACTTTTAGGTTCATCTTAGACCTGTTCATCTGTGGTTTTATTGCCAAGTTAAGATATGTAGATATTCAGAAATGTCGCTGTTACTAAGATCTAGTTATGTTGTTAAACTCTGAATGTGCTACTGTTCCTGTTCGTAGTCCTGTGTCTCTCTCTGTCTGTTTCTGTCTTCTAAACCTGTCTATCTGCCTTTTTTGCATCGCTCTTCATTTATTACCTGCACGACTCCTTACCTACAGCCTGTCTGCCTATTTTCTCTCTCCCCTGACTGCCTGTAGTCCTGCCTTACTCTGTGGCTGCCTTCACAGTATGACAGCCCACTAATGAAAGCAAGATAAGCATGCCAAGCAAACTGTTCATTTCAAATTAGAAAAAAAATCCCCTCACACATGAAAAAAATACAAGTCTCTCCCCCCTTATCGTTGCTGTATTCCTCCCTCCTCTGCCTGTCCTTAGCTAGCCGGAGCAAATTTGATTGGGTCCGGATAGGGAGAGAATGGCAGTAGATAAGGCACCCGAAACTGTTGCCAAACGAGGCCTGATGCAGCTAAGGATAACGGCTGAAATGCAATTATGCCAGCAGAATTCTTATATTAAACCCCAAACACCAGAACAACACTGCTGCCACCTCCATCGCGATTCCTCCACCCCTCATCTCTCTATCCCTCCATCCATACCTTACTGTGAATGATGAGTGTCTAATCTCTGTGGGTACAGATCTCTCTCTCTCAGGTCTTAACATGGCTGTAATCACACCCCTCGCCCCTTCTCTGCCCCCCAGTCCCTCTCTCTCTCCCCTCCTCATCCCTCCCCACTCAGATGGACTGTGGCTGATAACGTGGCTCAGCTGAAGAAACGTTTTTTTTTTTGCCTCCGTGGAGTAGGCCAGCGCTCCTGTCAGCGTGGAGATAGTTACAGCTGTTTCCCTCTTTCTTCCCTAATGTGTTTCACACTTACTCTCAGCATCTTTGAGGCTGTAATAGGGGAATACATGTCACAGCTAACGGCGGCGCGCGTGATTTTGAGTCTTCCGTTTCGTAGCCCATCGACGCTCGTGAATGTTGTGGCGTATTCTTCTCAATAGATAATATAACATTTGTTCATTAGAAAAGGCTTAAAGAAGACTGTCGAAATATCAGACAGTTCCTCCCTCAACTACTTAGTCATAACCTTTTCAGAAGGCAGTTACTAGGGCTGGAACATTTTCTGCTAATTACAGAAGGGCATTCCTCTTTCCCACAGCTCTCTGTCAAGGAAAATGGACTCTAATTATAATAATGGTGAATAGGCTTGACAGTCAACAGAAATGCCTGCTATTATTCCAAATATCACAATATCAATATCAGTGGCAGTAAAATCCCAATCCCAGTAAGTGAAATCCCAATACCAGATTGTTAATCACTAATACAGTCAAAGGAAAACGGGCTCCCGCTCTTTCAGAGACGAATAATGCAGCACTCGTGCTTGGATTGCATTGATGACATTATTATGCAGGAAGATGTTTCCCGTTGCAGGGATTGCATCAGTGTGAATAGGGGTGATGATGGGGTGTTGACAGTGCACTGGAGATGTATAGGGAGTGTGTAGTTTGGAGGAGGCGTGTGGCGGTGGTGGGGGTGAGTCTGGCAAACATGCAGTATTCTGCTGTTTCCTGTCCTCCAGCTGTGAGGGCCACGGCTTCAACAGCACTATTAGGCGGTCTGGGTCACCGCCTGCAGAGTGCTCCATTGTCAGCTGCTCGCTTAACAGATAGAGAGGGGAGGGTGAGGTCCAACCTCTATTGTGGCACCGTTGCAAAACAGCAGAGGAGATGAAAAAAAAACATCTGACTGTATAATTACACAGTGAATCGAGTCCCTCCCCCACCAGCATTTTTTCCTTTTTTTCCTATTCATTCCTTTTCTTTCTCCCTGTCTCTTTCTTTTTTTCCGGTAGAGTGTCTGCTAATTAAGCACTTCCATTAGGCAGCCTGTAATTGGTCTGAAAAGTAATGACAAGCAAGTTTATTTACAAGGTAATTAGAATAAAGCCAGGCTTTGTACTGATAATAATCATTTATAACTGCAGTAAAAGAGATGGGGGGAAATCACAATCACTATTATTTGACAGACAGGCAGTTCACCACACTCTATGTAGTTACCAATGTTTTATGCTATATGTAAACACACTGCACCTTACTCGTGGGCAGCCCTCTTTTTCATCTTGACGCTGTTTGGTTCAGTGTACAAATATAGGCCTTTTTTGATAAACGGGTGAGGTTGAGCTAAATCAAAGACGACATGCTGGGCAGCTCTCTTCATCTTTCACTTCCTGCCTTTATGCCATCATTAATTTAAATGTACTGAACCGGTCTGTCAGCTGAAAGCTAGAGACTCCAGGGACTTCTTAGTTGGTGTGATGGTATTAAGGGAAGAGTCAGACGTATTGGCTTTAACAATAATGGAACATTTTTTTGCGAGGTTTTCTTCTCAAAGAGGGTTGGTGGGTGCAGGCTTCCAGAGAATGAGTGAGAGATGGAGTAATGCCTGTTCGCTTGGACCTCTTTGCCCTTCGCTTTCCAGGCAACAGATGGAAACAGTGTATTAAGACTATGCCAGGGTGCCCAGGAGCAACCCTGAGCACCCTGGCGTAGCGGAGGCATGGTCAGTTCAGGGGAGCATGTGGGCATCTGTTCGATGCCCTTAATCGCCTGCCGCACCCGCCATCCCTGTTGTGAGCTTGGCTTTTTGTGTGTATGTGTGTGTGGAGGGATGTATTTATGTCTGTGTGCCGTATAGATGTCCTGAGGTGTATCACCTCTCTGCTGCCCACAGTCAGGGGTAAGGGGGGTTTTCTCTCTGACTGGTTTCACCGGCAGAGACTTAGGAGGTGCAGCGGAGGAGTTCAGTCAATAGTTAGCGTCTTTTGTTCACAGCTAAGTGGAAAACGTGTTTTATTTTAACTGGAGGAAGACAAAAGTATCAGTTATTCAGAAGACAGGTCACTATGTGACATAGTGTTGGGTTACGGTACAATTATTGTCATGAGTTTATTGGGATCTCCCACTTTACTCTCTCAAAGCAAATAGAGCAGAATGAGCAGGAAATGTGTCCAGACTATGGAGGAAAATGATGCATAGAGGTGGTATGTCATCTTAATGTAACCTCTATGTTGGTACCGTAAGATGTAAAGCTGCATAACAGAAATCCAAGGGAAACAGCCTCTTTCACATACTTTTTTTTTTATTACATCAGAGGTACATGACTGCAGACAGACACTGCTGTGTTAAAGTACTGGCAAAGTTTTAGTTTTTCTAGGTATTAGCATCGGTTTCTATGCATAACTTGTTAATTTTGAATCAGGTTCTGCAGCAAATATAAACAGCATTCAGTAATTATGATTGGCAGTCATGTTTCAAAGCCAGGGTAATTCCATTAAGCTATTGATCTCTCTCTGCCTCAGCGTTGGCCCTGTACTGACTATGAATACCTGTTTACTCTGCTCTGGCCCGGGGCTCTAGCACAGCTTCACTCTGCTTGCCTGTCTGCCGGCCATACTTATAAGAGGAGAATAACTTTTCAGACATATCTCAGCAGGATGGTAGTGTATAGTGGATAAATAAAGAAGAAGAAGAAGAAGAAGTAGAAGAAGAAGAAACCACTTGTCATTGATACATTTCTGCACAGTACAACAAATTTTCTTCTCTGCATTTGACCCATCCCCCCTTGGGGGGAGCAGTGAGCAGCGCTCAGGGACACACCTGGTGTGGGGGATGGGCTGGGTGAGTCAGCTGGGAATCAACCCCACTATTCCTGCATCCAGGCCCGGCTGCATAGAGGAGCAACTTGCACAAAGCGAGAGAAATACACACTGGAGAACTTCATTGATTTAGAATTAAATGAAATGCTCACACTTATGACCTTTATACTAATACTGACTTTTTCTGTAAGGATTGTATATGTGCTTGTGTAGGTTCCTTGTTGTCCATCTATTCGTCCCTCCCTGTAGTTTCTGACTCATTCATTGTCATCATTTCGTACACTATATTCATCTTCTGCCTTGTGGCTATATGTCAGTCCAAAATGATCTGTATGAAAAAGTATATTACTAGCTCTCTCTGCTTGAGCAACACACTTTATTGCTGTCAAACCAAGCTTGAGATTTGGTGGGAATCGGGAGAAACAGTGGTGGGGGTGGGGGTGAGGCGAGAGGTGAGGAGAGAGAGAGAGAGAGAGAGAGATGGTGGCTCAGGCTGGACTGGAGAGTTAGCTGTTGTTCCACTTGAGTTTTACTTTACTGAGCAAATCATTTGGTTGACTGGTGTGCCCCCCCCCTTCTCCAGATTGAGGAGAAGGTTGTGTGTGTGTGTGTGTGTGTGTGTGTGTGTGTGTTTGTGGCTTTTTCGCCCATGTCCTGCTGGTCATGAGCTGCGGTAAAAGCAATGATAACTTGCCACAATTCCCAGATCACTGGGCTGTGTGGGTGCAGATGGAAGAAATCGGTGGCCTCAGTACAGCAGCATCATTCAAATGAAGTGTGTCTGTGAGTGCTGCTGTTTGTGTGTGTGTGTGTGTGTGTGTGTGTGTGTGTGTGTGTGTGTGTGTGTGTGTGCATGGAAATTGTCCTACTTTACAGTCAGTGAGGAGCTTATGAAATTTTTAAAGTTAGTCCCAGTATGTTTTTGTGTGCTTTCACACTCCGACCACACACGTGTTGAAGCCCGCACAAGCACAGCCACACACACAGAAATATAAACGATACACTTTGTCTGTACATTGGAGTTTATTGTCTCTGCCCCTTGGTATGCTCTGGGAGCTTCTTCGGAGCACTGGCTGACATATTACAGACGGATGAATGAAGTGCTACTTAGAAAAGCAAAACCACATTCCAGTCTTATTTCTCTTCTGCACTTAACTACACACACACACACACAGGCTAGTGAGACACATACAAACACGGGAACAACACACACAAACATACGCATACGCCCGCGTGCGCGCGCGCACGCAGTAGCTGAGCTCTGAGGAGTAACGAAGCAAACAATGAGCTTCCCTAGTGCATTGTGGCTTGGCTGCCCTGCTTTAAATGTGAGCCGAGTCATCAGCACTTAAACGCTTGATTGATGGCACCGAAGTGAGGATGATTGTGGGATATGCCAGCTCCAAATGACAAGCAATTACTCATTTTGTGTAATGAAAACCTTAACACCAATCATTGGAGCTTTACACCGTGCTAACGCTTTATGTAATTTTATATGTTCCCTTCATCCACCCCTACTTCCACCCCCACTGCCATCCCTTGGGTGTCGCAGCAGACGTTTACTAAATAACATAATTTGTAATGGCTGAAGTGATGGCACAACAGGCTTGCTAAGTGATCGAGCAGAAGCAAGTGTTTTATGGCTGAGGGCTGTTTTGTATTAAAACAGATCTATGGCACTGCGAGCCGATCGTCCTGGCAGGGCTGCGTGCGGCAGCCCCATGGACATCAGTGTCATTAGGTCGTCTGATTAGCATTCTAAATGTTGGTGCTGTTTTAGACTAACACTATCATCCATTCAGGAAGGTGTTTCTATGGAAACGAAGACTTAATTATGGTTTTTATATGTGTGTATGTGCCCCTCAGCCCTAGCCAGTAGTATATCTGTGTGTGTGTGTGTGTGTGTGTGTGTGTGTGTGTATGAATGTGCACACGAGCGCGCGTGTCGTCAACAGCTCTGCGGCGAGAGATAGTGAAAGTGCTGTCCTTCTTTTTCTCCTCTCCCTTTGCTCTGCCAAGACTACAATTACCCCTGCACTCCTCTCCTCCACAAAATCACTGTAATTATCTATAGCCTGCATGGGCACACTGGCTGGCAACAGGTGCCATGTGAATGCTAATACCCTCCCCCTGGCCGCATGCTATTCTTCTGCCTGGACTTTGACAAACCAACTGTCACTGGCAGGGGCAAAGACACTCCAAAGCTGCACACTCTTTCAGAGCAGCATGTGTGTAGACAATAATTAGGCTGCCCAAAGTTTTGGGATGTCAAGTGTAGTTAAAATGTCGAGCTGTTGTTGCGCATGCATGTCGTGCAGCGTTGTGTGTGTGTGTGTGTGCGTGTGTGTGTGTGTGCATGCGTGTCTGTGTGTGGGTGTGGGTGTGTAGAGAGGTGGGTAGGAGGCTAATATGAATCTAGCCTTTGCTTCTTAAAGTAATGCGTGTACAGCTTAGTCTGCATACACAGAAAGTGCAGACACACACGCACACACACACAGATTTGACATCAATCCATGGCATTAAATGAAGTGTGGAAAACCAGGTCAGAGAGGACTTCCTGTCTTTATAAACAGCCTCAACGCTATTCAGATGTTCCATGCCTCTCCGGTTCCCATGAAATCTGTTCACATCAGTACTAAATGGCAAAATATAGCCTCTTTAAATTGATATAATCCAACTAAGGCAAGGACATCACCATGTACTGCCTTGGCTACTGCACTTTGACTATGGTCTGAAATAAAAATGTCAGCTCCTCTTCCTGTATTTATAGTGCATTTCACTGACTTTGCTTGACTGCCATCTCAGTGAAACGAACAATATCTCTATTTGTACTTTGCCTGGCCATCTGTGTCAGGGATCAGCTGTGCCTTTTGTAGACTTCACCTGACATGACACAAATGCAAAGACATAGCGGTGCAGTCGCTCCTATGTAAATACAGAATGAAGATTTAGGAAAGCTCCGAGCTTTGCTAAATCTATTACTAGCTTTTTAGGAAACGGCAGGGTTTTTCAAAACCGCCAGTATCTGCGCAGGACATTTTCAGTGTGGTTAGTGTGTCAGTGTGGCGTTGTCTGACGTGGGGGATCAGGTGTCCCTTGTCTCCATGTGGTTGAGTGTATCCTGGCTGTTTGAGCTGCTGCGTCCCGACTGGCTGCACTCTAGCTCTGCTTGCTGACATATTACACGGAAGATATTTTATTGACTATCATTTTAAATGTAATACATTAAGAGGAACAGGACAACCGTTCAATCATTGATCAAACCAAATCATTAATATATGATGATGGCTGTTGTATTTGAGGAACACACATGCAAACCCAGTGATCTATGGCTTCTATAATTATTGTTAAGAGCATGGGCTTGACCTTTTCATGTCTTCTGAAAGGAAAATGAAAAAAGAGAGAAAGGAAGTACGACACCAGCTGCCCGTTTTTCCATTCTACCCCCTGTTCCCATGTTAACTCACACCCAAGCCTTGTGACATGTGGGCTGTGTTCATTGTTTAATGGTGTTTGTTTTATATTCCTGTTTCATTTCCGTGTATAAAAATGTATGATGACATTCTCTACCTTTCATAAATTATTCATAAATGTCATTACTAATAACTTTCATAGATTATCTTAATTGATCCTTCTGTCTGCTTCTTCCCTCACTGCCCAGCAAGGATCCATTAGTTTGATGCGGGATAGTTCAGAGTGTACTTTGATGCGTAGAAAAGCATGTGTGTGTTAGCGTGTGTGTATTTGTGTGTCTTGAGGATGTGTATGTGTATTATGATGGCCAACACAGATGTATCAGGCAAATCATGACAATAGAATCATAAGGTGATTCAAGTTAAAATAAAGGAAAGTTTTTGCTGGAGCATGTAACAGTTTGCATTTTGAGCTATTTCTGTTTAAATGAATCTTTGCCTCATGTGGAAAAAGCTAGAAATTCAGACATCCTCTGCTCTGGAAGAACATTTAATATATAATAAATTCCTATATCTCAAGGTGTTCCCCCGTACAATTAAATACGCCATTAATCATCCACAGGCCACATGTACTTACATGACATATGTGTTTTATGCTACACGCAAAAATATATATGACTAATAGTTTTGTGAAAAGATTACAGAAGTCACAAGATGTCAAAAATCTTTCATTCATTTATCACTCCCTTTCTATTTTTTTCCTTTCTCTCTATTTCCCATTTCTCATGTTCAGTCCCTTTATCTTACTCACTTCCGTAACCTTGTCACTTCCTATATTGTGTCGGGGTGCCAATAAATTGTTAAATAGCATTTTTATTATCACCACACATGAAACTATCCAAAGACTTTAATTTAATCAGTCACATCATATTTCTTCGTCGTTTGTAATTGTTGTACTTGCATCTATATGTATTTGTCTGCTTATTAGTCTCTTTGATTTTTATATCCACATTTCTTTAGAGTCAATGAAGTTTTTCATCTGATGTCGCTAGACTGACACGCAGTCTGTAGAACAGATGAGTTGGAGACATAGAGAGAGAGAGAGATCAGGTTTTTCATCATGAACGTTGATGCTAGGGAGTGAGCCTTACTGAAATGACAACAATTTGTTGTATTGTTCTCCTTGCCCGTTCCCCTGGATTTGCTGGTTGTCTGTTTTAATGATAGGTCTGATCCTTTGAATGTCCTTCTGTCTCCTGTCCGCCACCCTGACACAGAGTTGAAAGATGAAATGGAGATTGTGACTGATGTAATTATAGTGCTGCTGATTGAAGGAGAGGCTAAATTATCACCGCCCTGATTGGGCTTTGTCTGGACGAAGAGCATGACACGCTCTGATTTAAGTGGCACAGAAATTTGTGTATATGTGTGTGTGTGTGTGTGTGTGTGTGTTGGACAGTAGAAAGACTCTGGATGGCAGAAATGAAAAAGACACTTTGTCTTCTTTAACCTTCCCACTTGAAAGTCCTCCTTAACAGAAACAGAATCAATGCCCAATCTACTGAATCCAAATTCTTAACACTGGATTGACATAAAATTAGAGTTCTTTGTCAAGCTTGTTCCATTCTGCTTTTTTAGCAGGGTATTCGAAGGGGCTTTAATGTACCTCACTCTTAAATTTACTTGACTTTTTCATTCATTTTACAACAAATACCATATCAGTTGCATATTGACTTTTGCCTGCATCATCCTCTTTTCTCTCTTTCTCCCATATAATTTCTTGCAATATTGCTCATCCTCTTTCCATATATTTTGCCCACTGAATCTATGCATGTTTTTCTCATGGATGCTTTCCTGCCTTCCACCAACCTCCTTTCCCTTTCCCTCTCTCTGGCCTCTCTCTCATCTCCTGCTCCACTCTTGCATCAGTCTTTTTCAAAGAGCTTGTGTTCAGCTGAGCCCCAACTTCAAACATACATTTTAAAAGAACTGAAACTATCTCATGTTAGAAAAAAAGCCCCAGAGTCTTATTTGCCCAGCACTGCCACACTGGCTCTCCCTTTTTTCTCCCCATCCAGCCCTCCATCCATCCCTCCCCATCCAAACTGTTGTTTGTTTGTTAGCATTCTACCTTCAGGTTGTGGCGTCGGAATTAGCAGCCCGAATCGCTGTGACGTATATGTACATGTACTGTATGTGCACATGCATGCGGAGTAGTGCTGTTGGTTCATTTCTGATTTGACAGGGAGTTAGTTCATCCCCGTGGCTGATCCCAGGCACCACCTGTTAGCTGTAGACTATTTCTGTCTCACACCAGCGCAACATAGAGGCGTCACACATCGTACATACTCACCCACACACTTCTTCTGTTTAGGACCATCTTGGAAGGCTCTTCTTTCTCTCAGCAGGCGCATCTATTCTTCCTTAGAAATGTCCCTTCCTCACGCTGTAGAAGTGCGTGAATGGCAAGCCAAGATTCAGTAAGATGTAACGCTGTGTAGTGACTTCCTGACGCAGGCACCGGCGTGGTAACGTTGGGATCACATGTGAGTGTTTCAAATTAAGCCTGATTTCATTTGTGGGAGAAAAACTTCTAGTGACAGCATGTCTGGCTGGCGAGCCCCTAGCTTTACATGTAAAGGGAATCTGTCAGCTGAAAGAGCTCTGAATGGCAAGGTTGAAAAAAAGACGATGAACTTGACTCGGTAGCGTTGGCAGCTCAGAGGTTGGCTTGTTTTAGGTATCATTTTTGTACCTTTTTTCCTACAGGTTCTCATTCGTTTTCCTATTCGCACATTTACTATGACCAACTTATACTATGGGAATAACTATGGAGCCTTCTGCTGCTTGCAGTGCTTCTGTTCATGCCGTGTGAAGTGAAGCAGGCGGAGAAAAAAAACTAATTTAAAGCTGTACTTAATACGTTTTGTAGACCAATACAAACAAGCAGCAGGGTACACAAAGAAAAGTAAGCATACTGTTCGTCAAACTACAACTTTGTGTGGAGGCCTTTTAAAAACTAGCATAAAAGTAACACTTCGCCCACTAAACTAAGATCACGAGGGACAGATATATATACGGCACAATCCCACTGTGTCACCAGTAGTTGAGCTGTACTTTTCACCATTTCACCTGCCAAGTGTAGGTTGCTTTGGAACGGCATGCTGGGTTTTGGCTTTTCCCAGGCTCCCACTGGTGTGTATACGTATAGAGAAGGTTGGTAGATGTAGCCTATAGCGCACAGCTTGAAACTCGTAATGCAGATGGCTGCCAGCGTAGGGGTAGGGCTTATGTGTGATGCCTATGAATATATGCGTGTTTAAAGTACGTCTGTGGTGGGAGGCTCCTGCGGTTATTAGAAGAGGACTTGGACTCTTGGTGAGTGTGAGGGGGGTGAGAATTTCTATTTGGTTCAACATGTATCACTGGGGCTGAAGCATGAATGTGCAATACATATATTGGGCCAAAGTGAGTGGGGAGTTCACATTTTTTCCTGGTTGCAATGCTAAGATACGCATATGAGCATTAAAATAAATACAAATAGGCAAATAATTAGTGTGCACATATAATATTCACACTGCATTACGTGTCCTTGGGAGTTTTGCCATTGATGTTGTGTTCAACAGTAAATTAGTCTTTAGGAACCTAAAAGTGTCAGGTTGCATTTTTATCTATTACTGTGGTAAAACCACATAGGAAATGCTGGATGGATTTTCTGGGTGGAGTTTGCAGACTTTGATTGCAATAGTGTAAAAATGGAGTGTACTCAGTCCCCTTAGTACTTTGCTATCGAGCATGTAGTGTATACAGTACAAGGACATCACTAATCAAATTCTCTCTCTTTCTCTCCCCCCATGCTTCTGCCTCTGGTGCATCTCCAACATCAGGTAAGAAATTGTTCCATCATTCCACCAATCAATAGCAATATGGCCTGTAGCTAGCAACACACTGACGCTGTCTACACTCAAAGATTTAGATGTGTGCAAATGGCAACAGTGATATTTTACTCCAGACACCAACAATATTATCAGAGCCCAAGTGGAGCAGCACAGTAAATCCACCTCTCACCCTTTGTTTGGATCTTTTATCAAGACTGATACTTCCCGTGTAATGAAAGCTATTTGGCAAGAGCTGTCACTGGGTGCTGTTAGCCGGGGATGCTCTGGCTCACAGGGGAAACAGCGAGGCGCTGGGCTCAGGCAGCTGTACTGACCCTGCCACTGTGTGGTGGCTGGTGTCCCTAGTCCTCCACCCTCCTGTCACTGCTTCCCTCAGCTAATGATAAATGGTGGGGCGCTCGGCAGGCTAACAGGGAGGTAATGCCTGTTGGTTCATTAGTGGGCCAGGTCACAGTGCGCTCATGTCGCTGTAGCAGACGTTGACTTGATAGCTCAACTGTTAGGAAACGCTCCTGCAGACGCGAGTCCTGCTTTGACCATTCTCGTGTGGATACATTTAGATTTAAAAACAACAATTTCTAATAATGGAAGTTTTAAAACACTACATTTGTACGTAACCTTATTTATTTCATCACGTGTCTCCATCTATAAAAAAGATTTGGGCACCATTTTTGTCTTTTCTCCAACTCTAATATATTCCACCATATTCTCCTCATTTATTCCCGGGAATTCTCACTGTGTCGCTCTGTCAGGTGGAGGTCTGTGTGTGTTGGCCATTGTTTTTCTCTTTATTATGGAAATAATCATGAGGGATTCATACATGGAGAAAAACCCACATAAATAACTATACTTTAGAAAACAAGCTCAAAAACCCATGACTAATCCTATTTGTAACTCTGCAGCCCCCCATGGTGAGGGACACCCTAGCCGACCCCCTAGTTCGCCTATGCCAAGAGCTCAGGGCTCAGGAATATTCATCGGTTCTTGGTCAGGTGGGACGAAAGCATCTTGGTGACATATTAATGTTTCATATAATCTATAATTTCTACTCATCCAATGATGTTTGAACGCTATTCTCATGATAAGGTCTTGAAGATGATTCCAAATAGCCCCCGACCTCTGACCTACTGACCTTGGCCCTAAGGACTGGGATAGCTGTGAGGTGTTCCCCTTCATAAATCTCTCTGTATGACTCTGTCCTTCATTTTCTCAGTTGCAGCAGTACCATCACATCCCAAAATCTTTCTTTTCATCACTTTGTCACTCACACTCTCTGTCTCTCTATGCTAAGTATGGGTTCTCAGAGGGCCGCAGCCCAGACTGCTGGCCCTGTCTTCCTATTAATAAATGGCATTAACCACCTGGCCCTTCGGGGACTATTCATTTTAAAGATGAACTACCTTAAAGTACAACACAACGCCGTCTCATTTTTACAGCTTCCTCATTACTGCTTAGGGAGACTGAAGACTCATCACTGGCTCTCCTCCTCCTCCCTCATATACCTCTATTTTTTCAGCCTGCCATAACCACTCCTCTCCCCAACTATCCTATAAGCCAAAAGCGACCAGTGCATCTATAGCTAAATCAATAGTGGAACAAGAAAAATGATTATGATCACAATCGTAAGAAAGTTGCCTTTTCTCCAGATGGATTTCTAATTTTACTTAACTCCCATCAACTCAATGGTTTGGCCTTTGAATAGCCAGGGTCCCAATTCCCAGCTCTGTTAACGCACTTACAGCAATTGTAATGATAAATTTAGGCCCTCATGTTAAAGTGTTTTATACTTATATATAATTACCATAATAATCAAGTTTATTGAGGAGTGGCATGCGATGTGGTACCATGGGCGTTTCATTCGGGGCAATTACTGTTATAAACATGCCACAGTGACTGTATCGGCACAATGAGCTGCCCGGGCCAATTTACTGTGATCCATGACAATGTGGTGCACTGCTGGGCAACTAAATCATTTACAGTATAGCATATAGAGCCCGTTCGTGGCTTTAATTACTCTCTCTAAATAAGCCAGTATCATGACTTAATTCCACATTGGGCAGCTAATATCAGGATCAAGGAGCTCCTCATATTAGTTACAGTTAAAAAGGGAAAAAGAACTCACTTCAGCATTTACTCTGCCATTCTCATTTAGTCTACAGTATTTTTAAAGGGTTTTCCTCTCGCTCTTACTTTCGCGTTCTTGTAGAGGATGAATCAGAATGCTTGGAATCATTGCACACATCTTCCCTGGTGTCTGAATGTCAAAATATTTGTTCCGGTTTTGTTTTGGAACCCTGGCAAACGGGTGAAGGGAAGGTTTGAAGTTGTAGAGGAACAGCCTCATTATACTCACCAAGCCGCACAGTTATTCTGTATGAAGTGGAGATAAAAGCAAGAGAAAAGCTGAGAGCAAGAAGAAATAAAGAACAAAACAGAAAGTGGGAAAAAAAAGATGAAGCTTGAAGGAAGAGAAATGTGGAAATAAAAGGGGGCTGGATCAAAAGGATAAGGGGGAGGAAGAAAGAAAGGAAAGCGCCACATGTTTCTAAAGACGAAGCAAAATACAAAATGAAAGATATACATTTTTGCAAGAGATAGTGACCCCACTGGTATGACTGGTTCATCAGCTGCTCTTAATGGTGTAAATGGTATGCCTCTGACCCCTTCTCCATGAAATCCTAAAGAGAATTTGTTAATTCAAAGCTGTCTTAGCCCTCATTGTGTTTTGTTAGAAGCATCAGACCAATTTCTTTTTTTGTCCTTCCTGTCTTCATTAATATGGCTCCAACATACGAGTAGTATGTCAGAGTAAGTGAGATAATGTGTTGTATTTTAGTACAGACAGAGTGCTGTGCTGTCAATTGCACTGTGATCAGTGGCTTCAGTTCACACTGTGTAGCAGATATTTTAATCCATTAGCAGTTGCCCCTTTTCTGACTTTTGACTTTCCAGAGAAGAGTGCATCTCGTAAACATGGGACACTAAACTATAAACCTGCTTAACACAGTGGGGAGAACATTGTGCATTATTTCACTTTGATGTATAATATGCTAATAAACATAATATATTCAAAGGCTCAGAAATTTCAGATCACTATAATTTTAATCACAAAGAAAATGTGATGAAGAAAATGATGTCTTTATACTGGTGGTATGGATCTCCTTAGCACACACCACAAAGCATGATAATGAGGGAAGTTCACAAACAATTCAGTGCTAATGAAGTGAATTCATTAAGTTTTTGAATGCACGTGTTTAGTATTGGTAAAGGCCACTTGCACATCTTTGGGTTACAGTTATGGCCCGGTGTGCGACTCAGTGAGAGCAGCTGCCAAATGTGCCTTTGAAGACTTGTTCAGATGTGCTTCTAGCTCAGTAACATGCATTCGTGCACCTGACACTACACAAACTCCGCACATCTAAACACTTGTGCCTTTACACAGTCACACAGTCATACAAAGCACACAGACACTAATTCACATGCTCCAGTGCATGTGCACACACACACAAACACACATACAGGCTTTCCCCAGGTAGGCGGTTTCAATCGAGACACGGTCCTGACGTTCTTCAAAGACTAGGCTCCAGTGGCTCAGTTTCATTCTTGTCTGTCTGTTTGAGGAGACAGATGTACTGTATACTTCTGCTGAACTACTGAGTCGAAGAAAATCACTCTGTTTTTCTATGGAGACGCGTCAGTCACATTCCCTCAATAAGCCATCTGGCATCTTCCTGGCAGTGGCTATTATTTATAGAAAGCATAATTATATTGGGATTGTATAACTGATTATTTGACAGAAACGGACTTTATTATACTTTACCCTCTGTGGTTTCCTGCTTGTCTAAAGGCGTTCTCCACAACAGCAACGCTCCCCAAAGCTGATGTGAAGTAGGTACGCAGTGAACTCAGAGCATGAATACGACGTAAATACGAAATATAGAAATTGCTATTAATAGCATGTTTCCTTAAATATTTCCATATACACATGGCAACACTGAATTCAAATTTTCACCATATATCAGAGGAGGTAATTTGACACCTCCAAAAGCTATTCAGACACAGCTATCATAGGTGCCCGTCTTGATGTTCTGCCATGTTTGTATCCTCCCACACTGGACATGCAATCACATACCTCCCCTATGACATCCAGTTGACTCTCATATTCTTCACATGCGCGATAGGAAGGCTCCTCTTATTGAATGTGTATATGGGATGAGGGGGTTGCACCCGCTGCTGGAATCTGGCCTGTAATGAAACATTCAAGAGGTGCCACCAGAGGAGAGTATTCAAAGCTAGGCTGGAAAGGCAATCTCTTTTCACAGAGACCCATTGCCGTCATTATCGGCCAAGCTGTGAATCAGAGGCTGCATTTTACTAAGATGACGACTATGTTGTGATTCTTCTATGGTGGGCGGATCTAAATGTTTCTTTGCATACCGTATACATGCGTGCTGCATAGATAAAGTGCTGGACAAAAACATCGCTGGATTCTTATTCATGCTGAACCTATCATACATTACAAAGCCTGGAGTTTGTACAGTATGCTGTCTGCCCACACATATTAAATGAAGATAAATAGATTGCATTAATTGTACAGTATCTGTGCTAAAGCCACTGATTAATGCTACTATTTGCTGATTCAGACCCTGTAATGATTTATGAACACTTTTACAGCTGGTAATTTTCAGCACGCATATCGTTCATGTTAGGGTGCTGCATGAGAGTGTACGTGTGTATGCGCGGTCTCCACGCATGCTGCAGACAAAAGCTGCAAACAGAGAGCAAAGGTCCACATAGGCTATGCGCGTGTTTTTACAGATGAGTAAAGGAGCAGTCAGCGTTTGTTCGGCTAATCATGGAAATGTGTGCCATTAAGCCAACCAGAGGCAGAATGGGAGTAAAGTTGCAGCACGGAGGAAACCCAATAAGGAAGGGGTGGCAACCCACCCACCCACCCCACCCATGGCCTGCTCATAACATTTCAGCATTTAAACACTGACTGATTTCCTGACTGATCAAGGTCACTGGGCCAAGGTGAAGCCCAATGCACAATGTCACGTTGCTTTGTGGTTCCCAGGTCTTTCTCAGGAGATTACATTATAGGAATCTATATATTCACCATAGATACCAGGCAGATGATTACAGACTTTCGTAATAAAAAAAATCTTCTCATGCCAAAGCACTGATACATGAACATTATGTTTGAAACTATCTTTTTTGTTTCAGCTTGATTTAGTATGTTGAATCAGAATCTGGCAGAATTCAGCGACATTGCTGTGCTATGTGCACATCCTTAACAATGAAAGCACTTTAAATTTTGTACTGCTCTGATTTGTGCTCCTGCTTTGACTCACGGGTATTAGAGCCATCTGCGATACCAAGCTGAGATAATTAGCATTGCTGGCCACACAATAAAACTATGGGAAATCTACACTATCCACATGTTTCCGTGTTGAGTAAGATGGAGAATGTAATTAAAAGGAAAACTTGAACTTGAAATTCAAAGAGTAGTTAACAGCGAAGGACAGTATGTGCATGAAGTGAAAAAGGAGAATAGTGCAGGTGCTGGTACATCTTTGTGAATATAGATGGTTACTGAGCATTTATATATCTGTTAGGGGGTGTTTGTCTCCGTATTCTGTCTTCTGCCGAGCACACAAAGAGATCCCAAAGGAGAGATGCAGGTTAATCAGACATGTTAGTCTGAATTAGAGTTTCACAACCTGTCAACACTGCCACTATCACTGATTTCCTCGTGCCCGCCGTTCTCCATTCTGTTCAAGACCAAGTTGCTCAGCAGTAATGGAGATAACTGGCGTGTAATAGACTTTTTTGTCGTATCCACTGGTGTCACAGCCGCATGGGTTTCCTCTGACATGGCTATTGATTCCTGATTGGGCCTGCTCACTGGAGAGGTTAGAGAGATGGGGAGAGAGATGGAAGGCCAGCCCCAGGGCTAATGGGCCAATAGGGGCAAGGCTGAAGGGTAGGGCCAGTACAGGATAGAACTCTTCAATAACCGTCGCTTAGAGCTACACTGTCCTTTAGGTAAATGGCTCATTTCATTATAATGATTTACTGGAAACCCCTTCCTCTGTCTGCCTGTCATTGCCTGACTTTTTAGCAGTCTATTGCTCTCTCTTGTGCTGTCCCATGGTTTTATATATACTTTTGTTCCCCCTCCCGCTCGTCCTTCCATCTCTCACTCAATCTTTTTTTTTCCACCAGGCTATAAGACAGAGGCCCATAACTCAGGCCAGGTCTATAAAAGCATCAGTATGGCAGCATGCAGGGACCTTGCATTATAGGGTCAGCCTGGACTTCATTACCACAATTAGACTGAAGTGCTGGGTGCCAGCTTAGTGAGTAGCTGCTCAACCTCTTTGCTAATGTGTCTTTCTTTGAACACGAAAATAATGGGGGTTAAAGTAAGCAAAAGTTTAATAGACAGTAGGCAAAATAAATACATGAACTAAGCCTAATCTAATATGTGAAAGGCTGCAAGTATTGTGCCATTGAAAGGCAAGACAGGGAGAAGGGGAACAAAACATAATAAAGGCAAAGCAGCTGTTCAAAAGAGGACGAGAGTAGGGGAGAAAGAAGTGCTGGTCTGAGAAAGTGAGAGAGGGAGAGATTGCGGGAAGACTAGAGTCTGTATTTTTAGGAATTAAAGATTTATTGAGTAGGGAAAGAGCTAAAGTGAAGTCAGAGAGAGAACGCAGGTGATCATTTCACAAAGAAGATGGGAAGTATTTTTGTCCTTTGAATGTTGTGTTGGACAAGCATGTCTCTAGCAAGACAAATCATAGGGAGGCAGAGGCAAGCAGACAAATGCAAACCAAGATAGAGGCACACATGTTCATGGGGTTGTTCATATCTGGCCTGGAGTCTGTGAGTGTGTAGCCGTAGTCAGGGATTGACCTGCCTGCTGCTAGGATCCTTCATTAATTCATAGAGCGGACTCAAGTGCTTTCAGTGCACCAGGTGTGGCCTTGAATGATGCCTGTTAAAAAAAGACTAATTTCCATTCTGGGGACTTTAAGCACTTAGGCTTGTTATGCCCATGAGGGCAGTATGGTGCGGTATGGAACAGAGCAAGCAAATCAGTGTGTGAACCAAGCAGCTATGACTCACGCTGCTTCGAATTGAACAGCAGCAGCCTCCCAGAGTCTGTTTAATCTTTGTTACTCACTAACTAGTTGAATGACTTTTAAGACTGGCTGGGTAACTGATTGGTTGGCTTCATCAGAAGAAAAAGTCCCTACCCCTACTTGTGGAACGGAAGCATTAATATGCACCAGTATACTCCCCCTATCCTCTTTAGCACCTACTGTTTTCAGATTTGCACAGCAGAGGTTTATGTATTACGCTGCATTAATTGCTACTTCAATAGTCATTAATAAAGAGTTGTCTGGCCTCTCAATAAACGAGGATGCATGAGGATGATGAGGCGTTTGAACGATGGAGGGCAAGGTACATCACCTGCCATCACCTACGATCTACGTCCTTCGCATAATTATTTATTTCCTTATTGTGCACTGTATTATGATGTCAACGAGGACAGTGGTGTCAAATGTAATTATAGCAGTGGCGCCTTTGGAGAGCTGACTTTTAGTTTGAAAAGTTTTCGAGGTTTGCAGGGGGGACCCTGGGTGCTCTCTGTTGAAAATTCTATTGAAATATTTGTTTGCACGGCTCAGTGGCATTTAATCTCCTGTTGTTCATCAGTTTCCGCTTGATTTATTTCTTCACCTTTGCCTATTTATTGAATTTAATTACACCTCAAATCCCAATGCAAACCTGCTGCTGGTAAGAGCTGAGGGAGGCGGGGATGAAAAGGAGAAAAGGGGAGGAGGTTGGGGAGTGGTGTAGAGTATGAACCATGACTCAGACAAATAGCCTACTCCTCTCAAAGACGTACTATGTGCCCTCTTATTTGAGCGGGCTCACATGTAGGTAAACAAATGCACACACGGACACAAATTAGCTATGGAGGTCGGTAAATCAGCCTTACAGCAGTCTGTAAGACACATCCTCTAAATCCTGGCAAATGATCTGCAGTCTGTCTGTAGCCTCGCTGACCACATAAAATATCGGCCAGTTAATTAGGCAGTAATTGTGCAATGTGCTCTCTTTTTTATGTGTCATGCATTGGGCCATAAAAAGGCCAGTGCGAGGTTGGCTGGGAGAGAGGGACACTGAGGTGTGTACTATAGCATCAGACCACTTCAGTGCTACAGTATGGCCAGAGGTCACATATATTTCTTTCTGAATGAGAGTGGTACGCGCCCAACCCCCTGCTGTATTTCTCTGAAAGGGCTAATGAAACTTGGTGCATGGCTTTAACTCTTCCCGCTGTGTCAATATTAGATAGGAAATTGTAGTTTACGTCCTGTGTTCTGTATTTGTAAGTGAAATCAGATGAAATCTTGTTTAGATTATTTTGAGTTTTCACTTTTAGTCTGAAATTCTTCAAAGAACAAACAAATAGAGACCATCACAGAGACGGAACTGAAGATGGCTGCATCGTGTGGAGCAGGTTGTGTTCACCTCTAAACCTTCGCTCTCTGCTTGACTTTGTGCTTGTAGAAGCACAAAACTTCCAGACAAGATTCCTACCACATATTTGCTGAATACAGCAGAGAACCAGGCTGGGACGATACAGCAGAGACTACAGAGCAGGCTCTGCACTGGTAATTAGATGAGATGGATATTAAGGAAGTGACATGTTTTATGTTTTCCACCTTAGAAATGTAAAGAGGCTGTTTTTGAATGTGTGGTCACGTGCTGTAGCTGAACTAAAGTTGCCGTGAATGAAGCGTGCACAAGATGACATCTCACCCTGTATTTATTTGTCTCCGCGTGCTTATATATCCCGAGGTTAATTTATGTGTTGAGCCTGTAAGCGTGTTTGCGTGTGTGTGTGTGTGCTTAGGGCCACAAGACTGTGTATATGTGTGAGTCAGTGCTGTGTGCTGCTGGGCTGCAGGGGTAACAGCACAACAGCAAGACAGAGATGTGACAGTGATGGCTCCTTAGCCCCGGGCCACAGCTGGGAGGCCTGAGACACACCCACACTACTGACCTTCACTGTCACAACTGCAGCAAACACCCCCCCCCCACACACACACACAGACCCACACGCATGCGCATGAACAGACACACGAACACAGAGCCGTGCACGCAAATGGGCGTATGTATGTATTTGAAACACATGTGGTGGACACATGGGTACACACACACACACACACACAGACACACACACATGCGCGCGCGCGCTCTGCTCCCTTTCCACCTACACTCTCTGCTTTTCTCTCGTCTGTTCTCCCCTCCTCTCAGTGAGTCAGAGTTTATCAGGCAGGGCGCAATGATTCACCACCAGTGTGAGTAAGCTGCTTTCTGCATCCTGCTCTGTCTCTCAGACCAACTCCATGTACTCATACTTCATTATCGTCCTCACCCACCCCCTCACCCAACCATTTCATCTCACACAGCCACATTCACTGAGTGTATGGCTCTCAGTAGTATCACCTCTGCTTTATGACTGAATTTTCCTTGACTAAAACTTATTACTTATTACATATTATACTTTAGAGATAACACTAGAAGCAATAAGTCCTGTTTAAGAGCAAGATTTCTGAATTGAGGAAGCTGTTCTCAGATCTACACAAGACACAAGGGTGTAATAACTCTCCTTGACCTCCGCTGACTTCCCTATCAATATTTATATCTAGGGTGGGAAGCCAACCGGTCGTCACGTTATGCACTTGCTTCCTCTGTCAAATCATTTGTCAGAATGAAGCATGATGTGCATAAGTATGCATCGGCCAGATGGAGGAAATTATAAATTTAAGTCAGCAGTGTACCTCTGCACCCACAAGTTCCAACATCTCAAGTCGTACAGTTAATGGCTACATTTTTTCTTTTTATAGTTGTCATCATTATACTATAGTTTTTACACATATGCTTCATTTATTCTCTGTGAACCCGTGCGATTGGATTGAAGATCAGTGGGAATCATTTTGGGAAACCTTATTATGATCTACATATATGATCTACATATTCTGATTCACGTTGAAAATCTGCCTGTATTATTAATGATGCATTAAACTAAACTCGCTCTCACTCAGTAGTTACGTCTACAAGCTACAAAGTCCATGATCTACTTCAAATTGTTGTAGCCTCTTGCATAGAGAGGCAGCACTACAGTACATGCTAAATGCTTGTCCAGAGAAGAATCCTTTGACTCCTTCACTGCTTTATAGTCCCACCTTTTCTCCTTCTTGTGGCAGTGTCACAGTAGTGTAAGAAGTAAGCTAACAAGTGTTTTTTTTATGGTTAGTCTATTATGCACTGCAGAGAAATATATTTGATGGCACACAGCAGAAGAACAGAGGATCAGCAATAATAGGGCACAGGAGAGGAAAGAGGTTTTAATGGGGCAGAAAGGAGTGGATGTGTTTGTGTATCTTAATCACAACTGGGCCACCATTGGCTTCTGCACTTTCCTTCAGCCACAGTCACAAAACTGTGCTCACAATCAAAGAAGGTGTTTGCAGATACTTTGTGTACATTTATGTGAAACAGTATTTTGGATTAAGTCACGTGGTCACGTGATGTCTTATTTTCTTTGTTTTATAAAGCTCATATGCAATATGTTATCATTTATTATAATATACGCTGCAAGACCTGTGGCTGGTGTCATTTCTGAAAAAAAATCTCTCCTCACCAGATGAATTTGCAGGTTGAGGGCTTTAGATCTCAGCAGGGGAGACTGGAGGTGACTGCGGTCGGTCCTCCCTTCTCTGACGTCAGTGAAGGTCGTAACGATTTTAGCAGTTCAGGATGATTAATCTCCAAATTGACTTTTGGATCCAAATTCTAGGAAAGTTGTAAATTTCTGAAATAAGAGCACTGGAACAATAAACTTGTCTTCATAGGTTTTCATTTTCTTGCAAGAAAGGAGCATTTGTGATACAGAAAATAATCAGTCTGCAAAGGAGGTTCGAGGCTGTTTAATACCCCAAACAAAACATGATACTATGTGCAGTCAAAGCTAAATGTGTTCATTGTTATACTTAATACAGAGAACAATGAAAGGAATGCATGACAGGTGTTGAGCGTCCTGATAAGGGATGGAATAAATTAGTATTATGATAGTATAATGTTAGCCTACGTAGAGGAACCTACTTCCTTACTGCCAAAGGCTAAACGCTGGAATTATATGAGTAGGATCTGACATTATCTTCTGGGTTTGCACGGTCAAAGTCCATTTGTACAAAAGAAAAATGTTTTTAACATCAGCGAATCTCTTTTTTTTTACCATGGAGAGAAAAAATCTATAATTTATAGTTGACAGATCAGTGGTGAAGTGACACAGTAAAAAAAGAAGATATGTAGGAAAACTAAATTGCTTACACATACTCTATTCTCTATACTGTACATAGGCGTTTGTTTTTATAGCTTTGTGTGCAGAAAAGAAGCGTTCAGTTAAGTCAGTGGGACATACGGTGATCGTACAGCTGAGCGGGGCAACTTTTGGGTTTTGCATCATGCGGTCACGTTCTTGTTTTGCCTGTGTAGGAATGCAGCTGTGCACGCCATTGTACTGTGTATCCGTGGAACTGTCAGGCAGGCTACAGCGTCACGTATCAGGAGCATGCAGGACCATTAGATCTTCACACCTCCTCTAAAAGAGGAAAGTTGCTTTTGCGTGTGCATGGTGGAGGCATTTGTGATTTGCACATACATGCAGCAAGCTGATGCTAAAATAATTATATAATTCGCTGTTGGAAATATTTTAGTTTCACTAGAGTGAGCTATGTAACATTATTTATATGTGCATGTATGTATTAGTGCGACTGGGCTTTGAGATTGAGTGCGCGTGTAGCGCTTGTCCATCCGCACTCCAGCAGTTACCATAAACTGAAAAGGTAAACTCTCTGCCTCTTCCCAGTTCTTACTCTTCTGGATTAGTGGCGTTGTGCGCTTGGCATAGAGCTTCAGCCACTCACAGAGGACCAAGCCACGAGGGTGGGGGTGAGCTTGTTGTTTGTGTATCCTTGCTGTAAGGATAATGATGTGATGAATGAATGAAGAGAGGGAGAGAGTGGGAGAAAGAGAGATTTCAAGGCTAATGCCTGGGGGGGTGTCAGACAAACCTGTGTATGTGTAATAACCGCGGAGGTTAAAATGCTACACCGGCACTAAAGATGGCTGCCAAATATTTTGACATCCTCTCTACCTCCTCCGCACAGCTGCTGCTGAGGTTGAGGAAGAGGGGGATGATTTACAGCAGAGAGAGATGGATTAATGTGAGTGAGAGGAGGGAGAGACTAGAATGTGGGCAACAGAGGTGTTAATGTACAGTCAGTAAAAGAGATAGGGAGGGAAAGAAAGAGAAAGCTGTCTGTTTGCCTGCCCGCGATGCTCGCCTGTCTGTCTCCCTCGATTTCTGTTTTTTCTCCCTCGCTTTCTGCCCGAGGATGCGTCCATAGTGCTGTTTATTTCAAGGTTGTTCTAAATGTGACTGATGTGTACGGCCAACGTGCTGTTTGCTTTGTTAGAGCTGCATGCAAAAAGGCTGTCATGTGATATTAAACGTGGCAGAAAAACGCGGCACAAATGATGCAGATGGATGTTTCAAACGGGGTTATCTCCAGCATAACCTCATGCAGGGGTGAGTGTTTAATGGCATATTCAGATTCTCTCATCCCTGTGAGCTGTTTAATACTGCTACAAAACTCAGTTATGGGCTACGAGATAGGTCACTTGATGCACGCTGTTTATTACCAGCTGAAATAGGGAGGAAATTACAATGCAGCAGCAGATAACATGCTTTGTTTGTGCATGTACCTATACGTATACAATGCCACCATAACCCCCCCCCCAGGGGCTGTATATATAGATTGTGTCTCTCGCTCGTCTTCGTTTTCTTCTGGTGTATGTGGATAAATAACTCCTGCTTCTCTTAGATTAGCCATGACCTTTCTGCCCCTTGTATGCAGCTTGTATATACAAGGGGCAGGGCCCTTACAGTCCTTATCCCATGATTGCATTGTGAATCCTTCACAGTAACAGATGTTAACTTCATTGATTGGTCAATCTTCTCCCAAAATAGGAGACGTCTTAAGTGAACGGGGCTGGCGCGTTGCAGCCGAGGGCTCCGAGGGCCGCGCTGAAAACGTATGTCGTGAGAGATTGCAGGGAAAATAGAAAACCTTACTCATTAACGTCAAGTCCGCAGCCTCGAGATTTCATGGATTAATCAATGCTAACCTACTTTATCAAAGACACTTATCTTCCACATACAGAAATCTATGCATGTTCCTAGCCAGGAGGTCGATACCAGGAAATATTTCACATTGCCCATCCTTTTCTATCACTGCTTCTCCTTCCCTCGCCTTCTCTCCCCTCTTCCCTCGCTGTGTCGTCTTCAGACACTGCATCTGTGCCTTTTCTTTTGCCTAAATGTCCTTGGGATTGGAGCATGCATAGAGAAGAGAGACCCATATCAGATAACTTATTGGTTCATTTTGCCCATCTCTTTCCAATAATGTGTAACATTACCAGTGTTATTAGATAGGAGATTAATGGTGCTTGGCCCCGCTCCTCCTCTCTGGGATGGGACACAGAGGAGAAAACATAAAGGGAAAGAGGAGGCGAGTGAGGGGATCACAGAGAGGGGGAGAATAGGGAGAATGAGAATGTGTGAATCCTCTTTGACTCTGGAGGCCTTAATGTCTGATTTAGCCCTGCAGTTAAAGGGCCATTTCAGGGAGCTGGCTGACAGACAGCAGGGCCCTGAACTTATATATCTGTTCCCCCTTTCCATCTCCCATACCTCCCTCGCCTCCATTCTATTCCCTCCCTCCCTCTCTATCTCTCCATCTTCCTGAGCACTATCGTTCAGCAGCCTTTGATCCTCCTCCTTCACATCAATCAATGCAGACAGCAGAGAGAAGAGAAAAAGAGAAGAAGGATGACTCGTCTTCCACTGCTTCAGGTGCTGTCTCTGCCATGTCAGGCAGAGGTCTGATGCTCTGTTTGTTTATGTGCCTATTTATGTATTTATTAGGCAGAGCTGTTCCCCTTCTGTGCCCTGCCCCTCCCCCCCGCTCCCTCCGAGGCCCAAACAGGCAGTATGCATGGGGAATAGGGAGGGCCTGCAAGTTATTTGATTTTACAGGGTCATAATGCCATAAATGCCGCTGATCCTAACAACCAAACAGAATATAGATGCCTCCTTATTGCTACAGCTTTTATATCCAAAATTAAATCTGTATTTTTCTGTAACTTACTTCATTTTCCTTCCTTCCTCCCTTTCCTCCTTCCTGTTTCTTTCCCCCCTGCTCCCCTCTCTGATCCCTCTCTCTGTTGTGTGGAGTAATAACTTGCTCATTATTGGATGTAAGAAATATCTACTACGAGATTACGCCAGATATAAAGAGCTCACAGGTGATGGGAGTCGGAACCTCTCTGCATCCCTAATGAGGCCTGAGGATTGCAAAGCATGCTCCGCAGAGACAGAGCATCCTCTGCTAGCCTTGCACGGAAGCCTAACTCAGCTTAGCGACAGAGAACTTGGCCCGGCTCAGCTCAGCTCGGCTCAGTTCTGCTCTGCTTGACCTTGGTCTGTGTAATTAATGTATTTACTGCGAGCTCATCTGCTCTCAGTCTGTCAGTCATTAAGTCTTGGGAGTGTTGTTGTGCTGCTGCGCTGCTGCTTGCCCCCTGCGCTGCTGGCCTCTCCTCATCTGCTCACCTTTTCTGCTTGTTTTTGGGGAATGTGCTTACTGCTCTGGAGCTCTGTCAACTGAATGCAGTGGATTTTCGTCTCTCATTTTTAGTCTTCTATCGTGCCTGCCAAGAACTGAGAAAAAAAACTGCCAATTATATCCAAATACAGCTCCCTCTTCTCCAAGTACACCACAGGAACAGCGAAGGGCAAATGTTTGTATCATTTAAAACTCCAGAGACTGAATCTCTTACACTGACCAGTGGCAACAAGGTCTTTCTGTTGGAGTGCATGGCACGTCTTGGCCAATTACTCCTCTTCTCTATTCCTATATCTCACCTCTCCATTTTTTTAGCTTTCATTTTAACCTGTGCTCATTCAGAGTCGTTTCTCTGAGAGGCTACCTCTCTTTTTCTGCAGGAACGTGACGATTCATTATACACATTCACACCTGGAAACTGCGCAACACAATCACAGTGTGACCCGTGCGCTCTGAACATCTCCACTGGGGCAGGGATTATTGGGAATCTCCTATGTGTTCAATGATTGTGTTCATCTTGATTGGAGGTATGACTTAAACTCTCACTGAAATTCAAATCGCCACAGTCTCCTGATTATTTATGTGTATTGATACACTAGGCCGTAATAGGCTTTAACATTCAGAGCTTTTAGTGTCTAACTCAAAGCTGTCTTTGTTTTTGTCAGAATACACAGCTGCTCTGATACGTATTGGCAATTATTTTCTACTTGTTTCGGTTTCTCTGATACGATAGTCACTGCATTTTCCTGGACAGACTTGAATCTTGAGACAGTTCGATGAATCCTACTGGAAAGGCTTGTATTAATGTACTTCCCTTTGAAAGGAAACCAAGGCAGGATGAAATGTTTCAAACAGTGTTATCTCCAGCCTGTGAAAGGCCCATTGTTAACAGCAGTCAAGAAATAAAAAATGGGGGAAAGTTTAGGTGAAGATTGAAAGGAGGACAAAATTGAATGACATTTACTTGTATGTTAACAAAAAGGCACACATACACACACTCATTATTTCAAACACACAGAGGAGAAGTTTTCGCTTGCACGCAGAAGACTTTTTCTGCCTTTTGTTACCCAGTTTGAACTGCGGGGACTATTCAATGTCACTCCCCTTCAAGTGAAGAAGAAAGACAACTTTGCCAAACTTGGAAACACTGTTAAAGGTCAGACACAGTGACACGGTGACAACTACTCCTCCAACCCACTCACACACACACACACACTCTGCAGGAAAACAAAGTTAAACATCCGAGCTCAAGCCAACACTTAGCTTTCACACGTGCCTCACATTCTCCTGCAGAGATGGTGGATGTGCTTCAGGTTCCACTTGGGATGTCACATATCGACATTGTATGTAGGGAGTTTGCTTTGTGAGAGCGCAGCAGCTCTTAAACATGCTCCGACGCTGATGGGAATCGAAGCGCTATTTAATATTCGGTGACTGTGTGTGTACTTGTGTAACTGTCTAGGTAGTCTTAACAGATGCTTTTCTATGTGTATAGCGTGTATGGATTTCTTTGTTTGTGTGCATGTGGTAGAACAGTTAGATTTCAGTCACAGCACAGCAGTTTTTTTTTTACTTGTTTGTCTGGCCCTGAAGTCTTCATTAGGCAGTCGCAAAGCTCACGCAGATGGGCAAGGTCACTGTTCGCAGGCCAAATAAAAATGCAGCCCTTAATTTAGCAATTCATGTGGGAACACTGTATACACAACACGTGCATGAACATATAGGCACTCGTCCTTCTGCTTCCTGTACAAATCTCTTGCCTGCGCAGTTTCCAAAACCAAATCAAAATGCTAAGTGACGCTGAAATCTTCAGCTCATCAACTGTGATTCTACAAAGGATAAATGGTGATGAATGTGTTTTCCAGCTGATCAGCCTGTCACCGGTGGCAAAGTGATGCTTCAATTTTGTGAAAATGAATCCGATTTCATATTCAGCTGCGCTTATCATTATAAGTATTCATGTTAAGGGTATCGTTGCTGAGTGTGTTTGAGCACTTCACTACAAACAGTCCTCCCAGACGGCTTGTTGTATCTTTCTTTGCCCATTAAGCTGTTCATTAAAAACGGCCTTGTCTAGGCCTACGGGGTGTGTGTACGTCTGCGCAGGTGCAACAGCGTGTTTGTGTGAATAAGTGGAGATGTTTATGAGCATTGGTATGCATGTATGCAAGGCTTTGTGTAGGTACCTGGGGGAGTGTGTGCATGTACTGTATGTCTGTATATTCGCGCCCATTATCCACGCTTTGTGGCACTGTGAGTGGGGATCCAGATTTGTTTCTGTCAAGGTTAATAAATGAAGAAATCAAAGTGAGTGTGTCTCAATCCAGAGACAAGGACACTGGGACGTTAGGGGGGGGGGGATCAGACACCCAGCTGGTACCTCTGAAATTTTAATTAGGCCTCTTTTTATTTCCCCTCTACAGCCAGACATTGTGGTTGAGTATTCAGACAATCAGTGGACCTATTTTCTGCCTCAGTATTACCTAATCTAGTGATGGGATACTGGGGTGCTGTGGGTTTAGGTTTAAACAGCGTCCCCCTCCATTGTAACACCTTCTTTTCACTCTTCTCCCCTTCAGTGAATTCCTGTTTGCTTCATAGTGTATGTGCGGGGCATTACTGTACATAGAAGTCACAGATAAAGGCGTGCACACCAGTACCAGATATTAAAGCAAAAAAAACTAATAAGAGGCGATGCTGATGCAGATTATTAACATGAGCAGTTACACTATATGTTTCCCACGGTATCTGAGGTCATGCTACACACTCCGGTTACCTTCTGCCTCTATTACATTATTGCGCTTCATGTGGGGAATGTGAGATGACTTTAAACTGTTGGCGAGGCAAGCTTATGTGTTATTAAGCGTTTTCCTCTTAAACATGATTCAGTGTCACCTGTGTGCGACACTTCTAATAAGAATGCTAATTAATCACGTTACCTTCAATGATTGCATTTCTTCAAAATGAAACTTTCATGCAGTGAATGTCACATCCATGTTTTAGGATTGTAGCTTGTTCTAATAACAGCAAAGACTACAAAACATCTTTGAGGTGTGTGCGTACGTGTATGTGTCTAAACAAATCAAATTTATTAGCCTCTGTTCCATTGTGATGTGATTTTATTGCCTTGGCAGAAAGGAATTGGAGAGCTGAGTGAATCTAACTGAGAGGAAACTACGAGATTGGAAATGTAGCGTTTGTGTATTTGTGCATGTGTCTATCCATAACACTGTTAGAAGGATTTTCACTAGCTGCAGAACTCTACTGTATTGGGCGGATTTACTAAAGGTGTGTGTGCACTCAAACATGCACAAACTTCACAATATCATCTGCAAAAAAATGGCACAAACCTGTCTACTGAATGTGCACAGTGATGACACTCTTTCAAAAGCGCAAAATAGCTCACATAGTGAATTTTGCACCTTTGCTTTCATACGTATGCATAGTAAGCCGTTTCTGTCCACAAAATACAAGGAGGAGAAGACACAAATACAAATAATAAAAACGTATTGTTTGTCCACCGTTCCACCAGGCTGTTGGGGTGAGCTACAGGCTGATTTGGAGCCAGTCACAAGAAGCGGTATCTGCCGCGCTGAACTTCTGTGTCTGCGACATAAGGAAAAGCGTCTTTGCATTTGCTTTTGTCTGTGTCAGTCGACCGTTCTGTAGCTGTTGCTGCTGTATGTTTCTGCAAACATTCAGGATGCACTGAATGAGGCTAAATGTGACTTTATATGCAGATGCTAGTTCCCTCAAACCTACAGAAGCTATTGACACAGGCAACTTGTCCCCCACACAAACACTGAGCAAACAGTTAGACCTCGAAGTATCTTTTATTCATGAGCACAATGTATTTTAAATAACAATGGATCCTAGTTAAAACAACCGAGATGTGATTAAAGTGTAGACTTTTAGCGTGTGTCACTCGGTAAAAAAGGTGTGACTCCAACAGTGTCATAACCAACATTTTTACCAAATATCCTGGGTCAGTACATGAAAAATTCCTTTGAGAATTAATTTCCCACAATGGTGAGTATAGAGATGGCTTTGAGGTCAGCCATTACAAGATTTACCACCAGTTTTTATTAAGATATCGCCCACAAAACACCCAACAAAGTGCAAATGCAAATTACTTGCTAGTTGGAATAGTAAACATTTGTATTGAGTAGTATTATGATCATGCTGAAATGATTTTTGTTCAGTCTGCGGGGAAAGGGGAGGGAGAAAAGACTCTTGTTTATTTTAATGGTATTTCACTTTCTAAACAAAGAGATAAGATATTCTCTGTATCTTTACCATGAGCCATATGTATAGCAGAACAATTTCAACGCGTAAATTATTTATGCTACTTTAATTCAAAACAGCACAGTCCAAAGAACCAAATTGGCTTTCAAGACTCCACATAAATAAAAGAAGCACTCCACAGTAGATGAAAGATAACTTAAGTATTTTGATAATGAAATCAATACATCATCAAAGGCATGGATTTCTTTAATGAATTACTTATGACAAACAAACTTGATTTGTGGGCAAAATATGGAAGCACTGCAGCCGCATAAAAGCTCACTTTAACGCATCCAGGACTACCCATTAGAGAGCTAATAAGTCATTACTGATGCTCTAGGGGTCACTAAGAGTGGTTGTCAGGATACACTTAAATGAGGTGTTTTTTGCATGTAGACAAAAAGTAGGACCAGCCACGTCCGTCATTATTTGACTTTGTTAAATAAAGTTTATATACTATTTAAAAAACGCACTCCACCGCCATATGTAGACAGTACTGCTGGTAAGTAAATTGGTATGTCTTTCCTTAGGAAAATGACTTCTCTCTGTATTATTTCTAAGTGCAAAGGAGTGAGCTTGGGAAATAAATCCTTTGTCTCTCCATTCTAGGCACTACCACCAAAAACCTGCAGACAGCCATTGATGTTTTTTGGAGCTGAAAACTTTTTTTCACATTTAACATCATTGTAGCTGCACTGAAGAAAATCCCAGCATGACGTTACACTGTCAACATTTGGCCAATTATCCGTAAGAATATAAAAAAAAACCTGTCTATTTGACTCTGATGTGAAATAGATGTAACTAGTCTCGAGTTGGAGTTTCAAGAAATACCTATAACATTTGGAGAGAAACATGATGGAAGACTTGATAATAAAACTGAATTACAGCAAGTGACTAAAGATATTCTTATTTATTAGATGCTACAACAAAACTATGACCTCATTGCTAAGTTTGTTTGATTGTTTGACCTTTTTAATATGAGGAACAGGTGAGGAAGGCTGTCTTCTTTGTGGTATTATCACATAATCCACTTTGTGGTAGAGGAAATGAAATGCAGTGAAATTGCCTAAGGGGCAGATAATACATTGCCATCAGCTCTAGATTATTCCTAATAACTAAAAATGGAAAAGATTTAAGATTTACCTGCCAAGTGTTTTCAGCTTCTCCCTGTATATTAATCTCATTAGGAAACTTCTATAGGAAGCAAGCAAGGCACGCTCGCACATTATTAATGGAAGTGTAATTATCTACGGTGTCACAAGCAGGCAGGAATTTACAGGACCCCGGTTCTGCATCAGCACAATGGCTAGCAAGGTAATGAAGTGAACACACCTCCAGGCTCAACAATACACTATCTGATCTGCTCCTCTGTTTCTTTCCACTGTTTCTTTTTATTGCACTCGTCTACTGCAGTGTATCTCAGGGCTGGCAGAGGATTTCTTGTTAAGTGATCAGTTCAAAACAGATATTGTGTAGCTTTAATATACCATTCAATCTAATCATAAAGAAACAAAAACTGCTCTATACACAGTGAAAATAAAATAAAAATAAAAACAGTGCTAACGAAGTTCCTCCTGTTCATATTTTTTCCCACCCGAATTGAGTTTTTCATAGCGAACATCACATAAACTGGGCAAGCATTCAATCTGCCACTTAAACACCCACTAAAGTAAATAACTTTAGTGAGCTTTTTGTACTATTACAGTTTTTTTGTTGTATATTACTAGTTACTTGCAATAATTTTCTTACTTTGTTCTGGTGGTCAATTGTACTACAACTATTGGAAACACATATACAAAGGTTGCCTTGACTATACTGGCAGAAGTATTGGGCTGTACAAAGACATGAACTTGAATGGCTGTCTGCAGGGTTTCGAAGTGTGTTCATGGGAATATTTGACCATTCTTCCAGGAGAGCATCTGTGAGGTCAGGCACTGATGTTGGACAAGAAAGCCTGTCTCGCAGTCTTCACTCTAATTCATCCCAAAGGTGTCTATCGGGTTGAGGTCAAGAGCTCCTCCACACCAAACCTGCTCAAGCGTTGTCCTTGTGGACCTCGCTCTGTGCTCTGGATTCATTGATTTGGCAGTCTTTGCATTGTGGGTAACTATCGGAGCCAAAAAAGTAACAACCAGGAAATAACATTAAACAGTTTAGATGACTTAGTGTATGTGTAGAAGTGTGTGAATCTATTATAAATAAACAGGCAGAGAAAGAATGGGACAGATTGGGAGAAAGACAAGAGTTCACACAATGCTAAAAGAAGGCAGGAGCAGAGAGTTGGCTGCTGTGTCCAGCTGTTTCGCTCAGGCCTAGCATTTCACCATGTGTACAGACCTAGCAGTAGCTTCCACAGCAGCTGCTGCAGCAACCGTGGGGTCATTTACATATAAATGAAAGTTGCCGATCACACGCTGCTGACCCCATTTATTTCAGCGGACAGACAGACAGGCAAGCAAGGCAAGTGCCAGCGAGTTGCCGAATTACTCCAAATTACCGCATTTCCATCTCCACATCAGGTCTGTCAGGCCTGCAACCATCGTCCCAGCTGTTTTTTTCTTCTCTTTTCCTTCCTAGCACTCGCCACCAGGTCTGGACTGACTCTAATTGGCAGTGGTGAATTTAAAGGACCTGTCAGTGGCTGAGGCCGTCACCACCCAGGACAGAAACAACATAGCCAGCTTATCACAGCACAGCGTATAATAGAAACAACACAGTCTGATTAGTATGAAACACAAACAGTGTATTCAACTTTGGACAGTACGATGTGAGAGTGACACAGCTCAGCGTAGCACAGTACAGCAAACAAGGAAGCTCATCACTAGCCACAATTTATGCTGGATGTAGCATCGTGTACCTCACTCATGTTTGTCTTTCATTCTGTTTTTCTGTTTTTTTATTTTATGTTTGCTTCCACATTTTGCCTCTCTTCCTCTTTGATGTTTTCATCCCATACTACAGCACATTCTCATGCCATAGGTTTACATGAGCATCTGGAACAGACTCCTGAGCCATATGCCCTGCTAGCATCTTCATCAAATATCTGCCGTACTCATGCAACCATGCGCGCACACGCACACACACACGCATGCACACACACACGCGTTATAGCCCTAAGTGCCACAGTACTCTAGGGCTCAAGGTCTTACAAGACAGATTAATGCTACAGGCCTGCATGATCTTAATGTGACAGATGTGTCTTTTTCCAGGCAGCGCCACACACACACACACACACACACACACACAGACTGGGTACTTTCACACAAAATACAGTATTCTATTCTTCTTTTTAAAAAAGGAAAGAAAAAACGAACCCTTGTAGAAAAAGACTGGAGAGCTATGGTGCTTGTAGCAGTTTTATTTAGCTGGTAAAGCAGCGTTTCTTCGTACTTATTTGTCTCTTTCTTGTCTCATTCTTGGTTAGCCAAGCACAAACCCTTATTAGTTCATTAAAAGGAGTCTGCAGCCGCTGCCCGACTTTGGTATGAGCAGGAGGGGAAAGAAGAGAGGAAAGGAAATGGAGAGAGAGAGAGAGAGGGAGAGAGAGAGTCAAAACACCGCTTTCTAATTACTAAAGATTGATGCATCCACTGAACAGCCTGGTAATCAGTGTTGTTTTTATTTGTTTAATGGTAGGACAGGGATCACAGACAGGCTGACCTCTGTGATCTTTAACAGAATGAATGCAGGCAGAAGTGCACACAACCCGCTGCTGCTTGCCTGGTCTGGACGAAAGTGTCGGCTTGAGTGTACGTTGGTGAATGCAAATCTCTGGGTTTGTACTGAGGTTTTGTCTTATAAACGATGGCTGAAATCAATCAGCCATCCACACCTATCTATTTCACAGGAGATATATCTCTGTATGGTATTAGTTTGGTTGGAGCTCATGCACATGCTGCTGTCATGTACAATACAATGAAGAATTTACTTGTAATGTCCATATTGCATGTGCAGCGTGACCATTACTAGACAATTTTATTAGAGCTATAGGGCTGTTCAAGTGTCGGTCAAAGTAAAATAAAAACATATTGGTGGAGTATACTAATAGGCACTGTAACCAACCCACCTATGCTATTCTATCATTTTGATATAACAAAATTGATCTTTTTTGTGATCAGCAGTTCCATAAGAATAACATATTTTTGCCCAGGACACATATATTATGTTGACTGATGTTGTTGGTATTGTGCTGTAAAAGCTAGTATAACTGTGGTGGTCTTTTCTTCTGCCTGGTAATGTTAGCTCAGGTGTCTTCACTGCGCGCGTATGGGGCACACGGGTTTGGGTGAAACAGGTGAGACATGCAGGGCAAAGTGTAATAGGGGAGACCGAGATGGTCTTTTAATTTCACCATAATTAATTGATGTACAGTAAAGTAGCTGTTTGCTGGGGATACTCCAAGGTGCCCCCTGGGGGCTGACATGCTCTGTAACCGGCAAATGTCATGACTCACACTGACAAGAAGACGGGGGAGATCGGTCAATGAGTAATTAAGTGGTTGTTGTTGAAGTTGGCTGTTGTGTATTTGAGAAATGTCTATTATGCTTCTTCTACACAGAGAGTGTAGCACGAGCAGTATATTAGCAGAGCAACACCATTAAGTTCAGTCTTGTGTGTGTGTGTGTGTGTGTGTGTGTGTGAGAGTGTGTGTGTGTGTGTGTGCGTGTGTGTGTGTGTGTGTGTGCGTGCGTGTGCGTGTCTATGCAGGAGGCATTTGGGTCTAACACAGTGGAGGTCTGACGTGTTTCTGTCCACCACACAATCACTGCGGCCATTCTTGTAACTTCAGGGAACATGCGAGACGTGTAGACAGCTGCACCGGTTAAAATAGAAGTGTGTACATTATGTAACTTACATTTGATATGTGCATCTGAAAGATTGTGGCCGACGGCGTAGGCATGGTATTACAGTATGGGCTAGGAATCGTGACAGAAGACGTGATACTGAGCTTAAGCCCCAGCGCAAACTTTCTTGAGTCTTGTGTCTCAAGCTGCCGAACTTAGGTGTGGGTGTTGAAGAGAAATTGAGTAAAAGAAGAGCAGCAGAAAAGGTTCTAAATCCTATAACTATATATTCTGGAGTATGTGTGTGTGACACACGCATTAGAATACCGAGAGACTAAAAGTGGGAGTAAAATATGCAAAGGTCTAAATCCTCTCTTCATCTTCATCAGGAGCTCTTAAGACTCTCAGAGACATGTTTTCTCTGGTGACCAAGATTTTCCCTGCACTCATCGCTCACTCATACGTCTGTGTGTGTGTGTGTGTGTGTGTGTGTGAGTATAGGTGTTTATAGTGGCTTAACAACCCCTGCACCCTGTCTGTAAGTGGAACACGTGAAGTGATTTGCGCTATGAATCATGTGTTTCACTGGTCTGCACTGCGGTAGGATGTCTGGGATGTTAATGAAGGTCTAAAATTGCCACTGTATGTTTGAAATGAGAGGGAGAAAAAGGGGAATGTAAAAAATGCAGAAGAGAGGGTTAGAGCCTGAATTCTGTTTAAGAGGGAGATGGCAGACATTGCGAGGGACCAAAGAGTTTCAGTGGGATTTGAAGGCACCTTAAGAGAGACTGCGCCTCCTGCTGTGTTGCATCATAAAATGTATCTGAATATGAGCCGTGGTAAAAATATTATACTGTAGAACGTGCGCCGAACAGAAAGTGTGACTCTGTTTTCCTTTCATGCAGCAGCGCCTCTACATGAATGTTAAACATGACGACACCGAAGACATTTTCAAACCGCGCCTGTCCTACTGTCCTACCTCAAACTAACCTCAGAAGCCCCAGTGATGTAGTGTCAGCAATGACATTGGGATTCTATTAGCAGGTTGTACAAGTCGCTGGCCCCCTGCCCTGTGGTGAGACCTACCATTGATCTGTCATGGGAGATGGCTGCTCCCTGATCCTCACTCCCATAGGGCTCAATTTGAACCTTTCCAAAAACCAGGACAGAACCCTCTGCTTGAAACCTACCTGGGGAGCAGGGAGAGAGAGGAGAGCGGAGAGCTCAAGGTCAGTGGTGACAACAGTGTGCAGATAAAGACGACTGAGTATGGTCGACACCGACCATAATGGCCAGTGAAAAGTTAGGTTATTTGTTATCGATTCTCAATGAGGGAAATCAACGGGGCTATATAGTACTGTGTATACTTTGGGAGAGCTGCGTGTGTGTGTGTGTTTACCAGACAGTCAATGGGAAGCAGGCAGAATCCTCTGAAGGACAGAGAAACGAAATTAAAGTCTTTCTCTCTCTTCCAGGCCCCCTTTTGCTTTTGTTTTGAATGAGCGCATAGTGATCTGTTTTCCTAGCCAGCCTCATTTGTATTTTTACTGAATTACCCAGGATGCGAAACCTGAACCCACTTAAGCGTGTCACTTAGCGTTTGTTGAAGTTAGCTGGGACAGGGCCCTCATCAGGTTTCAATGAGGGAGGCTGTGGCTAAGTGACCACTTGTCATGTTTATTTATTTCATTTTTTACCTGATTCCTACATGATGCCTATGTTTGCTGTCCAAGCTGATAAGAAATGCAAGGGGCAAGGGTTTATGATGGATAAACAATGTACCGCAATCATCCGTTGTTTGTTTCATAAAATGTTAACGTTTTCAGGATAGGGCTCGTTCTCTTTGAATGATGCGAGGGCGCATGATGAATCATCTTGAATAAATTGTGTTTACGTATAATCATGTCTTTCACACCTTCTTTTACTTACACAGTAGGAAGCTTTATGTGATTTAACAGTGTGAAAGTATGCACAGAACAGAATATTGAAATTGCCCCTACAGATGATTCCAGGCTATACTGTGGCGGCAAGACACTTCCTGGTGCTGCTCCATTTTATATGTATGAAAATCTCTCACGGATTCATGATATACATTATAGATGAGGGCTCCCGTTCTGCACTCCAGTCACTGGAGCAGAATTTTCCATGATACGCACCAACACTGCCACCCCTACTGTGGCCTCCTCCTCCTCTCTTTCTCTCATCCCTCTCTCCGTTCCTTTCTCCTTCCATATGCCCTCCCATTGGAGCGTTGTTTCATCCCACACCAGCTGCCTTTCATCCCTCTCCAGCCCTTTGGTCTCTAATCATTTCATCCCTCCATAAGTCAAATCTTACATCCGTATACTTCCGCCCATCCTTCCTTCCTTCCTTCCTTCGCCCATTCCACCCTTCTCCCAATAGCATGGCGTGAGCAAGCTAGGAGCACGTGACCAGAGAGGTAGGAGCCAGCTGGGTCTCCCCCTGCAGTGTCACTATACATTGATTTGTCTCCTCTGGTTCCCTATTGATTTTGTTTTAAACAAGGGAAAAATTCAAGAAGAATGAGGTGCCAGAGGTGACATGAAATAAAATAAGGAATAACGGGGATAGGAAGTGTGTGGGGTGGAGTCATACTACAGTATGTATCAAATCTACGAGTGGGGTCCCAGGTGGAATCAGGGTATTGTCAGAAGGTTACTGCATAGATGGGAACAGAAGAGAAGAGGTGGAGCATAGATGGAGAGAGAATGTGAGATGGTTTATTGAAGACAAACAAAGCAAAACTTGCTGGTTCTCACACTATACCGTGCGCTCGCTGAAGGAGTTCTGGGATTGGCTGTGTGGGAAATGCATCTCATTCTACATCATGGTACAGTTCCTGCCTTAAAATGATTCTCTGCTTAGTTCAATTTAAGTTGTGCGCAGAATAATCAATCCCCCCATTAATTCTACTTAGCTGAGCTTCACAGTACAAGCCTGGGCTTGACTGGTCCACGAAGGCCAGCTGCTGAATGGCTGACCTTTACACGGCCCGAACTGCCATTGATTTTCAGTAGGACTTATTTCATGAACTAGGGTTTGAGACAGGGAATCCAGATGAAGATGAACTATGAGGCAAAATCAGTTTCTGTGCCCCTTTCCATTTTCCCTGGACTCTTCTGGCGGGCCCACCTACTACTTTCTTTTTTCTTTTCCCTCTTTACTTTATGTGTTTATGTCACCATCATGTTCTAGTTATGTACGTATCTCACAGTAACAATAATTATTCTTGAATGCCTCACCGTCTTGTTATGTGCGGTGTTAGTATTGTATTTTCATTATGCTTACTAAATTTATTTACATTGCATGTAAGGAACAGGAGGCCCTCAAAGCCAAGAAATTGAGGAAAACCATCCTGACCTCAAGGGTGAGGGGATGGGAGAGAAGAGAGAGAATACACCTCAAATCCCAAATGTAATTTCCATAGGGTTGAGTTCAGTGATGGAGAACTTTATTAGACAAATGTTCTCAGATGAACATCATTAGAATTAATAAATTATGAAAGCTAAGAAAAGAGGAGTGTGGGTGTGGGTGTGATTTTTGCTAGAGAGAGTGCACAGTGTCTCCCTTTCTTCCATTCCTTCTCTCTATGTCTCTCTCTCTCTCTCTCTCTCATCTTGGCCTGCATTAGCTGTGTATCAGTGATTGTTAATAGTTTCTTTACATTTAGCTTTAAATTTAATACACACGCATGCAAACAAATGTCCATGGATGATGGCCATAAGTGGCAAGTAGGAGTGCACTAGGTGCTGTAGTGAAAATGGTCAAGGATGCGGTATGACCATAGTGGTGGGGTTGATGGAGGTAGGTATTAACCAGATCCATTGCTCCAAACATACGCCACTCTGTTGTGTAAGTCCACTGTTGTGGTCTTTAAACTTTTTAAACATTTTTTTTGCGGAAACCACATAAAGAACACATGAGTAGTTATTCCAATTTCGAACATAACATGACTATAAATACACACATACACACTGGCTCACCCACTACCAACCCTACCAGTGAAATAAGTCACCCAAGGCATTGGGAGACAGTGGGGATTGGGAGTTGGCAGAGACACTTCCAATGTGATTTCCACTTCAGTGCTTCTTGTTCTCACTTCGTCAGAGTGTGTTTGCTGCAGATTGGGTGAAATGGTGAGAGGTCAGGTGTGCTGCTTCTCTGGCCCTCATGTTTTGTGCAGTTCAAGGTTAACCAGGCACAGTGAGAGGGGTTTTGTGTTCATTTAGTAAACAATTTCAGTCTGTTGCGGCATCAGACTTGCGATGGGGAGGAGAGGGGAGACAGGGCTAGAAGACAGGCCTGTCCCTTTTGTTTGGTACGGAATGCGCTTATAGAAAAGCAGGGATTTTCTCTAAGTGTCAGGATGAAACATAAGCAGGCTTTACAGCCAAGGACTGGAGTGGTGGGAGAGTGATGGAACCAGCAGAAGTCACAGGTGACAGAATGCTGTGTGTGTGTGTGTGTGGACACGGGGTATTGATATGCTGGGAATGAAGCTCGGAGCAGATGGACGGAGCAGGCTGGCCTGTGTCGATCCTGTGAGCTCTGGCTCCTTCTCGCTATCCTCCTTTGATGGACACAGGCAGACACACATAGGCATGCACATACACCAGGAAAGTATGCAGAGTCCAGATTTGACCAACTCTATATCACCCAATAGAATAACAAATGCTCGATCATCATCATTATTATTAACAAGTGCATATATAATTTGTAACTGTTGCTGTGGTAGATGTTGCTGATTAATGCAACTGAATGGAGAAGTTCCCAGTGGTCTGAGAGAACAGAATGGTCTTTACTATAATTTTCATCATCATTTTTTTCTTTGTCTCTCTCTTTCTGGCAACCCTCAGACCTCTCTCCAATCCAAAGCCAACATGCTTGGCTGCGTCCCTCTCTTGCTTCCCTTCCTTCCATCTAGAGTATGTCTATCCCCCTCTGGCTTTCTCTTCTTCTCCTGGGCCTCTCACCTCCTAGGTGGGTTGCCATAGCGGGTGTAGGGGTAGAAAAGTGCAAGTGCTGTTGAATTGCTAATAGGCAATCATAGTGTTCAGGACAAGGATGCCTACCGGAGGTCTAGAGGCCATTAAAGAAACGTCAACTCGGCATAGGTATGCCGAGAATTATGAGTCAGTGGGCAGGCAACGCTTCTTGGCTTCTATTGGTCCGGGCAGCAGGCCGTAATCTGTCACAATCCTGGAGTTGCTGTGACAGCAGCGGGAGCATTCTGGGCTCAACACAGAGGGTAAAGGAAACATGCAGCTAAGGGTGTGTGTGTGTCCGTATATAAACCATTTATGAGTGTGGTTGTATGCATGTATGGTTGTGCAAATAGACATTTAAGTTACACTGACATTATGAATTTCTTACCGAGCTGATGTTTATTCACTCAGATAAGTTGTGAATTGTAGTGTATCCATTTAAAATTACAACAGTGAATCATCTTTAATCCGAAGTACAAACAACTTGACTGTAGTTTCGTCATTTCTGTGGGTTTCATACAAACTGTGGTTGCCAAGTTGAAATTAATGCACCAAGAAGTTTGAAGTGATTTTATTAACTACGTGAGCCCAATTTAACTTGGCTAAAGTCAACAACTCAAATGTTGGACAAGGTGCTGGTGTATAATAGATGGCATGGGGGATGCCATATAATTTGTGTGGGCTTACTTTGGCTTCAACACATCACAGATCAAAGCAAAGCTAAATACTGCCATCAAATGTTTCTGGATGCAAGAACAAAAGTTAGCAGTTTGTTTGAGAATCAGAAGAACACCCATGTTGATCAGTGTTGTCAGTACAGTAATAGTGTTCGCTAATGTTCTTCTGTATGCTACAGCTCAGCATAGATAGCTGTTATGGGTTTTGTGGATTTGTGGTCATGCACTAGTTTTGTGTTATACACGGCATGGGAGCTCGGTGGGCATCAGGCCGGGATGCAGAAGGTGATGGGTTAAATGCGGAGGACACATTTCACTGCGTGTTGTACACTGTCTAACTATGTATGTGACAAAATAAAGCTTCTTCTTCTTCTATAGTTGTAAGACACTCGCGGTGTGGCGGGAGATAATCTTTAAAGCAAATATCAAAGCTGTAGTCAGAAAGGGAACACAGCATCAGTGCATAAGGGTACTTTTAAGCATTAAAGCTTCACACGACTCCGTATCTGTAATTCTGTCACGGAGCATATCATCTGCCATTTCATTACTTCCTGCTCGCCGCGGACCCTCGTCGGGGTGCATGTTGGGATTGGCATGATGTTGCCATTTTGAAGCCACTCAGTTGGGTCTGTCGTCACGATCTTATCTTTTTTTTACGGACAGTTACTCAAAATGAACTGAAGAGCGCAAACCACATCAAACAGTGTGCAGAATGAGAAAGCGCGAGAGAGAGAGAGAGAGAGAGAGAGTATGCGTGTCTGTGTGTGGGAGAGATGTGAGCCCACCAAAAGCTTAAGCCTCCAGTGTGCTGTGCAGATAAGATTCATTAGATAGGTTGGTAAATGCAAGAGAGAGGCAGACACAGAGAGAGCGAGAGGGAGAGAGAGATCGAGCTTGCTGCTGCTCCAGCATTTGTTGACACAGATTTACAGTGAGTCTCCCACTGCTTCACGCATTACAGTAACACGCCATGTCAATAGCTCTCTGGGTTTGAAAAGCAGCCGTGCCAAAGATGTCTGGGAGTGATGCCCTTCCCCTGATAACCAAAGTGTGGCTCATAAGTCAGGAAGTCTAGAAGAAGGAGGGGCAGGATAAGAGCTCAAAAGGATTAATTTTGTCTTTTTGTTTCTCTTTTCTCTTATTAATAAATCCCCACCCACTCGCTCGTTCTCTACATCTTCTCAAGCATCTTTTCACTTTCTCCTTCTGTCGCTACTCTTAAGATCCTTTTCCTCCCCCCTTCGTCATCTCTCAGTCTCTTATTCCTGTCTCCCTCTTTTTCTCTTTATCTCTTGGACGCCCCGCTACAGGCTCAGTAGGACAGGATTTAGTCATTAGCTCAATCCCCCTATCTACTCCCCCTCATGATTGCACACTGTTTCTGTTGCACACATACCCCAGTCCACTGAACAAATCTTGCAGGACTCAAAGTCTCTTTTATAAATACTGGTAGAGAGCCTAGTACTCAACAAGACAGGATGACATAATCACCTAGACAGACAAGGATGGTGCATGCTCAAGTGACAGCATGTGTGTGAAGGGCGGGGACGGTGATAAGAAACTCAGAGGTGAAGAGTGAGATTTTTATACCGTAATTTGAGATGATCTTCTGCACAGAAGTAATAAAGAGTTTGATAGGAGCTAACATATACTCGTGCAATGCAACTCTGTCTGCTGAGTCATGGGGTGCCACAAATGAGGTGTTTTTGATGTGTGACATTCACCTTCATGAAATCTTGATGAGAGCTGAGTTCTGCTGTCTGTATAATGAGAGCTGTAGCAGTGAGACAGCTGGCCAACCACTTCAGCTAGTGAAGCTATGATAATAAAAAGGGCGGGAGCGCTTTTTGGAAAGCATTTGGTTGCTGGACTTCAGGCTTTTTCTGCGAGGCAGTTTGTGTTTTGGGGGTAGAGTCAAACAGGAACTTGGATTGCATCAGACAACAGAAGGTTTAATGGTCTTAATCAGAGATTGTTGTAGTGGTGCTAGTAGTAATGGCACTACATATCGCACATGTTTGTGAGTTCGCAGCAGCCTCATTGCTAATTGGTGTTTTACAAGTATCGTTCATTCTAACAGATGGATATCAGCAGTTTTGTTCCAAAGGAGCTATTCAGCCCTTTGAAAGTAGCAGTAAAAGTTCTTGTACAAAATAAGAGCATGCATCTTTGTTTTGTGTCAGTGAATAATGACAACATTCACCATTACAGAATGGAAGCGCCACATGTAAAGAATGGATAGAGCGTTATGGAGTAAAACTATTCATATGCACAAGTGTGATGCCTACCAGCTGAGATCTGCTGTCTGTCAGTCCATGTCAGTGCCTCGAGCTCTGAATCCTGTTGGTTCAGATAGGAATCCCAAAGCTTATAGCGGCTGCCATCTCCTCAGCACTGACTGACGGTTCTTATCGGGACCACCACACTGCTGCTGGCAGCACATTTTCATATACGAGTAAATTCAGTCGCACAAACATTTCTCCCACATGCACATATATGAAGAGGCTTGCATAAATTCATTATATCCACGCGCAGGCAGGGCGGCTGCAGCATGAGTACATCAATGCACATACTTCAATCAAAATTACAGATGAGTCAGGAAGGAATGCACACACACACATATCCAGTCAAATGCACTATGAAGTTCTATATATTTAACCTATTCCCACTCAGTTCAAATGGTTGATTGTGATGATTTGCTGTATTTACATTACGGTATCGTGAGGGATTTTGGACTTGATGTGCTATTCCATATATTCATTATCATAACGTTTAGTGCTTTTAGTGTTAAGAATCAGAAGGCTGCTGGAATCAATCCAAGCTGTCATTGAGCTAGAGGAGTGGTACACCCTGGACAGAGGTCTCCATTCTATGACAGGGCAGACATAAAGATGCAGGCATACAGTCACACTCTCACGCAGTTATTTTGGAGGCCGTATCGCAGATGGAAACAGGAAACAATTGGAGACCAATTAACACATACTGTACATCGCTGATAAAAGAAATGCAGGGTACAAACCTTCACTAAATCGATCTCTCTATACGGAACATCCCATAAACTTTTTATGTGTAAGTACAAGTGAGACACAGGCCAAACCTTTCTCGACCTTCGCCTATCTTAAATACCAGCATATATAATGGCTCGAGTGAATCTTTTAAACTTGATGTATCATTTTATTGTTAATGTTAATTATTGAGAATAGTGAGATTGTAATGAAGCATTTCATAACTGTCAGTTCTCACATCATGTCTCTTGTGTGTCCTTGTCTCTCTCCGTGTCTTTCCTACTGGTATACTGTACAGATTTATTAGCTGAAGCTGGGGCCTCTGGACAGTCACCGCTCAGCACTCGTCCTGATCAATAATTTGAAATATTAATTATATCAGCAGATACAGCCCAGTCAGAAAGGGGCCGTTTATGCATATCTTACTGAGCCGTGGCAGTAAGAGGAGTAACATGAGCTTTCATGACCCACTAATATGTATTAATGATCCCAGGATAAACATTACTCTATATTAAATGTGAGTGAAAGCCAGGGAAAGTAACAGATTGTATGGCTATTACAGTTATTTTATTGCATGCACTGTAAGTAAGTGCTGTTGCTTAACAATTGTGAGGAGACTTTTACTACGGAGAAATAAGCTTCTACAAAACCAGAACAAGATCTGCTGCCCTTTTATTTTTGTTTACTGCCATGAATCTTCATCTTTTTAGATCATAAAACAGTTAAAAACTAGTAAAGTTTAGAGCTTGGGATTTCACCCTTTCTCAATTTCTGCAACGTGGAGTGTGGGACTCTGTGCCACTTAGTCTTGCTAAACTCTACTAGACCAGAAATCCTCCACCCCGCTCAGTGTAAGCTGAAGTCAAATAGTGCAATGTCTCTTCACTAACCCGTTTTTTTGTAATAAAATACTGCTCCAAAAATTAAAGGGAACACCTAAATCATACATTGGATTTTGATGAATAAATTGTTCAGTAAAAAACTTGACGAATGCACATTGTGTAATATGATTTGTGAAAAAAATCTGAAAATCTGTGTGAAAATTTGAAATCATAACGTATTCGACGTTGTGTGGATTTAATCACAGCAACACACGTCATTCAAAAGTGTGTATGGCCACCATGTGCTTGTATGCACTCCTGATAACATCTTGGCATACATCTGATGAGTCAGCAGATGGTGTTCAGGGGCTCTCCTCCCAGACAGGATTTAGGGCATCAGTAAGCTCTTGGACTGATCTGTGGTAGTAATGAAATGTGAAGAGCAGTCAGGAGTATCAATGCCTTCATCGTCCAAGAACTGTCTGCACAATGAGATTGTTCATTGTCCTGACTAAGTCTGACAATTTGTCTGAGGATTACATCCCAGTGTTAGTCAGATACTGTTGACTATCGCATAGACGTCTTTGTGGTCCTTCAGACATATGCCTCCCCAGACCATCACCAGCCCCCCACCTAACCGGCTGTGCTGTTACAGGTAAAACAGGGTGGTATGACCAAAATTTTATATTTTTGTTAAGTTATAACGCTATTGTTTCACCATGCATGAGTTGGTGTTAGTCATATTGTCTTTGATTGAGAGAAAAGCGCCAGATCACAACCAAAGTCATTCGAGTTACCTTTTCCTATACAAAAGGTCGATACAGGTACTAATTTAACAACCTTAATGTTGTTACCTGACTATATTTCTTTGACTAAATGATTTTGCATTTTCAATTCTCCTGCTCTCCAAATCTCGCACAGCAGGATTCTCTGTATCTGCACCAATGGCGCCGAATGCAAAATAGAACTTTGGGGCCCTCTATTACAGACAATAATACTGAATAATTGTTCACGCATGCAATTTTTAGCAATATATACAACATGCAGTACACAAAACCTCACACCACCAGTGTTGTTTTCATAGTATTATTACTGAAATGGTGGTAAATTCAGCTGCAAGTGTTGCCCGAGGTTGATTTTCATGTACTATTCAAAGTGATATATCACTAACTGGGATACTGCATGTCATAGACCACTATAGGTAATAAAATGAACCAACATAAAATGCATTTTCTGTAAACACTACAACTGCTTTATTACTGCTGATGACAGTGACTGACTTGTCAAATGCCTCCAGCCTTTTTTATTTTCTTTCAAAAAAGCGAATAATACAGAGCTAGCGACTTTTTTGTCATTGTTATTGGAGACTCATGGAGACAAAGACGTAAAAAAACGTATCACTCGTAATTTTCTTAACAAGCAGCGAGTGCTGCTGTGGGCTCCTCCAACCAACATAAAGCACTCTTAGGACAGACCTGGTGTAGCAGTCTCTCCCAGCTGCTTTCAGAGCAGGAGATGTTCACCCCTAAGCATCTGGACTGCTTGTGACACACTTCTAGGCGGATCACATAACCAAACCAGACATATAATAAACTAAACCAAAAATACATTAATTAACTAATGAATAAATAAGAAACTTTGCCAGAGTGTCTCTTTTGGATCAGTTTTACCAGCTCCAAGCCCAGATAAAGGAAGAGAGTTTGAATTATGACATATGAAGGGGTGGATTTAAAGGGTTTAAATTCCTTGTATCGCTCTAAAACAAGAGCTCCCTGTGGTGTAGGTTAGCCTGAGCGGCGATGGATAAGAGGCAGACTCAGAGAACTCCCACAGATTAACCAAAGAAAAGCGCATTTATTTACAGGTGCGAATTCCAAACGTATTTACAAAAATGATAAAACACAAAGTGAACGAAAGATCTGGTCTGTACACGCTGCTGCACTGTGGATTTGTATCGATCTCTCAGAAGTTATTTTATGTCATCAGTTCCTCATCCCATGATCATCTTATCTGTTGCGCTACTCTGAAACCTCTGCTTAAATAGGGCAGTCACTCTGGATCAACCTCTGTTTGGTGGAACCATTTCTGATCCAGGGTGAACGCTTCAGTTTCTAAAAGGCAGAACATGATTAACTCCAACTTCTCTTAATACATATGGAGTAAAATAATAACATTTAAATTAACTAGTCTAATTTCAAATCACTTCTAGATATCTACTACTACTATATCAATCTAAACTAATAAATAGGTGGGCTCAATCTTCCCCCTCTCTTTGGAACTCTTCTATTGACCCTCTGATGATGTCACTAAGGTTTTAAAACAGGAAGGCATTGTGGCCTTCCTCCTTTTGTCTCTTGGACGCATGCTGTAAGTATACTTGACATCAAACAATTTAAATTATAACAAATACTTTTTAATTTAATAAACAATCAATTTAAATAATACTGGTGTGTGTTTGACTTTGTTTCTGTAATCTGGTAACTTACTAACACAAACAAACCCGGGATAGTGAGTGAAGCAAAGTTCCACACATATCTGACCTCAAGTTAAACTGTAACCAAATTAAATAAATGTGAATGGACAAATAAACTGGAGACAAATGTGATGTAATCTCACCCACTTTGTCACACTCCCTAAATCAATTTGCATAGGGCCCCGAGAGACCTGCCAGCAAGGACACATTTTACTGAGGAGCTGGGGATATCACTAAGTGAAAGCAAACTGAATGTTCATATGTAGTAATTCAAGCCTGGTCAACTTTAGGTAGACAATGTGTTGTTAGTTTCAATCAAAGAATAACACACAACACAGGAGAGACTAACAACAAAGCAACCAACAAGCTGTGTTTGTATTTCAGGCGTTCTGCACACCACATTGTATACTGTAGGCCTGAGGGTGTCTATCTCACCCTCCATATAAAACAGCAGCATACTAAGTGCTAAGAGCTTTAATTCAACTGACTGGAGGCTTAACTGGGCAAACGAGGCGGTTCAATAAAAGCATATGGAACTATAGATTTGTGAAAGCCCTTGGAGCAGCATAGCTTGTGGAGTGAGAATGAGAAATACCAGGAAAACCAAAACCCTGTTTTCTACTAGAGGAGGAAAATGAAGAATAGTAACTAATTTGGAGGGTGTGAAGGCCTGTGAGTCACAGGCCAGCAGGTTCATTCAGCTGACATAAAAGAACCGAACCAAATCAAATCAATAAACATACCACAGTAGTTCTCATAAAGCCAACACTGATGTGTTTTTTTTAACATTGTACAGCCTCTCACCAACATGTACTTTTGCATCATGCGTCACCACGGATTTGTCAGCCGAGTCTTTTGATTACCCTGGTAAATGGTTGTTCTGTACTCGATGGTTGTATTGCTTTTTTATTAAACTTGCAGATTAATGTATTTGCAAGTTTGTTTTCCTAAAACACTGTATAGAACAAAATGAATATGAAATAATGCTTTTTCAAAGCCAACCACATACACTAGGCTTTGCAAATTATGAAAAGTAATGTACTCAATACAATATGTGATTTGCGGGAGTGAAAGACACAATTAAGAAAATTATTTTCTGTGCACTTCAACTACTGTATGCTGTCCTCATGGGTCTTTAAATGCAAATAGTACAAAACAGATGAACAAATGTAGTATTTGTTTAACTTAGAACACATAGATCTGTTATTTTGCCAAGTTATAGTGGATGTTCCTCATAGTCATGTAATGTTGTCTGTAGAGAGGTAGGTGGTTTGAGAGTGTAGATAGTGGTTAGGCTCAATACTTCTGTTCTGTCAGTGTGTTTTGTAAAGGTAAACTAAGGCGAGCCATTAGGAGTGACTACTCACGACCATAATGCATTGCTCTCAGGCAAATAAATTGCCCATTAGGCGGGTATTTTAGAGGTTGAACAGTAACTAGGTTTAGAGACAGCTGCCTCCCTTACATAGACACCCTGTAGGGACGACTGAGATCATAGCTCGGTAGAGGTGCCTCAGACATAAATTTTGCCTCCTCTTTGTGCATTAACACAAAAATCAGCTGGCAGGATGGAAGCATCTTTTGTCCATTTGACACGTTAAAGACAAATTCAAAGATGTCCTGTGTTGTGAAAGAGCAGAGGGTTATAAAGCTATCTCTGAATTTGTCTGGAGGATATTTTTTTCCCCACATTTGGAGGGGTTTCTGTCTCAGAGGCTGCTTTGAACACATTTGTAGCAGTTCATTCTGTAATCTATCAGTACATGCCGTGGAGCAGCACACCCTGTGGCTTGGCATTAGCATACTGTTGGGTTACTTTGCTCATGTTGTACAAGAAAACAAAGGCACTTGGAGATGGGGAGAGAGAATCACGGGGAGCGAGCTCAGAAACAAGTAGCTAAAGTCTCAACCTTCACAAGCATAACATCTTGCCTGTATTCCCACAAAGACTTAGCCTATGCTAGTTATTATTTACGATGGGTGAATTTATGGAATCATTTCTGTGAGGGAAGGTTACTTAGTTCCTCAAGGTGAAAATGGATCCATTTAGCACTTAATGAATCGGGCTTGGGCCTCTCCCCCATATATCAGCATGTTATTAAGACATTTTAAAATCCCATTATAGTGTTTCTCCTTGAACATGTCATGCTTTTATTGGGCTGCCTTGCCTTTAATTTGACCTCTTCTGACCCGATGTGGAGTTGAAAAAGACACACAACAGGATGATTGAGCAAAGTTAATTTCAGATCCATCTTCACTGGAATGTCTGGTGTTGACAAATCTTTTAAACCAAAAAACATAAGCTTTAATAACAGCTAAAAAGTATTTAGTGTTCATAGTTATGTGACATGTTCCAGGAGTCTTGTTAGAAATTTGTGTCACTTTTAATTCCAGATTTATTAGAATGTATGTGTTTTATATTATTACAAGTCTATTTGTTTTAAGCTGAATCAAATGGGGACAATAACTGAACATAAATACTTTGTACGTCTGCTTATCTATAATGTGTCTATATTTTTATTAGGTTAATATGTCTAACTTACAATTGGCCCTAGAATTCATGTGGGTATGTACAGATATAAATAAAAACAAGGATATACCAAAGAACAAACAAAAAGGAATTTGCTGCATTTTCTCTTTGTATGAACATTTCTATTTGCTGCATTTTGTAATCACCAATGTGTTTCACTTTGTGTTTTGTGATTTTCAGCGAGTTTCCTTTTTGCTCATGCTTTTATATTTGTACATATGTGCTTCTTCTCTAGGGGCCACCATAGTAAATATTGTATATCACATCCTTCAAAGTTTTCCTCCAAACAAATCAGACACAGGTCTGGTAAAATTGTTCATCTTGAACAACAATAATCACAAAAGACGGAGGTAAAATTGAGCCTTGAAGGAAGCGTGACACAAAGACTGTGATGACAGAGGCATCTAATCCAAGCAATGCCATTCTTATCAGGGTCCAGTGGATTAGAGGGAGCCTCCTAACCAGAAAATTCTTCCCAGCCAGACACTCCACAGCCCAAGGGCCTGGATCAATAGGCCTGCATTGATCTCTTTTCTCCTGTGGCTGGATTCACTTTTATTAGGACAGCTCAGCCTGTCTCACTTAGAAGCACACATGTGGGCCGCAACCTTTCCATGTTCCTGCTATGAAAAACCACAAATACAAATGGACAGAGAGACATACTGTATACGCAGACATCCTATTTTATCTGTGAACAAGGGCTGAGGTTGTTTTGTTTACACTGAATAATTGCAAGTATCGCAGAACAGCTATTAGTATGGGGAGAGCGCCTTGACTCCTCTGGTTTGTGGCCTCCTGTTGTAGTAACGACAGCTCGCTCTAACCCCCGTCTTCTTTCTCCTCCAGATGACTCGCCCCATCCAGGTGAAACCAGCTGACAGCGAGAGCCGTGGAGGTAGTTGTCTTCTTTTCTTCATCACTTATTCATGTCTTATTTTCATCTGCCATCATTGCTCCCACCTGTTCCAGTGCTGTCAGCGTAACGCTTCTGTCAGTTATCTAGCATTTCTATGCTAGCTCACTTACCTAGTTGTGGGAATGAGATAACTGTGCAGAAAGTTTATGTTGATATCTGTCTCAGTTTGTGGCAAAGAAACACATTTTGGTGTCATCTCATTATCTCATCTAATCTCATCTCATAATGTGCATCATATTTAATTTGTTACTGGTCCACATCCAAAGGGTTTGTGCAGTGGTGCTCTTGTGGCCCACTTTTGCCCTTGTACTGGTTGTAATTGATTAGGGAGTCCGTGTTATTGAAAGGATGTAGGCTGTGGTGGGCCGTCCTGCTGCCACGCTCTCTTTTCTTGCCAAGTACATTATCATTGCGCTGTAAATTAGATAGTGATTATGCTCAATATTGGGACCATGTCTGTTTTAAAGCCCCATTAAAACACGCACTGCTTTTTCTGTGTGCGTAGAGTAAAGGGTATGGAGGGTGGGAAAAATGATGCAGGAGCACGTACGGCTTGCCAAACAATCAATAAAGTTGCACGGTTCCTGCCAAGATCCTCATTACTTGGCCTTAATTCTGTCATCTTTGATCTCTTCCATTTTTGGAGGCTTTCATTCACTCGCTGCCTATCTGCATTTATGTTAATGCGATGAGGAGGCATTGTTCTAGTTAGTGGCAGAGACAATAAACCTTGCTGAATTTTTTTTTTTGTGCATCTCAAGCTCAAGTGTCACCCAATAACAAAGCAAGTGCCTTTTTGTCATTTAAAGGAGAAACACAGTGTGGAAGGGGAGAAAGGGATTTGAAAGTGAAAAACAGACAGGGAGAGAAAATGCACAAATGATGCCAACTGCATCTAGCTACCATGCTGCACTTCTGAGGCTTTACCTAAAAACCTCTGCTTGTTATGGGTGAATTAGGATGGCTGGCCACTTGGCTGCCTGTCAGAGGCACACAATCTTCAAAGGACACCATAACTCCCTGAGATGAATGGAAGAAAGGCCAATAAAGATTACTGTCAGTCGTCAGTTCTGACTTTCTTTCTTTCTTTCTTTCTTTCTTTCTCTCTTTCTTTCTTTCTTTCTTTCTGTCTTTCTGTCTTTCTTTCTCCATCTCTCCACCATTCATTGAGAGCTTTAGAGTGGTAAGACAAGTGAAAGGGTCTTGTGCTGTCAAGATTGATGTCTCCTATAGCTCCATTGATTTTGCCATTGTAGTGCTGTGTGTCCACATTAACAATGACACTCAACTGTCTCTTTACTTGGTTGTGAGTGGCTGGTTTTAGAGCTCCCAGGGCACTCTGGTCAGCACTGGGTCCTCTTATTGGCCAGCTGTGGGGACCCTACTAAGGAACAAATGAGTACTGAAACAGACCTGAGAGTTGCACATCACCTTAAATGAACAGGTCAGAGTGGTGCCACATGGGCAATCAAACACTAGCTTGACTTAAACAGGTTAGGAGGTACAAGAGAAAGGGGGAGAACATGAATCTGCAGGGTGAAAAGCATCTGGTCTTCATTTTTAAATATCCTATTCTCCTGTTTCTAATCGGCTGGCCTCATTTTTTATATCTTAATTATTGGCAAAGGCAATTTGGGTTTCTCCCCATGTCTGATTCCATCCAGTGGCCCCAACTACAATTAGTTGATGCTTCTCCGTGACCTACTTCTACCAGCCTTTGTTTCTTATTTGCTGTGAAATATAAAAGAAACCATTTCATTGTGCTGAATTTCCAGGGCCTTGTAATTATTACTGTTCTTATTTCACACTGTCAAAATCACCAAGATTACATTTTAGTTATTTTGATCCTTACTTGCCTGCTGTTGCCAGAATCCAGATTAATAGCACAGCATGGTGCACAGGAGCTTGAGGAGCGTATACAGAAAGAATATATTAATTAACTTTTGAGTGCAGTGGAGGGAGGGACACCAGGGACAGACTCAGTCTGGCCTGCACTCTCAGGGGCCACACTGTAAGTCCAATAGGGGGCACGTAGTCCTCAGTGCACACAGTCACAGTACAACACACAGTCATACTAATTAGTCCCTTAATCTCATTATGGGGAGGACAGTTCAGATCACCTGCACCAGGTTGTCCATCCATTAGGGAAGGACCTGTTGCGGTGGTTTTATGCCTGCTGGAACTCTTGCTGTTATTAAGATTTAGAGGCCGAGCCTAGAACAGTGTACTCTCTATGGATACTGTTACAGTGAAAAACGGAGAGTGCCTGCCCGCAATCCTAAAGCACGAAGACAGCATAACACATTCTTCCAACTATGTCTTTTAAATATTTGATGCCTCATGGACATTCAGAAAATTCATTTTCTGATATAAGATCTTTTTAACTTTCACCTTGTTGAACACAAAGAACAAACTAGTCAAATTACAGGACATCCATCCGCTGGGTTCCTTTGGTAAAGCCATATCAATAAACTAAAGAAAATAAAGCGAAACATGCTGTAGAGTGAATCCATCCAAACACTCAGTCAGCCCCTGCTGCAGCTTAACAAAGACACACTGTGAAATGAATATTAATGGCCAATCACCTACCTAATCTAGCAGAACCGCGGCAGTTACCGATTGAGCCACCAGCACCGCGAATGTCTCCGTCACTGATGACGCAGACTGTGCTGGGATGTTTCTGCAGGGGCGATGTTTAAAGAGGCGCAGTGCGGAGGCAGCGGGGACCTGTCTCTCTTGTTTTCTCTTCACAGGTCTCTGATATGAAATTGATTGATTTTCCATCACACGTGGCACTGATGACTGGCAGTGTCTATTGCTGATATTTCATTTTTGAAGGGCTGTTCAGCGCCTCCTTAGAGGGCTTGGCATCCTTACACAGGATAAATCAGCTCTAACCACTTTGATTTGATCCTACACCCTTTACCAGCAGCACTCCCGTTAGTGTTTCACCATCACTCGCTGCCCTCCATTTTTCACCTGCTGGTATTTCATTACATTTTTTTTATTTTGTGTATATTTCTTGTTCACCTTCAAAGAGTTGTCATGCTGTATTTTTTTGATCATGCGTGGCTCTTGTTCCCCCATCCTAACCCACTGGTAAAGTTTCGAACTCAAACATTGTCCAGAAATTAGAGCAAGAGCAGACTAGCTGTCAGCTGCAGCTCAGTTGGTGTTGTAGCAGGACTGCCTGGCACAGCTAGAGCTACAGCCCACTGAGGAGACCTGGATTGGAAACAGGCTCTGGCATTATCAAGACAGGCCTGCCACCCACACACAAACACCCACACAGAGAGGACAAACAGACAAGCACATACATGCACATACAGTGCAGCCCCGACGAGCACACATAAACGGTCTGCCTTGCTCTCTCATGCAAACACACAGCGGGATGTTACGTGTACATGTGCGCACACACACGGGTCCAGTATAGGTTACATATTTACAAACAGAAGTACTCGTAGCGTAAATGAAATGGGTCAATCTTCTCTCCGTGTACTGTCTTATGCGTTGTGGACGGCGCATTAGTCTTGCGTAGTGTGTGTGTGTGTTTAATCCAACTGAATGGCAATAAAAAGGTTTGCTGCAGTTCACTGAGAGAGTGTGACAGAGAGAGACAGAGATATGTTGAATGGAAAGGACAAAGAAGAAAGAAAGAAAGATCGGGGATGGAGATGGAGAGGGCAGGGCCGCAGCCCGTTTTTTGTGATTTTTGAATTTATCTGGTGTAGAAGACAGAAAGCAGAGCGGTATATGTATTAAACATCAGTGGTGTTCTGCTTTTCCTTACTATAGAGACGAGCTCCTCGTGTCAGAGAAGCTCAGTAATGAACTAAGCGGGAAGGCCTGTGAGCCCCCCGGATCCCCTTTGAAAAGAGAGGAAGAGTGAAGGCGAGAATGAGCGGAGGTTGGTGAGAGTACAGGTGAAACAAGAGAATTTGATGTGAGACAATTCGGAGTGGTAGCAATGGCAAAACAAGCCGCCGAACAGTTTCCCTATGGAGGGAAGAAAACTATAGATGATGGCTGTAAGTGCGCTCGCCTGGCCACGAATAACAGGGAGCGTGTTCAGATGTTTTTTTGGATCAGGGTAAGCTAATCCAATGGTAAGGCCAGCTGTGGGTCACACTCCTCGTTCCAATCCACTTTGGTGCTCTTACACAAACAATACTGATACACAGCTCTTTGCGAGGCAAGGGTTCCGTCAGCTAAGTCCACCAAGCTGGGCTGCGATGTTCGGGTCACTCTGCCTGTAAGCTCACGAATTTACTCTCACATCTGCACGGTTTGTTTGTGTTTCGGGTTGACAGACGGGAGGAGAGAAACCAGGAGAGCAACAGACAAACAGAGAGAGAGAGAGATAAAGATGATGAAATAATTTCTTTAGGGATGCGCTTTGCTCCTGAGGGTCTGAATGTGCTGAGGTTGTAGGAGTAATGCAGAGTCAGTGGAAGACGTAGATCACAACAATTCGCTAATACACTGGGTAGGTGGAGATCAATTAGCCTTATCTAACAAACTACTAATGATAACACCAATGCAAAACTTGCTGACGGGACAAAGAGACAGAACGCAGAGTGATGACGTAATGAGTTTAGCTAGTTGAAAGATACAATATTTCTGCAAACACACAGTCTCGCACTCTTTCCCACAAAATGCGCTATTCCAACATCTGCGGTACACACATACAGAACATGCATTCACACACACACACTCGTTGTGATAGTCTCGTAGCGTAGGCGGATCAGCAAAGGTTACTGTTGGACACAGAATGGAAAGGTCAGAAATCATGTTTAGTTTTCCTGGGGCCGGGAGGTAATTCCAGCCAGCAGATTGTGTTCAGACGAGCAAGCAGGCAGGGCAGCCCAGTGGTGGAGATGCTCATGCAGAAGGAAGCGAGGCGGGGATGGGGACAAGGTTATCCAGTCAGCCACTGCCTCTCAGCCCCTCCGCTGTCACCCTTAATAACACCCTCTCCCTTATCACCGCAACAATCACCTTGAGAAACAAACTTGTCTTCTTTCAGAGAAGGGTGGCGATGGGGGAAGAGACGGCCCCCATATGCATCTGGTCTGCCACTCTCATTACAGCACCTCGAGCTCTTTGAGGACAGACAGACTGCAGATCAATTTAGCTCTCAGTTCTCACACTTTAACGTTCTTTCATGTTGCACTTTCCTGATGATGTGCTAGTTTGTTTTTTTTCGATATATATGCAACCTAACGCTGAGGACTACTGTGCAGTACGAGTACAAATAAAATACGAGGAGGTGAGGATTCCTAAACTTTTAATTGCGTGTTATTTTTTAACTGTCAGTCACACTTTCCTGTCCATTTAATAGGCACCTGTCCATCAGGTCTTTGTGAACCTTTAGGAATGGCATGTTTAATCTCACAATGCGATTACACACGTCATATAATCCTTAGAATCCATACAGGCCTGGCCAGTGCACGGATAACAAAGTTGACCTTTTAAGAGTTGGCCTTATTTACCCTTTAATTTTTAATAACTACTCACTTAAAACGTGCTTCATACATCAGACCATACATTATGAGCAAAGCAGTGCTCAGAGTGGATTTTTGAGTTTTAGAAAAAGTGAAATTCATTCTGCTGTATGTTTCACTATTCGCTTCATCATACATTTGTTAATTGAAAACATAAACTCACATTCCTATTAACTGTGACCTGCTGATGTGAAATCGTCTGGCGTGCTGGATGTGCCCACAGTGTAAGCAGGTAATGGCAGCTGAAGCCCATACCTGTGGGCTGATAAACTAGAGTGTGTGTGTGTGTGCTCTCTGTGGACTCCGTGCTCTGTGATTGCAGTGGAGCTGGAGGAGGCCAGGCGAGGGTTCTGATTGGAGGGCAGAGTCTGTGCATCCTCTGCCAAATCACTGCAATCACCCGTTTGCTCCTTCTCTTTGCTTTAATGACACTACTTCATAAGGACCCAGGCTCATCAACCAACCTGCCACACACACACACCTACACACAGACACACACAAACACACGCACACTGAGGTCAGACCCGGCAGATTGGGCTGGGCGTGGCGGGCCTCAGAACAGGGAGAAGAGGTCCACCAGCAGATGGGTGGAGATTTAAGCAGACGAGAGACACATGCACACAACCAAATACACACATAGACATTCATACAGTCATATATATATATATATATATATATATATATATATATATATATACACACACTCATACATCAGAGATTCAAGCTTAACTTCACAATTTTGGTAGAGTTATTCTGGATTCCTAAAGTCTGCATTTACAGACTACTGCTAACAAAGAGTATTTATACAGGCATCACTTATCATTGGTTTAGATTTTTTCTTTCAGGCCCACACTGCTAGACTTACGTTTTCCCCCTCCCCTCTTCACTGTCTGGCTTCTTCCCAGTGCTGAATTCTCTGCCCCAATTTTGTGAGATCTTTGCTCCCTACAGCCCACGTGGAAAGAAAATGTCCCGTTTGTGCACTGAAAGAGGACAAATACTATCAGGAGCTGTGGTGTATACAAACACGGACGAGAGATCAACAAAAACAATCTCATGCACAAACACTTGCCCATTTGAATAAACACGCAGATACTCGTAATCAGATATGCGCTCATGAACACAAGACGTAATTCAGTTGATAGTCGTTGAGAGCTAATAGCTGACTATGTCTAATTAATCGCTTTACAGTATTTATAAGGTGTGAAGTATTTACACAGTCGTATGATGTTGGTGCGTGTGTGTGAACCGAAATATATTCTTTCCAGATCGTTGTCATTTTATTTCTCTGTGGTTGCTGTTATATGAAAATGACCTTGGATCCATCATGACTGTGGACATGAAAAGAGCATGAGTGACAAACAGAAAATGAGAAACACAGCAAACACCCGAGAATGAATGGCGGGGACAATAAGTGAGACGGGGAGGAAGAAAATGCGCGTTTTTCACCTCAGAATGTGCACAGAAAAGAAATGTCTTTGAAGTATCTAACTCAGAAAAAATGTAATGCAGTCACTTTACTATACAAATGTTTGTGAAGGCCTTCAGTATGGAAAAACCTCCAGCCGTGCAGAACAACGCCAGCTCACGTATGGTTTAATATATACATGTTTTGCACATTATTTGCATGCAGTGATGACCGTAATTTATTTATGCTCTGCAGATATAAAGTCGTTTTCAAAACAGAACTCGAGCAAAATAAGAAACTAATATATAGAGAAAACAATCAGGTGTAAAATTAGATCTGTATTTATATTTGATATCTATAACTCAGATAGCTCCCCGCGTCTGTTCTTCCAATCTAACCTCTCCTTATCTCTAAATTTCCATCTCAGCGTATTAACTCTGTTGGCCTCTCCTATCATCCTCTGTCATTCTCACTGTCAGTCCACGCCATTCACTTAAATCACCGCGTCATGCTGCCATTGGACTGGAAAGGACACCTGCTCAGTGCATTAAACAGAGATTAGCACTCCTGCCTCCAAAAAAAAGAAAAAAAGAAATATAGTAGTTAGTAGAATCTGTTAAAAATTCTTCTGTGTATTGTTATACTTTAGTGTGTGACTTAAGCTGTGGCAGCTATCAAAGCAATGAGAACAGACAAGGACATGGGGATGGCGAGGAACAGCACGAGCATGACGTGCCTGTGATGCACCATTAAGGAATGCCAACGTTGGTTCAGTGGGCACCGTAAAGAGGCTTTTAAATTACGCCCAGCCACGTCTCACCTGCCTTTACCATTTCACTTGCGTAGACGATGAATAGGGCTGCGAACAGGCACGCACTGTGACACACAGTCCCGTGATTACCCACCCGCCCACTCCCCGTCCACCGTCTTTCCACCCATCTGCCAGTCAAACGAGCACAGAGGTAATGGAGAGAGAAGCAGTCATTCCGGGGCTGTAAAACTGTAGCAGTCAAAAAGATGATTGGGGTAACCTTTGCTTTGGTGCATGAAGGAAGGAGGAGTGTTTTAGAATTATTCACAAGTATTTGTGTGTGTGAGAGAGAGAGAGGGAGGGAGTGTGTATCCCTGACTGAGTCATTATTACAGCGGTACATGTGTTGATGTGGCTGTGCTCTGACTGCCCCGATCATGCTGTGGTACACGGTAGTTTGTAATCTGAGTTTTTCTTTTCATTTCTCTTATATTCTTTTTCTCTTGCTTGATCCTTCTTACAGTGCTGGGTTTAACCTATTCCCTAATGCAAGCTTTGTTGGCCTTTTCTTTCCTTTATTCTTTTCCTTGCTCTGTTGGCTTTCCCCCTTGGCCCCCCTCTCATTGATGAGTCTATCAAGTGAACTGGCATTGTCAAGGATGATTGGGGAATGGTTCTCTGTGCACAAAAGTTAAGAAGCGTATCCCCAGACACTTAGGTTCCTAGGGTCTTGTAGCCAGGTACAAACAAAGTCCTTCCAGAATTCCCTCTTTGTAATAAACATGAAGAGGGTCACTGCTAAAGAATACAAAGACAGCAGAGATTGCACTGGCTTAGAAGTAGAAGGGAAAATGAGGCTTCAGATAACAGCTGTACCTTTGGCAGTGAAAACTCTGACCTGACACTTGAACCAATTTTATAGGATGTGATCTTCAAAGACCACTTTGATAGTGAAGGGTGTTATTGGGGGAGTTCTGGGAGGTCAGTCTACCTTTTCATTGTAGATTAGCTACTGAGCTGGATTTAAACTAATGACAGAGACAGGGCAGTGTCTAGATAAGGAAGAGATCCCCATCTGGAGCAGGTGTTGTTCCTGTGCACTAACAGCAGATACTAACGAGTAGAGTCAAATGTATTTATCATTATGATATCTCACATTTTCCTCACATCCTCGGTATCTCACTACAGCAATAAACCTGTCACAAAACCCCAAACATGACACATCATTGGTTGAAATATAAATAAGCCCATCCGTTGCCCATTGATTTTCCTACCATTAGGGAAGCGAAAGGCTCGGCTGTTGTTGATGTGGAAGATATTGTGGGTCAATATTGTGTTGCTCTTAAAAGCCAGTGGAGATTTTTAAAGAATTCGGTTGGGGCAAGGAACAGAGGCCATGCCGCAACGCTAATATTAAGAAAATTTCTCGACTGGTTCAGGGACAGCTGCGTGGCGTTTATGTTATCAGGGAATCAGGGAGCAGTGCAGGAACAACGTGCTTTAGGGAAAGGTACAGCCCTCGACAGCTGCCTGCCTGGACTGCTGGCACACATCAGCCTAATATGCTGAACTGGAAGCAGGGATTGATTCCTGAATGTTAAAGTGAAACCTCGAAGCACTGCTGTGGCCGCCTTCCTCCAACAGCTGGAGTAAGGCGGAATCTGATCAGGTCTCTTAATCTGTGGTAGCGGCAACATGTTAAATCTGATGCTATCAAGTGAACGACAGGAAGACTGTAACTTTTGGCTGTAACAATAGTTGGTACGACAAATGGCACGAAGAGATGCTTCCTTTTCCGAGGTCAAGGAGGGACTGGAGGTTGAAATGCTGAGGCATGTCAAAATCTCTGCTGGCTGTCAGGCTCTATGAATAGAAGTCATCTTGTTTCCTACTATCCCCTCACTCTCCCTCCTTCCCTTCACCCTTCTGTTATTTTAGGGATCTATTCTTGGCCTCCCAATGTGTACAATCTGAATTATTTATCCAGAGAAATGGGATCCCTGCACAACACTGAAACAGGATTTTATTTGTACCATTTGATTTCATTAAAATTAACAAAGTGCAGATCCTGCTGTGATAATTTTGCCACGCTGCCACCTGCAATTGTGAGACGATACAATCTTTTATTTATCTAGTTTTCAAAATACATCTCCTTTCTGATTTTTACGATGGTAATTCTTGTCTCGTTTAATTAGTTTGTTTCCAAAATAATCCAAAGAGCACTGTAATAAAAATCTAACACACTTAAGTTTTGTTTTGTACATGTAATAGCAGAACACAGCTTTGGGAATGAGCTTATTTACGCAACCTTTGACATGATATAGAGAACATAGAGTGAGTATTTATGGGAAATACGCATTCTATCCTGCTACTAAGACACTTTATAATATCTTTTCTGTCTTTATTGCACACGGCGAAGGCTAGTTGTTTTCTGTACATTCTTATCTCCTCCGACATCAAACAGAATATAAAAGCACCACAAACAGTCCACAAAAGCCCCAATTTCAGTGTGAAATGAACGTGATCTAAAACAGCACAGTGGAAACCAAGGGTGCCTGTCAAAATCCCGCACTGTCTGACCAGTGTGTCTATGAAATCCATTCTGTGCTCGTGCAGGCATGTCAAGCTGCCATGTCTTCTGTCTGGATGACATTAATGAAAGGTGAAAGAGGGAATAATCAAAGATCACAGTACTTTACCCTTGATACAGATGCATGTTTGCACGCTGCTGGCAGGAGAGATCTCCACTCAGCTCTGATCTGACATTAGGATTCAATGCAACGTGTCTCTCTCCAGTTCACTCATCTTGCTTTCTCTCTCGCTCCCTCGGTGGCCCACACTCCTCCCACCTACCTTTGTCCACTCAGCCTGGCTGCAGCTAAAGGGTAAATGTAGCTCAGGGGAAGCACCCTACCTCCACCACATGGTCCCGGGGCCTACCATGTGACCTGGACCTCCCAACATCTTGCTCTCACTCTTCCCATCCTCGTCTTTGCCTTTTTCTCTGCAACACATTTATTTTTCTCTATCCACCTCTGTGACCTCTTTCAGGGAGACTCACAGAACAAACTTCTGAGAGTGAATGGTTTCTCAGCCAAACATGGCCTAGTTCAAAAGTTCACCCAATTTTGCTGAATATTACTGTTGACTTTTTCTATACACAGAACAGAACATGTATGAATTATGCATCTGAAGGCAGTAAATGCTGCAGTTACAATTCACTCTTACCTACAGATGTTTACAGCCATGAAAAATCAAGGCAAAAGGCAAAATCAACATTAAAGAACAATAAGAAAAGCTTCATTGAAATTTATTACACTGTAACTTCCTGAGAAACCATGAATACACAAACTATTGTTTAATAGTTTAATAAAAGCAATGTCAAATGTAATATAACCTAATACGATTCTTTCCACACACACATGCACCTGTTTCAGCACACCACGATCGACACACATTGTTGATTCAAGTTATGAACAGGGTTGCTTTTTTTGCAGCCCCCTTGTGTCACATGTTTTTGCAGACTAGATATCCACTGAAGACAACCTCACATGTGTTTTTTGGTATACCCAAAGTAATTTCACCCTGCTGATTTTGATATGCTTTTTGGGGGTTTGGACTAGTGATATCTGCCTCTCTTCTCTTGCCATTTCCTCATTTGCTGCATGTGCGTGCGGTGCCCAACACTGAGTCTGACAGGCACTTGCAGATTAGATTCTCTGTTTGGTTGCGCTGTTTTTATTCCCAATACCAGTAATAAGCAAAGGTACATGGTATGATAACCATCGGCTTTTATACCATGAAACCAGGATACTGCTGCAGCCCTAGTGCAGACAACAGCAGGTGTTCTTTGAATATTTCTGTCTAAGGGTCTTGATGGACTGTGTGTATGTTGTTCTGTGTGGGTCCGTCTGCTAGTATGTGTTTGTGTGTGTCTAGCTGAGGCTGAATGGCACCTTTCAGAGTGAGGGTGAGACCATGTGGTCTGCACTGACTACTTTGGAAAGAGGCAGGAGGGCCCAGCTGGTTCAGGGAGGAGAGCTCTGAGTAGCCAAGGCAGCCTCACTCCCTGCCAACTGACCAGATTCACACACAAACATGATCATATAGTGCAGGGAGAGGAAGACTACACATAGAAAAAAATGCTTCACATGCGACTTTCCATGCAATTAAAACGATTTATTTGACCCACCAGTGTTGTTTGGCTATGACTTGTTCAAATCATAGCAGTTTGTGGTTGTGTGTCTCAGCTGAGCTTGTGCAATGATACAAACAAAGACGTGTGAAGAACACATTCGGTCTTCCTGTTTACATAGGGAGAATGCTGTGTGCACCCACAGAGCTTACAGAGATTCAATCATTTCAACTGACCCGCAGCCAGGATTTGGTGAAAATAGCCGCCTACCTCCAACAAAATTGTCCAATATCCTTGAATGCAATGTGCAGGAAAAAAATCTTTATTTGTTGGCAGCCAGGTGCTGGCCCTGCAAATTATACATGACCACAGGTCCTATTGATTCTCTTTTGTTTTTCTCTGTCTGATAACACATTGTTAGAGGAAAGTTGGTTCAGTGGTCCCTCACAAATTGTTTTGTAAACACGGAGGTAAAAAGAACTATATACTAACCGTCTGTATTTCTCCTGGATTTAATTACGTTGAATGCTGTAGTTTAAAAAAAGGTTCAGCTATTTGTTTAACATTAAATAAAAGCAACTAATTGTTTTTAAGTTTTCCTTTTGGTTCTGTGAGACGAGGAAATTATTCCCATTTCGCTGTATTTACCCACATCTGCTACAGTACATCGGCAATAATAGTAAAGGTAATGGCTACTTCAAAATCTTTGACAGCAAACAATGGTTGCTGAAACAATACATACTTAAAATTTATTTCTCCTGGGTCGTAGCAGCTCTATTTATTCTGACCTCCATCCCGCCAATACGGTCCACTGGTTCTCTAGTGAAATCTGAAGTGTATCTCTAAATGGTGTGCAAGTGCTGCAAGACTCGCACAAATTAGCTGTGTTAAAGTATATGTATGCCGTCGATGGAGGGAGGCTCACTGGAGGCACTGTGCTGCTTATCTGAACAGTGGGAACGTGGACAGAATGATTAGGTAGTCTAACCACAGGCACCCACCCCCCTCTAGCCTGGCCATTTCACTACTTTTCTATACAGCAGTTTGTCTGCAAATAGTCTAAAGGGTAAGCCTACCCAGAGGCTATGTGTAAGTGGAGGGACAGCGGAGAGAAACAAGAGCTCTAAAAGGAATTTGTCATTTTAAACAAATTGGTTTGGAGAGAATCAAACTGAGCTTTTTTCCCCATTTAGGTCTAACTGTCAGAATGGACAAAAAAAACGCCCCGTCGTGAAGTGGGAGTGTTACTGCTTACCTGTAAAACCTATAAACCTGTGTGAGGACCTAACAGCGTGTGGTCCCCAGTTTCTCCATCAGAGAGCCAGCTTGGCATTCGGAGGGAGTAATTGGCTGGATAGGGTTTCAGCAGGCTTAGCCACCCTGCGTGCACAACAAAGCTGTCTGTCCCCATCCCTGAGTTGCTGCTCTGCTAGGCAGGAGTGTAGCCAGCTCAACTGCTGCCATGTCCCCTTCAAAGCCCACAAAAGAAGCTGAGGATGGCAGCAGCTGTTGTCCCAGGGGAGCAGAAGGAATTCAGGGCCTCTGGTCATTAGTGGGAACCAGTATGCTGGGACGAATCTGAGTCTTAGACAGCTGGGAGACCACTATCACACCTTATGCCTTCATTCCTCTGTCCATCCATTCGACCATCCCTGCCAAGACTCTTTCTGCATTTGCAACCTCCTTGGTTCTCATGCAAGACTAAGAAAGGTTCATTCCCATATGGCAGGTGTGGAGGGACAGAGAAAAGGGATTGTTGAGTGTGTTTTTGTGAAACTTTTGAATTAAAAATAATAATAAAAAAAGATTATAGTGGACTGTGGAAGAGGACGGTGCTTTAGTAGCTTTAGTCATTCTGTGGACAATTTAACATACATACATACATTGTTTACTTTTTAGTTCAGATGCAGAAGCAGGTTTATTAAGAAGTTTCTAATATTTTTATTCAAAGTGATGATGATGATGAATAATTAGTAGCAATTTTGATTTTTGGGTGGAAGAAAATGTTATTATTATTTTAAATAAGAATGAAGATAAATTTTGATGTTTGCCTCTTTGTTGTTTCTCTAGAGATCCTGTGTAGGGGTACGTATGTGTGTATCTGTGTTCTCAGCATGTTGTGATACCATCTGACTTATGAGTCATTGACATTTGGTCTGTACTGAGACACAAGTCTCCACTGAGTGAAGTGGAGAGAGTGTGTCCAGCTCTGTATGAATAATAATAAGAAGAATCCACTTTATTGTCATTGATACATTTCTGCATGTTACATAAATCTATTCTCTGCATTTGACCCAGAGCAGTGAGCAGCCACAGGCGGCGCTCGGGAGCCAGTGCTAAGTGTCTCGCTCAAGGACACGCCTGGTATGGGGGATGGGCTGAGTGCCTCAGCTGGGAATCGATCCTGCTATTCCTGCATCCCAGCTCTCTGCCTTAACCACTGACTACGAGGCCGCCTCTGTTACAGTGGGTGAACATCTGGAGGTGCTGTCAGCACTCACCTCTTTTTTATTATAGCTCTATATGTGAAAAATACATGCATAATACATTCCCCTCCATCAATGTTTATGTCAGTGTATACAATAAGGGGTAAAATAAGTATCAAGGGTATTAAATGTCATTTTTTAATATAAAATTAAAAATAATTAAACCACACTTTAAAAGAAAATATGGCACATGCCTTTTTAAAAGCACTTACTTTTTGCTTTTTTTTACAGTCAAGTAAAGATGAAGAAGTCAGAGCTCTGACTACTGCTGGATTAACCACACACGTAGGCCACAAGGAGAATAGTTTAGTGTCTTGAAGATATGCTATAAGCATAGTAAGACAACTTGTTATTAGCGCTGTGTTTCGTGTACCGTGACCCTCACGGTAACCCGCTGCTCTACAAACAGCAGTGGCCGAGGTCGGCGTGAATTCCTGTCAGATTCCGTGCAACAGCAAGGAGTCAACAGTGAGGCAGGAGTGCCGTTTTTATGTGGACGTTTTGATACTTTTGTTCCCACTGTGAGTCATTAAAGCTGATGATTGTACAACGGCCTTTGTGCAGCCCCAGAAGCACCCTGATTTTCAAACATTGTTCCATCACAGTGTTGCTGTAAGCTGATAATGTCTCTCTACGCACTGTTTCACAAGCTCAAAAGAGGCATGATCACAAAAATCTTCTTTATCCTAATTACCTAATAGCACTGAAGATGCAGAACATAGTAGGATTTTCTCTGGTCCATTATCTATCTTTGCAATACATTTTTAGTTTTTAGTCAACAAATTCTGCCAGAAGTAACAGCTGACACTGTTTGAACAAACTCCAGTGTATGTCATTTAATAGGGAGCACATAAATGTAATGTGATGCTGTATTGAACACTCCAGGCCTTGTGTGATGAACTGCTTCATGTAACTCTGCACACATGCCCAGGAGAGAACATTTACTTTTTCTTCCCCTTCATTTTGATCTGTTGGCTTTGCATGCATTGTTAAATGGGACTGATTGAAAGACCGTGGCCATTACTCACCACATTGCCTGGATGATTTCAGTGGTCTAACAAGTGCAAAGATGTCAAGCGGGAGCAGTAGGCTTACCTTGCTTCCCCCTGAGTCCATTAATCCTTTGGCTGTTGTCGTCCCTGCCTACACCGACCCACTGTCAGCAAACTGCTGTTTCCAGTCTTTTTCTCATTCTGTCTATTTATTTTGGGTCCAAGTCAACTCTCATCACCAACAAAATGTGATTGCAGGGAAAGAGCCAAGTAACTGTTTAGGCATATAGTCTCCCTTCGTAGTGTGAGAAGTGACTGAGTTGGTGTGGAAAATTCCTACTGTGTGTGTTTTCAGTGAAAAGGGAGGGTCGGAAAAGACGCAACTAGGAATGATAAAAGAAAACTCTGGTAGATGTTTACCACCATGACCTTCATGCAGCGCTGTGTCTTCAATAACATGTGAATCTTCAGAGACACATCCTCCTGCCACACGTCCCTATATGATATTAGACATAGAATTCTAGTGTGGTTATACTAATAAGAAGTAATGTGGTCTTTAATGAAAGTGGGGGGAAGATCACCTCCAAGTACCCTGCATGTCATGCAAACAGGTGAATCTAGTGTTCAAATCTAATATTCATGTTAAGAGTTAAGATGAAGCATAGTGAGCCAAAGGTTTCCCGTTATTTCTTTGTATTTTCTTGATCTAACTCCCTCTTTTTCTTAGCCTGTAATTTCCCCTGCTTCAACAGGATGTAGGAACACATCTTCATCCAGCAGTGAATCATGGGGAGTGAAGGGTGGTAGTGATATTGGGGGTAGACGGAGAACAGGGGGGGTGGAGTGTAGATTACCTTTGCAATTTCAGGAGCGAATGCAGCTTATAATGATCCGGGATGTTCCCAGGAAAGGTCAGCTGAAATTGCAACAAACGTAATTAGTAGCTTATCAATAATGCATCCACAGGTTCAGCGGGTGTGTTGTCTCAGTCTCTGTCTCTGTGTGTGTGTGTGTGCGTGTGTGATGATGCAGCATGCGTAGGCACATGTGAATGAGTGCACCTGCACACCTGCGTGGACCCAGAAATGACCAATGAGAGCTCTCGACTCAAGGGATCCTCATTCATATTAGGATTCAGATTCCCACTAATGAACTATACTACTCTACAGTAGTGTGGACTCACGACTGATGTAAAACTTCAATAGACATATCAATCACTAAGTCAATTACTATTGATCATAGTGTCAAAATGAGGGCCCATAAGTGGGGAAGAATATGAAAAAAGGGTATATTTTGCATGAAACATGCAGAAAATATTGGAATATTATGCAGAATCACTATTAGCGCTCACGTAATCACGACCTAATTACCTAGTAGTGGAATACATTCCCTTAAGCACCATCTACGGCCAGACACACACAGTATCATTGGCTTCTCCTGAATGTCAAGTCCTCTCTAAGAGGAAGTACATCATACGTTTTTCTTCCCTGTAAAACCTCCGAAAGATGTGTCAAATAACACCTGATGCTACACAACTTACAGCTTCATGAATGTTGATGTCAAAATGGGTAACTTTTATTTCTATTTATGAAACAATAGTTTTATCTTTTTACACTACATGTTGTCATCATGGTGCAAGATGACCCGAGTCTTAGGTTAGTGTAAAGCTGATCCATAGCCGTCTTCACTAATTTCAGAGGGTTGCATCACAGACATGATCAAAAACTACGCTCTTCATGCTTGTTTAACTTCTTTCTTGATCAACAATATTTCCATTTTCTTCCATCATGTTGCACATCCACACACGGGCTGATTATGTACCCACTAACTTTGCATGATTCCAGTCAGAGCATATAAATGACACATTAAGCTAGAGAAGGGAAATCTGAGTGTCTTGCATAATTTATTAGGAATGTGGCTATTTGATAAGAGGCTCAATATTCAGGTAGGTATTACCTTGCCTACAAAACCCTCACCTCCCGCCACCTCCTCCTGCTGCCATTCGCATTGTGTTTGAGGGAAGAGAGAGACCTGAGGTGTGCGATGGCTGGGGGGAAAGGGAGAGCGGGGGCTGTGGGGTCAAGTGGACCTCAGGGAATGTGTCTGCAGAAGTTGTTGATGTGTGTGATGTAATGATCCCACATTGTTTGGCCCCTGCCTGTTGATAAGTTGCTGCAGAACACATGAACAGGGGAAACGGGAAGCAAGTGAGATGAATGTGATTGGATTGCCGGCCGAGTGCAGCCTCTCCCATCTGTCTCAGAGTCTGCCATCCCATCTCGCAGGCGGCAGGAGGTAATTGGGTTCATTGTTCTCACCACAGGATCCCCCGGATTGAAAGCTTCATTATCTGGATAACCATGAATGTAAATGAACCACACGTATGCAGTGGCATAATGGGGAAAAAATAGATCATTGCCACAACCGTAACACATATCACATCTCCAAACACATACAGTGCTTGTGCGTTTCCTGGAAAACACACAAAAATGCCTATGCATGTGCAAACCTGCCTGCAGCATTTCTTTAGTTCATTTCTCATCAACACGCTATACAGTACGAGCACGTGCATATTTTTACTTTATTACATATGAGAGTGTAATTTGGCTCTTGCATCTCTTACAGCGTTGTTGAGTCTGTGACTGAAGGTAGTTGTCTCTGTCTTTACACAAATGAGAGTTTACCTGCTGTCATAGTCGCTCTCTAGTGTAGGTAGCCATGATTAATCCTTTGGAACAACAATTTGTGAGCATATTCGCATGAGTGGATGACAGCGATCTTAAAGTAATTAGAGCCTCGTGTGCCACCGTATGTGAACTGTTGCATGCAAAACCAAATCTAAAACCAACATCCTCTCTCTTTACCTAGAGCCAGTGTATTTCTGCCTGAGCCCTGAGACAGTTATGCCACAGCTGATGACTGTATACTTTTAGCTCCAGGAGTCACTAGCCTTGAGTCCTTCGTTGCAGCAGCAAGGGAAGGGTTAAAGCGTCTGCCTTCTGAAAATAAACAGGAGCTCACAGTGGAGCGCAACCACTCTCAGATCCTCTGGCAAATCCATCAATTAGTTGCAGATGTGATCTGCATTCAAGATTACTGCAATTTAAGCATGTCGGGAAAACAGCCTAATAAGGTCTCTGATGGGCGCTCCGCTTTTCAATTTGCTTTCCAGGAGGGAGCAGGGATCTGCAAGGACCTACGGTAGCCTACAGAGAAAAGTGGACTAATATCCAAATGAACGATCATGTCATCCCTCAGGATTCGTACATCTTACTTCAAGTTTAGGGTGAAGTGTGCTAAAATAGTGCTAAAACTAGAAAATCACAGTCCACCTGATTCACAAATGAGGCAGGTCATTGTACAGATTGAAAGCTATGAGGAAAGGAAGGATGTAGGAGAGGAGCGGAGTGGAGTAGAGCACCATCCTTACTGATTGTGCCATGCTGTGCCTTTGCGTCTGTTGTTGGGCCCCGTCAGATTGTGTTTACTTTGCTGAAGGACGTTTCACCTCTGGAAGTCTGGAAATGAATGGAGAACTCATTTCTCCAACAGAGACTAGTCAATCACTCCGCATTTATTCTCCTCCCTTGCAGTGGCCTCTCCCCGGCCAGGCGAACAATGGCACCCTCTAAAACTGCAGCTGAGTTTGACTCACAGCAAGGCCTTATATGCGGGGCGCGTCAATATTGCTAAAAAGCTCTGTGAAATCAAAGAATCATATTAGACAGAGGCCAAGGGTATTGAGTGTACAATATAATAACGTTTTAACCATGTTAAAAGCATGTACAGCTATAGTGTGCTTATTAAGTTATTGAAAGAAATGCTTTCTACATGCGTGTTGTTTGTGCATCTGCACTTGACACAGAGAGGATGAGAGTCGCTTCATCTAAAAGGGGTTTGAAGCTTAACACGGCTGCATAGTTAATGTCATGACTTGGGTCTGGCAGATGGCAGAAACAGTTAGGGATCTCATTAGATCAACCAACCGTCTATGACTCGTTGCAAAACCTTTCATTAAAGTTCCATTGCCAGAATACCACTATCTCACAATATTGGTCAAAGTCAAGGGAGGGTAGAGCAAAGTGTTGAAATTTTACATCTGCGTAAAGCTGAGAGATTAAAAAGATGCTCGTCTAATCAAGAGAGACAGAAACCAGTGTGCACTGTGTGGTTTACAGTAGCGCGTGCGTATGTGTTACCGGTAGTCTTTATGTCTATGTGTTTTCATTTATCTGTGTGTGCAAGTGTTTGTGTGGGAGTGATGAGTGATGCATCCTTGCTGAGCATAGCAAACCGGATTGTAATGGTCACAGAGCACATTTTGTACCATTTGCCTTGTAATTAACTGGAATTTGTTCAGCACAAATGTACTGCAAGCGTGGGAAACGAAAAAAAAAATATCTTGTGTAAATTATTGACAGTTGGTGGAGGCAGATTTTTTTTTTTTTTTCATTTAGGGGAAGGATTCAAAGTGCCTTCATGTTAACACTTATTTTATTTGTATTATCTTTAATGACACAGAGGCTAAATGGACCATAGAGAGAACTGATTAGCAGCACCCTACAGCCTGGCACCCTCAAGTCAATATGGATGTTTTATGGGTTTTTAAAGGACATTTAAAATTAATTCTTATATATGGTTTAAGGCATGGGGCTAATCACAGCAAGCAGCCTTCCTATGAATGATGCTCTCCACTCGGAGGCATCAGATTTGCTGGCTGGCAGCAATCATTAGAAAAAAGAAGGGCATCTTAGACAAAGCAATAGACACAGCACACTGTAATAGCTCTCTCTATGGCACATTTTCACTACAAAGAGAAGGTACCATTATTTTTAATGATGATTGATGGTGAATGAGATAGGGAAACGAGGGTTTCTGGCATTCAGTTCTTGGTCTATTTTTGCAGTAGTTAGTAGTAGAAGTAGTTATAGACAGCTTAGTTGGCTTCTGAGTTTTACCAGGATTATGACTACAGTCGGACCAGAGGAGATATTAAGTGAAGCCACTATCACACTTCAGTTTGTACCTTTTCTTTGTCCTCTACGAGTTACATACAGACTGATTTCCTACCAAACACTTGTGTCTTAGTTTAGAGACTAAAACTACAAATATTTGAGTTACTGGCAGCTGTGTACAGTAACAGCATTGGGTAGAAAAGTCCTTGTTGTGTGCTATTCCTTATAGTACATGCAGCATGTTAGTGTTTATGTGTTCCAAAATGAAGACTAGATAGAAGAGATTTTGACTACTTAAAAATCTCTTGCACATCACAGGCACCACCATCAAACACACGACTAGAAGTTTGATCTTTCGGAGGCGAGAAGCAGAACATGCTCTGGATGCCTCTGCCCTAGCAGACTTGAATTGAGTTCAGTTGTTGTGAGCATTACAGATCAACACCTTAGGAAAGCAATCGGCAGAACTATTATGCACAGTGATTTTTCCCAGTTACCTAGGGTGATAGGAGAGTAAGAAGGCCCATGCTCGCTGCTCTCTGGTAGATGGTGCTTTGCTAGGATCTGTGGAACAGAAAACCAAGCTATTTACAGGGAATACAGCAACCTCAGAAGCAGCTCCTAGCCTCAGGGTGCAAAATACTTGAAAATAAGCTCTTGGTCTCTTTGATGTGTGTGCACCAAATCTAAAGGCATTTTAGATAGTGCTGCCTTTGAGCCAAGGACAACTCTAAATTGTCTCTTGGAGCTGAAGATGGGTTAGGTGAGGAAGAAGGTTAAGTAAAAATCATGAAATATATTTTTTCTGATGGTTGCATTACCATAGAGTACGCTTCACATGCCTGCTGACAGGCGCAATCCCAGTGGTGTTCTTTAAGATGGCTATCAGACGATATCTGGAGCTCCAGAGATTTATTGTTCATCCGCTGATGAGTGACGACAATAGTCGTGGGAGGTCTTCTGATGACAAGATGAGATTTTTATGGATGGAAACATTTCCGTGCAACACTTGGATCTGTTTAACAGCTCTAATATGACGGAGGAAAACTGTGCTGGGGCAAATTAAGTGAGTGGTTAATAACATCTGCATCTTCACAGCTCTTTCATTTTGTATTTCGGCTGCATTAAAGGCTCTGTTCTGCATGACAATCTGCCTCCGTTGTTGCTGCTCAACTTTTATTTGTCACAGCAGATAAGGCTTCTAGCAGCCCGAACACTACATTTCATGTGTCAGAGCTTCACTGAATTACTAAGCAACATATCATACTTAACTTCAGAGTTGGCCAACGATGTAAAAATACACGCGAAAGATAAAACTGTGGCTCATGTAATTGGAATAACATGTTGCATATCAATGTACAGCTTAGCTATGTATCTAAAAATATGATAAAAAAAAGAGTAAGGGAGTGGTGGGATGGAGGGCTTATTCACACGAAAACAGATCAAGACGTCAAGCAGCACTCGATAGCCACTCTGCATGCTTCCCGGATAAGCTATGGTTGTTAAAGAAGGAGAAATGTGAAGAGGTACTGTAAAAAAAATAAAGCTTTTTACTATTTCATCCAGCCCATAGACGTGGTAGGACTCGTGCAGCAAACTGCAGAGAATCCCAGGAGAGCTGAATGACACACAACATCTGAAAAGGCCTCAATTTTGAAATAGAATTGTTACTAAACTGCTGTAACCGTGGCTTTTCTGGTTTCCTTGTGCCTCCAAAAAGGAGGTTGAAAAATAACATTTCACAATCTCTGAACCCTGAATGCTTTCTTTTTCTTCAAGAGGCAAAGGAAAAGAAATTTTTCAGACTTCATGCTTCAACAGTTTGGCCTTTTTTCCCCTGTTCATGTGGTCAGTGAATCACCATCCTCCATTTTCTCACAGACCCACTTTAGAAGCAAAGGTTCCTTTTTCTGTTGTGAAGCTAAGTTTTGTCTGAAAGGCATATTTGAATACAAGTTTAGAGAAATCGTAGTCCATATTTTGACAAGTGGATAAGAGCCCTGTGACACAATAAACGTGGTCTGGCGCCTTACGTTTTCATGGTGCGGTCAGTGTTCATTCGTCAACCTGTAATTCCTGCCCAAGGGTTTTTGGACACAGCAAATGATTCATTGTTTGGCTTTATTACATGATAAATTACTCAAGCAGGTAATTTATTATCAAAATTGCTGAATATTATTCTATCAATGTTATTGCAAATCAGTATACAAGTATACAATCAAATGTATGACTTAACCTGAAACTAATTTATCCTGTATTGACACACAAGTGGAAATTACTCCAATATGTGATATAACGTGTTTGTGGTGCCATGTTTGTAATACTGCAAACCTGTCCAACCACATCTGTCATTTCACTCACTGGATTTCTGGCATATTGTGTTGTCAACTTAATTTCAGTATATGATTGACGTTTGTTATAAACCTCGATCATTGCGGATATCTGAGTCTGTCTGATCCCGATGTACGTCATTGGGTTTTATTATATTTCCTGCGACAATGTGAAACACTTTGTTTGTTCTTCAGAAATGAGAGTGTAATGTCATGAAAGTATGATCTGTCACCGAAGAGATCAGATGTGATGCTTTAACAGGTTCTCTGTCACCGGCTGCCATGGAGACAATACGTATTCTCTCCCTCTCATTTCCATATTATCCATTGGTCTTTGATGTCTATAGAGAGACGTTGTGCCTATAATACTGGGCTGGATTTCTTGCCTAAGCCTGCTGTGTTCAATAAAGGCGCATGCATTAATCCCAGATAAAACCTCTGATCAGGGATTTAATTTAGACCTGGAAAGGGTGTACACGCCACGATCCAACAGGCAGACTGTTGTGTTGACACCCCCAGTGATGGATGGGTTTTTACCTTAGACTGAGGAAAAGGCAGATGTTGCTCAGTTTGCTGTGTTGTATGACAGTCAAGGCAAATCCTATTCTGACCTCTTTATTGACGATAGTACAAACCTACATACCTAAGTCTACTGCTGAAACACATTTTGTTGTGTGTGTGTTGGTGCAGATGTTTTAAAGAAGTAGTCTAGACTGGATACTGAATTAAAACCCTGACATACCTTACTCCTGCTTACGGCACAGTGGCAGCAGTTTAGCCTTGAGCGATTTATTTTTTTACTGAAGGATTTTCCAAAACAATGATTGCTAAGTGTTTAGTTTTGCTTCTCTTAGGTCAGTTAGAGAAATCGTGAAAATAATAAAAAAACAACATGTTATCTCCATCTCTTTACCTCTATTATTCTATCTTCTGACATTTGTTTCTGTATTTTCAGTAGCTAGTACTGGATCTAACCGGAAGAACAGCTGCTGTCAGGACAGTTAAATGGCTACTCGGACTTTGACTTCTTTAATAACAGTGTCCTCCAATGTAAAAGGTTATGTTGACTCTTGTGGTTTAAGACTACATTGCTTTGCATTTGCGCAAGTGCTTTCTCCTTTTCCCGCTGTCTGCCCCTCCCTCAGAGCACACGGGGTCATTTCTGCTTTTACACGAGGAACATTGGGTCAATTGTTGTTGAATTGCTTGCTGGCACACATTACCTCTGGGGAAGGGATGAGGTATTAGAGTAATAGTAAGGTAAGTGAAGGTAGTTTAGTGGGAATCTGAGTGGATAAGGCCGACCAGGTTGACATGACACGGTGCTGTATATTCATGTTCCTTTCACACAAACTTTCTAACTAAACTCCATAGGATGAAAACAGGCATGATAGCGGCACGGACAACCTTTCTCTTTACCTATCCTTCCTTAATGAAAGCAACCTAACAAAGAACAATGTGTCAACCAACCTAACGTGATCTCTCTCTTTCTGGAATTTGCAGCGATGTGTAAAATATAAAGGTAAAAAATTATTGAAGCTTGTCTTTGATAACTTGATCGTTGCAAATATAAATGTTCATGCCTGCAGCACCTGTAGCCCCTGTATAAGTCTACAAGTCTCTGTCTAAGTCTCTGGCATTTTAACAGCTACTAAATATCACTGTACTACTGTGAATAATTGTATTTTACTACCTTAAGAAAGGCTTGTTAGTTGTTATAAATATTGTTATAATATCAAATATTGTAGAGTAACACTTTTCCACTTATGTTAAAAGGTTTCAACAAGCTGCTGGATTAATAAAGCAGAGGTATTATGTCTGAGGAACAGGACTCACATACACATACACTGCTGAATACAAGATCAGTGGTGACAAATCATACAAAGTATGTTCACAGTCACTGTAAAACATGAGTGACATAAAATGTGGCACAGCGTTGTTACCAAAGCACAATAGGGATAATAAACACAACTGCTACTATATGTGTAGGTTTGCTATGTGACAAGCATGCATTAAATATTAAGATTAATATCCAATAACCTGGAATTTTAAACCTCCATCGTTCCTTCTCCCAAACATATCAAATGTATTGCTGTCATAATGTCAGCTCCTCCCCGATGAACTGGGTTTTTCGAAAACCTGCTGGTTTGTAACATGCAAGTTTCAAAAGCCAAGTTTCAATAAGAGTGTGTTTACAGTGCATCCTTGAATTAAATTGGCACATTGTCAACCCCATGGGTTGCTGGATTAACTAGAAAAGCACTTTATGAATTAATTATGTGGAAAACAGAAATGCTTGTTTTGTGCTGAATAAACTAAAAGTAATGTGTTTTTCATTATTTATTATTCTCTGGTGAATATAGGAAATATAATGTTTTTAGTAAATAAATCAAAGAAAGTCATGTTTACGTATGGTTCATATTAAATCCAGAGCTGCCTGTCTTTAAACTGTCTACTGTACAGATTCAGTTTTAGTCTCTGACAGAGATGTCGAGCTGAACCTGGTATCACAGCAACAGTAACTATGGGAATAGAAAACTGTGGAGAGGTCAATGATCAGGCCTCCACTTGGCCCCTTTTGTAGAAAGACTTGCACATTGATTTTTGTAATTCACAACATCTATAATCACCTCCACCACAGAACTTCTACCTCTGCTAAAGAACAGAAAAATATTGAATGTCTTCATTTTTTAATTTACTTCAATGCCATATTGAACTAATGGTTGCTGGACAAAATATTTATTTCAAGTTTGCCAACAAAGATAACATGTTACATATTTTCATAATGGTGCTTGTTCTTTCTCTACTGTGCCACAAATCCTTTTCTTTCGCTTTCTTTTCATCTGTGTGCATACTTGATGTTGACTTCAGTCCTCATGGGACAAACTCTCCAGGGACCTATAATTGACAAGTATGTACAATGACTAATCAGCGGAAAAGCAACTGCCCTCTAAAATGATGAATTAACTAAACTACTTTCAGATAATCCTCAACCATACTGGGCTGACTGCTGCTGACAGTGCCAACTGATTTTGAAATGCAGACCCCTGTTGTCCCCGACTTCTGTCGGTCAATTCATTATATAGCCAGTAACGGTGGTGTGGCTGATGAAGTGCTAATGGAGTAGTGAGAAGATTAAAACAGATTTCTAGCCTAACATGACTGTGACACATACCCCATCATACTCTCATGGACATTGCAACATTACCTTAAGCACGGACGGCATATGCGCAACCCATGTTGGATTAACTTGAAAGGGCAGGGTTAAGTCTAGTGGGCAGTAGCTCACTAAAGTTTATGCCTTATATAAAATGTACAAATTAAAATTCTGTTTCTGCGTTGATACCTAACCTTTCCCCCCTAAAGCTCCATAATGTGCTCCGTCAACACAGTTGCAGATTAATATTGTCAGACAGTTGTAGTGAAAAAAAGAACAAGCTGTTTCACAGTTATGGAAGAAACTCTTGACATTGACCGCAGTCATCAGTGTGTACTGGGAAAACGAGTAACAAAACCAACCACGCAAGTTGGGATTATATAATGTCATGTCAAAACACACGTGTCACACGATGTCACACACAAAAAGAATCTGTGTAAGATATTTAAAATAATGTGATTTAAGCTGCCAACAGTTTAAAAAGTACAGAGGTGATACAACCTTTAGGCCAATTTGTTTGCTACGAGCTACAAGCGTTTTTTGTGATAGTAAGATATAGAGTGCAGGACAGCACCAGGGGGCTGAAAGTACAATGCCCTTTGTTTTTGTCACATCTGTGATAGGATGCAGCTCAAATGAATCTCTAAATGTTATGTTTCACTGCTTTATTTTACACTGCACTACAAGATACAGAAACGTATTAGACTGAGGAACTGGAGCACCCTCTGTAGGTGGGAGGATCAGTCAGCATACACATTAAAACAGATGGGTGGGTGCTGGGGCATTTTCAGAGGAAGTATAACTTTCTAATAGGACTTACAGTTAGCGACGAGGAGGCGAACTGGCTGCAGTCAGAAGACGTAGAGGTGGGAGGAAGATTCTCAGGTGGATATACAGAGATAGGATGGGTTTCACAAGATGGCAGATGAAGCATGAGGACAGTGTGGTGGTGCCAGGAATGAATAGCAGGAGAACATTCCTTTACCTTTCTGACCATTTCTTTCCAAATCCTCTCTTGACATAATGAGAATAAAAGTAAAAAGTTGCACCTGTAATGAATGCACATGTTGCCTTGTTTATGTAAACCTTGAGTGACTGAAATATATTACAGGACCAGAAGGTTTAGGTTTCTCAAAATGAATAGAGCCGTTCAGCAGGTGTCTAATTGCCAGCATTTCTCTATCATTACATCACCTCTGCTGTGTGATTAAGGAGTCTTGTAAAGGTTGTCAGGGAGAATGGAGCAGAATACCAGTCCTTTGATTACAACTAGCACTGAACTGGGAATTGACAGCCTACAGGTTTTTTAATCAATTGAAATGTTTCAGGAGCTTTTTTGAACATTGGTTCCATTTTGTTTTCTTATAAACATACTTACAGTACTATGTTTCACTCTATGTTGACTGGCGCATACTCAAATATACCTTTAGATATTTGTATTTGTAAATAATAATTGAATAGTGAGTAAGGATGACTGGATCTAACCATTATCAGACACAGCCAACATACCGCTTATATATAATGGTTGGCAGCTACAATGCAACCAGTGTGCATCGGGTGTAATCCTGCTATTCAGCTAGCCTAATGACAAACATTAAGCTTGTGCAATAATTTGTTTATATTTGGTTAAATCTAAAATGATGACTGCATATTTATTGGTAGCATAATATGTGTGATATTTTGATTCTGTTTTGTGTTTCTGCTTAGAGGTTTGTGACAGTAGAGGCGACTGGATATGACAGGATAGGACAGGACAGGATATGCAAGAGTTTCTTATTAGATACTGTATCTGTGCACACAGAGCCACTGTCCCCCTCTCCCCTCCATGCATTTTTCATCACAAGCTCCCTTTTTTATACTATTTAGCTTTTCCCTACCCTCTAAACTTCCATGTTGTACGTGCTGACATGGCATTTCTCAACCCAGCACACAAAGCCCTCTGGTGCTCAGTGTACTCGAGTTGGAGCATGGACGTGTTTGTGTTGCCAACGTGTGTGTGAGAGTGCTTGTGTGTGTGTGTGTGTGTGTGTGTGTGTGTGTGCGCGCCATGTGGTCATGCATGCAAACATGTGAATACTGTAGATGTTATTCTCTCTCATGAGCACTGTCTTTCTTTTTTTTCAAACACTCACATCATGCCATTTATGATCCTACAGCCCGATAGGCGCGAGAGAAATGGAGAGAGAGGGCACTTGGAGAGTCCGTTTAGTTAGTTGGCAGCACCTAAACTACAAATTAGCTGGGATTTCCTGCATTGAAGAGAAGATTGAGAATTGTTCTGAGGTAAAATTCCAATTCCATTTTGTTTTGGCCCAAAGCAATGGACAAAACTGCCTAGACGAGACCAGCAAATGTCAGGAAGAATTAAAATGATAACTTTAAGGTTTGTCAGAGAGAGTGAGGTAGGAAGAAATAGAGGGCTAGAGGAAAAGGCCATCCACCTGATAGCAACTCTCTCCTGGCCGGAGCTTCTGCAGTTACCATCAAACCCCTCCAGATGGTCCAAAATGCGGCAGCCCGTCTT